>CM026068.1:32462561-33170061 GCA_014839685.1 Anableps anableps
CACATTATATAGATTAATTACGCACAGCCTGATGTTTTCAAGCTTTCATGATGATTTTCCTCTTACATCTAAAGAAAATACATTTAATATTAGAATATTATATCAGATCAATAAAAAAAACCTTTTTAATCCAAAATGTGGGCTTAAAACTGCAGTATGTAACTTTTATGAAAAATGTGTTTTTTACATATTTGTTAAAATTATCATTATGTTGTGACAGTATAATATAAGACAGATAAACTGTGAAAAAATCAAGCTCCTCTGCCTTCTTCCAGTGCTCCCAGTACTAACAGCAGAAATACACCACTCAGTCAGAAACAACCAATCAGAGCCAGGAGGACCGTCTTAGTGCTGTCAGTTACCCTCATGTATGCACCACTCACACACTCCCTATGCTAGAGAAGGATCATAACAACATAGCTGACCACAAATGCTAAGGCTAGTTAGTATATTAACTTATACTTTTGCTATCACAAACAACAACAGTCATCTCATTAGATTTAGCTGAAATGTAGATTTTTTTTTTAGATTTTCATTGCTTTACCAACCTTTCTTCCCTTTGTTGTTTAAAATTAGTTGAGCAAAATTTCATGTTAAAGTGGACACTTTTTGCCTCAATCACACCTCTTAATGTTGTTTTTTATGTAAAAGGCTGAATCAGTGTTTAGTTTTCTTATCTTAAAACTTTGCTCTAACTATGCATATTATACTTTGCATCAGAAAAGCTGGTGGAGGCAGGTGCCTGTCTCAAGTGAAGGGAATCAAAGGCCCAGAAGTAGGATATGGTCCATTTGTTGGATCCATTAGGAGCCCACATAAGGACTGTTAACAGGCATGCTTTTGGAGTGTGGAAAGAAGTCACATCACCATCTTAAAGAAATCACACGTACAATGGGAAAACACGCATCTTCCATACAGAGAGGCCCATTTGGGTGTAGAATCTTCTTATTGTGAGGCAGTAATATTAGTCAAACCATCGTACTGCCTAGACTTTAGGGCTATCTTTTATGGCTTCAAAGTCGTTAGAGGTTTTAACGTTTCAGGTGTGAGATAAATACATAATGAAATAATTTAACCTGTTTTCCGGACAGGTTTTATTGTACAACTTTGACGCTTTAAAGAAAAATTAAATTTAATCTGTTAGTAACTCAAAAAAATATTGAAAATTACTTCTTTTCAGGCAAACATTATGAAATAAACCTAATATTTTTTCAAAGTAACGCAATAAAAATATGGTATATTATATATATATATATATATATATATATATATATATATATATATATATATATATATATATATATATATATATATATATATATATATATATATAATTAAATTTGGGTATTATATGTTTAATGAATTTTCTTTTGCTGGTTATAAAAAACAAATGCTTCCGTTTTTCTGAGAAAGCAATTGCCATTTGTATCATATTTGCTACATAAGTTTCTGTGGCCTCTTTTTTTCCAGTGTGATCAGTTTTTACCCTAACAGCCTGTTGTATATAATTTGAGACATGTATTCTGCCCTCTGCTGGATTATCATTACACTGAAACAGCTTTTTTTCCCTTTTCAAAATGTCTGCTCCCATGAGATTGGTCACATGTTTTTTGCAGGAAAGTCTTTGCCAGTTTTAGAGAAGTTATGGTTAGAATAACATATACATTGTTATTCGCTTTTTTAAATGAATGCTTTATGTTTTGATACAATGCACAATTACCTAAAAAATATTCTTTTATAATACAGTTAAATCGAATTCAAATGTGTGTATCATATTTGGTACTGCAGCTATATAAGGTGGTTCATCACTGAATAGTCATGTAACATTTTTGTAAAGTAATGTATGTCATGCCTGCCACAATTCAGCCACACACTATTTTGTTTAATCAATAATTATCATCAAATGCCATTTCATAATAAATTTTGGGTTCTTCCACAATATCATTCTAAAACCATAATCTTTATGGTGTATTGGCCAGTTATTTATGTGTATTTTTAGTGTATGTGTATTTTCCATTATCATCAACATGATAATGGATGGCAATTCAAGTGACATAAAGCAGTTAGGGGAAGATGATAAGGGTAATGATGAAGATTGGACTCCCCAGCCCATGCACAGTCAGGGAAATTCAGAGAACAGTGATGAGAAAGACTATTAGGATCAAAGTGTAGCCCAAATAAGCATGAAAGTTGAGGTCCCAACAACAACTCTGGACACACTCAGAAATGAATCAGTGAAGACCAGTGTGAAAAAGAAAGAATACAAATGGAGAAAAATACAATATGAAGCTCCATCTGTCGATTTCATTGCCAGTGTTGAGGAAGGCACAGAGAAAAGGAGTGACATGACACCTTACATGTACTTCAAACAGTTTGGCACTGATGAAATGCTCCAGGGAATTGCAGAACAAACAAACATGTATAGTGTTCAAAAGGAGGGCAAGTCCATAAACACAACTGCAATGGAGATAGAGCAGGTTCTAGGCATGTATATGCATATGGGGCTCGTACAGATGCGCTATGTGAGAGCCTATTGGGAGATGGAAACAAAGCTTCCTGCAGTTTGTGATGTGATGTCTAGATATCAGTTTCTGAAATTGCCAGCCATTGTTGAAAAATATTACAAGTTCATGGGAGGTGTTGATCTCCTTGATATGCCATATGAATTTTACAAGTTCAGCTTCACATCCCAAATACATCTGTACATCTGGTGGCACACTGTTGCAGTAGCAGTTGTCAATGCTTGGAACCTCTACAGAAGAGGTCAGCTAAAGCTAAAAAATGTAAAGTACATATTTGCCTGAACAACACCACTAACTGTTTTGGTGCCTACCACAATCTATAATAAATGGCTGTAAAAGTTGTATGTGAAAAAAAAAAACTAAGAGAAAAACTGCCTGAAAGTTTCCATATGTTCTAAATGTTATGGGGAAGATTTGTTTTTATGTCTTAAACACACATTGTTGTGAGCCAAAAGTTCTCAAAAAGCATGCATTATCAAATGTGATACAAAAAATATCATAAACTAAATGATATGAAAAATAAAAAATAAAAAAAAATTGGAATTTTGTTTTAGAGCTTAATAAACATCTAAGTTCTAAAACATTAGAATTTTCAGACTAGTTTTTGATGGGTCAAGCTTTAAAGGGTTGAGTCAAATGATCTATGAAAAAAATCAGTCAAATTAATTGCTTAATTATTGTTTTCCTACTTTGTTGAGTTATAAGAGGTTGTTTTACCTTTGTAGAGCAAATTAAAGACTTCTCTAATATTACACTGAATTTATGATAAACCATATACAACTAATTTCATTCTTCATGAACTAATTTCATGAAATAAGTTCATTAAAAAGAATGAACTCATTTCATTCTTTTTAATAATGTGAGCAATGAGATGCTGAAATTTTCCTTGACCTTTTGGAAATATTGCTCCTATGAGTTTTCCTCTCCATGGAGATCACCAGAAAAGTCTTTGTTGAAAAGCTTTAAATAAAGAGACAGGATCAACAGATGCCACAGTAGGGTTATGTCACCTGAAGGAGACAAGGTTCTGTTAAAGGTACAAAGATGATGTATACAGATTACTTACAGGGGACTTAGTTCATTTGTAGAAAATTTTCTGAAATATTTTGTAATATTTGTTTTGTAATTGCAAGATCACTGCTGAAAGTGAAGTGGTTTTGATTGTGACTTCTTAATTTCAATAGAAGGCTTGTTTAATTTTGATTAGCGTTCTTTTCCTTTTTATACAAATGATCAAATACAGAAATGTTACAAATGTTAAAGACTTTATGATCATTGGCTTCCCTGGACTTCCACCAGAGTACTATGGCATTGTATCTGTTATTCTCTTAATTATTTTCATAGCTATCCTATTTGGGAATGCTTTTATTCTAGCTGTCATCATATGTGAGCGGACTCTCCACAAACCAACATACATGATCTTTTTTAACCTTGCAATGACAGACCTTTTCTTTGGGATTGTAACACTCCCAAAAATCATCGCAAGATATTGGTGGGATGATATGATGTGCTCGTTTGGAGCCTGCTTTGCACAGATGTATTTTGTTCACTCTGTTGGAGCTATTCACTCTTTAATTTTGCTGATGATGGCTTTGGATCGCTTTACTGCCATATGGTTTCCATTCCGATATCCAGTTTTATTTACAAACAAGAACATTTCTATTTCTTGTAGCTTGTGCTGGGTTCTTACTTTTATACGAATGATGGGAACTGTGCTACATGCCTTGACTTTGCCCTATTGTGACCTTAATATCATCATGCAATGCTACTGTGATCACAGTTCCATTACTAAGCTGGCATGTGGGGATGATGTTGCATATGTAAAATGGGTTGCATTCACAAATGCTATGGTCACCCTCTTGGTTCCTTTAACACTTATAATTATTTCTTACTTCTCTATCATTGTGGCTGTTCTGAAAATGTCTGCCTCTACAAGTAATCACAAAGTCCTGTCCACGTGTGCTCCTCAAATCTTAATTACTTGTCTATACTATGTGCCAAGATGTATTGTATATCTTATTGACACTTTGGGAATCAGATTTAGCCTTGATGCTCGTATTATTATAGTAATGATGTACAGCCTCATACCTGCTGCAGTTAACCCTGTGATATACTGCTTGAAAACTATGAAAATAAAAACAGCTTTGATTCAGAGATTCAATAATAGAAAAATAAGCCTCACACTTTAAAATGAGGCCAAACCTGTGATGAGAAAAACACAGATTTTTCATGTAAAGTTGAATATTGGCTTTATTTGATGAAAGGTTTTTTTTTGTTTTGTTTTGTTTTGTTTTGTTTTGTTTTCAGAGTCAAGTCGGAGTTTGGCAGTTAGAACATATTATACTGTTTTCTATGTGGCGAAATGATTAAAAAAAAGAACAAGATAACCATTTGCAAACACAAAACATGTTTAATATTTAAAGATTGTACACGAATATGCTTAGATGTATCAAAGTGAGATCCTTTTTTTCCTGAAACTCAAACTTTGTGCTTTTATCAGTTCTCTATATTGTTTTAAATTTTTCTTTTCTGGTTTATTATGTAAGCAGGGACTTTCTTAGGGTCCTGATGTATTTTAACTGAGCTGTATGTCAGATAAATTTGACTGAAAAGAGAATACTATATGTTTCCATGTTCTGACTGTCAAGATTTAAAATCTCATTTTGTCTTTGTTTGATAGATTATTTATTTCACACACATTTATATTTAAGAAATATTTTTTTCTGCAGGAATGAGTCCTGTCATCGATTGCTACCAAGGGTTTATTGAACGTCTTAGTTAAGGGGCTTCTTCATTCAACCACTAGATGGCGATAAACTGAAAATATACTTTTCAGAAAGTGCAGATTCAAAATATATTATGGTATGCTCAACACCACATACATTAAACTGTGATAGACCTCCAGCCTGTCCCAGGTGTATCCCTCCTCTGTGCTTTATTGAAGCAATGACACTGTGGATTTTATTTTTTCTACATTTTAAAAGCTTTTTAAAAGAAAATTTCCCTTAACTGAATTTTTCAAAGTACCTGTTTTGGGAACAGTATTTATGGGGAGTTGAGACACAATAGTAAATCAAAACTAAACAAACAATATAATATTTGCATAGTTCCAAAGAATTAGATATAATAAAAGATAAAATGTACACAGTACACAGTCAGATTTTAAATTATGACAATGAAAATTGCACACACACAAACAACTGCCCCTCATATATATGTATATATATATATATATATATATATATATATATATATATATATATATATATATATATATATATATATATATATATATACACATATATATATATATACTATATATATATATATATATATATATATATATATATATATATATATATATATATATATATATATATATACTGTATGTATTGATATGACTTCTATTAGCTGTCTTTCCCACAAAGCACATTTATGAGAGCTTGCATTTGATTAATTTCGTGAATTAAATGATCTCAGTTAAGAATGTTTAATTTGCAGTAGTATATGGGTAACAGTTTTAAAATGTATCTGTAACTCTTTTGCTACTCCATCTAAATATTGACAAACAAATTAGTTTATCATGGTCATTAACATTTTTATATGATGAAAGCCAACAACACATACAGAAACAACATATTTTTCAAATTATTTTATATAACTTTTATCAGAGAAGTGTTCAAGATAACATCCTCGCCACTCTATTGGATATCTGTGTAGCATTTTAATTGCTTGGGAAGATTCAGCAGTAGGAGCTCATTATGTACTCCACACACGTGTCTCTGCTACAGCACTACATCATTTATACAACTGCTACTTAAAAATCACAATGATAACCCAATAATATCTCTAAAGATCATGCAGCACAGCACAAACAATCTGTCTGCACTGATGAAGACTCAATCATCTTGAGATGGTGAATACCTAAAAACTGAAAGTGATTCTGACTAATTTGGCTAATAATATGCTGATAACTTGGTGGCATCACATTTTCTATCAAAGACAGTTGAGCCCTAAATATAGGAAAAAATACAATGACACTGCATGTATACAGCAAGAAAAAAAATAACATACTCCATTCTAACATAGTTTAACACTGGAGTACACATCTTTACAATGCACTCTTCAGAATGGGAAAACATTAAAAGCAAAAGATGCTTCAGAGAGGTGGAAGAACTTTATGTTTCACAAAATCAGCTTCATTTCCTCATGTTTAGACCTGTGTAGCACCCATTTCATAAAAAAAATTAAATGGGTGCAAGATAGGATACAATGGAACAATAGCTTAGGACAGTCGTTCTCAACCCTGGTCCTCAGACCCCCTGTCCAACATGTTTTAAATGTGTCCCTGTTCCAGCACACCTGATTCTGACAGGGGTGTCCAACTTCTGTCCTTAAGGGCTGGATTCCTGGAGGTTTTAGATGTGTCTTTGTTTCAACACACCTGACTTAAATTGCTAAAGTACCTCCTCAAACTATCTCGACATTCTCCAGAGGCCTGGTAATGAACTAATCATTTGATCCAGGTGCCTTGACCCACGGTGACGTCTAAAACATGTTGGACACTGGCCCGTGAAGCCTCCACTGCAGTAAGAGCAAACCATTTTACTTGGAGTTGAGCTATCCTCTCTGGCTTTGTGATCTGAGCTTTTCATTTAAAAATAAGTACATGAAATAATGCATGAAAAGAATTTAATAATAATAATTTTAAAAAAGCAATTTGAGCAAAACCGATTTGCCATAGACCAAAAAGACTAATTTATATTAGAGATTTAAAGACATTAGAAAACTATTTTGTGCAAGTAGTGAACCAGATATGAACTGTTCACGATAATCTATTTCATCTGCTCTGACCTTTCAAATAATTTCCTCTTCATCACTTTGCATATCACAGCTATGATTCAACTCTATGGGTATTCCTGCAATATCCTCAAACACTGCTGCATAGCTGTCAAAAGTCAGGGGCATATTTACATTTTTTACACATTCTTCAAACATAGCAAAATGGTCACTCTTGGAACTATCCTTACTTAAAGTGGAGGAGGACATTAGTTCAAAGAATGAGTTACCAGGAAGGGTACCATCCTGGCTTATTTTGCTCTCTGATGGGAATGGCTGTTCATGTCTATATTTTTTCCCAGTAATGATGGAAAAGTGGTCACACTCTGACTCAGAGCAAGTAAACGTGCTGTCTGTTTCACACTCAGATGAGGTCTCTATTGTCATAGTGCACTCTCGGGGTCCAGACTGTAGAAGTGCTTGATGTGAAAATGCTGGCTCAAGAGGAGCATTCAGTTTGCTAATTTCTTCAAAACTAAGTGGTTCTGTTGGCTTCAGGAGCTCTGGTTGTGGTAATTCTTTAGTGTAACAGGGCATTTGGTGCCTCTGCTGTTCTGTGTCAAGCTTACACAATGACTGTTTGTGTAATGTGGGAATACTTTGAGGCTTTGGAGGGCATTTTTGTTCACCAGGGTTGTCTTTCTTGAATTTACCTATTAGCATCCTCAGATCCCCCCACTGGTTTGAATCATTTTTAAGACGTTTTGTACTGTATAAATGCTTGTGCCAGCTGAGTTTTGGTGAGTAGCTGTCAGAAATAAATGCACTACAGACACTGCCGATCTCATAATACTCCAGCTCACTCGGAAACATCAGCTGTGCATAGCTATTAAAATTCTCATTTGGCTGACATGCACTCATTTGGTCATGAGGTTTCCTTTTTGAGGTTGAAAGTGCAATTTTAGGCATTTGGTTGCCATCAAAACAAAAGGTTGCGTTTTCAATTTCTTGCCCTGTTTTGTGTGAGAGGTTCTCATTTTTAAAAATTGAATCCTGCTGTTTCAGTCTGTACAGAACTGCAAATATACATACAATTACCAGGATGGTGATCAGTGGGAGAACAACGGCTATAACCCAAAAAGGCCTTTTGTGCTGTTTCTCTGAGCACTCTTCACTGGCAGTGGAAATGCAGATATCACAAAAATGATTGGAGACATTCTGAAAACAGATGCATGATCTGTTCTGTGTTGCAGGTCTGCACATCCTCCGGTTCTGACAGTCTGAAAGACATGTTCTCATAAAGGTGTTCTCTTCAGAGCATGGTGAGAAGAGGCAGACACCTGGAGAGTTGCAGCTGGATTGGGGAAGAGTCAAGCTCGGCCAGACCTCCACCATTAAACTGTGTCCACTGACAGGCAGAGTATGACCACTGATGTTTAAATACTCCACACATCCACGAAACCCTGTGACCAAAAGAATGATGGAGACATCAAGATGACTCTAGAAAACCTTCTCTTAAATAATACTGGCAACTTCATTATGTGCACCTGCTTAATTGTTTAACAAATAGCAACACAATATGTTTCAGCTTTTTCACCTGGTAAAGAGAATTTACTGAAGTTTAAATCAAGCATCAAAATAAAGAAAATGGAAGATTAAAATGATTTTGAGCATTCCATGGTTGTCAGTGTAAAATGAAAAAAAAAAAAAAAAAAAAAAAATGCTGATTTCCTGGGAACCATTGCTTGGCTTTACAGTGAACTGTTTGAAAAAGAGAATGTATCAGCTGGTCAGCAGCTGTGTGGACAAAAATGCCTTGTTGATCTCAGAGGTCAGGGGAAAATGGGCAGACTGCTTCAAGATGATAAAAAGACAACTGTAGGCCAAATAATTACTAATTACAACCAAAGTATGTAGAATACCATCAACCCTTGAGTGCACAACACGTCAAACATTGAAGCAGATAGGCTACAGTAAGAGAAGACCATAACAAGTGTTACTCTTGTTAGCTAAAAAAAGAAAACTTTGGCTTAAAGGTGTGGTGACATCACTGTACAAATTATTTCATGTAGTTGATATTGCTGCATATGTAAATTCTCCAAAGAATTTTAAAAAAATAACTTCACCTGGACTGGCAACCTGTCCAGGGTGTACCCCGCCTCTCGCCCGATGACCGCTGGAGATAGGCACCAGCCCCCCTCATGACCATGTAAGGATAAGCCTAATGGATAATGGATGGATAGATGGAAAATAATGTTACCTTTTTGAAGGGGGTTGTTTTGGCAGGTTAGCATTCCCTCCTCAGTAGAAGGGTTGAGTTCGGTAATGATATGTGGCTTTACCTAGTTGACTTCACTCTGATTGGCTATACCATATTTGGGAAACACTTCAGTAAAATGCGCTGAACATAGTCTCAAATTGAGGTTATAATTGTGTGGTACTTCCCAATAAATGAACTTCAGCCACTCTTCTCTGATTCTCTCTTCCTTTGGGAGTAAGTGGAAACTTCCATCCATTTTTGAACACCCTCGGACATAACAGCTCCCCTTTTTAGTAGCCATCCTCTTCTCAAGTGGAGTAGCCAGACATACTAGTGCGACTTAGCCCTTTAAATTAGCCGGTGTATCAGCTAGATGGAGGAGGTAAGGGGTAAGGGAGGGCTGTTTGCTTGATGGTGTGCTCTAATTGTAGAATATGAACTATGTAGAAAGATAACCTACATAGAAAAATAAACTGTTCTCTGATTCATGCGTTTTTGAGTAAAGAAACAAAGCTGACCGCCTATAAGCAGGGCTTTTGACACCAACTCTTGACATTCACACGGCCTCATCAGTGCACAACAGATCATATTATACCCCCCAAACCATAGAAAAATTAAATTTGTTGTCATGACCTCTTTAAATTTACACTTGCTTGTCAAAATAGGACAATTTCCAATTGGAAGAATGTTGCCTGGTCCAATGAGTTTAGATTTCAGCTCTGACATAAGGAAGGTAGGGCCAGAATTTAGGGTAAGCAACATGAAAGCACTGATCCATCCTGCCTTGTGTCAGTGTTTCAGGCTGCTGGTGGTGTTATAATGGTATGGGGGATATTTTCTTTTCACATTGTGAGTTCATCGTTTAAACTGTTGCTGACCATGTCTCTCCCTTCATGACTGCTGTGTACCCATCTCCTGATGGCTACTTCCAAAGGGACAAAGCCCCATGTCATAAAGATCTCCAAATGATGTCTGTAGGCCTCCACAGTCTCCAGATTCTGATTCAATAAAGCATGTTTGGCATGTGGTGGAACAGGAGCTTCTCAACATGGATTTTCAACTGACAAATCTGCAGAAACTGTATGAGCTGCCATGTCAATATGGACCAAAATATCTGAAGAATTTTTCTGACACCTTGTTGAATTTAAGCCTAAGAGTGGTCTGTTTATAGGGGTCTGATCCTGTACTGGCAAGGATTATAGAATGAAGTGGCCGGTGACTACATCAACATTACAGTGAGATCAACCAAAATAATCAGTGTAAAAAACAACATAAGTCATCAGATTACCTGACTGTTGAAGCTTTGTTTGTCTTTGTGGAGCTGCACCAAGAATAATCTTTTCCAGACTAAAAACTCTGAAGTCCATGTTTTGTTTTGTAATGTTCAAGACCATTTTGTCATCAACAGACAGAGAAGTGTTATGCCCACTGCTCAATAAGGACAGGATGTGCCAAAGCCCATCAGCAACTAAAAGCTCCACAGTGAACTCTGAAGAATGTCCTAATGTTGTATCGATGGAACTGTATACAGGTTTTCTGTCTCTTATCTGAAAATACAAAAATAGAGATTGTTATAGATTTATAGATATACTCAGATACATCATGTCCACATACTAAATGTGCTTCTTACATACCATCAGCATGATATGTCCTCTCTTTCCAAGAATAAAGAGTAAGGTTCCATCTTCTTTCGTTTTGAACTTGATGGTAATGAGAGTTTGGTCTGTTGTGTTTTCCTGTTTTGCGCCATCCTTCAGGTCTTTAAGCAAAAGATCTCTCTTGAATCTCTCCTTAATGACATACTCAATGTAATCACTTTCCTTGAAGCTCAATACAAGATCTTCAGATATTTCTGTTTCAGAAAGAGAAGGAAACAAGTTCTCAGTCCCAACTTTGTGCAAAGGAAAAACTGACTTACACAGTAATTCCACATTTGCCCTATTTAGTTAACAGACTGTTAGACAAACTGTAGCTATTATGGCAACAATAAAACTTGTTTAGGACCATTTCTGTCTGTTGTACATTGAATTGTTGGGTTTGGTTTTCTGTTTTATTATTTTACAAATATAGTTTACTTTTTTTTTTTTTCTAGGTCAACACCTTAAAACATTCATAACAATTTCTGAGGATTTTAAGAACACATTTGTATTATAGTGAGGTCTCCCTTAATTGGATTTAAACTTGAATCTTCTTAAAGTGTCTTTTTGCCAGATAAACCCCAGACTAGTCAAACTACATACCTACTCCTGCAGGTGCCATCCTAACATTTTAAAAACAAGAAGCTATGACCCTGCAGGATGTATTGATATAAATGATTTGTCTGATTGCCAGTAAATACATGTTAGAGGCATTCTTATGTGAATAAGCTTTTTTTGTGGATATGTGGAAATTTAGAAGGTTTTGAAATAATAAATTATGAGTTTTAGTTTTAAATGTTGATAAGTCATTGTGTCAAACTTTGAAAGTGGCTAAAGTGATTACTTGTAAACTTAGAAACATTTTCTGATTCCTAAAGGAAATACATAGTGCTAACATAGTTAACTAAGGTTTAACCCAAAGACCCAAAGACTCATAACCAAACAACCAATGTCTCTGCCAGAATTTACAGCCTTCCTGCCCCAGTGGTGGTCACCTTCACTCAGAGTAATCTTGCATCTTAAAAATGGGAAATGGACTAAATTTATAGTGGATAGTGCTTTTCCAGTCATCGTGACCACTCAGAGTGATTTAATAATCTGCTGTGGTTCGAAGACCAAAGTAAGCACTCTGTTTCTTTTTTTAGAGCTATTACGTTAGCAATTAAATATTGTGTGATCAATAATAAAATCAGTTCTTGATAATTATTAGCTCTGATTAATACTCCTCACATTCATTTTTTTGAAGTGTCAATTTCAGTGTTTATTTTTATATTAATTTAAAGGATTTCATAGAAATCTCTGATTTTTTTTTTTTAAGAAACAGAAAACAGAGTTAAGAAAGATAGGGTTCATCTTTCAGACTGATTTTGACAGATTATGGGACTGATTAATTATTAACATTATTAAAATAGTCTATCATGACTCAAAACTGTTACTCAACTTTTTTAAAAATTATTGTTAGTAGACTTTTCTAGTCCACTTCTCTATTTATTTATTTATTCATTTATTTATTACCTGTATCACAGTTTCTTCCTGTAAAGGGAGTTCTGCATTCACAAACATAGTCAGACCAAAGGTCATGGCACACTCCCCCATTCTTGCAGGGGGAGCTGTTGCATCCTGACACTGCTGCTCGAGGACACCTTCGTTAAAAAAAAAACAAAACAAAAAAAAAACATGTTGCTGTTATTCTTTCAAACATATACTAACAAAAAGGAATACACTTGAAGCATTATAATGGCAAATTTGGTTGTTAATTTATTATGTTTTAATTGCATAATAAAACACCACCTGCTGAAGACATTATATGTTGCAAGGCCCAAAGAAGGTCTCAGCAGGATGCCATTAACCTGAATATTTCGAATGCATCCAACAAAGTCATGTGTTTTTATCTGACTTGGATGTTGTAAAATTAATTCCAGGCTTCTCAGTCCCCCAAATGTCATATTAGTGTTTCCAACATCAAGAGTCCTAAGAGATGCAAAGATTAAGAGAAATTATTTTCCAAGGTTGAGGTTGTTCACACAAGGGTGAAAAAAGACAGAAACGTTAACTGTAAGTGTTAATTTATGAGTGCCTTTCTGAGATAATGCCATCACTGTCTGAAAAACAAAATCCATTCTTCATAACATCTGTACAATTGTCCACAAGCAAAGACCCCATCTGTTAAAAATAAACAGATCTACGTCAATATTTCAATCGACTTATAATTGGTCAACATTGTGTACATTGCAGAAACTCACATTGCCAATCCTTCTGACAGTAACGCTGTGAAAATGGCCATCTGCAACTTGTTTGTGTGTTTGCAACCTTACAGGTCCGGAGCCCAGGTCATAAGAGAGATGTATTGTACCATTAAGTATCTCCAGTCCAAAGAATTCCCTGCTGGATAATGTTCCAGGATTGTACAAGAGTAGGGAGTCTCTCTGCACTGTTGCAAACTCAAAATAAATTAAATTAGTCCTCCGATCCAGTGGGGGAAACTCCACAAAGGACATTTCTTCAAAGCCATAGCTGAGCTCCTCACAATGGATACCACTGACTCCTGAAAAGAAAAGAAATTGCAGTAAGTAGATCATAAAATCTACATATTTAGTAATTTGATGAAGTTATTTAATGTTTTTTATATTTTGGTGCTAAGAGGGTGCAATAATACTAAATTCTATTTTTAGCAGTAACAATATTGCGTGTGTTGATGCTAAACAGAAGGAAGAGAGCAAGCCTCTTGGGTTGACAAAGAATACAAATAGAACATCAAACAGAGGGGCTTTTATTAAAAATTACACAATGAATAGATATCCTCATAAAAGTGAGTGGCCATACAGCATATAAATAATGTGTATATATTTCAAAAAATGTAACTTATGGTAAACAGTATTGTTCAAAATAAAAAACATTGTGCTGATGCTCTTCTTCTTATCTTGCCATATATGTTGACATATTGAAAAACATTACATGGGTCTGAATGTAAGGAATCATCAAGTCTGGTCATGTCTTTAAAGTATGTATGTCACTTTTGATGTACTCCTGTTCTGAATAGTACATGTGTTTTGGGATCAAGGATGTGAATTCAGTGTTCAACATCGTAAGAACCATGTTTTGTTAATTTTCCCCAGATGTCACCTTCTCATCGTTTGTTTGGTGTATTGCTTTTTTATTAAAATGTCACATAGTTTTTTTGGGAAATAAATTTCAATGCTCTGTGGGTGTTCCCAAGTTATCATATAATTATTACAAATATCAGACATGCTTTTGTTCTAAAGCATTTCTGATGCTTTAGAACAAAAGCATTCTAAATGTTTTTAGAACATCTTAGGCCTTCAATGTTCTAAAAATGCATTGAAGGCCTAAAACCAACTGATCACTGAAAAAATAACTCAAAGATTGATTATCTGTAAGGAATAAAAAATTTTTCAACTGATATCTAGCAGTTGTCATGAGATGAAATAACATCAGAAGAAAATCTGTGACTTTCAACAGCATCCTGTACAAAACTGTGTCGCTACAGAGCAATAGCTTGGCAACTTCATCTTATTAGCTCATAGTTTTTTTTCTATTTTTATATCTTAATTTGCATCACGTTCCTTTATGTTTGTTCTCACCAAAGGGACAGCTACACAGGAATCCTGTTTGTAGGTTAATGCAGTGGCCCTGAAAACATGGTTTAGATCTGCAGTGATCTCTGAGCTGTTCACACCTTTCTCCTGAAAAGATAGATAAAACATAATTTTTTTTTACAAGGATTCTGGTTAATGTTAATACAGTAAACCATACTCAAACTTGTTTTGTGTGATCAATTCTACCTTCAAATCCAGGGACACACTGGCAGTAATATCCCTCCTGTGATTGAATGCATGTCCCACCATTCTGGCAATTCACCTTAAGGCACTCATCCACATCAGCCGAGCAGACAGAGCCAGAGAAGCCTCTCTGACAGTGACAGTGGAAACTTCCCACAGTGTTTTCACATGTGCTGTTATTTTCACAAGGATTCACCTCACATTCATCAATGTCATCTTCACAGAGTGAACCACTGAACCCGACCGAACAGGTACAATTTAAAATCTCTTTCTGTGGTGACACAAAGATGACAGCCATGCTTTCCAGGACAGTAACCTCCTGGCTGATGTAAATGTTTTTGTTGCATGTGGCCCCATTCTGGCAGGGGCTCATGAGGCATGGATCACTGGTGATGTGAGAAATTGTCACATTGCTCTGGGACTCCAATAACTTCTTATGTCCAGCAGATATACTACTTGCTACCTCTCTACTTAGATATTTCCCATTGTAGTTTTTCACTGCAGCGAGTAGTAGTATCTCCATGCCAATATGTTTGATCCCAAATACATGAGTCTTTGAGGCCTGCAGGTTGAACAGACTGTCCAGAGCTTTCACAAACCGCAAATACCTATGAGTTAGGAAGTTCTCCATTGAGTATGAGGTCACATAGAATAATATACAACTGTCCACAGATGCATTTGTAAAACCTTTGTAGTTTACATAGATACTGTTATTTACTGGAAAGTGAACTTGATCTGTAGCTTCAACTGTGACATTAAATGTGGCCTCGCCCTGAAAAGGGGATGACCAAAGCTCACATGTACCATTGGGTATTGAGAACATGTTAATCGGGCCACTTTTAATGGCACAGAGGAATGTATCAGACTCATCATGATCCTCAGGATGCACATTACCAATCATCCCGCCATTAAAAGAACTGCCGAAATATTTCACCTCAATAAAGATGTTTCGTGGTAATGGGGGGTTATCGTTTTCATCTTCCACCCTAATGTGGAGCATTGTTGTTGAAGACAGTGGTAGAGGAAATCCTGCATCTTTTACCACCACCAGTAATTGATATTCAGAGACATTCTCTCGATCAATAATGTGTGTGGTGAATAAAACTCCATCTGGAGTGAGAAAAAAAGCATTTTCTGCTGACACATTTGATAGCCAAAAAGTAAAAGGACCTTGATTTGGAGGTAAATCAAAGTCAAATGCATTTAATCTGGTAACTATAGTTCCTTCAGGTTGATTTTCCTTCACTTGAACCTTAGTTGTCATGAGTTGGGGGGCATTGTCATTAATATCAACTATGCTCATCATGACATTTGTTGTCCCAGTGGCAGGGGGAGAACCATTATCAGTGGCTGTAACAGTGAGATTATAAACTGGCCATAGTTCCCTGTCAAGAGGAGTGTTTACTGAGACAATACCACTAAGGGGCTCAATGGAGAAAGAGGAGTTTGTGTTTCCGTCTACAATCCTGAAGATGAATCGATTCCAGTCCAGTACAGAGTCCTGGTCCAAAGCACTTACAGTTAACACAGATGTCCCTGGTGGGGTGTCTTCTTTAACGTTTGCCTCATAGCATGTGGAGGTGAATGTGGGTGCATCATTTGTTTCAATAACAGTAATATTGACCAATGTCTCACCTATGTTTGTTCCATAAATAACACCAGAGTTCTTTGCCAGGACTTTGAAAATTACGTTGCTGTTGCCCTGATACCTCAAAGTACGACTTGTATATATCTCTCCAGAATGTGGGCCAATGTCAAAGCCAAAATTTTTGCCATGGCCAAACATTAGATAAAATACTTCACCTTCAGGACCACTGTCATTATCAGTAGCCATCACTTTTCCTATTGATGTTCCAACAGGAGCATTTTTGAATACTGAAAAGTTAAAACTTTCTTTTGTGAAGGTTGGGCTAAATTCATTGAGATCCAAGATGTGAATGATAACATAAGCCAAGCTAAACAAGGTGTGTCTGGCAGTGTTTGAAGCTTTGATTGTTAAATCAAACATCTGCTCTTGCTCATAATCAAAGACATCCAAATTAGTGATACTCCCATTTCTTGGATCAATTGCAAATTTATCCAAACTGCCAGCAATAAGAGAGTAGGATATTTCTGCATTTATTCCTGTGTCCATATCGGTGGCCTGTACATCTAGAACCCTTGTTCTGACTTTTGAGTTTTCAGGCACTGTTGTGATATACTCGGACAATGAAAAGACAGGAGGATTGTCATTTACATCCATAACAATCACAGTTACATTCAACCAGGCAGATTTAGATATCCATCCACCATCTGTTGCTTTGATTTTCAGATTATAACTACTTTCTTTTTCAAAGTCAAGCTCTCTGGTTAGTGTTAGCAATCCAGAGAATTCGCCAACTGAGACAGGAAAATATTGTTTTTCTGGACTAATGCGGTATTTAATTGCACTGTTGGGACCATAATCCCCATCTTCTGCTTGGATTTTCCCAGCCACTGATCCAACGGGCAAGTCTTCAGGGACAGAGAATGTGACATCTGGTTCACTGAACACTGGAGAAAACTGATTTTTCCCAATAATTTCAAAGGTGATTTCAGTTTGAGAGGTCAAAGGAGGAAAGCCATGATCTTTGGCTACGACTAATAAAGTAAGTGAGTCATTTTCTCTTTTTTCTAAAGTCTGATTTAGGAATACCTTTCCATTGTCAGCTTGAATCCAAAAGAAATCAGATGCATTACCTCCACTGACATTATACTCAACATAATCACTGGTATTGATGTCCAGATCTGTTGCAGTGAACTTAATTACTTCAGTTCCCACCATCAGGTCATATGGAATGGCAACCAAGGCTGGTGAAGGCAAAAACATTGGAGGGTGGTGGTTCAGTTGTTCTAATCTCACTGTGATACTAGCGTTACTGTGCAGAGGGAGGCGGCCACAGTCAAAGGCAACAATTGTGAAGTTATAGATTTCAAAAGCAGAATTATGTAAAAGGAGTGGCTGCTTTGAAAAGACCTCTCCAGAAGAAGCGTTTACCCAAAATAATTCATTTGGAGGTTCAATGACATAGACAATCTCACTGTTTTGTCCAATGTCTGTATCTGTCGCGAAAACTTGCACAACAAAAATTTCTGTTTGTTTGGTTTCAGGGATAACAACTGAATACAAATCATTAGGAAATACTGGTTGGTTATCATTAACATCTAAAACAAAGATACTGACATCAGTGCTAACACCCCATGCTGAATCATTGGCATTTACTTTTAAGACATAGTGATCTTGCACCTCCCTGTCCAGAGACCTTTTAACAATGATGCAGCCACTGGTGGAATCAATATCAAAAGGGAGATCCTGATTGTGGTCAGGAATGTAGTAATTAATTACTGCATTAGAATCAGTGTCATCATCAGTTGAGGTTATTTGCAGAACTGTGTATCCTATAGGAGCATTTTCAGAGACCTCTGCAAGATGAATCTGAGAGAAACGAGGCGCATTATCATTCCTGTCCAAAACAGAAATGATGACCGTTGCTTGGTCTGTATGAAGAGGGTTGTCAGGTTCTGCAGCCTCAACTGTTAAATTAAAAAAGGGAATACTCTCTCGATCTAAACTTACAATGGTACTCACTAAACCATTTTCAGGGTCAAGTGTAAAAAACTCATCATTGTTTCCTTCTGTTATGTTGTACCATACTGTGCTGTAAATGGGAGAATCTGCATCGATGGCAATAACATCACAAACTCCAGATGGTGGGGAATTCTCATAAACCTCACACCTGTATTCAGCCTGGGTAAACTGGGGAAAATTATCATTTACATCAGTGATGTTTATGTGAATTTCTAAAAATGATGAAAATGGAGGTGAGCCTGAGTCTCTGGCTTCTATCAACAAAGAAAATTCCTTTTTGCTTTCATAATCCAGTGGGTTCTCAACTGTCAGCGCTCCACCTAATTGGTCTAGATGAAACATCTCTTCAAAGTTTCCAGAAGCAAGATGAAAAGAGACGGGTTCAGCTCTGATGCTTGCTGCAGAAATAACAGCCACTACTGTTCCCACTGGCTCGTCCTCAAAGAGTGAATAACTTAGAACATCCACATTCATCTCTGGGAAGTCAGAAATGTTCTGAAACCTGATACTGATAGTTGTGATGTCAAACTTAGGGTTTTCTCCAGCGTCTTCTACATACACGTTGATGATAATATTCTCTGTGCTCTGCAGTAAACTTGAAGTGAATACTGTGCCACTGTTTAGATCAATTGAAAACAAGTCTGAGCTTTGTCCATACAAGGAGTAATGCAGCTTTGCATTCATATCAGTGTCTCCATCGATTGCTCTCACTGAACAAACAACTGAACCTGTGGAAAAATACCAACAAAATATGTAAATTTTGTTCTCCACCTTAACAGTGTGACCTTCACTGTCACAAGGAAGCAAAACAAATCACCTGGAGGAAACTCGGTGGAGACATAGGCCACGAAGGGACTGTCCAAAAATTGAGGCCAGTGATCATTGATATCACCAACCAGGACAGTAACAAGTACAGAGCTTGACAGCGGCTGTGTGGGATGCATATCAGTGCCAATCACTGTCAGAGTGTAAAAGGCTACAGTCTCCCTGTCCAAAAAATCAGTTGTAAGCAGTTCTCCGGATGTTTCCTCAATAGCAAATGGTACATCGTGGTTTTCCATGAAATACCTAATTTAAAGACAAAATGATTCATTCTTAGTATGTAGTGCATTGCAAAACAATTATGCTCCTGAACTTTCTTTACATTTTGTCAAATTACATCCACAAACTTCAATGTATTTTATTGGGTTTTTAAGAGATAAACCAATGCAAAATAGAGCATAATTAAGAAGTGAAAAGAAATTGATAAATAGTTTTCATTTTTTCATAAATAAAAATCACAAAAGCATGGCATGGGTATGTTTTCAGCCCATCTGATTCAATACTTTGTAGCTCTATCTTTAGCTACAATTAAAGCTGCAAGTCTTTTGAAGGATGACTCTACCAGGTTTGCACATCTAGAGATTTGCCCGCTCTTCTTAGCAAACCAAGCTCAATCAGATTGAATGAACAGGTTCTGTTTTCAAGTCTTGCCAGAGATCTGAATTGGAATTAGGTCTTGACTTTGAATAAGCCATTCTAACACATGATGGAGCTTCAAATCCAGGCCTTGAGGGCAAGTGTCCTGTAACGTTTAGATCTGTCTGTGCTTCAACACAACTGAGTCAAATAATGAGGTCATTAGCAGGACTCTGGAGAATTTGACTGCATACTGAGGAAGCAATTCAGACGTTTGATTCAGTTGTGTTGAACCAGGGACACATCCTCTGGACTTGATACAGTGCTATACAAGTACAGTCCATTTACCATTCAAAAGTTGCAGAACATTGGCCCCTGAGGCCTGGATTTGAAGACCCCTCATCTAAACCATTCCATTGTAGCTCAGGATGTATGCTTGGTGTTGTAGAAATAAAATTACACACATAGTCAATGAAGCCTGAAGGAACTCTTCACCTTACTTCACCACTCGTGCCCTCGTCAGCATCAAATGCAGATATCATAGCAAACACCGTGCCTATTGGACTGTCCTCAGACACTATGGTGTTGTAGACTTCCTCTGAAAACTCAGGATGGTTATCATTGATATCATCCACAGTGACATGTATAGTCAGAGTGCCAGTTAGGGGTGGAAAACCTTCAAATTTACAAAGTGACATTCATTAAGTTAAATTTCATTTAAAAAACGTTGGTAAAGGTGTTATTTACATATTGAATCTAATTGATGTTGGTCTTGAATAATAATTACCTGAATCAACAGCTGTTATCATGACAGTATAAAATGACTCTTTTTCCTTGTCCAAGCTGTGTAAAATCTTGAACATACCATTGGGAGTGACAGAGAACAGACCGTCACTGTTTTCTTTTTGTATAAAATAGATAAGCTGACTATTGATCCCCAAGTCTTCATCCAAAGCTGAAACCTGGTCAAAAAAAGTATTGCAAACATTAATTAAATAAAAATAAAACAAAACATTGTGTTGACCAGGCATGAGCCGGTTACCTCATGTTGTCCTGGTATCCACATTATTCCTGGCAGCAGCCCTGTAGAACTGATTGTGGGTGCAGTTTCCAAGAAGATACTGAAAGCTGGAGTATGTCAATTCGTTTTGGTAGCAAACTGTATGGAGCAAGTGGTATTTTTGAACTAACCAGTTAGCAGTTTAACAAAATTTCTTAATTTTTGTGTTCATGGCTTGACCTCTAATCACATAAATCTTAAAGTGTTGAACATACACCCAACAGGGAATTAGATTTCTTTTGCTATCGGTGGCTGAATTTCCATAAGTTAACAGCAGTTAGAGATAAACATAACAGAAGATCCTTAATTTGAACTGATCACTGATAACCTTGTATGTTTGTTCTTGTCAAAAAATCTCACCAAGAAAAATCCTTGGCCAACATTGTAGCTGAGCTGTGACCAACCATCAGGGAAGAATTATTGCGTGCTGAAAGGGATTAACAGCCCTCTATCAATTCCCTGCAGTTCTGTCCTTTTTGACAGGTCACTAACATTTAGAGGTTTTACAAACAGTCAATCATTCAGGATTTTTTTACTTGTGCATTCTTACGTATACCTGCATTCGATATTCCTTGCTTATCAAAACATAAAATCCAGAACTTTTCATCCCAGACTGCATTTTCAACAGAAAACTTACAACTAAAGACAGTTGAGGTCATTCATAGCTTCTACAAACATAGCAATAGAGCTGACTAGGTAGCTAAATACACTTTGTAATCAGATGCCATTTCTTTAGGTCCTCCTATGAATCTGTGGAAGATAGAGAGACTGTATAGTATATTTTCCTGTTTAAGGCGAAAAATTTGATGTTCTCTTATGTTTTTTTGGATATTTGCTCTGGAAAAGACCATCTTTTTACATGTAGTCATGCCGTTTTGATTTAATGACAAAAGTTGCACCTACAATTGACACAAAGTATCAGAGGCTGCTGGAATAAGGTGGATACCAAGGTTCATGGTTTCAAAACCGTTAAATTTTCTGGCTGTATGGAGCACAGAGTAACACAATGCTCCACCTCCCCCACCTGCTGTTTTGCACTACAGTTATTTAGCTGAAAAAAAGTTGGAAAACTTTTGAGACAAATTTGGACGCTTAAAAATATTTCCAAACAGCCAGACAGTTGCCGCATGTAATCTAAAGCTGCACCACCCATCACTTTTCTCAAGCTAGCACTGTTTTCAGTCTAAAAAATACATATAAGTTATGAGCAAAATCTCTGTTAAACAGCTGACTGCAGGCTGGCAACCCATGCAGATAGCCCAACTGATCAGCCAATATGAGATGTTTTATACTTGTGTTACTTTGTAAAAGTAGAACAACAAAGGAGATACTACTTCTATTTGACAGATGTTCTATAATTTTGTATACGTCTATGTACAAAAGAAAACATTAATAAAACTGTAATGATCAATATTTTATGTTATTTTGGGAGCCGTGTGAATAATTGCTGTCTTTCTGCTTAAAATCAAAGCATTAGTTAATATTCAACATTTTTCTTCATCAATTCTTTGTTATAAATGGTTATTTTACTCAGGGGCATTATACAGAGAGAATCTCAGCCTGGCCCATGCCTAGTGATGACCACACAAAGTATATCCCATGAGGTCCAGTAGCACCTGATGTGTTAGCTGAGATGGATCCTCTTCATTTTCCTTGACATGAATGATCAGGTTTTCTGGAGAAAACTGGGGTGTATAGTCATTGACATCCAACACTGTGATGCTGATGGCAGTGGTAGCAGATCTGGGTACATCCCCTTGATCGGTGGCAGTTAAAATCAAGGTGTAGTTTGATTCCCTTTCTCTGTCAAGTTGATCCAGGACTGACAGCACACCTCGAACTGTGTCAACCACGAAAGGACCAGCCGGGGTCAGCATGTACCGGACTTGCCCATTTGATTCAATATCCTGGTCCTGAGCCTTAACCTGAAACAGACTTGTCCCTCTCTGAACGTCTTCTTTGATGAACAGACTGTAGTTGTTTTGTGAAAACACAGGATCATTATCATTTACATCCTCAATATGCACTATGAAAGTCATTGTGGTGGCCATTTGAGGTGAACCCGTATCAGTGGCTGTCACGGTAAGACTGAGAGTGTCTGCCTTTTCTCTGTCTAATGTCTCCTCCAGGAACACCTCTCCAGTTGTGTTGTCAATGCTCAATGTCCCACCAGAAGAGTTGCTTAAAAAATATGAAATCTTTGCATTGGATCCTGCATCTTTATCTTCAGCTTGTACAGTCATAATAATAGAATACAATGCAGAGTCCTCTGGTATACTAAAATGTTTGGCAGACACAAAAACTGGAGCATTGTCATTAATATCTTTCACCTCCACAACTACACATGCGGTGCTGGTGAGCTGTGAAGGTGCTGGCCATGCACAATCATTTGCTGTCACAGTCAGATTATAGGAAGAATGACTCTCTCTGTCCAGCTCTTTGTTCAGACATAAACTACCTGTTGAGTGTATGAAGAACATGCCCAGTTCATCCCCGCTGACAACTAGCAGTTCCACTTCTCCATTTTTACCTAAAAGCAAGATGACAAAAACAACACTGCCATAATCTCAATCAATTTCTGTCATATCTACATTTTCATAAGATATAAACATATATATCTTATGAAATGTCAAACAATAAGAGTTCTGCTTTTTTTAACCTATTATATATAAATGACAGCCAGAAAATGTCGTCTGAAAATTCCCAAAATGTGTATTCTAGCTCAGTGGTTCCCATCCCTGGTCATCAGGAACCAGTGTCCTGCATGTTTTAGGTAGCTCCTTGCTGCTGCACACCTGATTTAAATCAATTGGTGATTAACAGGCTTCTCCAGCACTTGATGGCATGCAAAGGAGTTCGTGCAATTATTTGAATCAGGTGTGTTGAAATAGAGGAAAAATCTAAAACATGCAGGACACTGAGGACCACTATGCTCAAGAATCCACAAAACCACAAAAGGGAAAAAGGTTCTCTCAGAGTTTGGTTAACATAAACTTGGGAAAGTTCTTGTACTATAAATATCAAAAGACAGGGCAAAACAAATGTCTGCTGATAACAGTTGTGGACAGAAATTAATCTATTTGTTTTATTGAAAGATTTTGTATCAGTCTTTTAGATATTAAAACGAAAGATGTGAATTATTTTGATTGTAACTGTATAAATACTATCATTTTTGCCTCAACATTTCTTTAAAAGAAAAGTAATAGCTCATCAATTCTGGCTGAACTGTGAAAAACAGGTATGTTTGGCCCTCAATAGCAACTTAAATGTGTTGATTCTTCAGATGGGAAGCAGCTCCACAGCAAAAAACTAACCTGAATGATCTGTAATCAGGGAAAAAACTAAAACATGCACCATACCGGCCTGTTGAAGCCGACTGTTTAAATGTTTCTCTGTCTCAACACATCTGAACAAAACGAGTGGTTCACTACCAAACCACAGCAAAACTCTAGGACATGCTGAGGATGTAGCTCAGCCTTTTCAGTCAGCTGTGTTGGAGCAGGGAGAGATGTAAAACAAGCAAGACAACAAGTCCCTCCCCAGAACCAGAATTGGACACAAACGCTTAAAAACTCTCAGCTGATATCAAGCTTAATGGCTCTTTTCTTTTCTTTTTTCCTTTAACTCGGGTGACCACTCTGATTTCCAATTGTATTTAAATGTTTGATTCTTCAGACTACTGTCCTTAAATCCATGAAAGATGAAACCAAGGCTTATTGATTTACTAATCTGTACAGGCTTTAACTGAGCATGAATTCTACACAATTTCTAAGTTTTCAGTGTCAAAAACACCTGAATTAAATGCTGGTATAATATGCACAGTGATAGCTTTTTCTCTTTAACATTTTTTTTTTTTTACCAAGCCTTAAAACAGTCAAGATGTTGTTGCTTTTGACAATAAGGTCAGGGAAATTGCGGGCAACTGGTAGAAAGAGTTTATTCTTAATCTGCAGACAGTCATGCAGCTGTTATTTTATGTTCAGGCTTCTTTTTTTTTAGATTTATATAAATTTCATTTTCATTTTAAATTGCAGTTAACATTGCAGATTTGTTTCTTTTTAGCTTGATTTACATTAAATGAATATTGTACAAATATGGATTTAAAAAGAAATCTTTATATAACCTTGATGAAACGCTGTATATCATAGTGGACTCTTACCATCATCTTTGTCGGACACGTTCAGTGACAGGAAGCAAGTTCTGACACGTGTGTCTTCCAGCAGTGATGAAAAGTAGTTGTTCTGACCGAAAACTGGAGGGTTGTCATTGACATCCAGCACATTAAAGTAGACTCTGACACTGGATACCAGCGAGTGCCCCTGCTGCAACTCCACTGTGAGAATGTAGAACCTTTGTTTTTCAAAGTCCAGGCTGCGGGATAATAGGAACTCCCCGGAGACGGGGCTGAGGAGGAACATGTTCTCCCCATCGTCCTCTTGAACTGAGTATGTGATAGGCGTGGGATTGTCCATCTGTGCTTCCACCTTTCCCACAACTGTTCCTGTCAACACAGTGAACCAGAGCTAATTACTGTGTGATCTCATAACTGTTGAGTGAAAAGAAAACATCTGGCTAATTACTGGGAAAAAAATAATTATTGTTACAATATGAAGCTAAAATAAGATAAAACGACAAGATGCTTGGAGAATTTTATGATAGTCAAATTAACTGTTGTAAACAAACAAGCATGTTTGCTAACAGAAGAAGAGATGATGAACCTGGCATGGTGTCTTCCTTTACTTGAAATGAATAAACAGTTTTTGAGAAAGCCATCTGTGTTTGCCATCTGCCATGAGCGAGTGAGCTGGCTGCCCCATGCTTCAGCTCTGCATCAGTAGATGTATTATACCGGGAGGGAAGCTTGTGTTGCTTATCAACAATTTCAGAAAATTCACTCTCATTACTCACATTCCCTGGATTTTCCAAAAAAGGTTCATGAGAGACCACCAAATTAAACACCTGTGTAATTACGAGATAAGAAACAACTTTTGATGCATTTTTTAGTCCCCACACACAAATATGTTACTATAGCACAATAGTTTGATTGGAAATCATAATTCAAGCAGTGATACTGGCTAATCCTTTTAGAAGCCATTATTACAACTTAGGAATTAGTTAATCAACTTACCATAAGAAGCAGTGACAAAAGCATGACTTTTCTCAGGTGTCTGGTAGTTTCCATTTTAAAGTTTATCTTAAGTACCCATTTCTGAGTCATGATTACAAAGTCAACTCAGAAAGGAGAATCCTGTGCAAAACAAAACAAATGTGACATAGAAGGGTAAGGTCCTGGAAATTTTCTCCACATAAGGCCTACAAAAGGAAAACCATGTGTCCACAGGGATTGTTCAATCTCCTTAGTTATTGATCCTGATTGTTGTGACTCATTGACTTTGCAAAACTTGTTTGAGAACAGAACTCAAATACTGTGTTGTTTAAATGTATAAAACTCAACATTTTCCTTATAAAATTTACTCAAACACTGAAAAATGAAAGAAGTAATAATGGCGTATCCTACCATTTGTTTTATTCCACCGGTGTTGTATTCTCTCCATGGCGTTTTGTTGCTGAGATTACTTTGTGCAAAGTGAATAGCAGCATGTATCTGGGTGGGTTTGTGCTGCTTCTCGGAGAGGACTGGTTCGGAGAATGCCAGCCTTTCATTCACAGAGTAAAATGAGAGAAAGGTGGGGTGGGTGGGGGTGGGCTTCACTCTGAATAATAGGTTTTAAAAGTGAGCAGACATAAAAGAGTACCGGCAAAGCAGAAATTCAGTGTTAGCTAGACCTCATGCAATATAGATTTGACTGCTAATAATTCCCTACATTCAGGATTAGTGTTTCCAAGACTGCAGAAAAAAGAACACTGACTTCATCACCCTACTTGAGAGGAGAGCGCTTCTGAGAAAAGCCAACTTTTTTGCAGTGCTGCTGAGAGGAGTCCAATAAACAGACATCTGAATCCCTTCTAAGTGACTGTGGTCACTGTGACTGCAAGATTTTTGTCTCCAGTTACTGCAAGTGGGAACTTAAAACCAGGTCATTACTTTAACTCTAAGAGGAGGGAGAAACACAAAAGACAGGAAATACTATTCCTCCCTTCTTTTTTTAGTCTTTGAGCAGACAGAATTAGATGTACTTTGCTTAACTTTAAAATGTCATGGTGGGACCAATATAGTGTTCTGTGTGGAATTTAGGGTTGATTCAACAAGAAAAAATGAAATGCATTTCTCAAGGAGAAATTAAAATTTTTGCTTTTGCTTAGCTAATTACTAATTAATCAAGCCTTGAAGTTGCTGGAGAATAGCTTTGATTTTAAAAAAATCCTTTCAATATATGACTATAGTGAGGGACAGTGGCCCTTTTTTGTAAAGATTTGTACAAGGCAGTTTAAGCTCTGAACTAGTGTCTGTATCACTAAACATTATGTTTTTTTGTCCAAATGTGGTTAATCTCAGTTGAACACTTGCATGCACCATGTTTTTTTTTTTGTTTGTTTGTTTTTTTTTAAATGACAGAAGGCGTAACTTCATCACAGCGCCACCTACAGGACAAAAGATTTCAAAACATTTGAAAAAGTAAAACAAATCCACAGGCTGCACAGTGGAGCTGTTAGCAGCACAGTTGCCTTACAGCAAGAAGGTCCTGGCCTGGGATCTTCTGCATGGAATTTGCATGTTTTTGATGTGCATGTGTGGGTTCTCTCTGGGTACTCCAGCTTCCTCTTACTGTCCAAAAACATGACTGTTGGGTTAATTAGTTTCTCTAAATTTCCCATAGGTTTGTGTGTGCATGGTTGTTTGTTTTGTGTTTCTCCCTGTCATGGACTGGCAACCTGTCCAGGGCCTACCCCATCTCAGCTCCAGTGGATATAGCCACCAGCCCCCTTAGCCCTGCAAGCATAAGTGGATATAGACAATGGATGAATGGAAACTAATCCAGGACTGAGCATAAACATAAAAATTAATTTGTTAATTTCTTATTATACATGCATTATTATAAATATATTGTATAAGATATGCATATGTGAGGTTTGATTTTTGTCTGTTTAGCCTGTACCATCTTACGGGAGGACAATCAATGGACATAAGCCTTGTTTTTCAAAATCTTCAGCAACACACAGTCTCTTTTAAGCAAATAAAATTAGATACAACAAATCACGTTTCACTTTCAGAAACCAGTGGGAGTTGAGTTGTAATAGGTTTAGTGTTACGTCCAACAACTACCAGCAGTGAAAACTAATAATGTATTTATTTAGGTTTTATATTTTCAAACACTGTAACAACATGTTCACTAAAGAGGGAGACACAAAAGAAAAAAAAAAATCATTACTACCACAATATTGACCATTATGCACAAGGGAGCCATAATCCTACATCAGTTCATCTTTCTTCTTGTACATTCTGCTCTGTCTTCTCAACGCCCCAGTCAGTCGTGGCAGATGACCGCTTGGACTGAGCCAGGTTCTGCTGGAGGTTTCTTCCTGTTAAAGGAGAGTGTTTCCTCACCACTGTCGCTACGTGCATGCTCGGTTTGAGGGATTGCTGTAAAGTCAACGACACAACTCAAGCAATTTTCTCCTGTCGCTACGTGCTCATCCAGGAGTGAATGCTGCAAGTCAATAACTTGATGAAATCTGCTGGGTTGCCTTAGATAGAAACTTTTTAAAATACTTTGAATAATTAACTGAGCTTACTGTACTGTTGAACTAGGATCAAGTGGAATGTATGCTTGATTGAATTGAAATTATTTTTTTTGTAAAGTGCCACGAGACATTTGTTATGAGTTGGTGCTATATAAGTAAACTAAACTGAATAATGGATCTTAACGTCCAGTTGGTGGGAACAATAATTTTCCTACAGAATCCAAACATAAAGGGACATTTATGTTCATTTTGCAACAAACTTGCATTATTTTAACTTATTAGTAAAAGTGAGACACATTTAAACCACATCCTTAGACCAATCGAACAATGCCAATGGACAAGGTTTGCTTTTGTTTTGTTTATAGGACACTACACGACAAATTCAAAATTAAAAAAAATCCTGTTGCTATAATGTTGCTGAAGTCTTTCAAGACAGTGACCTTTAGAAAACTCCAGTTACTGAGATGGTCCTTTGTATAAAAAGTTTGACAAGCACGACTTTAGGGCATTTCTAAACAATACAGTTAGTGGATGCTCCCAACCCAAGCCCTTTAAGTGAAATATTTTGCACAAAATACCTAATCTGATGTTAAATTTCCAACCATTATAGCAAAAGGCCCAAAATCCAGAAGGAAGACGTAAAGTGATTCTACATGTTGGGTTTTTGATAGCTGTTAAGGAAGAGAAATAAACATCTTAAAAAAGAAACCTTTATTGAAGACATTCTTTAATGTCGACAGCTGCATTTGATATTAGAGTGGTATTCAAAAGACAATAAAAAGACACTGGGACAGCACATAAAAAAACAATTTTAAAAATAATAATAATAATAAAAAAAAAGATACTCTACCAACTCATCAATTTAATTTCTGAGTTGTAACACCTAAAGACTACTTACTTTCATACTGATGTGTAGTTCTTCTACATAGTTACATAATATGGCAGGAATACAGAACTACCACTAGAAAATTCTCAAACTTAGGATATGTAGTGTTAACTTTACAAAAAAAGGGGATTAACACTGTACATCATAAAAACATTAAATATACACATGATCTTGTTCAATTTGACTTGCAAGATGGCGAACTGAGTACATTAGGATTACATGACATAAACAAAAACTTCAGCTCCCATCCTTATATGATTTACTCATCATCATCTTCCTCCTCCTCTTCCTCCTCCTCGTCTCCCTCCTCTTCATCCTCCTCCTCATCGTCATTGGCTGCCGCAGCTGGTCCTGAATCCACTCGACCCTTTGTCCGGTATGCCACAATATCCTGTGGAGAGTAGGACATATAATCATAACACTTTTCTGCATTGTAAATAAAAAAAAGCCCCTCAAAACTGTACTTAAATGATACAATAACATAGTCATTAGATTTGAATCAGACTCAATTTAATGACATAGTAGCCACTCACCTTGTCATATTTCTCCTTCAGTTTGGCAGCCTTCTTTTCATATGGCTGCTTTTCTTCTGCAGACGAGCTGTTCCACATCTCTCCTAGCTTTTTAGCCGTGTCCCCAATGGAAAGTCCAGGATTCTCACCTTTTACCTTGGGGCGAAAGTCAGCACAGAACAGAAAGAATGCAGACCTGTAGGGGGTGGAATTGTGGGATTAATTATTGTTTAAGTCAAGTCAAATTTATTTGTATAGCACATTTCATCAACAAGACAGTTCAAAGTGTTTTTCACCATAAAAACATAATAAATAAACCAATTATGAAACATCAATAAACATTACATTTTGTCAAATACTATAAGTTAAACTCATCAAGCAAATATACATCAAATATATTTATCAATGTTCCACATACTACTAATCAAAGGCAGCTCTAAACAGGAGGGTTTTTAGCCTTGATTTAAAGGAACTCAGTGTGTCGGCTGTTTTGCAGTTTTCTGGAAGTTTGTTCCAGATTTGTGGTGCATAAAAACTCAAAGCTGCTTCTCCAAGTTTGGTTCTGGGGATGCAGAGTAGACCAGAACCAGAAGAACCTTAGTGGTCTGGAAGGTTGATACAATGACAACAGGTCTTCAATGTATTTTGGTACTAAGCTATTCAGTGATTTATAAACAGAAGTATTTTAAAGTCTATTCTCTGAGCTGCAGGGAGCCAGTGTAAGGACGTTAGAACTGAGGTGATGTGCTCTATTTTCCTGGTCTTAGTGAGAACTTGAGCAGCAGCATTCTGGATCAGCTGCAGCTGTCTGATTGACATTTTAGGCAGAGCTGTGAAGACATGATTGCAGTCATCAATGCGACTAAAGATAAACGCATGGATGAGTTTCTCTAGATCTTGTTGAGACATTTGTCCTTTGATCCTGGAAATGTTCTTCAGGTGATAGAAGGCCAATTTTGTAACTGTCTTTATGTGTCTCTGTAGGTTCAGGTCTGAGTCGATCACTACACCCAGATTTCAGGCATGGTCACTAGTTTCTAGCTATAATAGCTGAAGCTATGTGCTAACTCTAGATCGTTCCTCTTTGGGTCCAAAGATAACTTCAGTTTTGTTTCTGTTCAGTTGAAGGAGGTTTTGGCACATCCACACATTGAATTTGTTCTAAGCATCTGTTCAGTGCTTACATGGGTTCATAGACACCTGGTGACATCATGATATAGAGCCGTGTATCATCTGCGTACTTATGGTAACTAATCTTATTACTTGTTATAACTTGAGCTAGTGGGAGCATGTAGATATTAAATAGGAGGGGCCCCAGGACTTAACCTTGAGTTCCTCCACGTGACTTTTGTCTGCTCCGATGAGAAGTCGCCTATCAACACAAAGAAATCCCTGTTCTTTAGGTAGGATTCGAACCAACTGAGTCCTGTACCAGAGAGTCCAACCCAGCTCTCCAGTCACTTTAATAATATATCACGATCAACAGTGTCAAATGCTGCGCTGAGGTCCAACAGAACCAACACTGTGGTTCTTCCACAGTCTGTATTCATTTCAGCATGGAAACCGGACTGAAAGATGTCAAAGTGGTTTGTCATTGTTAAGAAGCTGTTTTACTGCTGAAACACAGCTTTTTCAATAATTTTGCTGATGAATGGAAGGTTAGAGACTGGCCTGTGGTTCTGCAGTAGTGATTTATCCAGATTGCTTTTTCAATCAGTGGTTTGATAACTGCTGTTTTTAAAGCCTTGGGGAAAACACCTGATAGGAGAAAAGATTTTACTATTTGAATCAGATCAGATACAATGATAGGCAGAACTTTAAGGAAAGTTGTCGGTAGGATATCAAGACAGCAGGAGAAGGAGCTTAATCGATTATAATATCTTCTAAGTTTTCGTGGATGAGTTGGTGAAACTTAGCCATTTTCTCTACATTTGTTATGTTTGGGCATAGCATTGGTACTGGATTTGATATTGATGTGCAGATTAACCCTCAATTTTTTTTTTATTTTCTCTGGAAAGAAGTTGCATTGCAGGCCCTGGTGGAGTGGAGTTCAGATGCTACAGTCACAGGAGGATTTGTCAACCTGTCAACTTAATATAACTAAAGACAGTAAAACAACTATTTGGTGAAATATAAAAAACAAAACATCAATTTTAATTTATGGTACATACGGTGGTCTCTTTGGGGCATTTGGGTCCTTGAATCGCTTCTTTTTCTGGCCCTTAGGGGGCACGTAGTTCTTCATTTCCCTCTCATAACGCAGCTTGTCCTGTTTGGCCATATCTTCAAACTTTCCCTTTTCCTTTGGTGACATTGTCTTTGAGAAAAAAAAACAACAAAGAAATAAATAAAACATGTTTACAATTTAGAGGACCATACAAAAAACAAAACAAAACAAAAAAACATTTAAAACACAAAGCTCAGTTTTTATTAATTAGATTTTTATCAAAGATTTACTGAGAACTTGACTGTTGCCCAAAATTGGATGGAAGACTATACACTTTGCCAGTCCTGATCAGACTGTCGGAAACTAAAAATTCGATCCCTTTTAATATGTTCAACTGAACAAATCACACCACGCAATACCAGGTTGCATTACCAACAACACTATTCTGCGTGCAAGTTACTCCTGATGTAAAAATTCTAGGAGGCAAAAAGTGTAAGCAGCTTCTAGAAAGGAGCTGCTTTTTTTTCTTTTTTTTGTCGGATATTGCTTTAGGCTGCTTAGAGTGAGTTAGACTTCAGCACACAAAAGGAAGCTGATCATTTTACAGGAAAGTTGCTCTATTTTATCCCCTTAAGGATTCAAATTCAATTTCTTACTGTGCTTGCTAGAAATATCACAGTTAGGTTTACTTTTTTGGTAATGCTAACCATTTTAAGCTCACTAATCATGCTGATGGCTAATATCAAAAGCAAATCAATAAAAAAAAAAAAAAAAACATTGAAAACACATCCATCCAACACATTACAGCAAATAAAAACTTTTTCAAAAATTAGGTTGGACATGCTTATTTTGAATTGATCTTATAGAAAAAAATTGGATATTTTTCAACATAGGGCCCTTCTATGTTTTAAGGGAAGCAAATTTGGAGCCCAATAGGAGCAGTCGTCACCTTTCATTAGGAAAGTAGTGGGTTTGATTTCAGCTTCCTTGTCTGGAACTTGTTGAAGTACCCTTGGGCAAGGCACTCAACCCCAAGATGCCTTCAAATCTTCGTAACAGTATATGAATGTTTGTGAGTGCAGCTGGGTGAATGTAGTTTTTGTGTAAATCACTTTGGGAGGTCTGTATGACAAAAAAATTTGGGCCGATAGCAATATCAATGCTGTCAACCTTTCTACACTGTGGAAAAAAAAATATGACCACACTGCTGACATTGCTTCTCTACTAAACACCCCACAATCCTGCACCGCATCACTGTCCATGTCCAAACCAATACTACATGGCCAACCCCCTACCAGATCATATGCACAAATGGCAACAAGATGAAAACATACACTGGTTATTGACATCGACCAAATTTTACTAATTGGACTGATACTAATCTGTTTTTTTTTTAAAAAAGGACTAACATTGGCCGATGTTAGTCCTGATGTACCATGCATTGCTAAAAAAACAAGAAAAAAAGAGCTGTAATAATAAATTCAGTCCATGTACCAAAAAAAATGATTAAACTGAAGTTTCCCCTGTAAAGGAGATATGCTGTATTTCTTTTGAGTTGGGGTTATCTTTACAAACACTTCAGTATAATATCCTGGATAATATTTCTGTACAGCTTTACAACTTTGGCCTGTTTTTGACAAAATATTATTTTTTTTTGCAAATATTTTTTAATCATTTTATGAATAATTTAATTTTTTATGTTACCTAGAAACTGGAGGAGGATAGCATAAAATTTTTAACAACAGTTTGAGAAATGGCAGGACAGAGCTTTACAAGAATCAGTGAGTTAGAAAGATCCACAACATGGTCTGATTGGCACTGCTCTAATTTTTACCTTCCATCTTTCAGAACATTTCTTGGAGAACTCTGAAAAGTTCACAGTGGCATCAGGGTGCTTCTTTTTATGCTCCTCTCGGCAGGTTTGCACAAAGTAGGCGTATGAGGACATTTTGCCCCGGGGCTTTTTGGGATCCTTCACCATCTTGACTTACTAAAAAAAAAAAAAAAAAGAAAAAAGACAGACAGGAAAAATATGCATCCAAGTGGAGTCATACAACAACAGTGAGAATATGCCAGTTTCCCATTGCTCAACTGTCTGCCTCCTGCTTTGTCAGTCCTATCTATTGTTTAAACAAGCAGGGGGTGGGAGGGGGGGTCTTGAGTGACTGATGATCCATTGTATGAAGGACCAACATTAGATTTCTATAAACCACAGCTTGCTTCTCATTATTGTAGCTTTAGTTATCCACAGTGGTATACTATTAACTCGGTGAAAACTGGCAGATGCTATACTGTATATGCAGTCTCTTGATGACAACCATCCTGTGAGCCGGCTTCAGCTTGTAAATGAATACATTAACGATGGCCTCCGCCTCCTACGATTCTCCACTAGCCGTTAGCCATTATGGCTCCGCTCTCGCTTTGTGTCCTTTTGCTTTTAGCATTAGCTTCGAGCTAAGCTCGGCAGACTGCTCATTTTAGGAGGCAATAATTAAAATGGCTGATTAGAATGATTAAAAGCGCAGGCGTTCTGTTTTCACAGACATTTTGGTTTTCCACGTCATTATAACTAGCATTTGTGCTCATTCTAGTGTTTTCTTATTATTATTTGTATTAAAGCTTTTTTTTTTTTTTTGTTTGTTTGTTTTTTATTTTAATGTAGGCATGATGTCGAAGAAAGATGCTCCGCCTGTCTCATCGCAGGCGGGCTGCCTCAGCACCACTCAGCGCTAGCCGACCAGCAACTAGCGTTAGCTTTAAACATACCAGCACAGCCTGAATAAGCAGCTGCCGTTAACAGGCTAGCACAGTGGGCTAGCGTACAGGGGATATCCTCTCACTGCCAGCTGCTTATACATGAGGTGACGTTGCAGACGCAGAAAAAGTAGCTTTTAAGTCTACCACTGCATAAGTTATCCTTTGTCTCGTTAGTAGCAGCTAATGGCAGCCTAGGGCGTCTACGTAGTGAAATGAGCATCATAAACCAGCTTCATAAAGGGTAAGCATCCCATCCAGCTCAGCTCATAGTCAAGCATGGAAACGCTTACAATGCTGAACACAAACAAGCCCAGAGTTTCACTTATATGTGCTACACAGGATAGTACTGAGGACGCTTACCCCTTCAGCCAGTTGTACCTCTCAAACAATAGGACAAGTAGCACCGTGAGTGCGCGGTCTTTTGCCTCCGACGATTCCTTGTTTATCCGGTGTGTTAGGCTCAGGCTGTCGGACATTGGCTGCCGCCAACTTCTTAGATATCTTATTGGACACTCGCTGCCCGAGTCCCGTTTGTTGTGCGGTTGGCTGCCCAAAACATGACGGGACGGTGGCGCTAAACTTGAAGTTTGAAAGTCAGCGTCTGTAATTATTAGGATACAGAAAATAACACTGCAGTTTGTTGCTAAAAACTTTTTGTTGTTTTTGCATTCTTGACAAGAAGTATAAGGCTACTGAAACCAGAGGATTAATAAATAAAAACATATATGAATGAATCTACTACTACTATTACTTCTACTACTACTACTACTCATAACAATAATAATAAATAAATGCGTATGAAATAATGATCAAAATAAAAAGATGACATTAATGAAATATAGACATAACGAATAAAGAATTAACTTTTTTGTAAAAATATTGCAATTCTTCGAGTTTCACATTATTTCCCACAAACTGGAATATATCAGCAAATAGTGTAATTATGGAGAAGTACAGTTTTAGCTCATTTTTAATTTTATTGCAAAATACACAATATGTTAGTAAACCTCAAATCCTGTGTCCTGTTAAACACAAAAGTCATTTAAAGTTTCAGAGTCTGCAGACCTGGAAAATCGCTCTTGTAGGCTATTTATAATTTAGTTTGACTTCTGTTTATGTTATCTGGGTAAAAACTTTTTTTTTTTTCATCCAAGGAGAAATACATATCAGAATGCATTAAAAACCTATTACAAAACTACTTTAAATGTATCATGTAATGTCACACACCAAACATACTCTTATACTTTGACTATTCTTAATTAATTTACTTTTTATGACTTTGTCTTTGTATTCGGTCAGTTATAACTTCTGTTAATTGTGATCTTATTTTATAAGAAAACCCTAGAGGCCCATGATTAATTGAAAGTTAACTCCAAGTAGAGATGTACTAATCAGAGATTTTGTGGTCGATTTCCAATCACAGTTTTTGTGAAGCTCTTACCTGATAAAGATTTTACCCAGAGTTTAGTATAATTTGTCTTTAAGAATTCAAAAAAGAAAAACTTATTTTCCACTTTCTGAAAAAGAATGAAAGTTGAACTGTCTTATCAGAATATTAATATTGATAAACCCAAAGTTACACAGCTGTCCTCTGCATCACTGAAAATCCACAAACACAACAAAATCCTCCAAGTTATAGAGCACAGCTGTTTATAAAGATACACACCAACTACAAGGATATACAGCATATCTAATTTATTCCTTTACAGACAGATTATATCTCACAACTTTGTCTTTTATATTTCATACACTTCAAAATTTTAGTCAATGTCAGCAGTGACCAACTTAATATTTAAGGAAAAAAGTTTTGATTTACTTAATTGTCCCTTGTTAGGTTTTTTAATCATTCATTAATTTGTTGTAACTGCAGGAACATCCCAAAATATTTATGTGGAAAAAGTCCAGTGTTTTTTGCTACTGATTTCAGAAAGTTAAGGTTATATAATAGAGAGATTTATTACACAGTATAGATGATGAAAACCCAAAAGATCAACAAAAAAGTATATTTTCAACAGAAATGTCAGGCTTCTGAAAAGTATGTTCATTGCTCTGCATGCAATATTCGGTCGAGCCTCCTTTGCATGAGCTGCAGTATCAACGCGGCATGGAACGGAGCGGATCAGCCTGTGGCACTGTCGAGGTGTAATGGAAGCTCAGGTTGCTTTGATAGCGGCCTTCAGATCATCTACATTGTTGGGTCTGGTGTCTCTCTTCTGCATTTTGATTTGCAAGAGTTGGTTTAAAAATGTTTTACTACAAAATGTGTTGGTAACTATCAGTATTATACACCAATGTTTTTCCTCAAAAAGTTGGCTTTATTTTTCTTAGTAGAAACAGAATTAAGTCACTTTTGTAAAAGCTACATTTTCCATCCTTATAACAGTTAAGCACAGCTCTGGTTGTTCTTAATTATTGATTCAACATCTCCCCTATAGATCTGCACACAGCAGCCGTTCAGTGGTTAAAGCTCTCAATAACTATAGCTCTCAGACACATTCTATTGGAATTACACATCTAAGGCCTTTGCTGAATTTCAAAATGAATTAAATCAAGTGTTTACAGTTTTCTGTTGAGTTTCCCATAAAATTGTTAGTGAATTTACTTTTTCTGAGGATGATAATGAACTGGGGTTTATTAGTCTGAAATAAAGCAACAGCACAAGTGCCATGTTTGTGGCTGTGGTGATAGTGGTCCCAAATGCAGCGAGGCAGAGGTGACGAGTAGATAAGTTGTTTCTTGTAATAAAAAAAAAAAAAGATAATACAAAAAAACGTACAAAAAGCGAGGAGGACACAAAATGCAGAAACAAAGGAACTGGGTACATGGAGGAGGATAACTGAGAAGTAACGAGAGGAACCAGCTAGGAGTAAGAGCAGGAGATGTGTTTAAATACAGGGAGAGTGAATGCTGGAACAAGACACTATGGTGCTATTCCATTAAAACTCTTTAAAAGACAGTAATACAATATTAAAATGAATACCAAATAGGGCTGCACAATATACTGAAAATATATTGTCATTTCAATTTCATTATATGCAGTATTCATATCACACTGTTTGGATATCACTGTTTGGATTGCAATAATTGTTGGCTAATGTGTTCTTAGTGTTGAACTTGCATTTTTCATGCTAAGGTAATGTTTAATCAGCTGGACACTGTTACGGCAGTAGATGTTCACACTGGACATGAATGGTATGGTAAAGGTCACAGAGTGATACGGATGAGAAAGAGAGGAAAGAAGAAAATAGGCATATATCACAACTGATATCGTCATTGCAAGATTTTTTAATATTGTGCAACCCTAACACCAATATAGTCTGAAAGCCAATGCAAGACAGCAAAAACCAGTGTAATGTGGTCACATCGTTTAGCTTTGGTTAGTGGAGCAGCTGAATGCTGAAGGACACAGGCAACGAAGTTCAGACAGATCCAGTCCAATTTACAGAGTTATGGAAGTCCACACATTAGGAGATAGAGACCTGATAATATTATGCAGATGCAGATGCAATATTTAATTCCCATTGTCACACTGATTGCATTATCTCCTCAGCCTATCATTAAGTTCAGCTATTGTCAATTCATTTCTATTAGATGTGTTAAACCAGGGAACCATCTAAAATATATCAGAGTTCATCCTCTGAACAATGGATAGACTTAAAGACCGTAGAGTGTTAACAGCTTAGTATACACAACGATGTAAAAGTCAAAATCATGTTTTCCTGATGTTTCTCACTTTTACAATTCCATTTCACCCCCCAGGACTTTTTAAGCTCAGTTCTGCCACAGCTAATACTAATGCTGCTATAATCATCTAGTACAAGGCATTAGTTATCTATTAATAGTTTTTATTTAAGTTCTAACGTGGTAATTTCTGTTTATTGATATGCCACTTTTTACAACATGGCCCTTACGAAAGTATGTTATTGTTATCTTTCTCAATAAAATGACGACATTACTTTAACAAATCTTTATTAATATTGTTTGTTTTGTTTGTAGAGTGCAAACAGTAGCACTGGAACCCTTATGAAACATCTCACAGAGGACAGTTCGTCTACCAGTCACACTCGGCTCCAGATATTCTGCTGTACGACTAATTCATGCCACTACCTCTAAATTAAGAATGAATGCTAAGAGTTTATTTGCTTGTGTATGCAATCCCATGTTAATGCACATGTCGGCATCCAGTTTCAACCTCGTTTAAAGGCTCTTCTTCACATTCTGGACCTCTTGGCTCAACTGTTTACAATAGAGAATATTACTGGAAACCACATTGTAAATCTGATCACATTTTACACAGGAACAGCCTCAGGACATCTGAGAAACAACCTACATCCCACTCAGGTCTGTTTTTAGACTGTGCCAGCCTGAGTATTAAATAGATGAATGGGCCTTATTTACATAGCCTTTTAAATAAGCAGTTTTCCCCCAAGGTGTTTTTTGAATGGAGTTTGCCAAAGGGATTCTCCACACTGTTCTGTAGCCTTTCCTCAGAAAGATCTCCCAAATGATGGGGAGGTTTGTAAGGCCTTGAGAACAGTACTGTTCCACCTACACTCTGACTTCAAAGGATCATTTCAAAGTACATCAAATGTGGTTTCTTCAACTTTGGGCATGTAGTAGTAACTGAGTAAAGATGGTAAGGCACACGCTCAAAACCAACAGCCCACTTCTCTAATTAGCTTATTTTCTTTTCTTTTCCACTTGACTGTTTTGACAGGACATGATGACAAAATAAACGAGATTAAAAGCTTGCACCTCTCCGCAACAGGCTTCACAAACAGGCGTTTCTTCCTACTGACACTGAGATGACAGCGGAATTACTGGCTTCCAAAACCAGAACTTTTGGCAACTATCTCCCAGTACAGCAACACAGAATGGAAAGGTGTCTGCCATGGTACAAGTAGTGTCTTCTCCAAAACTACTAAACATGAACATGAACACCAGTTCTGTTCTTTTTTATGCTGATATTTGATTTCCAGTACAGTTCCTACAGTTATTCACAGACATGTCCTCACTCAGCAGAGGGGGGCAAATCAGATAACCTATGACAGGTTTTATGGAAAGAGAGTCTCCTTTCTTGCACCTGCTGTAAAGTCTCTGCAGACCTGGAAGATTCAGTAGTTACAAAGAATCTTACCTGTTGGAGGTTAGCATTTTTTTCTTCCTTGATGCTTCAGGTATTTTAACAAGTTGCTCACAGATTTTAAAGGGTTGGTTTTCTTATATTTGGATTTCTTAAATCTGAAGACCAGAAGGCTGTGAAAGTTGCTTTAAGTAAAAGCACTTGTCCAGATAATGAAAAAAAGCTGAAGAAACTCGCTACTGTTCTGCAGTATCCCCAATCACTGGACTGGCCCGGACGTTTCTGGACCTTTAGTAGTAAATTGTTTATCTCTCTCTGTGAATTTTATAAAGTGTTTCTTTATTTTAGCTGTATGAACAGCATGAATACTGCCTAAACTTTTTCACATTTGTTACATTCCAACCTCAAACTTTAGTGTTTTTAATTGTCTAGGTGACACCAGCACAAAGTAGCACATATTTGTAAAATTGAAGATATGAAACATATGCTTTTAAAAAGATCTTTAGAAATAAAAATTAAACTGTATAAAATGCATTTTTTTTTTTCATTTACCTTTACTCTAACACCCCTTAATAACATGAAGTGCAACCAGTTACAATAATGGTGAACTAACAGCACATGACAGGTCAGAGATAAAGCTGTGGAGGAATCTAAAGCAATCTTAGGTTACAAAACAATATCCCAAGCTTTGGACATCTCAAAGAGCATTGTTCAATCCACCATCTGAAAATGGGAAGAGTATGGCATAACTGCAAACCAATACATGGCTGTCTGCCTGAACTTGGCATGAACCAGAGGGCAGCTCTGGAGGAGCTGCAGAGATCCACAGTTCAGGTGAGGGAATCTGTTCATACAGGACAGTATTAGTAGGATCCTTCACAAAGCTGGTGGAAAGAAGAAAGGCAATGTTAGAAAAAAAAATTTATAAGAAGTCCTATCCCCCATGTAGGGGACAGAAGGTGGAAGAAGGTGCTCTGATCAGATGAGACCAAGGTTTTAGTTTTTAATCTACACCCAATACGCTACATGACACACTCTGACAGAAAACTAAGACTTCCCATTGCCTTAAATACACCATCCCCAAAATGAAACATGGTAGTGGCGGCATCATGCTGTGGGTAAGCGTTTCTTCAGCAGGGATAGGGAAAATGCAACGAAATGATTTGGATCAAAGTATATCATGTGTCAAAATTTCCCAGGCAACATACAGACCTGAAATTCAACTGAGAATTTGTGTCAAGACTTGAAAGTTGAAGTTCACAGATACTTTCCATTCAATGTGACAGCTTGAGCTTTTTGCAAAAAAAAAAAAAAAAAAAAAAAAAAAAAAAAAAAAGTGAATGAATTCAGACTCCAAATGTATGAAACTGTCAAAGATGTGCTCCAAAACTCTTGGCTGCAACTGGAATGAAAGCTACTTTTACAACATTTTGACTTAAAGGAGTGAATGCATAGAATGGAAAACTTTTCAAATATTTTATTGTTATTTTGTTTGTAATGTGACAAAAATGTGAACTTGTTCATGGGGTGTGGGTACTTATTCAAGGGACTGTATATCGAGCATCTCTATGAATTATGTAATGAGATAATAACCTGTTTGTATTTAAGGGAAAGATATCTTTCTAATTTCCCTCATTCTTTCATTTGGTTGTGTCGTAGTAAATTGGCAAAAAACAACACAACGCTTTAATTTTAAAGAGTTTTGTATCTGCATTAACAGCAGTTTCTTACTGGATGAAAATGTTTTCTTGATGTTCTACGAGGTATGCTTATTATGTTTTAAACATAAATCATTTGGTTGTAAGAAAATAAATTAAATATCAAAACATATTCTCACTTTAAGTTTGTATTTGTAAGCTGAGTTTGATGACCCCTCTGTATGTAGAGGGCCATGCTTTGAGTTTTGTCGTTTCAGGTGTCACTTGGTTACCATCTACCACCTGCTCTGTTCAGGTGTAATATGAGATCCAGTGTCAGGTAAACAAATGTGGAATCTGTTTCTCTAAGGGCTGTTTGGTGGATGGACTAAATCAGTTTTTTGTCCCTTAATGTTTAGATAGCAACAGCCTTAAAGATTTTTGACAAGAATGCAGCTGGAGAAAAAAGTTCGCCCTTCTTCAAGTGCAGGAAAATCGGAAAGCAAACATATGACCAGGTATTCCTCATTCTCATGAAACTGTAGATCATGTGTGAGAAAAACTTTTGAAAATCTATTTCTGATTAGAATTTTTTTAGTTGAGAGATAAAATCACTAAAGTTGAGTCCTTATCTGGCTTCTGTTTAAATCTAAGGAACTGTTTACTGTTGTCATGGTTCTTAAAGCAATAAGTAGAGCTGCAGGAAGTTTGATCTCTGGAGAACTAAAATGTCAGTATGTTGATCTTGTGTCCGTTGCCTTTTTCCTCTCATGCACTTCTTTGTGTTGTGTTGAGCACATAAAACCCCAATGAAAGTCTTTCTGGCTGTGACATGACAAAATCTGAAGGGGTATGAACACTTTGCCTGTATATGTATAATGGTAAACATAATAACTCTCAATCTCCTTGAGATTGTAATGTTGTAATGAACTTCTTTCATTTAAATAAGAGCCGTAACAAGTTTATCAAAAGATACAAACCCACATCTGATTATAATGTGAAATCCTACAGCACCCTTTCTGAACTGGGAAGTACGGAGCAGAGGAAAAGGAGAACACCAGAGTGGCTGGAGCAAGTGCGGCTGAAACAGAACAATAGTAGATACTCTGTCACATATGGAGAAGAATCTAAACTCAAGAGACAACCCCAACACTGTGCTTTTTCAGCTCATAGCTTTGAGGTACAGTTTCGAAATGTTCAAAAGAATATGAGTATCTTTGTCTCAAAAATATTTTACTAATTTAGTAGTACTGGTATTAGTATTACTCAGTCCTTACATGAACCTTCTGTTGCAGAGCTGCAACTTTTAGCCAGAAGATGTCAGTAGTATGCTGCAGCGCTTCTATTCGCCAGCTCAGTCTCAGCTTCCAGAAAACGATATAATGCTTTACTAATTTACATAAATAAAGTTCATGATCAGTTTGCACACAACCTGACAGTACATCAGGCAGGGCAATCTTCCCAGTGCCCCAAAGCACTTCAAGCTGTAGTTGAGCCAACTACATAAAAGGATTCCCAGGAAATTCAAATTTGAGCCTCAGAGCTGACAGGAACGATAAAATGATGCAGAAGGCTGGGCTGCCAATGCATGGCTCAAGTTTCTGGGTTTCCATTGCAAATGTCAGTCACACTCTCCTGCTTAATGTAGCAAGCAATGTGCCATAACAGATTAAGAGAAGCAGGCTCAGGAGTTCAAAGTTATGCATCTCTTATGAAGGGATTTGGAAAGCAGTCAAGGTTATGCGAATGCTCTCACCATTTCCATCACTTTGAGTGATTAAACAGTTATCTTACAAATTCAGGGAATACCGTAGGGAGACTTCAGCTCTAGTTACATCCTTGAGGAATTAAACTGTTTATCCCTGTTATTTATTAATGGTAGATCAAACAACTTCCAAGATGAAGGACCAGTTGCTAGGAAACTGCTGAAAAACTTAGAAGAGTTGTGAACTCAGAGAGTTTGGCCTGTTATCTGGCTGAGGTCTCTGATGCTGTCGTTAAGGTCACTGATATGCAAAGGTGAAGCCCTGATCATATCTGTTGGTTATTCATGATCAAAATGCAATCATTTATTTCTTTTTTTTAGCACTCTGACTTTATGAACTGCCTGGTGAGTGGATCTGTGTGAACCCAAAATAGATGCTTAACTAAAATTCTTCATCAAGTGCCTTAAGTGGTTCACAAAGTTATATTGTGATGCATTCTTTAAATTCTGTTTCTCTTTTCATTTTAAGGTCAATGAAAAGATCTCATTAGATGATCTCAAGGAACTGAAATTAGCCTTTGAGGTACTTTGAAAATTGTACTTTTCAAATTTTATCCATGGAGTTAGTGTGAAAATGATCTTTTTTTTTTTTTTTTTTTTTAAACATTTTTTACTACAAAGGAATCTGATGCAAGTGGGGCAGGATACACTGATGCAAAGAATTTTGGACATATACTGAAAAAGTGCTTGGAAGTGCCTGACATGGTAAGACTATTGCTTGTTTTCATATTATTTGACCATAATCTCACTTGAAAAGTCTCGGCATAAATCCTGACAAGTGATTTAATTATAAATATTTTTAAAAACATTTTGTTATGTTACAAACTGCTACTTCTATTTCCATAGGATTTTTTTAATGTAAAACACCAAAACAAAGTAGCCCATAATTTTGGAGCACAAGGAAGTTACGATTTTCACCTTTCACAAATAAAAATCTGAAAAGTGTGGTGTGCTTTTGTTTTTAACCATTTTTAATCAACCAGTTACCTTCAGAAGTCACCTAACTCATAAATGGAGTCCATCTGTGTATAATTTAATCTTACTCTAAATGCAGCTATTCTGTGAAGGCCTCTGAGGTTTATTGTGAAACATTAATGAACAAATAGCACAACAAGGAACAACCATACAGGCAGGGATACATTTTTGGAGAAGAGTGCTGTTCAATCCATCATCTGAAAAAGGAGAAGCGATCAAAACACCCACAATAACTCTGGAAGAGCTGCAAAGAGCAACAGAAGAAAGCCTTTATTGAAAGTAACCCAAAATAAATTTCATTTGCCATCTGCCATGTAGGACATACAGCAAACATGTGGAGAATGTGCCCTGTTTAGGTGAGACCAAAACTGGCTTATATGTAAAATTCTGTGTGTAGTAGAAAATGAAAAATACACATCACCCTGACCATCCCCACACTAAAACACGGTGGTGGAAGCATCATCTTGTGGGGATACCTTTCTTAATCACAGTAAGGAATAATTGAGCTTTGATGGGAAGGACGATGCAGCTAAATTCTGTTGTAGATGGCAAAAGACTAGAGGCTGCTGCATATGTTCGTCCTGCATTTTTTTCAGAATCCTTCTCAAGAGTTGGACCTTGCTGTTCAGATGCTCTCCATTTAATCTTACTGAGTTTGAGCTATTTTGAAGAGAGAAAAAAATCTGTCTCCACAGGTAAAAATCTGCTGGAGACATACAGTACCTCCAAAAGACGCTGAATACAAATCCACATCAAATTTTCAGTTTGTTTTATGGAAAGAATTAAAAACTGTTTATTTTTTCTTTTCATTTCATAGTCATTCACTACTTTGTATTTGACTATCACATAAAATCCCTATTAAATGTTTTTACAGTTTGTGGTTGTATCAAAGTAATGAAAATTTTGAAAAAAAAGTTAATTGTTTTTTCTTTTTTTGTATTTCACAGAGCAATGAACAGATTCATAATTTGTTTAAAAAGATTGATTACTCTGATCAAGGAAGGATTTCATGGGTGAGTTATATTCAAGTTCTCTTTGTCTATAATGGAGCACATTAAGAGACAAATCTGTAGCAATATTGTCAACAATATTTCAGCCAGGATTTATTGATCAAGTGTAACTGGAACAGACATCAGCATAGTACCTTGGGATATAGCTGTCTCTGTAGTCTCAAGATCACTGTATATAACAGTCTTTGAATTTTACCTTGAAAGACATTTTGTGGTACAACATAATCAGCAGTTTTTTCCACACTTGCAGAACAGCGTGAGGTAGAAATAGATAAATCTTTTAAGATGTATCTCAATAAATCTCCACGTTTTGATATAAACAAGTTGACACATTTTCTAAAGGTTTGACCAGATGAAAATGATAAACTCTAACAGACAGGGATGTGATGTGTGATTCAGATGGAGTTCTCCACCTACCTGCTCCAGCAGTACAAAGCAAAGAAGGAAATTGCGAGATGCAGCAAGCAGGTGGCTTTTAATTTGCCAGCCACATTGAGGGATGGTGGACATGGCTTTCCTATAGTCAACATCCATTCCACCCACGATGGTGCCGTGGTAACAGTGAGAGAGGATGGGTTCATTTGTCAGTGGAGTCCTGAGCTTAAACCTCAGAGGACCAAGCACATGTTTGTATGTATTAACTTTCAGAAGTGTTGATGAGATGCTAATTCATTTATTACTGAATTTGTTTTTTATCTATTCTCAAAACATCTAAAGAAATAGGAAGAAAAATAACATCTCACAAAGCAAAAACATGTCAGAGAAGAGAATATACAGACCTGTTCAATGTATTAAAATTTTAATGAAAAGTTCATTTATTTCTGTAACTTGATGTACAAGGTGAATCACATTATATAGATTAATTATGCACAGGCTGACATCTTTAAGTCTATTAATTATAAGGATTTTCCGCTTACGGCAAATAAAAACACAATATTTCAGATCAGAATATTACATCAGTCCAATAAAAAAAACATTTTGGTCCAAAAACTTGGCTTAATGAAAGATGTGTTTAATAAATCTTTCATGTATTAAACACTTTAAGGATGTTCTTTTCAAAAGTTACTTTTAATCTGACAAACGGGGCTTTTGATTAATGGAATATGACTATACATATATATTACAAGGATTCAGTCCTTTGAAGCCTTTCTCCAACCAATGGCCTTACAGACAGGTTAAATTGTTGGTTGTTAAACAAGTTACAAAATGTTCTTAAATCAGATTCAAACTAATGCATGGTGGGTACCAAAAGTTAAACTCAAAAATGGCTCCTTGTCATACATAAAAAAGTTGAGGACAAACTGATCAGAAATACAAATGGATGACCTCCCAAAGAGAGGGAAATGAGCAGCACCTAAAACATTTCTTTGGTTTTGTTGGCATGTCTTTCATAATGTTAAGTTGTATTTTTTTAATGTAGTTGCATTTTTTTATTTAGATTTTAGCATTTTAGCTTTCACAGGATGTTCTTTTTATCAGTGGTAACTAAACAGACCTTTATAGACATTGATACAGATGAAAGGTTATTAGTCAAATATGATTAGTGATTTATCTCTTCCATGAACACTAAAGTTAATAAATTTCGTGGTTTATAACAGTACAGATATATTCTGTTTTTTTGCCTAATCAAAACTCACTATATTTTATTAAAGATGTTATTAACACAGGAAATTGGCCCTTTTTGTAGAGTGACGGACCTGTCAATAGAAGGTCAAAGTGGGTAGCTGATTTCATTTTGATGTCAAAGTACAACAAGCTGATGATCGGAACAGGGTGAGGACTTCTTACTGACCTCGCTGACTTCTTTCATTAATAAGAGATTGGATTTATATTTCATTTGCTTAAACACTATATTTTTCAGGGATAGAGAGATTCAGTTCTATGAATTTTCTACTTTGGAGCCTTATTGTCAGATCAGTGGCTTGGAAACAATACCTTTAACTTTAAACTACAGGTAAGCTGCAGAAGAAGATCTTGAAAATTCTTCTGCCGTTCTTTACCTCATGTTTTTTTATTGTGTTTGTTTGTTTCTTATGCAGCTACATTGGCTCTGATAAATGTTGTTTTCTTTATGGAGACATGGAGGTATTTTTTTTTTTATTAAAATCTAATTACATTACATAACCAATTTACAGAAGTGTGAAGTAACAAGTTGTACTTCTATGAATAGTTTTACTGCAGCATACTTTATACTTGTAGTTAAGTAATATTATTATTTTTCACTTGAGTACCAGTTTTGGCAACTCTCTGGTCCCTTTGCTGAGAGACAAATAAGCATGTTTTAACCAAACATGCACAGACACACATCCATACAGTTCATGATAAAGAGAGACTTCTCAGATCTACACAAGATTTTGTCTGAAAGTGGTTTTTGTTCTTCTGAGCCTGTTGTGCCATTTGGAGGGCAAGTTATATACAGTTTATCTAATCCCTCGAAGTAGTTTGCACTTCAATACATAAGTCAAGAATTATATGAAACAGTGAGAAAATATGTTTCTATGCCATATTTTGCTGCTTTGTTGATATGGCATTTATTTTAGTTTCTTTTTTTTTTAATTGTGTAATAATTTAAAAAATGCCAGAATTTGTACATAATTCCATATTTTTGCCTTACGCCATTTAAAAAAATGGTTCAGATGTTATGATCAAACAGTAACATGTTTTTCTTTGGGTGGTTGGGAGGTTGCTTTTTTTGACTTCTTCTTGATTAAAAACATCCTAAAGTAATGTTATTTTTTACATGAATACAGTTTTTGTTGTCTCTGTCGACTTCTGTAAAATTGTAAGATCTGCGTAGGAGGCCATTATTGTGTTTGTGTTTCAGGGATGTGTTACCATCATTTTGCTGTCCACTGCTGAGGACACACTCAGGTAACTTTGCTTTTATGAGGATCTACTACCGTTTTTAATAATCCTTTAGCAGTATTACATATTTCATTCTGTAATCAGAATTATAAGAGTTATAAGTGGTACATTAATTTGTGTTCGTATTGAGTTTGATTATTCTTAAGCAAAGTACCCTTTAAAAGTTTTCATAGCAGGGGGCAATGATACTCAGAGAGGCATTGAGTCTTGATCTCAGGACTACAGCAGTTAGAAAACATCAGGTTGATTGAAAGCACGGCACGAAAGCTAAGAAATATGCAAATAAAGTAAGAATCCTATACCCAACAAATAGATCTAAAATCAATCTGGACATAAAATCTGCCAAGAAAGAAACACTTCCACCTGGGTTTTTTTTTTATATTTGACACAATCTGATGTATTCTCAAGCAGCAATCTTTGATGCAAGAATAATAATTTCAGAACTCCTCAATATTAGTAATTAATATATAACTACTACTAAAACAACATGCTGAGCTGAATGTCTGACATTTATCTGTGAACTCCAAGACATGAGTTGATTTAACCCAGCTGTTAATGCATCCAAATGGGAGTTGTTTTGTCCAAAGCCTTTGTGGATCTGTTGAAAGGTGTTCATCAGCTTTTAAAATGAGTTATTAAAAGTAGATTAATTTGCTTGACTCATGTCATGTCTCCCACAGCTGAGAAGTTATTTTAAGGCTATGTAGAAAATTAGTGTGAGACCTGATAATAAAAAAAGAGCCAAGAGGTATGTTGCCACGTCCACAGAAACACAGTATGTGATGGAAAATTATACCTTTGCCTCTCTGCAGGTCTCACCAATCAAACACACATTATGTGGTGTGGTGTGGTGTGGTGTGGTGTGCGACACTGAGTCTCTTAGAAGATCAGTTTCAAACTTGAATTAATAACTGAACTTCTCCTTTCAACAGATTATGGAGCAAATTACCAAAGGTTGAAAATGTGCCCAATATTGCTATTAAAAATGCAGTGCTTTCCAAAAATGTGACATTTGTCAGGTGGAAGGTTCATCATGACTGGGTGACCCAGGTAAGGTTATATGTTTGTTTGTTTTTTATCTCCCTTTTTTGTTTGCTTCAAACTAATCTGAAATTTTTAACAAACTTTTCCAATAATACAATTTTTTTGACAATTTAAAACAAGATGCATGTTTGTGTTTTTTTGGTACCTGATTTTCAGTATTTACCAAATTGTTCAGGCTTTTTGCACTAGGTATCAAATCAAAAATTTCCAGCTGGTTTTAAGGTTTTAAACATTTTTGGTTAAAATATTTTTGATAGCAATTACAGTATCTGGTCTTTCTGGAAAGAACCATCCTAAGGTTGTAGGAGGCCCAAAGCAGAATTTAATTTGTCACTAAATTTCAGTTCCAGTTCAATAGTGAAACTCATGCATTACATAAATTTAACCCAAAAACAGTGATATATTTCTGTTCAATAATATATAACTGTTTATTTCTGCTCATTTTCATGATTGTGATTTACACAAATGAAAACCCAAAATTTAGTTTCTCAGAAAATTATAATTTACATAAATAATTTATATCTTTATTAAATATATATATTCAAGAAAATACTTTTTGGGTTTTTTTTTTTTTTTTTTTTTTTTTTTTTTTTTTTTTTTTTTTACACAGAAATACTTTGTTGTGACCATGTTATGGCCAGGACAATAATAGCAAATACTCCTAACTTGACAGTTGTACATCAGACAATGACACCCCTCATAAGAAAAAGATTTCAGGTTATTGCTGAAGATGCTGGTTGTCTAGATTCATTGTCTTGATGTATTCAAGCATCCTAATAAAAAAGTTGAGTTGAAGGGAAAAGGGTTGGAGAAAAAGATGCACAAGCAACAGGAATAACTGCATCCTTTTTATTGGTTTTATGTTTATTTTTACCTTCTGAATAAATGAAGTTTGGGTTTTCATTTGTTGTAAGCCATAATTATCAGAATCACAGAAATAATCATTTAAACACACTCTGTGGGTAAAATGCCGTTTTGAATTGAATTACTGAAATATTATTATTTTTTGATGATATTCTAAGTTATTGAGACCCACCTGTATATGTGTACATCTGATGCATTTATCAACATGACCTTAAACCTCAGGCCAGCCATGTCTCTTTATATGGTACTACAAATCTGAAGCATCCTCAATGCTTTAGATTCAGATTCTGAGGACTTTTATGAAGGGCCCTTCTGTGGTTTATGGACCATCTGAAGAAGGGGTTCTCTGTATCAATTTTTCCCTTTTTTCTGAATATTTTTACAGTTTTTACAGAAGAACCCAACAACTCTGAAACACTTAATTAAATGTAGAGATGTTGTTGAAAAAGATGCAACCAAATGTAATCTTAATCTTACCTTTGGTGGATTTTGCTTCTGATGCTTGTCAGTTGTTTCCCACTGGGTATAGGGATAAAAAGATGACAGCTTAAAATGAAACTGAAAAGAAATACTGGCACTGAAAATTATAGTTGTAACTGAAAATATTAACATTGACTCTAAAGTATATGTACTGAAAAACCTTTTTTGATTGTGAAAAATGATTCATTGAAACTTTAAATCTATACATTAAAACAAATAACTAACAACCAAGTTTTCACCATACCTGTGTATGTTTTTCAGTTTCAATTCTCTGTCACTGCTTCAGAGTCTGCAGTGCACTTGAGGGGCAGGGCATCTGAGCTGCATATCATTTGCATACACCATAGAGTCCGACAATAGTGATGACCGAACTTCCAATGATTCAACAATTCAGTCAAGTTGGACCCTTACGTGCCATTAGATTTGATTTAATGTCTGTCAAGCCAACAATGTTTTGCAATGTCAAGTTTTCTTGTATTTTGGAATTTTGTTTTTCATTTACATTGAATTCCCTGGTCTTCAGTGCCCTTGTTTCACCCTCAAGATAACGCTCTTTGTTTTCGATTTTATTTTCAGTCTGTGTTGAGTCCTAAGCCAAGTCAAATAACTGTCCACCCATTTGCTATATCCCCCTAATCCTTGTTTGCTGGGTACATGTGCCTATCTCCAGGCAGTGATCGAAAGGCGGGGTAAACTGTGGACAGATTGCTATTCTATTACAGTGCAACCCAGAGGCACTCAGAACAGAGCAATGCATCCAAACACTCATAGATGGGATCAGACCTCGGAGCCTTCTTACTGTGAGGGAACAGTGCTCCATTATGCGGCTTCAAGTCAAAAACCTTATTGCTGGAGATAATTTGCTGCAACAAATGGAAAAAATTAAAAACTAAAGAATTTTGAGGGTTTTATTAGCAAAGAAGATTAGTAAGATAAAAATGTGAAGGTAATTTTTATTTCTACTTTGAGCTGAGATTGTGAAAAAATTTGACTGGCTCTTTGAATATGGTAGGGGTTTTTAATTAAAGGCAGCACTACAAAGAGTCAGAGTTTTCATTTTGATTGAGTTTCTGAATGATTTCAGTGCAGCCACTGGTACTGGGTTGGGGGTGTGGGAACACAGGTGGGGTGGAAGAGGGTTTGGGGTTTGTAAAGAGGCTGGTTGGGAGTGCTTAGTTGGGCCTCCCTGGGGCTATTTCACTAGGTGGGATGGCACTGTGTCCTCCCTTCCGTGCTACACTTCTGCATTCCGGCCAGGTGGTCAGGGTGTTCTTCTCCTCAATGCTGGGTGGTCTCGTCTCCCAGGGCTTGTGCAGGGACCTGGCTACCAAGGTAACTAAGTTCTGGCCTTGGCCTGCAATAGCGAATGTGCAGAGGGGCTGGATCAGGGGTTTGGTGCCCTGCAACTCTCCTTGTGCCTCTTTGGCCCTGGGATTGCTGCTAATGTGCTTCACTGCCACCGTACCTCTCAGACTTGCATATGGCTATTCTGTCAGGGTACTTTGGGCTAATGTGGCTTTGGGAGCCAAAGTTACCTTCTATTTGCTTCTCTTCGGCACTGTGTTGCAATGGTTCCACTGTGTTGCGATGTTTCAACCAATTTCACAATTCCAACAAATCAGCACCTTCAGGGGACAAATTTGCACACACACACACACACACACACACACACACACACACACACACACACACACACACACACACACACACACACACACACACACACACACAAATAATCCAAATGGTTAAAGGTCATTCAGACACCGGTTCCTATTCCATCAATGTGGCTTGTCTGCTTTGTTGCCAGATGGTGTCTTGATTATTTAAACTGAATCACATTTAAACAAAACGTTCTGGTATAATGGTGGCTACCAGTTTCTTCATGTTGTATGCAACAAAGAACTACACTCAAGTCTACTTGCATGGAATCTGGTTGTATAGTCAGTAATATATAGTTTTTGTCAATATTATCCATATATAACATTTGTCTCAAATTTAAAATTTAGAATTCCTGTAAAGGATGTAAATCTCACCAAGTATAGATAGACACAAATGGCTTTCTTGCTACTGGTTTATTTGAAGACATTCTCCAACTTTAAATTAATAAAACTAACACCAGCATGTAAGGCCTGCTCAAATAACAAATGAAACATATAAATTAATGACAGTTCAAACTGTAAATAAATAAATAAATCTATAGGGAAAACGGCAACAGCAGTTACAAATGGGCCAACTGTGGATATTTTAAATTCCAGGTTTCTTCCCATTTCTTTCCATATAATTCAAATAATTCTCTTAAATTCATATACATCCTGATGAAAAGTTTCTATTTTTGACAATTACTAAAATTTTGTAATCAGTCATATTTCTGAAGTACAAACTTGTCTCTTGTTGTAGGTGAAATATTTTCACAGTTTTCAAGCTATTGCCTCATCATCAAACGAACAGTCTGCTTCTCTTGTTGTAGGTAAAGTCTTCTCTTTTGTTTGGTGGCTTTTTCTTTTCACAATAGAAAGCGACATAAAATACTCCCTTAGCTGATAAACTCTTAATGCTTAACTCTGAACATGCTTTTCCAAGTATTTCCTTTGTTCTCCTTGCAAAGTAAGGTAATTAAACTTAGTGTCGGACATCGGTCGGTCTGCTTTGTGAGCTGTGAGGCATGACTCATGATCACTCATCTATCACAAATTCACCAATCAATGCCAGTCTGTATTTTTGTGTGAGAGCGTGATCACCTTGTATGTGGGCATGTTCACTTGCAAGCTTGGTCATTTATTCTGATAATGACTTACCCTCACTTCAGAAGCACGCTTTGATTGATGCTAGTTCTTCTGGTGTGATGCTTTTCCTTTTTTCTCTCTTCTCAAGGCTGTGTGCTGCCTTCAGCAGATTCTGCACAGCAGCTCAGAGAGATCAGAGAGGTGTGCTACGCGGGTAAAAACAGGAAGTTCCAACTAAGCTGGACTCCACAAGTCCACGCATCTGAGGATCAGACCACCTTTTCTGTCTACAAAGGTGTAAAGGCTTTTGACCTTTGTCAGAAGCACAATTTGCTGGTGACCGGAGGCATGGATAGACTAATACGCCTGTGGAACCCACGGTTTTCAGAGTGAAGAACCTGAATTCAGCTGTTTGTTTTTTTGAGACAAGCGTCATTAAAATTAAATATACTTTTCTTTCTCCTGATTGAGTTAATTTCTCCTTAGAAAACCCACTGGTATTTTAAAAGGCCATTCTGCTCCCATCTTCTCCCTCTGCATCTCATCAGAGGACAATTGGATCTTTTCTGTCTCCGTAGACAGCACTGTGAAGGTGATTCATGTCTTTATTTTATTAATATTATAATGGAAATATTAAATGTGCAGCATATTTTACAGATTTAGATAGACTTACCAATGATAATCCAGTAGTTGTAAATCACTCATAGCCATTCTCCATATTTAACTGTGCTTGTTAATGCATAAAAAAGGCATACATTTCACCTTTCATCTTTTAACTGAAATGATACATCTACAATACCTTGCAAGAAATGTTTTTAACCTTGAACTTTTTATATTTTGTAACATAAATACCATACAGATGTCAACGCATTATAAATGATGGACCAAATGAAATTATCACATAACTGTGAAGTGGAACAGAATCCAGTTTTCAATTTTTCTGCACAAAAACTCTGAAAGTGTGACTTGCATTGGTATTCAGCTCCCCTGAGTCAATATTCTGTAGAAACACATTTTGCTGCAATCTATTCTGTGGGTTTTATGGGCCATGTCTTTAGTAGCTTTACACATCTAGAACCAGCCTTTTCCCCCCAATCTTCCATTCTTCTAAGGCTTGGTCGGATTTGATAGTGTGCCTGTAGCCACATGAAAAAAGGATCTCCACAGCATCACTGGGCAACCATGCTGTTTCATTGTGATGCTGTTTGCTAATTAATGTTCTCTAACAAATATCTGAGGCCTCCGCAGAACAGCTGTATTTACAGTGAGATTAAATTACACACAGAGGAACTCTGTTGAGTATTTAGACCTCTGAAGGGTGTCAGAGTAAAGGGGGCTAAATACAAATTCACACAAATACACTTTACAGATTTTTATTTGTAAAAAAAAAAAAAGAAAACATTGTCATTTTTTCCCTCTGCTTCACATTTATGCACTACTTTGTAGAAATATTGTCTGTGACTTAAAATGACAGAAAAATGTAGAGGTAAAACTGGTAAATTTAGCTGTAATGTTCTTTACCTTAATAAACTTTTAAATATTGCTTTGCTCTCATGTCAGATTTGGGACATTCAAGATCAGTGTTGCCTGTTTACAGCCGACCCCAAAGCCAGCGGGATTCATGGCGACGTATCTGCGTGCTCCTATTCCCCTGCCATGAGATCTTTGTACATCGCAGCAGACTGCATAGCTGTGCTCCCCTTGATGTTAAGGTTGGTTGTTTTGCCTTTGCACTCAATTTTCTTCTATTTCTAGATACCAGTGTACTTTGAATACATTAAAAGTGTTCCTCAGATGAACTGGTTTTAAGGGGATGACGGATTTCTATTTGACAGAGGTGTCTGCTGCTCCCCTGATCTTAATAATGCATAATAATGCTGATTTTATCATGTCTTTGCCCCGTCAGGCCAAGACCTCATAGCCGCATCACTGTTTCTCATGATGAGGCTGTGATGTGCTGTGGCTACAGCGAGGAGTTCCGGCAGGTTGTGAGCTGCAGTGAAGGGTCTGTGAGTGAATAAGTGCTGCAAAAGTATTCATACCCCTTTAACTTCTTTAACATTTTGCCCCATTAAGTAACATTAGTGTGTTTGAAGTGTGACATGCTTTTCCATTAAGTCATTACTTTGAAGAAACCACTTTTTGCTGCATCACATATTCAAACAGAAAGTCTCAAGTCTTTTGCTACCTCAAACAGTTGAAGAAAAGTATGCCCATAGCATGATTCTGCCACCACCACATGTTACTGTAGGGACTGTTTGGCAGCATATATCATTTAAAAGTCAGTCAAGTAATATGATACCCTAACATGGCTTGTGGCACACTGCAATAATAGCTTTCTTCTTGTCAGTTTTCATGAAGGCCAGATTTTTAAAGTGCACATTAAACAGCTCTTCTGTCAATAAATTCTCCCACATGAGTTGCTGTTATTTGCAGCCCCTCTTGAGTTCCTCTGGGTCACTGTACATCGATTAATGCTCTCCTTGCGTGGTCTATTGGTTTAGGTTGGTTTGCATTTTTGCCCTTCTCTTTCAGTTTTCAGGTTATGAATTATACTCAATAACATGTTCAAAGCTTGGGATACTGTTTGATGATCTAACCCTACTTTAATCTACTCTACAATTCTGTCTTTTTCTTGTATTTATTGATGAGAGATCTGGATTCTATTTAAGTGTGTCAGAGTAAACAGGGTCTTAAAACACCTTCAAAATTATGCACTACTTTGTCTTTGACTTGCACAAAATACTAGTGGTTGTAATATGAAAAAATATATCAAGTCCAACACATGAATACTTTAGCAAGACACTTTCTTTTGATGCAGGAAAATAGACATAGTGCTAAAAAAAATTATTTATTTATTTATTTATTTATTTATTTATTTATCTTTGGTTGTAGGTGGTGAAAGTTTGGGATTTTGATACTGGGCGACAAGTTTTTGAGTTTACTGCAACACCAGACCTGACCACCATCACCTGTATGACATTTGACATTAAGGGAAGAAGGTATGCTTAGGTAATATTTCCCTTTTTAAAATGTATTCATCTGTTTTAGAATATTCTCGTGCTTTTGTAGACTCATCACAGGAGGAAGAAATGGATGCTTAAAGGTATGGAACTTCAACAGTGGTCAGTGTCTAAAGACATTAAAGAAAGGTGGGTATAGTTTGTATCATCTCTGTAGAAAAAAATACATTAAAAGTAGTTATATATTTTTTCTGTTTTCCCATTAGAGGGTAAATGCCATCAGGTGTGTGACTGCAGCTTTCTTAAAGTTCAAGGAAATTTGTGAGTAATGATGTGATATTTGGCAAGTGTTCAGTATAACTTTGATTCCATGCTGAGCTTGTGCAATTTCTATCTGAAGCTATGTGGTTGCTGTCGGAAGAGACCGGAGGATTGACATTTATCAAGTGAGTAAATCTTAGAATCCAGTTTATTTTATTTTCAGTTCTATTTTGAAATCTCATTCTAGTTAGTTTTACAATTGCACAATTCTTCTATTATTTCATTTTATTTGGATTGTTGTTGAAAGCTGAAATTATTCAGCCTGCACAAAATACATGCAGAAATTGATTGGAAACTACTCTGCTGGGAAAGCTGTGCGCACATTTATCAAACTTTTTTTTTAAAGATCAGGTTTTGTCTCCAATGAATTTACTAAAACTTTCTATTTATACGGGAAGAAATACAGCTCATGGTTCTTACTGAACATCTGCATTTTTTCAGGATGTTCCTGGGGACCTTCATCATGTCCAGAGACCACAGCCTTCATGGAAAGACGATTTGGTGAATATAAGCAGAATGTTCATTCAATAATAACTTTAACATTGATGTTCATGTAGACCAAAGCAAAATCCAGTATGCTCTTACAGAGTTTTTTTTTATATGCAACAACAACAACAAACGCTGGTTCCTTGTTTACCATTCTTCTTAAATTAATTTTTGATGATGGTGATAATGATCATCTTTCATTAATGGCTTCTTCTTTTTGCATCTTGTGGTTACTCCATGAGCTGTAAAAAGCAGTAAACAATAATGCTGATTAAACATTTGCTCTAAAATATCACAGAACAGCTCATTTTTTCACATTGTACTGTGCAGAAGAGGTTCAGGCCATTGCTTCAGTCACTGCTCAACCCTAAGGACTTTTATTTAGATAAAGCTTTCTGGCTCAGTCTTTGACACAGATTCACAGAGGACACTGGGGGTTAAAAAAATGTCTTGAAAATTGTGTTTTGGAGAGTGGGAAGCTCAGAGAGATAAAGCAGAAACCCCTTGTTTGTTTTCTCACTTGTAGAGCAACAATGAAAAGGAGTAAAAATATGCGGTGAAAGACTTTCACCACCATCTTCTTTTTTCTTTTTAAAGATTATTTATACCTTGTTATTTATTCATAGCTTATTTCCAGATATTCTCCTTTACTTACATGAAAACATTTTATTCAGAAAATTCTATAAGCAATATTGTTTTTGTTGGGTTTTCTACTTTTCTCATTAATTATCAACTCAATGTTGAGAAGTATTTGTGGTAGTTAATGTGTTTCTGTTTAAATAAATAGATGTTATTTTTCACTAATTTGGTCCAGGGGGCACTAAGGGTTAAAAATTCTCATTGATCAGCTTTGTGTGTTTAACTTTTACATTCTTCTGACAAATTGCTCATTTATTTTGTTGACCAAACTTCCATTATTTCTGGAAATTCACTTTTACTTAAATAAAGTTGGTCCTGAGTTGCAAAACAGAAGCAAGTAAAAGGAAAAAAAAAAAACAATCACTAAAAGAGTTCTGTCATTATTGGCAAATACAAATATTATAGGAACTGATTTTATTATTATTATTTACCTACATCAGACATACATTTGATCTCATCTGGTGTTACCAAGAGCAGAATCTAATGCAACAGAATTTCACTTCAAAATCTTTTGCTCTTTCATTTTTTCTTGGAGAATCTCATAGCCTGGTAATTGCCTACCTATGCAATTTTGCTAGATTCTCATCTCCCTTTAACTCTCCATCTGGGATTTCTCCCATTGAGTTTAATTTCTCAGGTTAAATCTCAACCGGGCCAAAGAGCGAGCAGAAGGAGGAGTTCTGAACAATGACGTGGATTTTCTTCACTGTTTCAGAATAGCAGCCTGCCTATGGTTGTAGTTTGGCAATGGCAACGGAGGAAGTGAATGAAGCTTTTCAGTCCATATTGGCCACTCTTCCAAACATTGAACAATTAAAGTCGGACCAAGAAGAATATTTTAGTCCTTTTATTGCTGGCAAAGATGTCGTTCAGCTTGGCACTTCTCTCTTTGCAGTGGAGGATGTTTGTTTGGAGCGCACACAATTTCTGGTGAGCTTCATAGCATAGCTTCCTTCACAGTCGAGCTGGCGCATTACATATGTCACAACCAAACATTAGAGATTGGGTAAAATCCGAGTCAAACATTTAAAACCTCAACAGAGTCCACGCCTTCAGCAAGCTATCATTTCTCAATAGCCGAGGGTCCAGACCTTCTGTACGAAGCAAAACGCGGAACAAGTGGCTGTTTTTACCAGGCTCGGAATCTCTTTGAAAGATATTTAAAACACAAAATTACATATTTGAATTTACAAATACTGGATGAATTATGCTTTAAGAAAAGTACAATAAATTTTCTCTAGCATCAGACTGTAGATGATGGTTTCCCTAACTGCCTTTGCCTCAGTAATGCATTTCAGTTATCTCTGACTTCAGGCTGCAGCTCCCTCTGCAGGAGCCACAAAAGGGAAAGCTGATTCTCACTAATGCTGCATGATCCATTGGTTGAGGTGACTTTCAGAGACCTCTTTTACATCGAAACTGGTGGTTGGATTCACCCACATATAAGCCCATTATCGGTGTAGAAACATTGCATTACTGTCAACGAGAAGAAAAATGACCCCTTTGATTATCTACAGAGGGTCCTCCTGAAACCTTTCATTAATGGCTTGCAGGAGGAGAATCAATGGTTTATTTTATATGTATGGCTCTCCTTTCCTTTAGCCTCTATGTCTCACTCTCACTGTGAGTTTTTCTGTTCGGTTTTGTGCGACCAGTTTCAAACCATTAACGCTGGCTCCTGTGCTTGGCTGGGGGGTTTGACATCCACTAAGCTGTTAATCCATGTGTGGTACATTTGAACAGAATATATTAAGCACACAGCAGACTGGTTGACATTTACAGTAACGGGGAAAAGACATTTTTCATGACTGCCAATTTGGGAAAAACTGGGAACACCATTGCTTTTTCCTATGGGTTTAGGGGAAACAGCAGCCAAGTGATGTTAATCAAATGAACTTATTAATTATCCTCAAGTGTGATCACCTCTATAATAGCAGTTTACACCATGCCAAAATGGAAAGACATAAGCAGTGACTATTAGAGAAGCAGTTATGGCTGCTGATCAATCCAAACAGGGTTATAAGGCCATTTCTAAATAATTTGAAGCCCACTATTCTGCAGTTAGAAAGGTCATTGGAGTGATGAGGAGAAAGAGTTGAAAGAGTAAGCCTTTTGTCTGTGAAAAAAATATGCCACCATATTTTGTAGGTTTTTGTCAATTTGAGTCTGAATGAACCAGAGAAGCTTATGTAGTTATACTGACAGATGAGATCAAAATAGAGATGTTTGGCTATGAGGTTATTATGCATTATGTACATCATAATGCTGTGTGTTATGTAAAGAAAAACCAGACACTGCATATCAGCATAAACTGCTTATACCACCTGTCACCTACAGAGGTTGAATGGTAATGATTTTGGGCTGGGCTTCAGCTGTTGGACCTGGACAGCTTGCAGCCATTGAGCTGACATTAACTCCCCCTTATGCCAAAGTAGTTTAGTGTGAAATGTGAAGCCATCTGTCTGACGACTGAAGCTTGGTTCATATCAGCTCAATAAGGCAATGACCCCAAACACAGCAGTAAATTTACAACAGAATGGCTAAAAAAAGAACAAAAACAAGGTGCTGCAAACCTCCATGACCTCAAGCAATGTTGTAAAGAATAGTGTACCAAAGTTCCCCCATAACAACATAACAGATTTAATAAATCATTCAGAAAAAAACAAATTCAAGTTATTCCTGCCAAGCTGCAAGTTATTGCATCATGATTTGTTTTGCCCATGACTGTAGATAAATTGAAATTTTTCATCCAGCAGTCTTTTTATCTGCGCAATAAGACAGAGAATTCTATTTTCATTTGGATTTTTGAGCACCATACATTAACGTTTTAGAAATTCTCTGAGGTGCTTGAGCCTAATAATTTCTAAAATGAAAATGTTTCCATTGACTTTGCGCTTGTTTTCTTTCTTTCAAAGATAAATAGGAAAGTGCACTTCTCTCAAACATATAAATCAGAATCTTGAAAGATGATTAAACATGCTTTCTACACAAAAGACAGATGAGCAAAATCAAGTGTCTGAAAAGAAATAAACTATAAAACCTATATGTATTGCACAAATATGTGAACAATAATGAGCCTAACTCCTGAAAAAATGTTCTGCTGAAAGTATTCCATTTCCACTATTTGCAACACCAGGCTTTATATTTTCTGTCCACAAATTATTTCTGCTATCAAAGCAACCCTCAAGTCCATTTAAATAGATTTCTTCTCCACAGCTTTAATGCACTTTCATATTTTGTTACAATGACTCATAATAATAATAAAAAAAAAACACATGTAAAATTCAGAACTTCAGAATTAACTACAACTTATAAAGTTGTATTTTTGTTTTCTGCAGAAAAATGGCCACACAGAGGACATCCTTTGTGTGGTGCAGTGCCCCCCCTCTCTCCTGGCCACTGGCAGCTACGATGGAGAGATCGTAGTGTGGAACGCAGCTTCTGGATCTATAAACTGTCGGTTTGTTGGTCCTGTTGCAGCTAAAGATCAGAACACTGAAGGTGATTTAAAAGCTTTAAATAAGTTGCACAAGTTATATTTTACAGTAAAGTCAGCTTAAATGTGATCAAACCACTGGAATTAAGTTATTATTTTTAATATAATAGGACTGGACACAAGTGTTCCAAGCATGGTTTTTATCAAGAACTTAAAACTGCTGCAGCTTTCTCCTACTACTGCTCTCCTGACACCTGGAGTCAGAGGTTAGCTTGGAGAGCTGTGATAGTAATGCATGACTTCATTTTACAACCTTCCACGGTTTATTTCATCACATAATTATTTATTCATTCTGTTTCTTAAAGGATGGGTAAATCTCTGGGATGTGCTCAGTGGACACAAGCTTGTGAGCAGCTTCAAAGTTGTGAGACATTTTAAATGTATCTTATTTTTTCTATTTTCTTTCTTTCCCTGTTTTTATTTCTGTCTCCCAAATGGCTGAATAAAGAAAGAAGATAATCTATTATATACCACTTTGCTTAGTATTACTTGTTTTTTTTTTTTTGTTTTGTTTTTTCTTTTAAGAAGAACGTGTACATATCTCCCTTGCAGGTAAATAATGCAAATCTCATATTCTCTGTTGGGCTTTGCAAGATGGGTGAACTCAGAGGAATAGAGAGTTGTTAAAGCTGAAATAAAACATACTATAAAATTTTCCACAGATGAAAGAAACATTGCAAAAATGTGTAAAATTAAATCTGTAATGCTTCTGCTTGGTTTCCCACCAGCTTTGGTGTAAAGTCAAAGTAAAAAACAAACACTTTTTCGATTTTAATTCCTTATCAGGACTTAATGAGGATTGTCACGACTTTATCAGATTTTAAAGCTGGCTAAACACAACCCTTGTATGAACAATAGTAAATGTCATATTACATGATGTCACTATTTTATATAAATCTAACTAAAACATTAAGGCAATGTGTAGCCCTCCTTTTAAATCACTGCTTCAGTCTTCCATTGCTGTGGAAGAATTTGACCCACTTTTCTTTGTTGTGCAGCTTCAGTTCATTGAACTCTTGAACTTTGCTCTGTTGCAACACTTGCTCTGTTGCAACACTTGCTTTTTTTTTTTTTTTTTTTTTTTTTTTTTGCCTTGCTTTAGATTTTCAGTGTGCTTGAGGTTATCTTCCTGCCATTTGGGCTGACTGGTTGTGTTTAATCTTAGTTATATGTGGAACACTGTATTATCGCTGAACAATTTGTGATTGGTCTTGTCTTTTCAAAAGAAATTGTTCCAGAACTCATTTTATGTGTTCAGCTGTGACCTTTTAGCGAGAGGAATCTTTCACCATAACTTTTTGTATAAACTGCCCAGTTTGTCCAGAGTTCTGTCCCTTCTTTCCTTCTTCTTACTCCTAATGTTTTCTTTGATTTGAAAGAAGGTTGAGTTGGAAAATAACTGTTCTGGATTTTATATGTTGCCACTTTTATTCTATTAATTTGAGTTCAGTAAAGCTAAATGACAATTACTGTTTGCATGGAGGGACTCGTGTGTAATGCTTGATAATGTTTGTTTTGGATCTGACATTATATTTGTACTACATAGTCGAAATTTCAACAAAAGATAACAAAACTGTCCATCAATGACAAGAAGACACTGCTGTACGCTGCTGACAGGATTGGTTACATCTATATATACAACATGGAGACGTTTGACCCAGAGCAAAGGTCGCCCAGAGGTTGGCTTCCCATCACTTTTGACTTTCAGGTTCCTGCAGTGAACCTGTGAAGACGTATTGTTTATGAGACATTTTTCTCAGACTTTCTGTCTCTCCCTGTTAAACAATTCACTCAGCTGAACATTTCTGGCGCGCCCACACAAGCTCAATTACCAGGTATGTAAAATCCAAAAATACACAATGTACCCACCTATCTGTCATAAAATCATCTTGTCAGCTAACAATTATGAGGTGACCGGTCAAATGACCGTCAGATGTTTCCTTTACTTAAGTTTTTACTAATCCACCCAAATTGAGCCAATTATTTCCAGTTCAAGGTGTCGGTAGCAGCAGCAGCAGCATAATGTTGCTCTGCTGCTGCAGGCACAGTGTAGAACAGTGTGTGGGAAGGTCTTCAGCTGACAAGATGAGAAGCCTGTGACACTGTCTTTAAATGCTAACTGGAGTTCTCAGGTTTTTGCACTTTCTGTAAGCATTCCAAAATCTGACCTTGTGTTGTTGAACTCTGTGGATGATTGAGTTTTCAGTGAGAGAAGGCCATCTGCTGTTTTATCTTGTTTTCATGTTTTGTTTTGCTTTCCTGGTGCAGTTTACAGATTGCTACCAGTGATCAAGTGGTGCTCACCTCATCCACTGACCAAACTGTGAGGCTCTGGAGTGCACAGGGAGAATTCATCGGTGGGTGCCAACAGTTGCATTTCAGCCACTTATTTCAATCCTCTGTATATTATTAGCGATGACTTCTCAGCTAAACCTTTACCCATTTAAATTAGATTATTTACAGTGCCAATCAATCACTGCATGAAATACACATTTCCTGTCAAAGGTATTCATACTCTAAAACTTAAGGCCCCCTAAAAATAAAATCCAAGACATGGTGGTGATAGCATCATGCTGTGGGGATGCTTTTCTTTAGCAGAGACAGATAACCTGGTCAGAGTTCATGGGAAGATGAATGATGGCGCTAAAATACAGGACAATCCTGTTTGAGGCTACAAAAGACATGAGACTTGGGAAGGTGACGGTGAGATTACCTTCCAGCAGGACAACTGTAAACATACAGAGACAGCTGAAATGGATTGGTTTAGGTCAAAGTAAATTCACAAGTTAGAATGGCCTAGTCAAAGGAAAGATTTTAATGCAATTTAGAAGCTGTGGTAAAAGTTGAAAATTGATGTTCACATGTACTCAATATGACCAAACTTGAATTGTTTTACAAAAACAAAGGGGCTAAAATCTCAGTGTCTAGATCTGCAAAGGTCATCTTACTTTTAACATTGTCTGTTGGTTTGGACTGCTAGCTGTCAGAGACAGGAATAGACTTCTGAATATCATCAAACTGTGTACTAAAATTGCTAAAATAAATCTGAGGGACCTTACTCATCAGTACAAGACTAGTTCAATTCTAAAAGCAAAACAGATACTGGGGCAACATGATCACTCTCTTAATGATTTCAAGTTGCTTCCATCTGGATGCAGGTATCTTTTGTTCATTTGTCCTTGCAGTTCCAAAATTACTTGAATGATCTCAAATGATCCAATATGTTATGTCGCATGTATGTATGGTTCAATGTTATGTCAGGTTAATTGTTTAGTTTTTCTACTGTGTTGCACAATAATTGCCCTTAGGGAGCAATAAAAATTGATTGAAACCACTCCTTAAAGACATTCAGCTGTGAAGCAGTAAAAGCTGGATCTTAAAAGTAAAACTGTGTTGGTTGGTCAAATAAAATCCCACTAAAATTGAAGTTTGTGGTTGTAAGGTGGTTGTACTGTAAAAAAAAAAAAAAAAAAAAAAAAAAAAAAAAAAAAAAAGGTGAAATAAATTAGGGGTGTGCCTACTTTTACGAGTCTCTCCAGATGCAGATCTTGTCAACCTGCCTTGTCTTGAATCTTTTTTCAGTATTTCCATTGTGAGCAATAGATATAAAATTTAAACAACCCTTTTGATCAACAGAGATCTGAAGCGATTTCAAAAGCTAGAGCTCTCAAAGTTAGAATAAAAAGAGCCAATAATCAAGGCTTGACTTTGTCACACTACAGAAAGATCTGTTTCAAACCACTCAGCCAAACATGAATCAGTCATCAAGTATATAAATTAGGTGTCAAAAGCTTCAGAACTTGAGCAACGTTATCTCTTTTGACCAACTGGGAATGTGCCCGATAGGGGAGAAGATTGACTGATCTCTTCAGACAGTGAGTTTAACAACTGCTGAAAGATGAATCCATACACCTTTAAAAGGAAAATAGCTGTTTACTATGCCTGTTGCAATCCCACTTTGGACCATTTGTCAACTAAACACCACTCTATTGATTTTTGCATAATAACCAGGCAGAAGCACACATTCTGCATTAAAATAAACTAATTTTTTTATGTTGTTGTTCTTTAAAGATGCTTCAGAAGAAAGACAAAAGTCAGAAAAAAATAAAAATTAAACTACAGTAGATTTATAAATGTACGGAAAAGTAAGTGTCTATCCGAGGACAGCAGAAAATGTCCTGGACATCATAACACATTGCAGAAAAAGTATTTCTCTTGGGTTTCAGAAATATGACATTTTAATAAGTCGCAGTTTTACAGTCAAATTTGTTCAGCGCCATTAAATTCAATTTATTAGAACATACGTTGAAATGTGATTTTCCATCTACAGGGACATTTGGCCAGCCTGAGCTGTGGAGCATCCACATTTCTTCATCCTGGATTCATCCGGGTGTCCCCTATGAGGTTCTGATTGATCCTCTCAGTATGCCACATCATGATATTCTGAAGAGAAAATCACATCTCTCCGAAGCCATCAGTTCTGACGTGACTGAGACTGATAGAGGGGAGCTAAAGGTGAGCTGCAATATTTCAAAAATGATTACCTGAGCTCTTCCTTTTTTCATCTCTTTTTACTATCACACAGCACTGATGATCCTTTGAATTTCATCAGTTATACTGACAATGAGGGAGATTTAGGAGCACATTTTACCCAGAGAAATAGGAGTCTAGCCTGGATTATAACCATTTCAATAGAAGAGACTGTTGCACATATGTACTGCCAGTTTAGCACCTGACTCAGCCTAAAAGCATGGATTGATATTTGGAAGGACTCTATTTTCTGCTTTATTTCAGACTCTGTGATGAAATCGACTGGAATACTAAGATACCATTGAACAACTTTGCCTTGAATGGCTTCTGGAACAACTGAATTCCTGTGAACCACCAAAACTCTCTCTCTGGCATTGATCCATTTATCAGCCTCATGGGGGAACTGGAATTAACTAACTGAGATGAAACTGTATTGATCAGAACTAAGAAAGTGGGTCATTTGCAATGTTATGAGTCAACGTATGTTATGGAGTTTAACACTACTGGTGGATACATCTACTGATCAAAGGCAATTGCTGGGCTGTTTAAGAACGAGTATTTTCAGGACACAACTCAGATGTGGTGGACTAAAGCTGTGACATGGAGAAATATATTTGCACACATGTCAGGCTCAAGCTCAGTTTAGTGATCTTTTTAAAAGAGTTTATTGCATTTAATGTAAATAACTTTTCTGTGTAATTTTCATTTGGCTTGTGTGCTAGTTAGTCAGATATCCTCCTAAAGTCCTAAAACATTGATTGTTGGGTTAATTGGTCGCTCTAAATTGCCTTCAGGTGTAAGTGTGTGTGTGCATGGTTGTCTTTCCTGTGTGTCTTTGGGTTGAACTGGTGAACCTGCCTGGCATATACCCTCCCTCTCGCCCAATGACCATTAGAGATAGGCACCAGACCCCCTGCAACCCTGCATGAATAAACAGGTATAGACAATAGATGTATGGATGAAACACAACAAATAAAATTGGAATAAAATACATCGAAGTTTGTGGCTCTAACATTAAAAATGCAAAATTGTTCACGTTATATGAATAATTTCTCAAGGTACTGTTTTATTTCCATACATATGTATAAATATAACTGCTCTAATGTACAAGCATGATAACTTTTTTAACATGACATATTTTTATAGTCAATAAATCTGTATATGCATTACTCATGTCACTATGAAAGGGATCTTGCATAAAATGGATGATTAATAAACCCCTTCATTCTTCCAAAATTGACTGCCTTTTAATTTATGAGTAAAACAGTACAGTTCAACAGAATTGCCTTTGGTTTAGGTCTTTAGGGGTGTTTTTGCTGCTGTTGTGACAGTAGGAAATTTATTAAATCAATTCACAAGACTTACCGATGCATAGAAATATATACCTGAGCATGTCAGTGGTGAATATAATAATTCTAGAAGGAGTCAGGGTAACAAGCATACAGAGGAGGTGTCATATTCTAAAAGGAAAAAACCTCCCACAAAGTTTGTCATGTAATAAGAATGGAGAGAGTGAGGTGTGGCGTATAATGTGGGAACCTTACTAGATTTTGCACAGTCCATCAAGTAAATTGTCAGCATGGTATTTATTTTTTGCAGGTCCGACCGTTCATGGAAACGATATCTGTGGAGATCCTGAAACCTGCAATTTATCACCCCCTGCCCACCCACACAAACACAGAGATGCGCACACCTGAACTCCCCTCATCAATCTCTTATATGGGAAGTATGGAGGGTGTGCAACTTCATGAAAGCAAGCATTAATTACTTGAAGGGAGGCTCTACACATCTAATTTGTTTTTTGATTACAATAACTATTAGTACTTTGCTCCACTCTAAGACATAATTACTCTCACACTCACAATTTGGGGTGCATGGGAACTGAATTATTCAGGGAAGCTCAGTAAATACCAGCATCTACAGGGGAAGAAGAGAAAGGTCATCTTAATATTGGTAGTCACAAATTTAATGCCTTTTGCAACTACTTGTTTTTACTAACATTTAACTTGTATCAAAACATATTAATTACACTGTTATCAAAAACATTATTAAAGCAAAATAGCTGCTCCTACAAAACTGAATTTGATAAAGTTAGGTGTGAACCAGATACATGGTCAGACTAATACTGCTCACAAAATTAAACGGAACACTAAAATAACACATCCTAGATCTCAATTAATTAAATATTTTCATTGAAAAACTTGATTATTAATACAGTGGAATTGATTGAGAAGAAAATAGCACAAAAAATATTAATGTAAATCAAAATTATTATTCCATGGATATCTGGATTTGGATTCATACTCAATATGAAAGTGCTTATTCAACATCAGTGAATGTTCCTCAAGACAAGTCTTAATGAGGCTCAGTAGTGTGTGTGGCCTCCACGTGCCTGTATAACCTCCTGACAATGCCTGGCATGCTCCTGATGAGACGGCAGATGTTCTTTTGAGGGATCTCTTCCCAGACCTGGATTAGAGCATCAGTTAGCTCCTGAACAGTCTGTGGTGCGACGTGGCGTTGGTGGATTGACTGAAACATGATGTCCCAGATGTGCTCAATTGGATTCAGGTCTGGGGAACGGGCAGGCCAGTCCATAACATCAGTGCCCTCATAATGCAGGACCTGCTGACACACTCCAGCCACATGAGGCCTAGCATTGTCAGGCATAAGAAGGAACCCAGGGCCCACTGCACCAGCACATGGTCTCACAATGGGTCTAAGGATCTCATCCCGGTACCTTATGACAGTCAGGGCACCTCTGGCTAGCACATGGAGTGCTGTGCGGCCATCCAAAGAAATGCCTCCCCACACCATGACTGACCCACCACCAAACTGGTCATGCTGGAGGATGCTGCAGGCAGCACAACATTCTCCATGGTGTCTCCAGACTCTGTCATGTCTGTCACACGTGCTCAGTGTGAACCTGGTTTCATCTGTGAAGAGCACAGGGCGCCAATGGTGAATCTGCCAATTTTGGTGTTCCCCAGCAAATCATCCTGCACAGTATTGGGCTGTAAACACAGGCCCTATATGTGGACATCGGGCCCTCATGGAGTCTGTTTCTGACAGTTTGAATAGAAATATGCACATTAGTGGCCTGCTGGAGGTTATTTTGTAGGGCCCTGGCAGTGGACCTCCTGGTCCTCCTTGCCCCCTCCATGTCTCATGGTGTACTGGCCTATCTCCTGGTACCTATTCCATGCTCTAAACATTGTGCTGAGAGACTCAGCAAATCTTTTTGCCACCACTCGTATTGATGTTCCGTCTTGGATTAGCAGCACTACTTGAGCAACTTCAGTTAAAAAAACAGTTCATAATGGCTCTATGCGTGACAGTGTTGACAAAATGAAAAAGTGATTAAAAGTTCAACCAGACAGGACAAGAACAGAGAAATGATCTGTGGTCATCTCCTGCAGAATCACTCTTTTATAGGGGTTGTCTTGCTAATTGCCTCTCATTTCCACCTGTTGCTCCATTTGCACAGCAGCAGGTGGAATTGATTCACAATAAGTGTTGCTACCTAACTGGTGACATTGATTCCACAAAGGTGTGACTGATTTGGATTTACATTGTTTTGTTTAGGTGTTCCCTTTATTTTTTTGAACAGTGCATTTATTTATTTATTTATTTATTTATTTTTACAAATGTTCTTTTTCAATTGTGTTCAGGTGTTGAATGTGTAACAGTCTGAAAGTGTGGACAATAAAGTAGAATATTTATGAATGAGGAGGAGGAAGTCAGGAGAAATGTTGTGAAGTATCTTGAGCCCCTTTTCCACTGTCAAGTCTCACTCTAGTCAGTTAATGTCTTGTTCAATTTGAGCCATGTCGTGCGTGTGTTTCCACACACACATGACGTGGTCTGTTCCTCACAATTCTGGGCATGGTATAGGCAGGAGCATAGGAATGTGGGCAGGAAGTGCATTCTTGTTTTGAGGGCGTGACTCAAAAGGCTCTTTTTTAATTTTCTTTTTAGGAATGTAAATGTATTTAGCATTTTAAACTGACATATTTGTGTCATGATGAGTTGTGGTGATAGACCCAAATTCAGAGGCGGTGAGTAGATGGTGGGTAATTTAATGAAATATGAAAATAAAACAAAAATTTACAAAAAACAATAAGAAGGACACAAGGAGCAGGAACAAAACTGAGACCAGATAACATCAAGGAAAATGGAGCATAATGTGAGGAACCAGCAATGAGTGAAGGGAAAAGAGGTGTTTAAATACAGGGAGAGTGAGTGCTGGAACAATAGACTGGAGCTGATTAGCAAACAGGTTGCAGGTGTAAGGAGAGAGAGCAGAAGGCAGACTGAGGAGAGAGAGAGAATGGCACAAGGGGGTGAGGAAGAGTAATCAAACAGGGGAACAAGGAAAATAAATCCAACTGAAACAAAGAACAACTTGACACAAGAAGAAATAAACACAATCTAACTAGAATAACTAAGAAAGGACTGAACAAAAGTAAAACAGAAACAAGGCTGATCTAATCAAAGAATAAGATGAAGGAACACAGAAAATCAAATAATCAAAACTACAAACCCAGAAGAAACTCAAAACAACCCAAGGTACTGACAATATGCTTTGAAATGCAATGGAAAGGTTAAATGATATTTATCTTTTGCATTTTTAAGGTTTTTAAGTGATCTGGCATTGAAATGTGATGTTTGGCCTTTAAATCACTGTCTCTTAATAGCTCTAGAGTCCAGTGTGATCCTGTTTCGACACTACAGTTTCCTGCTGTGCCACGAAGCTGTTCTGATCTGTGAAAGCTTATCTGAATGATTTTTTTCCCTTTTACAAATTATGTGGAAGTTGGCCTAAATGTTCTTGAATTAAACATGAGAAAATAAACTAACTGGCACTGCTTGTGAAACAATGTTTGTCAGAAGTTGGGTATTCTATCATTTGTAGGAAAATTCAAGCCCCATGTTGCTTTGACACTTAAGCTCATTTCTCAAGGATCATTACTCTCTCAGCTTCATTAAAATGGTAAGAGGAGATCCGCATGAATATTATGCAATTCACAACTGTAAAAGCATGAAAAAGAAACACGTTAGTGAATCTTAATGCCTCTGCAGAAAAGGCACTCACATAAAGGAGCACGCTCAGAAATGGCCTTCAAAATGTGCAAGCACTAAACAGCTATTATAATGGTTAATTAGACTAACTGTTATATTTGTGTTTAACACTGAGAAATATCCACTTTGCTTTCAGATAAATTTGCAAAACACATTTTACTTTATTTTGCAAATGGACAAAGCAAAATAAAACAAAGAAAAATGAAAATGTTTTTTTTGAAAGGTAACATGACAAAAAAAGAGGCAAACATCTTTACATTTGTCCGCAAGGAAATTGTAATAAAAATCTTAACCTTTAATTAAACATATTTTATAGGCAAGTACTTGCTAACTGAGCCCTTGTTCGCCTTGTTCTGAATATAACAGTCATGATTTGTGTGAATGGCGCATCGAAATGCAGAGACGGTGAGTTGATTTGATAATTTAATGAAAAATAAAGAACAAAAAACTTACAAAAACCACAGGGAGCCAGAGCTGAACAAAAACCCAGGAATCCAGGAATAAAGACAGCAGGAATTGACAAGGAAGTACGGGTAGGTGACAGGGAGAATCCAGCAAGGAATGAGAGAGGAGAGGAGTTTAAATACTGTGAGAGTGAATGCTGGAACAATAGAATGGGGGTGACTGGCTAACGGTTTGCAGGTGTGAGTGGTAAGAGCAGAAAGGAGACTGAAGAGAAGAGAGGGAGAATGGTAGCAGGGGGCGAGGGAGAGCTACATGGGAACCAGGAAAATGAACCTAACAGTAACAAAGAATAACAAGACACAAGAAATAAATAAACATAAACTAGAATAACTAAGAAAAGACCAAACTAAAGAAAAACAGGATCAAAGCTAATCTAATCAAAGAATAAGGAACTAAGGCAAACACAGAACATTCATCAAAATTAGAATCAAATTATCAAAACTCCAAAACAACCAGGACCTGACAAAATTATGCTTATCCATAAACATTTAAATGAACTCAAGCAGTGTTAGCACCTGCTCAAAGTCATGAATAAAGATTAATTTGGTAAAAGATGTTCAACAAAAGTTTAGCTTTAATATGATCATTTTAAAAAGATGATTGCTTGCCATAGAAGTAGCCAGCAACAATATCAATAACATTGTTCCTCTACTATTGCATCCATGCAGTGCCAGAGCAGATTTGCAGCTTCAAGACTTCAGCAGTCAATCATAAAAAAGAAACTTAAGAACTTTGAATTTTTAGCATTCATTGTGTCAGCACTTTCTACCCTAGCAGCTACCAAGTACTTCCCTACCCCTCTACTGCATCTCTTTGTTCACTTCACTCTGTGCCTGCACTAAATTTCCATAGTGTCACCCCTGTCACCTCAGACAGAACCTTTCTAGTGGTCTTATTATTAGCTTTGATAATAACTGCATTGTTATATCCTCATTTGTAAGTCATTTTGAATAAAAGTGTCTGCTAAATGCACAAACAGCATCCTATTTCTATTTTGGTATCCCATTTTCAAGGTCCAGCAACTATAGCAACATGCTAAGTGGAGGGGTTAGGTCACTTACTTGAAACCACACGTGCTTTTTTCTGCTGTATCTCTTTAGCTACCTCCTGGAATGAATAATGATGCCAGTTTGAAAATGCCCAAAAGCCTGCACTTTTTATGCAGGGAGCCACTTGCATCCTTGGGATTTCATTCTCAATCCTTATAAGTTCCCTTTTGAAAAATTTAAATTCCTTCTATTCTTTAAAAGGAGTAATTTCCAAATAATTTAGTAGTTAAAATTCTTCAAAGCATTTAAGAAGGGATTTTTGAGTTAAACTACAAACAGTTCTATGTTGCTCCAGTCTAAATGCTAAATAGTTCAGCCATTTGATCCAGGTTTGTTGGACCAGGGATACATCTAAAAGTTGCAGGACACAGACCCTTGAGGCCTGGATTTGAGGATCCCCACATTATCTGTGCATTGATGAGTGGGGCTGGTGCTAAAGCCATAAAAGAAAAATACTTTTAAATGTAAATCTACCAGGGGTATTAACAACTTTGGGTTTTACCATGCTGTTATGTGTTCATCTAACATGTACAATGCAATACATTAAATTAAAGTTTATGGCTCTAATGTGATAGAATGTGAACATTTTTAAAGGGTATGGCTTCTTCTGTAAGACCACACAGTTTCAGTTGTTAAATACCGGGTTATTTTGCAGACTTTGATGAATCTAAAGTAGAAACACACACACAAAACTATGCCAGTCTATAAAATGCAAAGCCCAAGGTACATTAATGTCTCTAATACTAAAAACAGCTTTGATTTCCACGAGAACGCCTGAAGTCAGCAGTCGCAGAAAGCACCGTGTAGGTGTTTTTTCTGATTTGCTCCATCTGCTCAGACCTTCTGTCAGCTGAATTCATCCCGCCAGCAGAGCGCGTCCCTGCGCCTTGGACAGAAGCTGGGGGATGCCTGCTAGCTGAGCACGAACCCACTCCCCGTTTGCCGTGAAACTGTGACAAGGAATAACCCTGTCTCTTTTTTATTGGGAAAAAAAAAATTCACTGCCATTAAGCCCATGCTCTGTGAGCTCTTTCCACCGCCTACGCCAGTCACAGGACTCTCTCAGGATGCTGTCGAGCAGCCCACACATCGGGCACAAAGTGGCAGTCTGTGGGATTTTTCTCTCCTTCCGTAAGTGCTCACTTTACTTTCTAATCCTTGTATGAGGAGGTTCGGAGCAGGCAGCTGCGAGGAGCCTGCTGACGGTCCAAACAGTAAATAGTTCGTGTTGTTTTGTTTCAAAAGGCGAAGCTTGTGTTTTGACAGAAGCTGAGCAGGGCAGAAAGGCGAGAGCTGAGCGCGTTTTTATGACTGTTTGAGAAGTGCGGAGCCATGATCCGCCTCAACTTCCTGAGGAGTTTCCAGGCGATTAGCACTGCTCAGCAGCCATGCGGCTCTCAGAGCGCTCGAACTTTGTTCTGGAGTTAATTACAAGGTGAAGGCTGAAAGCTATAGCACTTTAAATCACAGGCTTTGTTTTTTTGGAACGTGTCCTTCTCTCGCTTTGCTTCTTCCTGACACATCGACGTTCCGCTGGCGGGACTCATGCCCGGGGATCAGTGCACCTCCGGTGGTGCCCCCCCACACAATCTTCAAGTGGGTTTTCATTTGTCAGTCAAGATCTGAGCTCTTAATTTGGCCACATAAATCTACAGTTGATCCTCGTTTATATCTTATTTTGATTGTTTAAGCGTATACCAGAGTGATCAGTGTGTTCCAAAAGTGGGGTTCTGCTTTATTTAGTCATTAAGAGTCAGTATAAAATATTATCAAGAAATTAATTTGTTTCATTAACTCAGTGAAACAAGTACAATTAATAAATTATATATTAATTGCACACAGTGATATAGCCTATTTCAAGCATTTATGTGTTAATTTTGAAGATTATGGCTTACAGCTACCGAAAACCAGAATTCAGTTTATCATATTCGGCTAAAAGTAAAAGGGGATCTTTAATAGAGACATGCTGTGTTATGATGACTTGATAGTTGTCCATCAGACAATCACTTACCATAAGGAGCCAACAGCTGCCCGTTCAAACAGTGCTGTGTGCAAGCATGTTAATGGAAGGTTGAGTGGAAGGAAAAAGTGTAGTTGAAAGAGATGCACATGCAATAGGGATTACCATAGCTGTGAGGAGATTCTAAAGCAAAGTCTATTCAAGAGTTTGAAATTTAAATGGCCAGTATTTCCACAGCCACTGATGACTTGGGGACCCATGTCATCTGCTGATATTTGACCACTGTGTTTTATTCATAACAAAGTCAGTGCAGCAGTTGATAAGGGAATATCCTCTGCTGAAAAGCATCTATCCAAACAATGACCATGTTATCATTGTGCTTGATCAGTCAGCAGTGTGGCCTGGCCTAAACCCTGTTCCAAATCAATGGGTATTTTGAAGCTGAAGATGAGAAACACTGAGCCTAACAAAGGCCACTAGTAAAGCAACCTGAGCTTCTTTTACACCCCCGTTGTCCCACAGGTTGATCACCTCCATGCGACACTGCATTGGAGTAATTCATACTAAAGGTGCATATACCGTATAGTGCATGGATACACTCTTCAGTAGGTCAATATTTTGATAATAATAATAATAATAATAATAATAATAATAATAACAACCTTTTTTTCATTAGTCCAATGCAGTATTCTTATTCCCATTCGCTGTAAATCATAATCATCCAAATTAGCAGCAATAAATGTTTCAAATAAATGACTGTGTATAGTGAATCAATGAGTTTTACTTTTGAATGGTATTACTAAAATAATGTAACTTTAAATATATTGTTGCATAGCCTAAGCTGTAGATCTGACCAAAATGTAGTTTAATGACACAGTAGAAAATAAGCAAGATGTTTTCATTCACAAATGAATGGACTTTACCGTGTGGAGGTCCATTAATGCACAAGAGACGAGCAGAATGAAGGGGGTCATTGGAAGAAATTACAATATGTTTTTTTTAATTTTTTTTTTTATTAATATGTCCAGTCCGGCAGTGTGGCACTCAGAACTGTCGTCTGAATGTCAAGGTAAGGCCCAACAGATTTGCCTTCACAAGCGGAGCATTACGGCTTCACAAGCGGAGCATTACGGCTTTCGCCATGATGTTCCCCTTATATATGAAACTTTATTAAAAATTGCTTTGGGTTTATTTCAAATGTAATGGATACAAAGACAAAAAGAAAAAGGAAAAAAAGGGGGGGGGAGATGGAGGAAAGGTTTAAAGAGAAAAAAAGGAGATAGAAGTACAGGAGAGAAAAAAAGCATAGAGATAAAACAAGTCAACACCCTTGAAGTCTGCTTCGAGACCCAAGGAAAGAGAAAACAAAACAAGACAGAGAATCAACAAACAACATATGCATATCTAATAATAACAGTTATAATTTCAAATTACATTATCTAATACATAATACAGTATAACATTTCAATGCAGAGGTGTGCGAGGTGTCTCACGTAGGGCATTTGTGGATTGATTTTGTTCAGCTCCCAACCACAATTTGTAATTGGTGCAGATTTTATCCAGCAGTTCAGGTGCTGCTGATGTTGATGGACACTTGAAAATTTTTAGGGTGAGATTTTCACTGACAAATTGCAATTTTCTTAAATTTTGAAAAAATTAGTGTACAAAATGTATCTTTTGTATACAATACTTATTGCTTCTATTTTAATTTCATAACAAATAAGACCACATATATTTAGCAAGTGTTATTCAAAAGCCTACTTGGGTGCACTCATGAGTTAAACTTGGCAAAATACAGCAGGTGCTTTTTGAAGAGTGACCCATATCCCCTGTGTGTCTGAGAATGGACTGAAACTTTTTTTCTAGACCAACAAAGCAAAGCATAGTCTAGAAAACAGGGAATTGTATACCTTTCTTTGAATAAAGCAAATATGTAAGACCTTTTTTATGTCAACAGAGATTTACAAATGCCTTTTCTTCAAAAATAAGTCTACTTTGTTTCATTAAACTTTGCATGTTTAATTTGTTATTGAGCAGGTGGGAAAAAAAAACATCACTGATGTATCTAATGTATAAAACTATACCTTTCATGATACGACAAATAGGAGATGTTTGGATCAAACCTTTTTGTCCCTAAGGATAAGCTTCGCTTAATACCAGATTCCCACTCCTATGCTACATTTAAAATTAATTTAATCAGCCATGCTTAAAAAACTCAGTGGCATTTAATTATTATCTTGATGTTATCTCATTTACTCATTATCACGTTGCAGTGTCCATTTTTCTTGACACTGACAGATATACGCTGGACTCCTGTCTAAATTTGCGGTTCAGTATTTCCAGATTCCCCCATATGCAGATTTTTCAGTGAAGTGTAACTCCGAATTATTTGCAGAAAATCTGCCTCTTCACAGATTTTTTTTTGTAGAGAATATTTACAATATTTGAAAGAAATTGCAGCTTGGGAATCTGAAATATCTAGGTGCAATGCTACTTGACATGCTATTAGCTGGTGTTTACAAAGCAGCCGATTCAGGAGTGCCATTTATTTTCTATGGCGCTGACCGGCTTTTCCCCCAAAAGTAGAGATAAGGAATACTGTAGAGATTAACTTCTGTGGTAGAGCTAAAATGGTTTCTGCTGTGGGTATTAACGCAAATTATGGTTTATTTGGGGGTTGAATTATTAAAATAGGCAGTTATAATAGTTTTTAGGGGAGGCCTCAAGTATTTTTGTAGATTTTAACTATTAGCGGATAGCTGTTGTACTTAATACCTGCGAATACGGGGGTCCACTGTATTGTCCCAAGAGGAGTTTCTAAAGGACAGTCTAATACAACACAGGGACAAAGTTAACTAAATAAAAAAGCTCCTATACTGTTTTGACAAGGTGTCACCCTAACAGTGCAAGATAAGATGTACAATATTAGTTTCACTATATCGAGACAAGATTTTCACACTATTGCTTTAGAAAATTAAGAATCTTTTTTTTTTTTTTTTTTTTTTTTTTTTAATTGCTAAACAGTCTTAAAAAAATGAGCCACAATTGTCTTGTGAGAATTTTTAGCCTAGCTATATTTAGGATCTTTTTCTTTTGAATTTTGATGTAGTTAATGCTGATATTTTTGCCACATGGTGGATTATCAGAGTTCTTACTGCATTTTTGATTGGAATCTAAAGTTTGAAAAATGGAGAAAAGAAAGTCAGTTTAAAAAAATTCTGAGTGTAGCAGGGGCCTAAGTTAGGGACTCAAATGCAGATTTTGTTTTTAAAAGAGACCATTTAGAGACAGACGTTCAACAAATTATCATGATCAAATTCAGTACTGAGTACAACTTCATTGCTTCTTTGCTCATCTTATAACAACTTATCACAACTACTAAGTTCCTAAAATGTTGATCTCCTTAAAAATGTTTTGTGCTGCCAGTTCGAGAAATGTACAAGTCCTGATGACCTTTTTTGCTATTCTGTAGAAAAACTAAGACTCTTCTTACTAACCTTAATGCAATAGGGTTCTATTAGCATAAAGAATATATCAGTTTAAACATTTATTCAGGCTGGGGTTAAAAATGAAAGGTACTGTGGTCACTGCATGCAGATGTAATATAATGCCTCAATCGAGTACGTATACAAACAGATGCTGTGTTTACACGCTTGGCACTGAATCAAGGATCTTTAGCTGGACATCACGCTCCGACAAGTCTGTGCCGACTCACCCAGAATGTAACATTTATGGACTCGACCAACGCAGCTCTCCCAGGGTCCGGGGAGTGAGTAGCTTGGTGACATGAGGGTGCGACGTCTGCTGCTTGTCAATGATGTTGTCCAAGAGGTTTCCACCCACTGTCATTTCTGATGTGCACCGGAGCGATTTGCAGCTGAGTGTGACTCAGTCTGGATGGGGAACAGCATCTCCCAGTCTCAGGCCACAGCACTCTGCCTCTGTTTGCAAGGAGCGCATTTCAATGGTGGGGCGGCTCTGCAACGCTCGCATATTTTTGTTTACTCAGGAAAGAAATGAAGCAGTAAACAAAGTGTAGGTCCAACCTGTATGAAAAACGTTTTTTATGATATGTTGTTTCATGTAAATGTTACTAAATCCGAAATGGTTGTTGATGGTTGGTGGAGAAGCTGGTAATGAGAAATATTAATTGCAGCAGGTTTCTTGCCAGATGTCATTTACATTTCAAACATCTCCAGCACTGTTGCTGTTTCAGCCTCCCTGTTTGAGTTGTAAATCACCCTTTTTCTTTGAAGCTTTCCCTCATCTCTTTTCTGTATGACAGATGAATTCAGTAACAGAAAACAAGACTGGGAGATCGATGTAAGAGATGGTGGTGAAAGCTGAGCAGCGGAGCACAGCTTTCAGACAACTCTCTTTCTTCTGACCCTCAGCTATGGTTGCAAGTTGTTGAATTTCTGAAAAAAAAAAAAAAAGATCTGAGACAGTAAGCTAGAAAATAGGTTGGTGTCAAATAGAGCTGGGCGATATGGCTAAAAAACATATCATGATATAAATGTTTCATATCAATCAAAATCGATAATTATTGATTTAGCTTTTTGTTTTAAATATCTGGAATACTGCCAAACTGCTGACGTGACCTTTCCTGTTATATTGACAATTTTCAATCATGAGGCACAGTGGCAAAACCTGAAACTGCTGATGCGCAAGTTGCTCAACAGCTTGTTGCTAGCTTACCAATGAGTGAGTGAGTTAGTTGATGGCACCCACCTTGCTTAGCTGGCCGTGAGAAGTTAAGCAGCTTAAGCCTTTCTTCTGCCTACATCCCATAGAATGCTGTGCAGTTCTGGATCGGAGTTCAGTGAAATTATTGAGCATTCTATTGGACATATTTTCTATTGATATTGATCACGTGTTTATTGTGATATATATTGTTATTGATTTATTGCCAAGCCCTAGTGACAGATAATGTTGCTGCACAGAGCAGAAAAATTTTATTTAATTAAAATCTCCTGAGAAATTAAAACATATTTTATACAAGACAGAGGTTACAAATACCTTGAGATGCACCCATCAGGCCTTTTCAGGCTGATAATGATTTCTCGTTTGCTTTGAGGTCTGACCTGCTGAATCTGATTTTTTTTTTTTTTTTTTTTAATTCTAAGGGGAATATTGCATGAATTGGAATAAAATGTGCCGCAAGTTCTTTGATAAAGGTAGTATTTTTCAATTCAACAGAAAATGAATGAATTATAGGATTATCCCCATTCATTCTTTCATCAAAGCCCCTGACTGTAATATAGTAGACTGATGCTGTTTTAAATCATATTAATGTATCAAGAATTTATCACTTATTAAATATCAATCAGTCTCAAAACATCCTCAGTTTGTCTATTGTAAAACCATTCTGATGAATAAAATCACCCAATAAGGGAGCTGTTATATATTTGAACAAGGTATGCATGATGATACTTTAGATGTAAATATGAGTTACTTGTAATCAAATTAAGTACATGTGATCAAGGACTGCACTTGTTATTGATTTCTTGAAGATCTACTTTCTAATAATTTTTTTAAAGAAACAAAGCAAAACATACAATACCAAATAGAAAAACTAACAACAACTTGATGTTATAACTGGGAATGGGCATTTAGACAAATATCAAGCTGGTTAAAAGACAAACTTGTGTCAAGATTTCTGGTCTCAGTTCTGAGTTGATAGAAAAGGGGCTTTTGGTTTAATTTTGAGCTAAAAGTGTTTTTGAGTGGCTAGTTTGGAAAAGGAAAATAAAGGAAGAATGAACTCAAAGTAATCCACCATTGATCCGCCTGCTTGTCAGACCAGAACACAGCCTTATCAGAGAAATCAGAACACCATACATTACGGTCCGGATCTCGTTGTTTCACCCCTTAGTGAACCTGATTGGGTCTCTTCATCTATTGTTCTCAGCTCAGCAGAAGGAGGGATCTCTGCACAACAGCTGTTCAAACTAGCTTCAAGGTTGTCCTGTGGAAGAAATGTATCAGATGAATTTCCTGATTCAAGTACCTGAATAGTTTCCTAGTTTGGATCACTGTGAAGCAAAATTGGATATGGAAAAAAAGTGGTAAGAAGGAACGTTACTGAATGATGTAGATTGCATCGAGACACAGAGAACAAAGCAAAACTTTGCTAGAATGTCACAAAATTTTTACAAAAACAAAGTGTATGGTGCACAAAAATACTGCAACCAAAAATTGGCAAGATGATTAGGCTCGATCCAAACTGATTGGGTGGATTCAGATGTTTACACATTAATTCGTTTTTAGGTTATGATTAACCATGAATTAATTATACAAAATTGTTCCTTGTATCTTCAATTGATGATGTTTTTTTAACTTGTCCCATAACAATCATTAAAATGTCATTCCAGACTTATGAAAAGAAGAAACTATGTAATAGCATAGATATTTGGTGCTTCAATGACAACTGTACTCTATGTTGATCTGTTTTTCTTGTTGCTGTTAAAATGTGTTCTCAAATGCATCTCATGGTCATTTTTGATCAAGTCAAGTTTCTTTGTATAGCACATTTCAGCAGCAAGGCAGTTCAAAGTGCTTTACATCATAAAAACATCAGTCAAGTATACAGCAGACTCATCAAAACATCAAAATCATTGAGCAAAATCATCAAAATTATCTAGCAAATACACATGAAAATCATCAAAATCATCGGCAAAAACATTGATCAATGATTCACTTGCTTTATTTAACTGATTTACACTCAAACTTCTACCCATTGGAAAAACAAGCTTATTTTACCCAGATTTGTTTGCAGATTTATGGTCCAGACTACTCATCAAAGGCAGCTCTAAACAGGCAGGTTTTCAGCCTTGATTTAAAGGAATTTAGTGTTTCGGCTGTTGTACAGTTTTCTGGAAGTTTGTTCCAGATTAGCAGTGCATAAAAACTGAAGGCTGCTTCTCCATGTTTGGTTCTGGTTCTGGGGATGCAGAGCAGACCAGAACCAGAAGACCTGAATGGTCTGGAAGGTTGATACAACGACAACAGGTCTTTAATGTGTTTTGGTGCTGAGCCATTCAGTGATTTATAAACTAACAGAAGTATTTTAAAGTCTATTCTCTGAGCTACAGAGAGCCAGTGTAAGGTGTTCGGAGTCACCTGGTGACATCATAATATAAAGCTGTGTATCATCTGCGTACTTATGGTAACTAATCTTATTACTTATTATATTCTGAGCTAATGGAAGCATGTAGATATTAAATAGGAGGGGTCTGAGGATTGAACCTTGGGGTACTCCACATGTGACTTTTGTCTGCTCCAATGAGAAGTTGCCAGTTGACGCAAAGAAATCCCTGTTCTCTAGGTAGGATTCGAACCAATTAAGTACCGTACCAGAGAGTCTCTCCCAGCTCTCCAGTCGCTTTAATAATATATCATGATCAACAGTGTCAAATGCTGCACTGAGGTCCAACAGAACCAACACTGTGGTTCTTCCACAGTCTGTTTTTGTGTGTGATTAATAACACCCAGGAAAAGACCAGTCTATTATATTCATCATCAGTAAAAAAGTATTAAACAAGGCATAATTGGGTCTTTCCTTTTTTTATGTTTCTCATGAAAAAAACAAAGTAAAAATGATTTATGTATTTGAAAAGTGAAAAAAATTATCTAGACCTAATATTAGTAATTTCATTATGCAAATGCTTTCTAAAAATGGTTGGGCACGTCTCTGTTCACACTGATATAAGAATGCGGCAACAAGATTCCCATCTCCAAATGACCCTGTTAAAAACCCACACTAACGTCCATCCTGTGTGACCCAATCATATTGGGGGAGAGCTAATAGTTTGCACGCATTTAAAAGCCTCTGTGGATGTTTCCTCTTATATTCCTTAGAAATGTTCTGGGACACTTTTGTCTGCATTATTTCAGCATTCTGAACACGGTTCCTGTTGAGACACACGAAAGGACCACTGAATCTTCTGATGCTACTTACCCTAAGCAGCATAGTTTTTAATGAATATTACATTGTAGTATGTTCAACATACAGTTTTGGTAAAATTTGACAATACTGCTTGAAAATGTAAAATATTTAATCAAACTGAATGAAAGAGTATTTTTGGGTTAAGAATTTTTATTAAAGCTTTTTTTGGATGTTCTTCTCTCCAGTAAGAAAAGAGGTCATGTCACAAATTGGAATAACAGTATGGTTGACAGGACTCAGCATGGTGAGTGAACAAATTCCCAGTATTTAAAGAAAACCTGCAGTATCAATATAGTATAAAGCAATACAAAGGATACTACTAATTAAAAATCTAAAAGGAAAGAAAGATGAGAAATGAAGAAATGCTAATAGAATCACTAGCAACATTTATTATTACAACAAACAAAGTGTATTTAATAGTGATGCACTGATTAGAGTTTTGTGGCCAATTTCCCATCTCTGAGTTTTGAAAAATCTGATTACACTGATTTCAGCCAATTCCAGTTTTGTTTATGTTATGCATATGGCAGACACTTTTATCAAAAGAAACTTACAAATGCTTGGTATCTGCTGATAAAGTCCTTGTTTAAATGTAGCAGCCTGAATGAACCTCAGTAATACTGAAAACTGTTTGTAAATGCAACTAAGTTTGTTGCGTTTACATTCAGTGACAGAACCCACAAAGAGAAGAGTGTTGTTTTTAACCAAACTTGCTTGTGTCTAAATATGGAGCATTCACTGATTGGGAAAGGATGGGATTTTTGAGTTTCAGACCAGCTGGTCTACAATAAGGGCCAATTAATCAGAAAATTTGTATACTTAGTATACTTCAAATATAAGTTTTTGCTGTGAAGTGAGCTTTCTGGTCGGGATTTAATACCAGATGTGAACACGCCTTGTAGTTCTTGTATACTTGCATCTGAATCAGTCAGGACATCAGGTTTAAACAGGGCTAAGGCTGGAAAAGTGATTAGATCTGAGTGTCATTCATGTTTCTGAGTGTATTCACACCTATGTTCAGCTTGATGATCAGATCACAAAGGTTATGTTGTTAAACCAGATCTGAACAGGGCATGGACACATTACTTATTAAAAATAACAATATCCCTACTTGCCCTGGAAAAAAGAGAAACAATTTTACATTCCTGGCAGATTTTGATTTAAATGTTACTTTTATTTTAACCAATGTCTTTGTTGTGACTGTAAGTGACACTGACATTTTTGAGTTTCCGGAACTGAACCTGAATGAGACTCTGTGAACTGAGTTAAAGATTAGGGTGATGCTAAAGAGGCCTTCCAACCTTGAAGACTTGGAGCTAATTGCCAAGGATATATCACTGAGAAATCCATTGGAAATATGCAAAAAGCTTCTCAGGCATTGAAAGAAGGATTTGATTGCTGTAAGGTCAAAAATATTTTTCTATTGATTTTTCAGAAGGGTATAATTAATTAGCATTCTTTTTTTGTTAAAAATTGTAAATAAGAACAAAAATAGTAAATAAGAACATATTTCTTCTGTTACATTTTAATGATCTTTTGAGAGATCATCTTATTTGTTCTGACCCTGAAGGAGGAACAGCTTATCCTGCTCTCTCTCGTCCTCATTTGATAATCTTTCCCTCCTACTGTTATTTAATATACCCAGTTTTTATAGTTACTTTGTCTACCTTCATAACTGGATTACTTCAGATTTTAGGACTGCAGGATTCTTACTTTTTCCTTCACTTATACGCTTTTTTTCTGCTTCCAAGCTGAACATAAGCAAGGTGCCTCTGGTCGACACCAGGGACATTAGCAGTATTTTACAAAGACTTCAATTGGTAGAACTGAAGATTCGCCTACTGAGGAAGCATACAGGTTCTGGAAATGAAACAACTCTACTTATGACTCAAAACAATGGATAGCTCAGTATTATGCAAAGACTTCAAACGATAGAAATGAAGATTCATCGACTGGAGATGAATATCGAGATCAACACAGGCTCTGGAAATGAAACAATGCTACCAATGACTCAAAACAACAGACAGCTCCTGGCCACATCAGCCAACAGCCCACCTTAGAACTGTCAAGGAGCTAAGCTAAAAAATAAATCTGTGAAGAGACGACTAATAGGAAGGACTCTTCACCTACATGACACAGAGTTCTCAGCATTAAGCCAAGATATCCCTTCTTCAACACCTGCTCCGTAAACTAAACATCACCCAGCTGGAGCAGTCAAAATTCCATCTTTCTCGACCCCAGCACCAAGGACAAAACAACCAATTCTGGCTATAACACATCTGGAGTCCGCTGGAATTCCACTGAAAAACAGGTTTGCTGTACTTCAACAGGAGTCCCCAAACAACAGGAGCTATGAGTCAAGATCAACACAATTTCCTCCTAAAATGAACATCAAAAAAACAAAAGACATGGCAAAAGTTCTTATTGTGGATGATTATGTGGTGAAAGAAATCCACAACCTTTGCAATACAAAGAGGACAAAGGTAATCCGAATAACACAGTTTCTGATGTTACTGCAAAAATACTCACAATAACCACTGATCAACCGAATATTGATACTCTAATGATACACATTGGTGCTAATGACATCACCAAACAAAAATCAGAAATCCTGAAAAATATTTTTAATCATCTTCTAAGCACTATCGGAAATCTAAAAATGAAGGTGTTTATCAGTGGACCGCTACCAACAGTTTGACGGGAGATGAGAGATGCAGCAGACTGGTTATAATTAATAATTGGCTCATCAAAACATGCTCTATCAACTCAGTGAACTTTATTGACAATCACAGGTTCTTCTGGGAGCATTATCATCTAAACAAATAAGATGGAATATCCTTAAATAGATCTGGAACAAAATTTCTCACCTCAATCATTTTACATGCTGTTAACAAAACAACCTTCTCTCCTCAACCACAGGACAATGTAAACAACGAGATCACTGTCTGAGGTCAAGATATGGGAGGAATCTGGCCAAGAAAATGCAGTGGTTTAAACTCAAACCTGAGACATATCCCCAGTCTAAAGCAACCTCAAACAGCAGAATTATCTATCCCCAAGTCACTTAAACTGGCACTGCTAAATATAAGATCACTATCAGCAAAAGGACTTTTAGTTAATGACTCCATTACTGAGTACAATATTAATGTTATGTATCTTACAGAAACATGGTTGGATGAAAACAATGAAACACCTGTAGTAATTGAATCAGTCCCTCCTAATTACAATATTTAAGTGAGAATCAAAAACATAAGGGGGCGGAGGCGTTGCTACAATAGTTTATGATTCACTAAATTGCAAAAAGGTTTTCCTTGGCGAATTTGACTCTTCTGAATATCTGGGAATTGAGGTAAAAGGCTACAAATGAACTCTGACACTAACTCTATACAAAACTCCAAAATATGTGGCAATTTTTTTCAATGACTTTAGTGAGCTGTTATCTGTGATATGCATTGATTATGACTGTTTAATAATTATGGGAGACTTTAACGTGTGTTAACAAACCAATAGACAGAGAGGCAAAAATTCTGAATGATGTACTTCAAAACTTAACCAACACGTAATCGAGGACACACTCTGGATTTGATCATCAGCAAGGGTGTAAATATCTCCAAGGTCTCTGTAATTGATGTCGCTCTGTTTGATCACTTTTCTGCGGAGAGAATAATCTCTGTTGACTGGCTTCGTAAATCAGATATTATTACAAAACGTTCTTTTATAGACAACTCAGCTGAAACTTCTCATCAAATCTACTCCTCGACCTCAATTCTATCTTGTAACCTCGTAGATGAGTTAGTGGATAATTTCCATTCTAAGATTTCAGACACTAGCTCAGATTATAACAAGTAATAGGATTAGCTCCCACAACTACGCAGATCATACACAGCTCTGCATTACAATGTCACCAGGTGACTTTGAACCCATCCAAGCATTGAACAGCTGCTTAGAACAAACCAATGTGTGGATGTGCCATCACTTTCTCCTGCTGAATAGAAACAAAACTGAAGTTATTATCTTTGGACCTAAAGAGGAACGATATATTTTCAGCACGCAGCTTCAGTTATTACAACTACAAACTAGTGATCATGCCTGAAATCTGGGTGTAGTGATGGACTCAGACTTGAACCTTCAGAGACACATAAAGATAATTACAAAGTCAGCCTTCTATCACCTGAAGAACATTTCCAGGCTCAAAGGACAAATGTCTCAACAAGATCTAGAGAAACGCAACCATGCATTTATCTTTAGTCGCATTGATTACTAGAACAGTGTCTTCACAGGTCTGCCTAAAAAGTCAGTCAGACAGCTGCAGCTGATCCAGAACACTGCTGCATGTTTCTAGTGCATGCCTTTGATTAATAGTAAGTGGAACATTGATCAATATTTTTGAATTATATTTGCTCGATGATTTTCATGATTTTGATGCATTGATATTTGCTTGATGAGCTTTATGATTTTGATGCATTAGTATTTAGTCAATGATTTTGATTTATAACGATATTGATAATTTTGCTGTATACTTGCCCAATGATTTTGATGCATACTTCATTGATGATGTTACAATGTAAAGCATTTTGAACTTGACCAGATGTCTGTCTCATTTTTTATCAAGAAGGAATTAGTAGGCTGAATGAAAATTATATTTAAGTTCAAATCTGTCAAGGGTATTCATAATTTTGGCCTTAACTGTAACTGAGTCTTTAGTGTATTAAAAGAGAGGCTTTATAGTGAGAAGAAGTTATTCTTTAAAAAAAAACACTAAATAAAAACAACAAAATAATGGTGCAGTCAACAATGTATGCAATCACATCACTGACATGTTGAAAAGCAATTTGTACTTCAGCAGAGAAGAGTTCTGGTCCTTTTATGCATTTTTGAGAACAAAGGCAAGTTGAGTGTACTCTTCAGGCCAGATGGAGTCACCCTGGGTGATGGAATTTGGAGGGCCGAGGCTCAAACTAAATTTGCTCTCCAGCTGTTGTTACTTCTCTGAGCTTACCCAGGCAGCACAGCCCTGAATGAGCAGTGATTAACTGAAGAAGAAATGGTTGCCTGGATGTCATAGTTGTTTGATTAAAATAAAATTTTTTCTCTAAAAAGTTACCTTTTTTTGTAGCTGATATATCCTGAAAGAAGACCTCTTTATAAAAGCCAATTATTTGAAACATCTCTCCAATTAAAGCTATGTGGCTATATTAAATATTATTATATCAGATAGTGTGAAAACAAGATTAGCTGGAACTGCCAATAATAGTTAATATTATCACCATTTTCATCAGTTTCTCCCAAAATACTGATCATTTTCAAGCAAGGCATTGTGGGTTCCTTACATTGGTGAAAGCACATTAAGCTTCCCAGCAAGTCATGAAAGTAAATCAGGCTGTACAACAGCAGGACCTCTCCTTGGTGGAATGCAGAGCTCATTATTACACCTGTGCTGTTCCTACAGTGACTCAGAATGGCTTGCGGGGCAAAAAGGTCTATGCAGGTTCAGAATTTCTAGCAAAAAAAATGAAAAATCCATGTAAAATGTATTTTTTTATTTATTTGCTTATTTTTGAGTTGATACTTTAGACAGCTAAAGGAGTGCATACTGATATGATGTTCAAAAAGGCAGACATGGGATATTATCCACAGGAGACTGAAGCGACAAAATTAAGGTTTCTTATTCTCTAAAAATAGTATTTTTCCAAGTGGATGTATGTATCAATATAAACAGATTTTAATTAAATATAATTACTGACAGTTAAATGAGTCAGTTATAATTGTTGAAAATTAGCTAATTTGTAAATATCTGGGGGGGGGTAGTATGTAAAGTTGAATTTTGTTTTTAGCTTTGAATCATGTTTGAGAAATCCTTGAATATCCCGCAGCAGCCATTTAGGGGTGCCTAAATGCTTGCTCTCACAAAGTGTCACCTATTTCCATAAAGCTCCTTCTCAGAGCTTCAGACTACAGCTGTGCCTTCCCCACTCAGCTTCACCAGACTAGTGGCTGCAACAATAGGCAAACACCTGGTATAACTGCATGTCTGCTGAGCTTATCATATGAACTACTTCTCAGTCCAGTTACTAACTTCTCTAAGAATGTTTGTAAATGGTATAATGGAGTAGCATTGTTGTGATGATGTTAGCAGCCTATTGGAAACTTCAGTTAGACTTAGGGTCTGCTTTCTTTAGGAAATGCACATGAAATATGATTAGAGTTAGGAATGCCAACCATGCTAAATTTGCTACTCACAAATATATGATACAAATACAAATCATTTTGTCTAGTAAAAAGCTTTTAACCACCAAAATCTTGTATAGTGACTGCTCTTTCACACATAGTGGAACATTGTCTTTGTTCCTTAAATAAATTATTAATGACCAGATACAGCAGGAAGGATAGAAAAAATGCGTTGAATCTCATTTTATTAATGTTCTTAAAGAAAATAAAAATCAGATAAAATCAGTGTTTGCAGGTCAAGACATTACTAAAACTGGACTGAAAATTGGCCACAGATATCTGATCAATTCATCTGCAATTTTCTTAAATTGTGGCCTTGTCAAACATTTTTAAAGGTTTTCATGATGATGCTTCAAAGTGAGAAGCACAATCATAGATTTGTATTTCATGTTTCCCCCTATTTGCATAAGAAGGCATATTGCTTAGGCTCCACAGGTATTAAGTGTGGTTCCCATGGCTGCTGGGGAGGCTTGACCGGCACATAACCCAAACTTTAAAGTTTGATATGGCACATTTCCTGATAAGGCTTGGGCCTCCTGCATGCATAACAGTTTTGTGCACATTTTAAAAAAGTGCAAATCAAGAGCATTATAACTACTGTCTATGAGATTCAAACTGTATCCCGTATGTGCCAACCCTTTGATAAAGGGCTTTATAAGAGATTTTTCTGTTTCTGTCAGCTCATAGTGTATCTGCAGAGAAAATACTGGCATTTTTAAACTACCAAACAGCATTCAGGCTTATAGGTTTCATAACTTTCAAAATATATTTTTAAGAATTTGTGTTCAGCGTACAATGACATATTTAAGGTTTGATCAATTCAACACCGCTGTCACATTATTATGTGACCATCATTTGTTTAACTGGCATTAAATGTCTCAGTAAATTAATGTTTTCATGTGGCCTTACTACACCTTTGAGACTGTATACACACTTCATCATCAGCTAAGCTAGGTAGCTGCAAAATTATGGGACATATTGAGAAATTCATCAGTATAAGTGCTGCAGCTCTCACCGCACTTGTGCCACTGCTATAGAATCAACACAATTGGAACTCAAATGTTGCAAAAATTAACAAAAAATATTACTTAATCTCATGAATCACATGGGAAACTCTACTGTATAAGCATGTGTATGCTTCAAATTAAGGCACATGACCTACTTTATGATTAATTTGGCTATTATTTTTCTGACTACTTCGGGGTACTCAAAGGGCATTGAAATGTCATTCCCAGATGGTCAGGTGATCTTTAATCTAAAAAAAAAAAAAAAAACTAAAAAGAAAAAATGGTGAGGTCAAAGAAAAATAAGTGCTTAGTCATGACGCAGGAGAACACTGTAAAATCCAGACCATTTATTCCCATGCACTATTCAGAACAGGAGCTCATCAAAAGCAGTATGCATAATTTTAAAACATGACAGGTCTTAATGTTGCACAAAATGTGCAGTGTGTCATTTCCTTACATTTAGACCCATATAACACATGCTTTTCAATACATCTGCATCGCAAAGTAGAAAACTGTGACAGCATTTTAAAATTTCAACTTGATATGACCAGATGTGGTCAAGATATATTATGTTACACATATATAATGAAGCTGTAGCTATTTGTTTTCTTGCCCTGAAAGAAAAAGGCGTGATTCATTCCTTCAACAGAATCAAAATCTGTTTTTTTCCTCTTTTATATTTAATCTTTTTTGGATTTTAATTATTTGTTGCAATTATGGAGTCAGTTTGGTTGCAATTATTACAAATTGTTTTGTTTTTATTTAGGCTTTGATGAATGGTGACTGGACAAAAATCTCCAGCCTAGGCATTTACCAGTTTGAGACTCTAACAATATGATAGACTTGAGGGAAAATGCTATGCATGGCTTTACACTCACAATATTAACATCAAAAATAATATTAATTTAGATACAATGTAACTTTAATTAATGTAGTTCTATTAATCTTTCAGTGACATTTATGGAATCATTGTAATTCTTGAAACCACAAATATTTCCATACATTTTTCTTTGCTGTAAACAAGAAAAAAAAGTGTAAAACCTTTCTTTAAGCTAGCTGTCTGGGAGTGTGCAGCAACAGGTGGGCTAGGGACAGTGGTGTGTTACCCTGTGCTCCATTTGATCAAATTCAAAATGCTAACTTTTTAAAACCTTTGTATACTTTCATGCTACTAGCAAGCCGAGCCTCTTCCAACTTCATTTTACAAGAAAAAAGCAGGATAAAGTTTCACAACCATAAAGATCGACAACCGGAGCCCTTATTATTTTAGCCACATGAGAATATTGGATTTAATATTCGGTTCCATTTTATCTTTGGACTGATGTTCTGAATTTTTGTTTTCTCCTGCCACTAAATTGTGGAGTATTGTGCCACTGAGATGGTTTCCTTTCTGTAAACTTGAAGGCAGCAGGTGCTCCCTGTGATTCTGAAAGATATGAGTATGAGCTGAATCAAGGTTTAATGGCCCTCAGCTTATTTGCTCATTGGCCCAAGAAGTGATTTGTGGATGTGGCACTTCTGCAGTATACTGAACATAGGCGCTGTGTTGCTAAAATTATGTCAGAGATGTTATTGTTTTTGCCTTTTTTTTTTTTTTTTTTTTTTTTTTTTTTTTTTCAGAACAGTTGCAGCTGCAATTTCAGTTTTGTCTACCCAGCTTTTTAGGCAGCCTCTGGATGTCTCATTTAGCTCTGTATACTCTACATGGAGATGGTAACTGTAGCTTTTCTAATGCTGCTGTTGTCCTACTGCATATTACACACCTACATAACTGCCTTTGCTAATAGGATTTAGTGACTTTAAAGAATTAACATGTGATTTCTCCTTTTCTTCTGTACTTATCAAAATCTGAAGGAAATAGAACTTTATATACATATAGAACTTTACTATAATTTCATTATAAAAAGTTTGATAAAAAAATAAATGACTTTAAAGTGGACATATCGTGGTTTTAAATCATTCCCTTTCATATTTAAATCATTTAGTTGTGGTCTATATAAAGTCAAATCAAGTTTCTTTGTATAGCACATTTTAGCAGCAAGGCAGTTCTAAGTGCTTCACATCATAAAATCATCAAAATCATCAAGCAAATATACATGAAAACCATCATGGGGTCTGCCCTTTGCTGTCTCTGATTGGCTTAGACTACGATATGGGCCTAATGTGTGTCTGTTGTGGACCTCAGGAAGACTTTGACTTTCACTGTTGTAATATATTATGGTTATGAAGATTTTTATTTATTTATTTACCTCCAAACAACTGGTTACACTGGTGCGACTTGAGATTTTTTCCAGGTGCACTATCGAGAAATCTGGTCGCATTTGTGACCAAATTGGTTGCACTCTAGAGCCCTGCACTTGTAGCTTCAGCGTCCTTGAACTTGGACTACAAAATTGCTTTGAGTAATAAAAATAGTGAATTCTGGAAATTGGTTAGCCAGAAGTCCATGAGTTTGTTGAGCAGTCCCATAAAAATGCTGTGACGTAATAGTTCAAAAAACATAATATGGAATAGAGAAAACTGAACAGATTGAAAAATATGACCCAAACAGAATATAAAGATATCTACACAACACCGGAAGAGACTAAATTTAAATTTTTTGCTGCACTCCGACAGACTCAAAGTACACAACAAAATGTATAAGGGCTAAAAAATGGATTTTGCATTTGTCCTGGCAAGTGCTTTCCTACGTAATTCTGCACAAGTCCCATTTCCCTTCAGTGCTCCGTCTGGGCTTTCTCCCATTGAACTGGATTCCTCTGCTAGAATTTCAACCGGGCCAATTGGTGAACAGAAAGAGAAGTTGTGAATAACGATGTTGATTTTCTGCGCTGTTTTGGAAATGCCCTCTGCCTGTAGTATGGCAATGGCAGCGGAGGAAGTGAATGAAGCCATTCAGTCCGTGTTAGCCACACTTCCAAATATTGAAATAACATGAACAGCCATCTCGTTCGGCTCGGGACTTCTCTCTTCACAGTGGGGGATGGTTGTTAGTACTTTCCATTGTTAATCTTCCCAGTTAATTACCTGGACATCTGCTGTTATAATAAAAGCCATAAGAATTAAGCATTTTGTTAAAAAGCATTCAGCAGAATCAGTGAAAGCTTTGATCTTCTAACATTATTTATAAAATGTCTTGAATGAAAGGAAAGTGCCAACCAGCAAGCCCCTCAGCATGGTTTTCTGGTTGGAAACAACTGCTCTGATTATGCAGCATGAGGATGCGATGAAATGGAGGTGCTTCCCAGTGCTCAGCATTATGTATGGAGTTACTCCCCCTCTCTCTCACTGGGGTAAACCATGGAATGATGAAAATTCAGAACCATTGTCACAGAATATATTATTTTGAATGTGAATGTTCTCCAGGAAGAAGCCTGGTTTTGGAGAGAATGCTGCATTTTTAATAATATGGGAAAACTGAGACACCATGATTCAAGATGACAAGATTTATATTTAACACACGCTATTTTCGTTCAGAGCGAAAGTGATAACCGATTTCATCAAATTATATTTTAAAGCTTATGAGCAACTTATGCTCTTTGTTTCACAACCGGCACACTTTTGTTTTTTAGAAGCCAATACTCCCTGCACTAGTGATTTGATTTCAGCTAAACTTTATCTTAGTGAACGCCTTGATCTGAGGACCCTACATGTAATTCACCTTACTGATTATCACATTTAGCATTTTTTATGAGGCATTTGGAGTCTTTTTAGCATTATGTGGTTTGTGGCTTTAGGCTTTGGGAGAATTCATATCCCCATTTTGTATCCAGCCATGACCGTTTTAACCACAGCTGTTTTCACTTCATGCCCATAACAGCATCATTTTGTGCTGATGTATTGAACCACTGCACACTCATTTATTTTTGTTGGTGATTGAGTAGTTTGATTAATTTTGGAAATAATTATAGAAAATGTCTAAGTCACATTTTATAAATTAATTCATTTTTTTCTGGGGGTTTTTTTGTTGTCAAATTTTATATCTGGCCCTTTGTTCATTAGATGTGGATCTGATCCCGTCTTTGACTAGGTGTGATTATGATCACTGATCAAACCAAAGTAACCATGAGTGCTCACTGCGACATTTAATGAAGTCCAGTACAAGTATCTCCATTTCCAATCAAAAAATCAAGGGGAGTGGAATGGTGATATTTAGGGTGTTTTATGAAGTCAATATGTTTTTATGTCAATCTTTATGATCACAATTTTGTCTTTCTTTTACATTAAAACATGATCAGTATAGGCGAGTGACCTGGTTTATAAACCAGCTTCTTTTCCTTTTGCATTTAAATTATACTAAAAGCTTTAAACATTTAATCATAAACTTATAGTCATTGTATATGGACAATCTCAAGAGCAAACTCCAATTACTTGGTGGTGGACATATTTCAGGTGGCGACATATTGTTTTTTCCACATATTGTTTTTTTTCTCCTTAAAAGATATAAGGTCAGAGTCAAAAAGGGAGGAAAACAGAAGGAATATGTTTATTTTTCAGTGGATGTATATATATATATATATATATATATATATATATATATATATAGATAGATAGATAGATAGATAGATATAGATATATAGATATATCTATATATATATAGATATATAGACATATCTATATATATATATATAGATATAGAAGCTTGGACTTCTGCTCCAGGCTCCATCAGGTCTCTGTACCCTTTCTCTCTCGGATGGAAAGGATGGCCGGCTATGACACAAAAAGCTGCTGTGTCCCCAGGGAGTTTTATCTGATGTGGGAAGGTTATTGCTGTCTTGAAATTCAGAATTATATGCAATCCAAAAAACTGTTTTAGTGAAAGATTAAAATTAAGTTTTGGTGAATGAAAGCAACGCAGGTAAACAAGTGGATCAAACACACCATCTCTTCATCACTCCGCTCTGACTCAGCCTCAGAAGCACACAGAAGACAAAAGTCTATTTACCATGTCTATTCTTAATAGTTTTTAGGAGAGATTGATTGAGAGAGAACCTATTCCAAAATACACAATAAGAATATCTTTCTGACTGGAAACAGACATCAAGGACTTAAAAGGCACTCAAGCATTCTTACCAAGGGAAAAGGACAAGTTTACATTATAAGGGGTGTTTTAATCTTGCAAGACAAAAGATCATTACTTAAAGATAATTACTTTTGACATTTATTCAGTTGCATTTAAATTATACTAAAAGCTTTAAACATTTAATCATAAACTTATAGTCATTATATATGGACAATCTCAAGAGCAAAATCTGCGGGCGTGAAAGATGATTTAGTTCAATCTAATGAAACTTGAAGGTATTTTCAGCATTTATGGTCAAAATACTAAAATGTATACGTTTGTGTAAAAATAAATAAGGTCAAGGTTGAAAGGTTTTTGTGTGTTTCTTAGCATTACATAATCTTATACAAGATCTCTGCTAAAACTTGTACTGCACAAGCCACAAGCGTAACATTGCAGAGATGACACTTGTTATGACCCACATAGATCTAATTAATGTGTAAAGCTTGGTACACTGAGCTCTTATTTTGCAAAAAATGTCAAGAATTGACTCAGACTTTCCCTCACTCTGTCATTTTTGACATTCATAGTAGGCATCAGCTTGTCACATAATCACCTATTTGTAACAATATGTTTATCCAGCATAGATGGTTACATCAAGTTTGTGAGTAAGCACATGATAGGGCACAAACAAGCGACGGTGTACAAACACCTCATCCCTGCATGCTGCCATTCCTCCCCTTCCTCCTATTTTATGATGTAGGAGCAAAATGATCAACACTCACTCAGTCTCACACAACCATTGAAGGGAAAAAGTATACACACCCTTGTTAAATTTCCAGGTTTTTCCAGATTAAAAGAAACGGAACATAATAAATCATGTGCAGACTGTTTCCATTTTTAACGTGACATTCAATAAATCTTGTAAAATTGAACTGACAAAGAGATTTGTTAGGAAAAAGAAAAACAAAGTAGTACACTGCCTTAAGCTAATACTTTGGTTCAAAATGTGTTTTGACAATTTCAGCATACAGGTTTCTTTGGTAGGACCTTACAATGTTTGACCACTCTACCCTGAAAAAGTTCTCCTAATCTGTCAGCTTGTCAGTACATCTCTTGGCCACCTCTGACCAGCTGAGACACACCAACCAAGACCTTCACCTGACTCAACAGGTTTTCTGCCAGATTTGGTTTTGAAATCTGGAATGAATGTATCCTTGGACTCATGCTGAAAAACAAAATCCCATGATGTTGTCATCACCATGGCACAGTGGCCATAATAGAGTGTTGGTTCTGGTCCAAAACTACCTCGTAGAATTGTGAACAGAAGTTTCAGTTTGGTTCTTTTAGACCATATCAAATTCTCTCTTAAGGTTTTGTGAGAGTTTATCCCAGCTATGATGAAAAAGCTTTTTTTTTTTTTCTTGCAACCCTCATCATTAGTCCAGACATGTTTAGAATACAGCATGTTGTTGCCACATGTAGAACGCAATAAGTACTGGTGTGTATGTATATGTGTTGTATTTCTGTGCTTTCTTGACTAAAATAATTAGATGCATTACTTTGTTCATTTATTCTTAACTGAGGGTGTTTTAAACTTGTGTTGTAAAAAAATCGACTCAGTTCTACAAAATGGTTGGCTTTTAATGAGTGGAATTATTAACTGACTAAATTACTGCAGATTGGCTCATAAAAGCCACTTATTGTAGTTGTATAAAGCATAAAGCAGGGAGTTCATATTGGACTTTTTAAAGTTGACATTATATTTTTGGTTTCGCGCCAGATAAATAATTCAAGCCAACTTTTCCCTTTTTGATTAGAATCAGGACCTTCAGGTACTGTGAAATCATTGCTCTGGTGAGTCAGAAGAAGAAATTGAACCATTTCCCTCTTTAAATTAATTATGTTTTTTTTAATTGTCAGGAGGTGCCTGAGAATGTTTTTGAGGTATTGAGTTGTAATCACACTGCAAATTTGTCTGCAAAGATTTTTCTGTCTCCTCATCAGCAGCAATGTAATTAGATAGATGCTCTCTGGGCTCTAATTGCAAATTATGATGGAAGAATGATGCATTATACTCTACAATGCAAGTGTAACTCTTGTGGATGTTACATTTTATGGTTTAGTTAAATTTTGCAATGTAATGTTAATTTTTAAGCATATCAACTCTTTTTTTTTTTTCCCCCTGCAGTTTTCATCAATATTGTTCCTGCTGAATCAGCTGAAGGCTCACAGGTAAGAAAAATACTTTCACAAAAAAATTGTCTGAATTTTATTCTGTTATAGTCTTATGAAGTTATCTTTTACTTTTTTAATATTCACATTAATAAGCTGTTCACTGGTTTTCATAGTTTTCATTTGGTCAGCAGAACAAGTTCATTTTCGTTTGATGATTTTTCTGCTTTCACATTTTCTGTAGTCTGCAGTTGTTGCCTGATAAAAAATTAAAATGTTCAGTTGCTCTGCTTCTTATTGGTCTGAGAGGATGTTGACAGTAAGCCTCTTGGCAGATGTGCTTACTATCACAGAAATAGGAAATTACTGTCTTGCTTTTTTTACTGATGTCAACTAATTTTCTTCCTGGTGAGGAAGTTTTCCAGCTCGTTTGCTTTGCAACTGTTGTCGTAAAAAAAATGCAAGTAAAGCTTTAAAATAAAACTCCAGTGTGGCCTCTGTAGATGGGAATGATCCTGATTGATTGAGCTCATTGAAGTCAAGTAAAACCACTGGTCACTGATATAAACAATGAACTTACACAGTTTCACTGTTTCCCATTTTAGTAGCCTACATCTGAAGACGACTCAAAACTTAACAACATCCCTTACATAATAAATCTATTACAGGTAGTTGTTATCTTTAAAAAATGGTAAAGACAATACACTCATTACAGATGTTTTATAAAAATAACATAATTCATATTAGTCATATTTACTATATTTATTGATAGATTAGGTTCTGCTTTTTCAAAACCAACCTTGGGGGCAACAATCTTAGATTATAAAAGATTAGATGGCCAGCTATAAGGCACATTCTATGCATTGCAGTTCTAAGCTCTTACTCAAATGCATCAGTTTCATTTTCCTCGTCTCCCTCAGCTGGATAAAATACCTTTTATGTAGCTGTTACTGTTGTATGATAACATTTCGTGTTAATATCTAAATAACATTGCAATTTGAAAATATTTTTTAACTGTATTTGTTTAAAAAATTGTTACTAAAATCTCTGTGGTATTTTTAGTGTCCATAAAACACGGTGTTTAAGGTGCATTGTTGCAGACCAAGCAGAAGACAGTGAAAGTATTTTAACCACCAAAGAGCAGCAGGTGTTAAATGTAGTAGGCAAAGAAGGCTTTTTAAAAGATGTATTCTTTACTACATGCAGAAGAAAATAACACAAGTCCTTTTCCTTCAGCTGTCCAGCTGCCAGTTAACTTAACTTAACTAGTTAACTTTTGCCTGGTTAATTCTGGCCTCAGGAATGGTCCAGTTTTTCTGTTTAACTTGTTACCATTATGTCAGATTTATTGGACAACCAGCATTGTCACCAACAGTGTGTTCATATTGGACAGGAGAGACCAAATATTAATGCAAAGCTTTTTGCCTGAAGCAATTACATGCACATCTATGTTACTGTATAATGAAATTTGTTTTATTTTTTTTCCCAAATTCCACTTTTCCCATTTTTATTTTTCTGAATTTCAGTTTTTCCATTTTAACCATATTTATTAACCCAAAAGGTTAATAAATTATGGTGTGACTCAGTCATCAAAAATCCACATTTACAGGTTTCACAAGTAGAACATTGCTGTGGTTCTCCAGAACACTGAATGATTTTACAAGGTTTTTAAAAGCATTTCTCCATAATTGTCTTAAATAACCAAAAGATTATGTGCAAAACAAGAAGTCTTATGTTTTCAAATTTTATAAAAGAAAATCTACCTTTTAATATTTGTTACAATAAAAAATCTGCAAACAGCAAACTCCCATAATGATCTGGACCTTTGTTCATTTTTATTTCTTAACTCTGTCCCAGACATCTCCAATGGCATCTCCATCTCCTTATGACATGTCAGCATTTTTGTATTTAGCTTTCATGTTCCTGCAGCCCTCCTTTTGCATTGCTTTACCAAAAATGAGTGATGTTTTTTTTTCCTGAAAGCAATAGCTGATTACTTGGGAAACAGGACAACAAAATCAAGACACAACTTCACTTAGGCCTTTACAGTAAGAGCCATAAGTGTAAATACTGTGGACTGATCTTCACAAATCATGTTTTCAAAATCTAAAACTGTATCGTCTTTGGTTGTAAAACACAAGTTTCGATGCTGGGTGCATAGCGTGTTCAGACTGCAAATTGATTTTTTTTTTTTTTCCCTGAAAAATATTAAAGCATACAAACATTGCTGGTCTTTATGACTATCTCAAACAGGGCATTGACATCTTTACAAAGCTTATTTGACCATGATATGACTAAGACAAGGTACTCTCTTCTTAAGGACTTAAAAATGATTCATCAGAAGTACCTCTGCAATGATCCTTGAAACACTAGAAAAAAATTGTTAACATCCTCAACCATTCAAGAGTTCACAGAATTATGTACAATAAGAGGATTTGCTGAACTGGTCTTAAGGTTGAAACTGAGTTCATTCATAGCAGCTCAACTTACTAACAAAATTCTCAAGTACTTGAATTAGGCTTTGCTGAAGTAGCTTGACCACTGGTACAACCATAAGCCTGAAAACATCAATCAGCTGACCATTATGTGCAGCATGCTTGAGATGAAGCTGTCGCTTATGTGGAAAACAAAGGTCAGAGTGGTTCCAGTTGTGTTGGGTGTCCTTGGAGTAATCCCCACTAAGTTCCAGCACTTAAAACAACCTTTCAAGTTCAGTACAGAAAAACAAAATTGTTCCTAAGAGCTGTCCATATCCTGAGGAAAGTTCTGTCTATTCCACTTTAAAAATGTCCTCATCAAACTGTCTATACACACAGCAAATATTAAAGTCTCAGGGCTCAGGTAGAGCCTCAGTGAAAAAGACACTGTTGAAATTTTAAAAAACATCAACTTTAATTTAAAAAAATGATACAATGAGACAATAATCATGATGAAACATGTTTTTATGACTACATCCCAATTTCAGTTACGATTACAATTATGTGTCACTACAGCTACATTTCAGATTTTTATTCAACCAGAAAGTTTGTTTCTGTTTGGAAATTAATTGGATTTTAAGTTTTTTAACAGATAGACTTTAAAGGTTGAGTGTAAATAAGTAAATTGTCAGAGTATTATCTCTCATCCACTGTGAGAGATAATACTCAAGGATGTGTTCTATTGCCTTATGTTGTACATCCTGTACACTATCAACTTTAGAAGTTTCCATGAGAACAGGCATGTCTTTAAATTTGCAGTTGATACAGTTTATTGCTACTCTGCTGTACGATGATGAGGACAAATATGAACCTGTGGTGAAATAGTGTGATGAAGCCCACTTTTCAGGCTAACTTGAAAACAGTTCTTAAAGGGGCAGTATTATGTAAAGTTGACTTTTTGTGAGCTTTACATCATGTTATAATGTTATTCCCTCATCAAAAACATACCTGGAGTGTTGCCTTGGTTCTGTCATGCATGTTTCAGAAATCCTTTAATCTCCCGTGGCAACCATTCAGCTGTGCAAAACGACTGGATGGACCTAGCTCCACCTTGAAAACGCAGCCACTCCTTGGAGCTGCAGTTTCTAAGCTTCTGAGCTTTAACATTACAAAACAGCCCTCCCCTGCGACTTCCCCACTCAGCTTCTCCTTCAGACTAGCCAGCAGCAATTAGCAAACACCTGGTAAAACTATGCATCTGCTAAGCTCATTATATGGGCTACTTCTCAGTGCAATGCTGATAAAAACGTTGTTAAACAGAGGAGCGCTGATGTAGTGACTTTCTGAAGGCGGAGTTTTAGAAAGAGCAGGAGTTTTTAAAGAGACAGAGGCCCAATTTGAAGGTGTTAAATTATGAAGTCATATTTCTTTTAAGTCATATTTGATATATACAGCATTTTTGTAACAACTGAAGGTAACATAGTTACTTGATTGTGGTATAAAATGACACTATATACCTGGAAAATACATAATACTGCCCCTTTAAGAAGAGTCACTAAAAGCTGTATTTTCTTAAGAAGCTTGAGATTTGTATTGTAAATTTAAATGTGTTGATTCTTTATTTCATAAGTTTATTAAATTCATTTCAACACTTTTTAACATTGTCTTGTTTGGAAATATCAAAATGATATGGGATTCTACAAAGCTTGGTGTTAAAAGTGGCCAGTAACATAATTGAGATTCCACTTCTACTGTATAGATATATTTACATTTATATTTATATTTATATTTATATATATATACAGCTGTGAATAGCCAGAGTCATCATTGGAAAAACCAAAACCATCCTCTGCAGTGCACATTGAGTTCGAAGTGCTTTCCTCAGGCAGTAGATATTGAGGCACACGACTCATAGCAATAGGAATAAATATTCCTTTGTTTCCTAAGCAATAGCTTTTTTTAAATTAGATAAATGTGATCTGAAGACTTTCATTGTTTTTGTTTTTGGTGACTTGTGATAGTTTTGTTGTATAGGATGTTGGATGTGAGTTGAGTCTTTTATTGTTGTACTGTATTTCTGGAAGACCTATTGCAAAAACGAGCTTCCCATGTGGAACAATAAAATGCTGCTGCTGCTGATGATGATAATGTTGATGAGTGGTATTGGGCTTATTTGTCTTTGGTGATGAGCTACAAGTCTTAGAGGCCAAAACATCAATATTAGTTCCATTCAGATGAAACATGTTAGTAGACTGAAAAGTTTGCTTAAAATCATGGGTATGAATAATTTCGGGCTTAACTGTACGTAGCAAGTGTGTGCTTTACCTCAATTTTGTTCCATGCACCCTCTAAATTAAAATACATTTACGAATACATAAACCAGTTTGGGACGGAGTGTACCTATAGTCATGTGTGTGTGTGTGTGTGTGTATGTGTGTGTGTGTATATATATATATATATATATATATATATATATATATATATATATATATATATATATATATATATATATATATATATCACATAAGTTGGCAAAATTGTGCAAACTGATTGAAATCTGTTCATTAAGTTTGATTGTTTCATCTAAAGTCTCTGTTATCTGTTAATCCTCAACAGCTTGTTTTTATGTTCATAGATGGTGATAAAATGATGACTTTTTTCAGTAAAAAAAAATCTTGACATCTTATTTTTGCCATATCGCCCACCCCCTTCTACCAATGTGCTCCGTTCACTCCCTAAACATACAAGTTTGAAATGCAAAATTTGCAATCAATACCCCCTCAAGTGTATACTTTGTATTATTATCATTATTATTAATACCTATCTAGTTTCTGTTTGTCTTTATAAGCAAGCCCAAGAGCAAAATGTGAACTAGATTGTCTCTTCAGGTTTTCTGAACTGCACCAAAGGACAACAATAACAAATGAGGAAGGAATACCAATTTTTAGGTCAATGAGACACTTGAGTCGAGTTGGAAGGGTGGCTGCTGGTGGTGGTAGCCATTGGGGAGGGGGTTGTCATTGAAATTGGATCTAGGCCATGCATTGAAAATAGTTGTAACAGCTGTTTATAAATTAGTGTCCTCAAAAGCAAACCTAATTAATGTATTATTCCAAACACTAAAATGTTTATGAATAAGGCCATTAATTATGGCTCATTCCACAGGGTGTTGTTTAATTTCTAAAGGGTCTATTCAGGGCTGTACTGTTCACCTTGAGAAGCAGCCATATGTTGGCAAGATTCACGCCATCTCAAGAGTTTGTGTTGCCAGGCTTCTAACCATCAACATCTGACCAATTCAAAACAATTAAAATCAACCAGCTGCTTTTAATAGTAATATTTTAAAACATAACATTGGTTAACAGTCCTTTTTATGGCATAGGTCTGAACTTGTTTTTCAAAAATGGTTAAAACAGGTGAAACACATTTAAAAAAAAATATTTGTTCTTACAAAATCAGAGGTGGAACACTTATTTGTATTCTTAACAATTCTTATAAAAAAAAAAACTTTTAATGGCAATAACTATTCAATTTTTACTTACTAAAGTTAATCAAATTAAATCTCAGTCATCTTGTAACCTTGGAGTGTAAATTTGCATATAAATGACAAGATAATATGCTTTTCATTTAATTGCATTTGTATGTTTATCTCCAAAAATAAGGAAAGGGATACAAGAAAACAGCCACAACTCTGAATTTGTTTATTTCTCCATTCAGAGCAATAATTAAAAGATGTTTGAATGAGAAACCATATTTATCTCACCATTCAGAACAATGAGGAGAATAATAAAGGAGATAAGCAGGATAATGATCAAAAACATTTGGCCAAATCAACACAGAAATGGTTGAATAGGCACCTAATTAGCCTTCCTCCTGGTCATCTCAGTCTCCAGACCTAAATCCTATAAAGTACCTGTGAGATGAGCTCATGAAACAAGAGTAAATGAGAGGATGAACAACTAGTTGATGTTGAGAGATGGTGCAAATAGGGATGGTCATGGATCCCTCTTTCTGTATGCTCCATTTAACTGATAAAAAGTATCAACAGCATTTGCTACAAAGAATTGTGCATCAGGAATTTTGTAATAAACAGTTTTTTTTTTTAAAACCCTGTGTGGATCTTAAACTACATATTTTTCAGGGATTATCTCCATGACCAAATCAAATCATCAATATAAAAGGGTTGCTTCTGCAGGATAAATTAATTCCCAACAGACTTCAAGTCAAGTCAAGTTTATTTGTATAACACATTTTAGCAGCATGGTAGTTCAAAGTGCTTCACATCATCAAAAAGCTGTGCTCCTCTACTTTACTATAAAATACTGTACTATAAAAAAAAAAAAAAAAAAAAAAAAAAAAAAAAAAATTCCCTTCTCACCCTCCACGGGTGGTCTTTCTCAACCTCTGAGCTCGGGTCCTCTACCAGAGGCCTGGGAGCTTGAGGGTTCTGCGTAGTATCTTGGCTGTGCCGAGAACTGCGCATTTCTGGACTGAGATGTCTGATGTTGTTCCTGGGATCTGTTTTAGCCGCTGCTCCAGTTTGGGGGTGACTGCCCCGAGGGCCCCGATGACCACAGGCACCACTGTGGTCTTCACCTTCCAGGCCTTCTCCAGTTCCTCTCTGAGGCCCTGGTATTTCTCCAGTTTCTCGTGTTCCTTTTTCCTGATGTTGCAATCGCTTGGTATTGCTACATCCACCACAACGGCTTTCCTCTGTTGTTTATCCACCACCACGATGTCCGGTTGGTTCGCCGTTACCATTTTGTCTGTCTGGATCTGGAAGTCCCACAGGATCTTAGCTCGGTCATTCTCCACCACCTTTATTTATTTTTGTATGTAGTGTGTGATCTGTGAAAAATTCTGTTTATTGATCCTTCCTGGAAAAATGTTTTCATCACACACACTGCTTTGATCAGTGCTGTACCAGGTAAAGAGGTTATGATATGTAAAGCACAGTGTGCAGTTGCAGCTCTAAACATTACAGTAGGTTGCATATCAGAAACAGATCTCTCCCCCCCACACCTCCTTCTCTCTTTGGAAATGGCTTGAAGCCCTTGATGAATGACAGAAGTTTGAACTGTGAGTGACTTGGAGATTTTGGTAAAGCTGTGCACAGGTACTGAATATCTGTCACTTCAGGGCTTGGTAAAGGGTCTAAACAAGAAGTATACTGCATTTTTGCTCATGTAAGCAGAAGTGCCTTGATCTTGTGTGCCTGGGGGAATGGTGAGATTGTGGATTCAGGAGGACAACACAGTGTAGGAAATTGCTTTCAAACCTCCTGCTGACAGTCCTGCTAAGCCAATAAAAAGCCTTGCTTGGGCTCATGGCTTTGAACCTTTGGAGTTTTCGCAAGGTATATGAGGACATCTTTGAAGGAGTTTCAAGGTCCAGATGGAAGACTAACTCTCTTGTGGTTCTGTTTACTATTGATGAAAAGTAAAAGCAAGGCAAGATGTGCGACACTGGCTGGGGCAACAGTTGTTCTCATTGAATGCTTTTGTTTTAAATACATTAACTAGTTTCCTACTTAACGTGTCTTTATGTTTTTGTGAACCTGGAGCTTTCCTTGAACTCTGAGCATCTTTGTCCTTCACAGGAGGTTATCTCTGTTGAGGCTGCACTTATGTTTAAGTACTAAATGACCAGTATTAAGCAACACTCTCCATTTAAATAATCACATCTGACTCTGCACTAACTTGTTATTGTCATGATGTTTTGCTTCCTGCCAGACAACATTCATTAAACCTAAACGGCTGTCACTCTTAGCCAGAACAACTTTTCTGAATCTCTCCACATCTTATTACCTCGAGCAGTGGTTTTAAGGAAATTAAGCTCAAGAGGGGATGTGCCAGTTTGATTTATGAATCATTACTTTAACTCCTCTGCAGTAACCTCAGGTCAGAAGAGAACAGTTATTTTATTGAGTCCACATATCTGTGTGAAAGCTGCCATTAGAAACCTAAAGATCCCATTGCTATGATTTAAAAACTAAATTCAGTTCTGGGCTGCATGGTGACAAATTAGCACTGTTGCCTTGCAGCAAGAAGGTCTTGGGTTTGAATCCCAGCCTGGCATGTTCTTCTCGTGGATGTGTGGATGCTTGGTTCTTTGTCCTGTTTGTGCTGCCCTGTAATGGACTGGCAACCTCGCTTATCGCACCAGGATGGATGGATGGATAGATAGAAGTTTCATGCATTATACAGCTGCTTGTAAGGTTGTAATGATACTTCCAACTCACGAGACAAGGTGATGCATGATATTTGATAAACAAGATTAATCGTATTCAGTGTAATCGGTTATAAGAATCTGAAACAGTGTATGATCTGTGAAACCTTTAATGTATGTGTGAAAACAAACAGCAAGTAAAGTTTAAGAGTATGAAATCAACATTCATATTTGGAACAAAGGTTGAACAGAAAACCACTTGATTTTAAACAAAGTGTCTTTTGTTAAGAATAATTCAGTCCCATTCAAGCGTCATGGTCAGAATAATTTGTTGAGTTCTTTGACTTGTAACTTTATCCATTGGTTCAGCTCCATTTTGAACTCAAAGAAACTCCAAGCAAATAACGCTTTTTTTTTTTTTTTTTTTTTTTTTTTTTTTTAAACTACAAATCAAGCTAGAATGTTTAGTTTGTTTGTTGGTCAGAAGTGTCTGGAGTTTGGAGTACCAAATGTAAATACAGGAAGTAGATGTTGTGTTCAGAGCTGGTAAAAACCACTGATTATTTACTCCTATCATTATTGTGTTTCTGGGTATTATTTCGGGCAAAATTATCTGAGAAGTATACCAAATGATTTTGAGAAGATGTCTTAAAGTTGCATAGAACTTTTTGCGTTATGAAAGCGACCCGTGGCATTTGTTTATTCATTTGTTTACTCTACTGGCTATGGAAATGAGTTTGGCTCAAGCCTGCAGTGTACACCTGGTAGCTATGTTGGATCAAGGTTGGATCACACTCACACTGTAAATGAACCACTCTAGAGTTTGTTTGGAACCGTACGGAGACGGTTGTATTGGTCCACACCGTAGTGCTCACAATAGAAAAATACCTCATGCATTCGATCTCTGGAGTGGTTTGCCTAAACACACAGACTTTACAGGCGGCAGTGATGTTTTGATAAAATCAGCATGTGCTTCACAACATCCCACTCTGTGTGTAAAATCTTCTGATATCCATGTGCACAGGGCTGGTCAGTGTTGTGGCATGTCACTCTGCACAACTGTGGATATACATTAGAGAGATTGGAGATGGTAAGCATGGAGTTCTCTTCTGTTGCAGCAGAGCTGAGCTGCTTCTGTTACATGATTAAACTGGAAGGGTCTTCAGATGGTTTGGTTAAAAGACATGGAAAGTGTTTCCTTATTTTGAGTTTTTTAAAGTTTTTAATCTTTATAACTTTCTGAGATAAATGCAAACATGTGTTTACTTATGTTATGCATTTTTCTTTTATTAGTTGAAATTAAGTAAATGGAAAATAAAATATACAGTTTTGTAAAAAAAAAAAAAAAAAAAAAGTTCCCAAACGTAATTTCTGGACACATTTCTTGTAAGCACCAAGACATTTTTATAATCCTTGAAGGGGGTATGGGTTATTTTCTTTCCCAGCTTTCTGAAGATCTTAAAAAGTTTTATTTTCATATTTATCGGCATCTGCAGCAGATGATTCTGTAAATGTCACGCCTTTAGGAAATGGGAAGAAATCCAGCAAAGACGTGACACAGGACCTGAGAGATGAGATGCATCATCCTTCAGTTCATCATCTTCTGTATGCAACTTTTTTTTTAGCTAATAGCTCGTTGGAGCTAAAATATTATGCTCTGTTTGTCAAACTGACATTTTTACTGTGTTTAAAGAAAGGTATTGATTGTCACCGATTTATACTTTTGACTTACAGTTGAAACCAGAAGTTTACATACATTGAATAAAAAGACACAAACACATTTTTTCTCACTGTCTGAAGTTAAACCAGACCAAACTTCTCTTGTTTTAGGTTCGTTAGAATCACCAAAATAAGTTCTATTTGCCAAGTGCCAGAAAACATAAGGAAAAGATTTTTTTTAGAGATTTATTGTAACTATCTTTGAATTGAAAAGTTTACATACATTTGGTCAGTATCAGGGATAGTTGTCTTTTAAACTGTGTGACTTGAGTCAAACCTTTTAGGTTTCCTTCCACAAGCATTCCTCCTGACAGCACTGGTGGAACTCAGTCAGGTCTGTAGGCCACCTCGCTCTCACACGCCTTTTCAGATCTACCCACAACTTCTCCACAAGATTGAGATCAGAGCTTTGTTATGGCCACACTAAAACATTGACTTTGTTGTCCTTAAGCCACTTCATAAACACTTTGGCTGTATGCTTAGGGTCATTGTCCCATTGGATGACCCATTTGTGGCCAAGCTTTAACTTCCTGGCTGATGTCCTTTGATGTGTCTTCAATATTTCTACACAACATTCTTTCCTCATGATGCTGCCACCCCCGTACTTCACAGTACGGGGGTGGCAGCATCCCCCTATTTCCTCCAAATGTAACGATGGTCATTATGGCCAAACAGTTCCACTTTTGTTTCATCAGATCACAGGTCACGTCTCCAGAAGTGAAGGTTTTTGTCCCTGTGTGCATTTGTAAACTGCTATCTGGCTTTTAAGTTTCTTTTGAAGTAAAGGCTTCTTCCTCGCTGAAAGGCCTTTCAGTCCATGTCGGCTCAGGACATGTTTCACTGTGGATACTGTAACTGTCTGGCCAGCTTCAGTAGCATCTTCACAAGGTCTTTGTTCTGGAGCTTTTGTTCTGGAGTCCACCTGCACATTTTGGACCAAAATCCATTTATCCCTGGTATACAGAACCCGTCTCTTTCCTGAGTGTTATGATGGTTGAACATTCCCATCATGTCTATACTTGCATATAATTGTTTGAACAGATGAATGGAGCACCTTCAAGCATCTGGAAACTGTTCCTAAGCATAAACCAGACTGGTGCGGCTCCACAATGATCTTCCTGATATCTCGGCTGATTTCTTTTTTACTTCCCCACCATGTCAAACAAGAAAGCAGTGAGTTCCAGGTGTGGCCTTAAAATACATCCACAGGTGTGCCTCCAAATAACTTAAATCTGTCAGTTAACCCATCAGAACTTTGTGAAAGGAAATCCAAAAGGTTTGAGCCAAGTCAGACAGTTTAAAGTTATCCCTGATACTGACCAAATTTATCTAAACTTTTGAATTTGAAGTTACAAAAAAAAATCTCTGAAAAATGTTCTCGCTAAGTTTGCTGCCGTTTAGCTAATAGAAATAATTTAGGTAATTCTAAAAGACCTAAAATGAAAAAAGTTTGGTCTGATCCAAACAGTGAGACAAAAAAATGTGTCTTTTCATTCTTTTTTATTTTTATTCTTTTTATTCGGTCTATGTAAATATCTAGTTTCAACTGTTGATGACTTTTTTGCCTTATTGATTTATAAGTCAGAGTTCCGCTTAATAAACAAAACAACAGAAATGCACTTCCTCCAAAATTGGTCAGGTAATGGGCTGAAAACTTCAAATGACCTCTAGAAACCTTTTGGAGCTATTGATCAAGCAAACTTTAAAAGAAAGTGGGGTGCCTAGGGGTGGTGTAAAAACTTTGCAGAGTGCTGTGCTTTGAACTATGTGTACAGATTTGGATAACTGTCACCGAGCTGGAAGATTTCTTTTTCTGAATAAAATAATCTCAGTCACCAACCTTTTTCAACTTACATTTGTATTTCAATGAAAACCATCAGAATAATGTGAGACAGATGTAAAATTAACTATTAAGGTTTTCTTCTACTGATATTTCTGTCACAGAACGGCTAGCATGAGCCAAGTGGGCCTTAATTTTTTACATTTTTAACAAAATTTCTTGATGTTTGTTCTATTCATGTATATCACCAAACTATGTGTGAACCGGGCCCTAGATTTTTAGATTCAGAACTTTAGATGGTCAGATGCAATTCAGAGTTTTTAAAATTTTTTTTACTTTGCACCCTTTTGTGTCATTAGCAGCAAACCTTTAGCCTGCCACAGTGTTCTCACAGTTCTTATAACTCCTTTGTAGCTTCAGTGACTCTGTCAAAGTTTGTTTTTTCCTACCCATTACGTAAAATGCTGCCTTACAAATAGTTTAAAAATATTGGGAGCCACCTCAGTGCTTTTGCAGCAGAATATTGCCAGCCAGCTCTGTGCCATATTTGTTGGCTAACTTGATCAACACAAAAGGGTGACAACCCAATAACTACTTCCTTTCTTTCTTCAAGTTAAGAGCCTCAAACATAGATCTAGGCTGTCAAACTTGAAATACTCGCCTTCACATCTGGAGCTCATGATAATTGCAAACATTTATTTCACCAGACAAAGTCACATAATTACAGAAACTGGTTGTTGTTTTATCATACAATCTTAACTTTGAGAAATATTATGGGCTTTTAATATTGTCAGATCTTGTTACACTCTTACCGTTTTAGAACTATTCATAACTTCAACTGGACTTGAACTGACTTTTCTTGCTGTGAATTCTGAACAACATTGGACAATCAGGTCTGGAGATTGTCATAAATGTCAGGAACTGCACCTACTCAAATCCTGCCAGTGATAAACAGGCAACTTGTTTCAGCTCCAAGTGTAATTGTTGGCATAGCTGCAGATATGCTAACTGCTTCCAGTCATATTTCTGCATCATCAGTTATTTAAGGACTTAACATCTAAATTAACTAGATTTCTTGGTACAGTTTGTATTTTATCCTTTATTTCAGCTACTGTTGGAATTTAAGAACCCAATCTTGATTCTGAAAATCCAGATTGTCTTGCTAAGCTGTGGTTCCAGCCCATATTGAGTTTTGAATAAGGTTATATGAGATATTACTGACATACTGATGGATTGTCTTCCAGGAAAATAATGAAAAAGCAAGGAAATTGCATCCAGACACCTAAGGCATCAAAACTTGGATAAAGTTTATGTGAGGAACTTTCTTCTCAAAAGCATTTATGGACTAAGCTTTTATTATCATGACTAGAGTATAATGTAATCCTATACTACTTGCACAGCAGGGCCAGGTAGGAACTGTTATATTTTCCTCCAGACAGTCAGATTTGGATAACTGTCAACGATTTTGAACAGCTGGTTGTCTCAGCTGGCAAATAGTTCTCCAGGGCTTAGAAGAACAAAGTCAAATGCCTCCCACAGTGGCTGTCTGCAGAAATTCAGCAAGAAGGACAAATTAAAGCAGTTTATTTTTATAGCAGACAAATAAAGTATTTGAGAAAATAAAACATTTATTTTGTTTGTTTGTTCATCCTTCAGCGCAACATTTGGAGGTCCATGTGGGATAAATAAGAGAGGACAACCAGAAAATGCTTCAGGAAACAACCGAGATATGTGCACCTTTTACAAAACTGAAGGTCTTCTCCTAAATGACATATTTTAAAAACTTTTATTACTGTTTTCAACTCTGAGGAAAGTAGTTATCTAATTACTTTATGATCTTGCATTGTATGAACCATAAACTACTCTTGCTGTGTAATTAAATTAGAATGGTGTTAAACATTCATCTACCTATAATTAATTATGCTGATGACATTATCTTGCAAATGTATAATGTAAGTATAGGATTGATGGCCTTTTATTCTCACTGACTTTGGGTGATTAACCCTGATGTGCTTCTTTTCCCTCATCAAAGTCATAATGTCTGTTGCTATGGATACATTCTATGGCTATCACCAATGCATTTTAGTTTGGTGTGTGTGTACATACACATACACACACATATATTTTATATTTATATATATATATATATAAACATGTTGAAAAAAATCCATTTTGAAACCTTAGTGATGTATCCGAGCAGAAACAATGGCCATATTCAACAAGTATCTTTATCTCTTTCACCTGCTTGATATCATTCCAATCACTCTAAGTGCTTTCATTGATATGCAGCGTTTGGACAAGGATGCTGTTGTATTAAGGCTCCTTTCTTGTGTGTTCCCCACAGTATTTCTGAAAATGAGAAAATCTGAAGGTTTTTGTTATTTTTCAATCAAATCTAACGTACAATGCCAAGATTTGTTATTCTCCTTGTCCTTGAGAACAGTGAATGGAAATTATTAATTTTTTTAATTGCTGTAAATGTTCCAACAAAGCTCATTAGTTCCATAAGAAACTTTGAACTTAATTTATCAGTCATTGCAGTTTATTTGTTTTTCGCTCCTTTGTTTGTTTTTTAAGATTTTGTGGCTCTCGCTGGGTTTGTTGACAGTTTTTAGGTAGTAAACAGGCAGAGAGAGAAGAGACATGCAGCAGAGAGTCGAACCCCAGACGTCTGCTTCAAGAACTAATAGCATCCAAATATGGAGCTTCCACTCTACCATAATACCACAAGCCTCCACAATCACTCCTTTGTCCTTTCTGTTTGGTATTGGTGTAATTATGTGCAAACAAAAGTAAAATAATTCTAGTTTCAACTTGAAATAATCCACATTTGTTCTGCTAATTTAAATTTAAAGAACAGGATTGTACTCTTTAAAAATAATTTCTTCAGATTATTTCTTTTGTCATGTTATAAGATGCAGCAAACACTGTTGTTACCAGTTCTCTCTGTTAAGTGTGGACTAAAAATCCCTTGAGAATAGAGACAGCAGGGCTAGCTGGCCTTCCTAAAAGGAGCCCAGTGGTTGAGACAGAATAAAATTATATACATATGGCTAAAAAAACCCTGTAGGCAGTCTGAAGGCTGGCACTTAGGACTTGAATTTGATTTTGCCTTTCTGATTGTTGTAAATGGAAGTTATTACAAGAATAACAAGCTCTCCATCCTGGCTAGATTGCTAGATGAACATTCTAGTAATAATGTGTATGGCTACATATTTGGAAGATATGACGTTATGCTACTGATATTAGAAGTTGCAATGATAATATATCATTGCAACCAAGTTTTTTTTTTTCTTTGCCATTTCTTTTCCATCATAAAAACATATATGGTGACTGACATATTCTAGCCAACCAAATGTTATCTAATAAATATTGTGTGATGACGATGTGTGATGCAAGATTCCAGAAATGTTCAAAGTTGCAAACCTTTTAATGGAATTTAATGCTAATTTATGGGAATTAACAAAAAAAAAATGTGGGAATAAATAGACATAAACCAATATTGCTGGTTGGCCCTTAAACAAGATTTTATGAATAGTGCGGGGATATAGACTTTTGCATTCTCTTGACTAAAACATCCACATTTTCTGCAAGTATACTCAAGGACATCAATGCTATTCATCAATCACATATAATGGCTGTACTCTGAACATGCATTATCCTCCTCTGCATGACATGCACAGATGATTTATAGAAGCCTGGAATTATTAAGCCCACTTTGCTTATATAGGTTGATGATGGGTCTCTGTTTGCTCAGAGGGGTTGGTAAGAGGCTATGATTGAGAAGCTAAAGAGAAGATGTTTTTTTTTTATTTACATGTTTAATGAGACTTTTTGATGAAGCAGGTGTTCTTATAATTTGAAATCTTTAATGGGAATTTATTTTATTTGTTAGGAGGGAGGCGGCCATTTGACTTAAGTTTTGAATGAGTAAGGTTGGAATAAACAATATTTAAAATTTTTTATTCAACTTTTATTTTTGTCTTTCAATAGAAAAATTGATTGCTCAGTATAATAAAAATCATGAAGTTTTATTTAAAAATAAAAATGTTGAAATAGAATTTTTTAAAATAAATTAATTTGGTGTGGATGTCTGCCAATGATTAAACAAATATTTAAGTTTTGGTATGATGTTGATATGTTCAAATTTCCACTAGTTTCCAGATTATTCCCATAAATTCCCATAACTTTTGTTTTTTATGAAATACTAATTGCTGTCATATCTGTCACCTATTCAACCCTTGATATTGCACCCATTCATATTGTAATGATGACTGTATTTCAATAAATTGTGCAGATTTGTAGATAAGAGATTTTCTTACCAGATTTTCTTATATATTAGACTACAAACAAACATTAGACAGATGCAACATGGTAAGACAAGGACAACTGGTCACCAGTCATAACAATCTGATTAGTCGCAACGTTTGTTGGGTGGGTGACTGAAGAGTCAATGTTATGACATATAATAGACCGCTTGGCAGCATATGGTGTCTTCGTTGTCATCATAGGGAAGTGACTTTGAAGAGGCTGGTTCTTCCATTTTAATATCTTAGAGAGACTAGTTGCACTTTTTGAAAGGTGCATTCGTCAGTAATCCATGCAGAAGGTTATGTTAGTCTGTGGCTGACAAAGAATGCGTCCTGTAGCTGTGCCATGGAGGACCCATGGGAAGAGACACTTAAAAGCAAAATGTTTTACTATGGACTTTATTCAGGTACAATTCAATTATAAATACACCTTGTCTCATAGCTCAGAATAGGATGCCACAGTTCATGTCAAATTAAAGAGCGGTCACATAAGATAAAGTCAAGGACAGTGGTGCTTTGAGGGCCTCTCTGAGACGGCAAAGCCGCTTTATCAGAGTGGTTTCCTTTGAAGACATACTAATTCAGATAAAGGAGTTTTTTTCCATCAACAAAATGAACGCAGTTAAACAAGACTGATGTATGTCATCAGTGTTGATGACGTTGCTCTCGTTGAGGGCAGTAAATAGTTAAAATCATTTACAATATAAATGGGAACATTAAAAAGGCTTCAATACGATTGTCTTGTAAATTCCCTCTTCCTAAGCAGAGATTTGCATCTGGAGGGGGAGGCATGTTTATCATGGGATGAATCAGAAAGTCGAATGATTATTATCATCTTCTTTGTAAAGAAATCAACTAAAGAAAGAAGCAGAAAGGTTGCTTGGCTGTGAAATGTATAGGTGTAGAGTTGTTAGTCAGAGGTGAAAAGCAATGTGAGAGGAGACACTAATGTTGTTGTAAATATTAGTTTTAAACGAAGTGGTGCTGAATGTGAGAGAGAAAATCAGTTGTTTCACAGTCTGTGCCATTAATAGTAATTCCTTTAACTGTCAAAAAGTAAATTTTGATCTTTCCAGAGAGCTTTTTTTCTTAGTTTATAGGTTGTTCGCCAGAAGTAGTTTCTTCTCTTTTTGAATGTTCTCATCAAAACCTTCTTTCCATAGGAATGTGGTCTGATTGTTTGGAGTTGGTATGTTTTCTCTGTGCCTGCGTGGGTTTTATTCCAGCTACTGCATTTCTCTCCCACAATCCTAACACAGGCATGTTTGGGTAATTGATGATTTTTGCATTGACTCTTGTGTCAGTCCAAACATGTACATTTGTACTTTATGTTTGGTCTCCTGTACACCTAACAGAGATCAAGAACCATTAGTGATAGCAGAATCCACTCATGTGTCTCTGTTTTTGAGGGAAAAAATGCATGTTTTCCATCTAAAACGCACGCGCGCGCGCACACACACACACACACACACACACACACACACACACACACGCATTTTATATATATATATATATATATATATATATATATATACACACACACACACACACACACACACAAGACACAATAAATTACTTTGGAATTTGTAGTTGCAGTATTCACAGTGCTATGGTTCTTGTTGGCTTGCACAACACAGCCTATAATGTAAACTGAACATCTCAAGGCACTAAGGATATTGAGTTTTTAATACTAAAAACATATTCTAATGAAAAAGAGTGTCATTTGCACCTCAAGTCTTTCTCATTAGACTTGTAAACTGATCAGCTTTAGGTGATGTTCAGTGAGCAAACTGGACTGCGCATCCATGATTTCCAAATGAAGCCGAGAGAGAGCAGGAATATATGTATGAAGAAAACTTGACAAATATATCCTCCTGCTGTTCACAGGGGGAAAATAATGCTTGGTTACAAAGTCGCTCATTACACATTAAGAGGCTTTGCGAGTGCAACACGCTTACCGAATAAAATTTGAATCTATCAGTTCTCTGGTCACTCCACTGCGGAGGAGGGTTTCTTTTAACAGTTCAATATGTGTTCAAGATGAGAAATTAAGATGACCTTTCAGGTACTTAACTTGCTCAATGTCCTCTTCTATGTCAAAATTCAGAAAATCCTGCAACCTTCAATCATTCTTGCCATCAGTGAATAGGAAGCTAATGTGAACTGATGGGTCATTCACATCAGTGCAGCACTTGTGCTCCCTGGGGCTCAGAGATAGAGCGAAGCAGAGTATGTGAAGAGGTTCTAAATCAAAGGCAGGGATTAAGGGGTTGTCACTGTGGGTGCCCTTGATTACATAACAATCATATTAAGTAGGCTGAACATCTTTCTTGTAGATCGAGACCTTTACCACAGTAATATATAAATGGTTTTATATTTTAGCTGAGGGACAAACTTAAAGTTTGTCTTTAATTGTGTTGTTGAGCAGATTTAGGTTAAAAACATGAAATTTAATCATGAAGCAAACCTGTTCATGTAGCTATGTAGACTCAGAGCAATTTCTTTTTAACACCAAAGGGAGTTTGATTCTCATTGGAAATGGCTGACAGCTTCCTGTAAAAATTGGATTGAGGGAGTGTGTTTCATGAGTGCAGAAGCACAGATGGCTAAAAGGAGTCAGGTTGTAAGCCAAGACATTGATCTCTAGTTTATAATGAAAAGCAATGTATGGGGCGTGATCTCAGTTCTCCCAGCTGCAGAATATGAGATCATTTATCAGAGAAGGATTTTTACCCCCTGTATTGCCCAACCCACTGGATTTAACAACTGAACCTGGGTTAAATATTAAAAAATAAACCAAAATGATTTTTTTTTTTACCATTTGAATATGATGTTGCTTTAGCTTTCTCCTTGATAGATTGTAGCTTTTTAATAAAAAAATGTGTCTTATAAAATTTTAACACAACCTGTGCTTTTATCCAGTTCTGGTTTGAGATTTCTTTGAGTTTTTATTCCTAACCTTACCTGGCTGGCCCACAACATAAGCAAACTTAAGCACTTGTTGAGGGGCCCCAGACCCTCAGGGACCTCCCATATGCTTGAATTTTAACACAGACCATAGATCTAGAATTTTATTATTTGTTTATTGAGAATGAGATTGCTATTAAATTTGATTTGATGTTTGCAGCATAGATAAATTAAAATGTTTTAAATTGTTTTACATATAAATTTAAGATTTAAAGGAATTGGTAAGTTTACTTTGTAAAAGTGTAAATAATACTACAGTTTGATTGTTGTGTTGCCATAGTTATAATTTGATGACGTAAATGTAATATTTTCTATGCGTTTGAGCTTTGGTTTGTTCAGAAAAATATATTGTTAAATAATAACCAAATATCCGTGATTGCTTTTAAAGGTGTGTTGACATCACTGTATAAACTATTTCATGAAGTTGATATTGCTGCATATGTCAATTCTCTGAAGAATTAAAAAAAAAAAAAAAAAAAAAAATATTGTCACCTTTTTGTAGGGGTTGTTTTGGCAGGCCAGATTTCCCTCCTTGGTAAAAGCGTTGGGTGCGGTAATGATATGTGGTTCTACCCAGTTGACTTCACTCTGATTGGATACAACCATATTTGGGAAACTCTTCAGTAAAATGTGCTGAACATAGTCTCAAACTGAGGTTATAATAGCGAGGTACTTCCCCATAAATGAACTTCAGCCTCTCTTCTCTGATTCTCTCATCCTCCAGGAGTAAGTGGAAACTTCCATCCATTTTTGAGCTCCCTCGGACATAACAGCTCCGCTTTTTAGTAGCCATCCTCTTTTCAAGTGAAGTAGCCAGACATGCTAGCGTGACATATCCCTTAAATTAGCTGGTGTATCAGCTGGGGGGGGAAAGGGGAGGGGGAGGGTTGTTTGCTTGATGGTGTGGTCTAATTGGAGAATATGAATTATGTTGACAGATATGTAGAAAGATAAACTGTTCTCTGATTTGTCCGTTTTTGAGTAAAGAAACAAAGCTGACTGCCTATGAGCAGGGCCTTTGATACCACCTCTTGACATTCACACAGCCTCATCAGTGCACAACAGATCATATTATACCCCCAAAACCACAAAAAAAAATTATTTTGTTGTCATGACTCCTTTAAGATCAGCCAGTTAAACTTGGCCTCCTCTACCAGATTCTACCTATTCTGTGTGGAAATGTTGTTAGTGCTGGTGATGTTCTTAACAGAAAGAGGGGCTCCTAAACCAAATTCTGCTTAAGGCCCTACACATCCTTGGGCCAGCCGTGCTTACCATCGTTGTCACAGGGGATGGCAAGATAATCTATAAGTCTCGTCCAGATTTGTCTTAATTTAGTTTTAAAGAACATGAAGTTTAACACATGCCTTTCTTTCCCATTTGTAAGTATTTTTAAAATGGCCCTCTTGTCATGTTATATTTGTATACAAGGGAATCTGTAAGGTTTGACTTAATAATAAAGGAAAGAAGTATAATCTACAGAAATGCATAAGTTAAATTTTTAAAGAAGAATTGTTAGGGATGCCAATAACTGAGTAATGCGACTGAGTAAATGTATGTAGGTTTGATTTTTAAAAAAAATTCTAGAGCTGATGCTACTGCAAGTAAACAGATAATTGTAGTGTAAGGCTTTTAACAGATCTTTGCCAAGGTTAGCAATTAATTAATAAATACATAAAAGTTTAAAAGAAAAAACAAAAAACAACTTTTTCAACCAAATCGTATACATTTTTGTTAAAAAGAGTGCATATTTTGAAGCTTACCTAATAGCCTAAAATTTTAATTTCATCAGTGCTGTGAAGCACATTTATTCATCATCATAAAAGTTTAATACACCTTTAAATGTCATGTGTCCTCATGGACCCACTGGATAACATGGAAGCATTTTGGGGGTGACAGTTAAGGGGTTAAAGAATTTAGAAAAATGATCCTCAAAAATATAACTAAAAGATGAACAAATGGACATAGCAGTTCTAACAATATATAACAATAAGCATTTAGTGTTTTTAGGGGCAAAGCTAAGGTTAGAGACTAAAATATGATCCAGAAAGTCTCGACTGAAAAATGGATCCACGAACCTGAAGGCTGAAAGGAGATGAAAACATTGCACAGACGGTTGTCACATTGTAACAAACAATTTTGGAAAATGATCACAACAACTTTTGTTTTCCTCCATCACAACATTGCTGCAAGGAATTTGCCAAAAATGAACACATGCTTGACTAACTACTGTCTCGCTGGATGATGTTGCATTGCAGAAGTCGGTGCCAGGTTCAGTTTATTTACCTGATGACCCACTGTTTTTATTTGCCTGGGGTAACTCATGGTTGCATGCGGGCTGTGCCAAAATAATATTCAAATTAAAATAAATGTAGGGGCTTTTTATAAGTAAATAATCTGACAGAAAGTTTTAGGCAAAGATAATACAGCACAACCATAAGACATAACTGTAAATGATTTGGAAGCGAAATGCAGCTCTTACAAAATACAGATTTGACCATCACTGCATCGTGGTATTTTTCACTTAATGAATGAAAAGATGATCCAGGGCTGCTGCTTGTCCCCAAGACGTCATGACTTGCCATCCTGACAAATTCCTGGCATGTTATCAAAGAAGCATCTCGAGGTTCTATATGTTTTTCGGCCTCAACATTCAGTTTACTTAACTGATTTTGCCACCTGTCATCAAGGTCGAAAAGGCTGTTGTGTTTTGCACAGTTGAGTTTTGGTAAATCGCAGCCACTATGTGACTCCTTCAGTGAAATTAAATGTGCTGAAGTAGAGAAACATGAAAAGCATGCAGGTGGGTGGGTTCTTGCGACCATGGAGGATTTTTCCCCTCTGTGTGTGTCTACCTTCGCTTATCTGTGCATTTGTGAGTTATTAATTAATTATGAATTTTGTAAGCTTTCAAGTTTTTAAGAGACTGGAGGTCAGTTGAAATGTGGTGAAGTTAAAATCCAGATAGGATATGGATCTTCACTCCAGAGTAAATGCAGTTTTTCATGCAGTTCTTCTCCCTTTTTTTAAAACTGTCTGGGGATGTCTTAGTTTAAGTTTTAAGATGTTTTTGTGGGGAAAAAAAACTGATATTGCCACCAGCTCAACAAACAGTTAAAGCAGTTGGCCAACAATCTCTTTATTAAGATGGATTCACATTTCACTTTTCAAATTTTATGACTTCAACAGTCTAAACACAATCTGTTCACCCCGTGATATCACTGGCAGTACACTGTATGGTGAAGGTGAATGTTCTCAACACCCAGCTCACAACTTGACAAAAAATAATGTTTTGAAAATAGTTATCCTCATCCTAACTCATCAACAATTTTGATGTCTGTGTTGAAACCCCCTATGCACTGTAAAAACCTGTTGTTGTACACTCCCTGTACAGCGGGTTAATTAGTGATGTTTGACAGAGCAGTAAATTGAGTTTTACATGGCTGTCACAACACTGTGGTTTACGGTTATCCTCTTGTTGAAGGAGATATGATGAACAACAACTGCCTGTCCTCTTCATGAATGTACATCATATTCCTGGCTTCTTAATTTGTTTTATCTGTACATGCCTTCAGTTGTTGAGAATTTTCCACATCGATAATAATAACCTGTAAAGTGGGATGTGTTTTCTAGTTGAAGAGATCTTATAGGGGTAATTATCTGATAAAGTGTCATGTTTTTGCATTTTCTCAGCAGAAAAACACTCTGTATTTCTTTTTTTCTGGAGGCATCTTCTTTCTCCAGCTTAAAAAGTGATTTCATACGAGAAGTGTCTGATGAGATGAGACAGAAACCTTGTGGCCATGACTAATGCTACTGAGTCCAATTAAGCTGATGTACCCTCTGAATCAAATCACCCTGATATGATCTTGTCTGCCCATGCATAAATTTCCTTGTAACTCTGATTACTTGAGGGGGGGGGATGTGAAGACACGAGGCCTCACACAAATCACTGTTATGAATACGTCTGTATAGGTGGTGAACTTATTGTTTCTTCATCTCATTTGAAGCCTGTCAAAACATCCAAGATTTAAATTAGGGGAGAGATAGAAAATGTGCCTGGAGTAGAAAATAAATTATGAGGGACAGCTATAAGAGGCAAGTGGAAGAAATAAGAAGTTGCTTTTTAGTTGGAAAATGAATAATCTTTCCAAATTAAGTGGCGCTTTACAAGCTGATTGGTGCTGCTATCATCAAACTGTTGGGATTCCCTGTCACAACTGTACCACATCCTACAAGGGAGAATTTATGACTTAGTTAGGCTCTCTGAAGCCTGCAACAGCCCGCCAGTGAAATGATTGTTAGTCTAGAGGAAGTCATAAATCAAACCCGGTTTATCATTATCTATTAATACTGTGCTGCTCTCACTCTGGAGCTTGTGCGTTCTCGCCTTCTTCCAGGACTGAACGATCTTATCTGAAAAGCAAAGGTGAAAGTGGTTCGTCAAAGTTTCGATGGCTTGTGATTGATTTAGTCATCTCTCCATGGTCTGCAGCTTGTGCTGACAGCTCTGAAGGTGGAACAGTACCTTAATTGAGCTGAATACTAGGAGCTTAAATGCTGCAGGCACAAACCCACACAATTAGGAAGCACTAATGACATGGGGTATTGCCCATTATTTCTGCAAATAAGCCATAGGGGATTCAATACTTTGTATCATTAATTCTTCATTAGTGATTAGGAACAGGAGCTTCAGTGCTTAGCCGAAAACTAGTGTCTTCACATAACCTAGATTTTTGGTGTTAAAACTGGATGTATGGAGGTTATTATTTGAAGACAGTTGCCTGAATTATTGAAATGTTGTTGTTTTTTTTTTTTTTTTTTTTGTCTTTTCAGAACCACGGCGGCATGCATGTCCCTCACTACAACAATAAGCTGGGTGAGTATTATTTTTCGAACACTAAGCCTGTGTCATCACTTTGTTAATTAGTAGTTTATGCCACACTGTAAGATAGAAGTGCATCGGTGTGTGCAATTTAGGTACTGATCCCTGAAGAAGCAAAAAGAAAAAAAAAGGAATACGTTTCTATTTTTCTGGAGGAAATCTGTCTTAGGCTAATGCGAATAGCAGGATAATAGGATAATGTGGGAACTACAGCATCCAGTTAGAGAACTGCAGGCTTAGCCTTTTTGTTTTCTGTGGTAGCTGTAACTTTTGGCTTGAATCCCTTCATTAAGTCCTCTCAAATGCCTTTTTGGAACAGCCTGGGTACACTTTGAGCTTGCTGCTTCTCACAATAATAATGTCAAGCTTACAATGAGAGATGTCTGTCTGGAACTTTTTTCTTCCTGACACAAGGCCAAGTGGTTTAAAATTAGACATATAAACTCTCCTTCAGACATTAAGGTAATAAAATCAGTGCCATGTATTTGCTTTGAAAACTCAAAATTGTTACAGTGCAAATATATAATTAAACACTGCAGTTCATCAGTATTACACTCACTCACCAATGACATCAGAATGACGCCGTCTGTTTTTTTTTTTTTTTTTTTTTTTGTTTGTTTTTTGAACAAGAAAAATGTTTCTGCAGGACAGCACATCATATGCTCCAAAACAGAGTTAGCTATGGAGATGCACCAAAATACAGACTGGTGACTGGATTCAGACATTTTCAGCTTACATAGCCCTGACCAGTAAAACTTAAAAATCAGATATTTTTTCCAGTTATTAGAACTATGAGGTTTCACGAACAACACTCTTCTGTATAGAAGCTGGTACTGAGGGAAGAGGACTTCATGACAGTTTTTTTCAGTCGCAATGAAAATTTTTTAAAGAAGTTTAGAGGGAGCACAGAGATATAGGAAGCTGCTTAACATTAAGCTGTATTTCCTACAAAATGTCAAGACATCTCATTTATTTAGGTCACAAGAGAGTGCGAGGGAGATTTTAAGCTTAAAACAAAGCTGGAAAGTAGAGTTGCCCCATTTTATCCTTTTGAGCTGTCAAACTCTGTCTGTCATTGAACATGTTGGATTTGGAAATGTCGGCAGCTAAATGTCAGAATAATGAGAGAGAATTTTTTTTTAAGGTTTATTCACATTCTTTAGCTCAAATTTTGACCCATTCCTCCTGACAGAACTGGTCTAACAGAGTTTGGTTTGATAGCTGCTTTGCTGGCACAACCTTTTCAGATCTCTCAACAATTTTTCTATGGAATCTCTATGGTGCTTTGTGGTGGTTACTTCAAACAATTACATTATTATTCCTTTGCCATTTCGTAATACTTAATTTGGCCGTATGTTTAGGGTAGCTGTTCATTTGGAAGACCTATTTGTGCCCAAGATGTAACTGTTAGTCAGATGTTTGGAGACAACTCACAATTGAATTTTGCTTCTAACATTAGGGTCGGCATCAGTGAGTGCATTTTCAAACTGTATACCAGCATTTTTACTGAATTCTTCCTCAGCAAATCAGCTAGTCAAGAACTTGCTTCACTGTGGATAGTGAAGCCAACATCTTCTCAAGGATTTTTGCTTTTGCTCTGCAGTTGATATCCACATTTTGCACTGAGAGTTGTCTGTGAATATGTGACACAGACAGACAGATACTGATCAAATAAAAATGTCTTTGTCTCGAATTCCCTACTTACAACAATTTAAAATCTTTGTCATTCAAAAATGGTGGGGAGAAGTGGTGCATACTCAAGCTGACTAACTCAACCCTTTTGTCAAAGGTATTGTTAAATTTGGGTGTCTGTGGTTTGCAGTGATATATAATTAGGCAAAGATTTCAAGACAGAAAAAAATGATAAAAACCATTAAGTACTTGGACAATTATTTAAAATATTGAAACAATTACATTTACTAATATCCTTGTGCTCTAAAACTGAAAGTATACTGTATCTGTGTATTTTTCAGGCTGCATATATGCCGCATATTACCTGACATGTATAATGTACAATGTGTGAGAGCACTGCAACAGACAGAAAGGTGTAGAGTGTGCACTGACTGCACAGTTGTCATTTTAGTGACTTGTGGCAGGTAGAGTGACACTAAAAGATGGATTTTCAGGGTAAAACTGGAGATGGGGAGGGGCAGTGAGGTAAGAGGTGGAGTTTTTTCTGTTGAAGTAACATCAAATCAGTCATGACAGAGTGCCACTGTGTCCCTACGAACTGAGGCTGGTGATAAACATGGTCTCCGACGTTCTCAAATAAATGTTTCTAAAGGAATTGGGGCATTTTTGTCTCAACTTATGGTATTGTTGTATAATGGCAAATGGATTGAAACAGAACTGAAATATGTAGCCCAATGAAATAAAACAGCACAAAATAAAATGCTAAAAAATTGTACTTCAGTTCAAAATACACAAAAATCAACTGAAGGTGTATTAAGAGAGTAAAAATGATCATAAATAAAAGTAAACTGTGGTTTATGCGTATAAGGCATCAGGACTCTAATTGTGGCTATCTGTCGGCGACAAGTACATGAAAATTAGAACAAAATCCTTCACATCAAATCCATATCAAAGCAAAATTACACAATATTATACATTTTGTTGTTCACAAAATGATCTTTTATAATTTATATTGTTAAAAAAGTTTATTTTTAGGTTTTTGCATATCATCTGTATCATAACAGAGTTTAAAGGTCTGGCCAGGGATCTTTATTGTGCTACAGTTAAGTCGTATAAACTTACGAACTATGTTGCAATATTCTTAAATAATTTTAATTGCTATATATCAGGGCTGTGGTGAAATCTAATACCATTGGATTTTGTGATGTTAAAACACTGGCATATTTCTCATTAAGGTGAAGTCTGTCTTGTGAAACTCTATCCAGTTCCTGTCACCATGAGACTTCTGGTGAAGTATGTTAAACTGTCAAGCTCCAGATATGAAGGTTAGCGCTTTTGGCTTGTAATGGTGTATCTGTGCTGTAGACTCCTTTTTAAAAAAGAAAGGAAGAAGTTCTTGAGTTTCCATGTTATATTGAAAGAGTTCACTAATAAGGACTTCTTGTCTGCCTCCATTTGTGTTATTGCAGATTTTTGCCATTAGACACCCATTGGATTACACAAAAATAAAAAAACAACAGTATACAGTATGGATTAAAAAAGCTAACATTTCATCTTGTCTGTTGCTCATGAACCCAATGCTGTATTCTGTATAATTTTGTGTTGTGGTGTATCATTACAAATCTACATGTTTATGCTTTTGTTTAGCTTTTTACAATTCTGGTTTATACAACGGAGTGTTAGGGTCATTGTACATAAAAAAATAAAAAAATAAAACAATTGGCCACAGAAGAATAAATTTACACCCAAAAACTCAGAAATTTTAAGATTAATTTTACATATTTGCAGGAAAAAAAAACTTGAATGTTCTGATGTCAAAAAGTCAAAGACTTGCAAGAGAAAATTACAATTTTCCATAATTAAAGGCACAAATTTACAATTTCAAAACTTAAATATAAAGTCGTTTGCAACAAAACATGCCAGAAGTCCTCTATGATTGAAAGGGTAAATTTACGGAATGCGCATCTCTATATTTTCCAAAGTGCAGGTGGTTCATCCTGAGTCTTTTCCTGTATCAGAACAACATCTCCCATGGGCAGACTCGATGCAGTGATGTTGCAGCTTCTTCCTCACTGTCTCAGGCATGTATTCTGGGTCCAGACTGAAGTGTTCATGGCACTTCTGCACCCAGGAGATGTTTTGAAACAGGAAAAGAGCCCAGATGCACCACTTACACTTTAGAAAATATCCTGATTTACATCTCATAAATTTACCACTTCAACCTAAGAGGACTTTTGTTACTTTTTGTCACAAATTTGTGACTTCACAATGTCATAGAATATCTAAGTTCTAATACAGAAAATTTATGCCTTTTCAACATCAAAGAATATGCAAGTTTTTTATCTAGTTAATAAGTGAAATTAATCCATAAAGGTCTGAGTTTTTTAGCAACTTTTTTATGACTTTGTAATTTCTCAAAATCAACTTCTTTCCCTCAATTATTACAATTTAAAAAAAAAAAAAAAAAAAAGAGTTGTACTTTCTGGCTGTTGGTCTTTATTTGATTATCAGTGTGCTTTGAAGTCATCATATACTTTGTTATCCTGTGAAAACTTAATAGTGATATTTTTCTTGTATTGTCTGTGATTGTCGTTATTGTATTTAATGTTTGACGTCTGTGTTTACTGGTAGAAGGAATTTGCTATCGCATTTAATATTTAAATAAAGGATCATGACTGAGAATTTCTCATCAACAGTAAGCTTGGAGATTTTCAATGCAACATTTCTTGGTTAGATAATGAGGTGTGAAATGAAACATGTAGGCTGATGTGACATTTGAATGGTAAATATAACGGCATGAAAAAATATATATAATAAAATGGGTCTTTTGTTTGAATCCTTCTTTTAATTTTTTTTTCCTAGAGTTTCTTTAACTTCACACTTAATAATCCATTTCAGCATTGACTTGACAGGAAGAAGGAAATGTATAACAAAATAAAAAGATCTAATGGCATACCAATTATGTTTCAGGAGGCTCATAGAATCACCAGAAAACTTTTTGTGACCCGTTTTCCTGGACCTCTGCCCATTCCTTCAATTAGGTCACAACAGACATAAAAGCAAATTTTTAAGTCTTTCATTTGGCACCTCAGCACAGAGGAAATACAGACAGCCATCTGAGAACTGGAGCTGCATTCTCTAACACTCTCATAGTTGCTGTCTTTGTTAAAGCTCAAAAGAATCCTGCTGAGAGTGTTGTTTGTTTGGTAGGAATGAAATAAAGGCCAGCGTTCCCATTGACTTATCAGAATCAAATGGAAAAACTTGTTTGTTTTTAAGAGAGGCTGTGCCTAACAAGGCGTCTGGACTAGACACATCTTTCCAGTACTCAGGACAAATCTTTATTTTTTTATACTTAGATAAGATAATTTACACAAAGAAACTGGATATCAATTTGAAGATGACAAGATTTGCATTTTCTATCCAGCCATTATCCATCCATTATCTGAACACACTTATCCTTTCAGGGTCACAAGAGGGGCTGGTGCCCATGTCCAGCGGTCATTGGGCATTTTCTTAAGTTAAAATTTATCTTTGATTTTTTTTTCATTTCATGTCGTAGCCAGTTATTATTAATCTAAAAGTATTTTAGTTCTTGTTTAAGGAATTTTCTTCCTTTTCTCCAGCTAAAGGCTCTCATTACTTTTATATTCTATGGAGGTCTCTCTTGCCATCTATCTTTGAGGTTTATGTCATAGAGTTTTGGTGATGTTAGGGTATTAGCCTGTGAATGTCATGGGATATAATCTTCAGAGTATGCTTTAAAAATGTTCTTTCTCAATTTGCTATTATTGAGATGTTTTCATAATTTCTGCTACAATTAGCTCATATTTTATTAAATACATTTGTACACAACCCCAACAATTCAGTTATATAATTCCAGTGGCGATTCTACTCAACAAGGCAGGGCCTGGATGAAGAGAATGTTTTTTTTTTTTTTTCATGGGGGCACAGAACAAAAGAATGAAACAAAAAACAAGGGCAATATTTTGTTGTTTAATATATTAGGTGAGCTGCAGAGCCAAAGAGCCAATTCATTGTTAAAGTAAGATTGTGACGGTAAAAAATAAAATTGGTTCAAGGGACAATTAGTTACGGTTTCTGTGCCAGCACGTATCATCATAAAAAAATTGATTTAGTGTTATCTCTTCAGTACAGGGGGCATAACAGGGGCCAGGACTAGTTCTACAGGGACACTGGCCCCTGTTTGCCCCTGTCTAGGACCACCAATGAATAATTCTATACCTGATTTACTTTAATAAGGCCTTCTAATGTTTTGTGTTTATTTATTAATTTTAACTTTATCAGTTGACAGTAAGGATGTAATGATAGGCAGATTTTACATCATGATTTTTGTGTACAAATTCACTATGGTTATCAATATTATAACAGTTTGGTTTCAGTGTCTGGAAAATACGCCAAAGGTATTATCTAATGCCAAAGGTATTGCACTGAGAAGCAATAGTTTAGTTTTACTGCACCATTATTGTTGGTGTATGTAATGTATTTATGTTTTTTAGCATTTCACTTAATCACATATTGATTCTCTTCCTTTTGTTTCTGTAATTCATTAATTCTGTTTGAAATATTTTTTTATTGGTTAAGAATAAGAGCCTGTGTCTCAGTGACATCAGCTGTATAAATAGTGAAAGCTATTATACCATGTCTTGGTGAAAAAGACCACTTAACCAGAGAGCAAGGCAAGACCAAGACTGTGAGAGGGCAAGACCGAGTCAAGACCAAGACCAGTGCCCCACACTACATGACACAATAAAATGTGAAACGTGATAAAAATTGCTTCTCAAATTGATTTGAATGATCCACATTCCCATTAAACACCTAGATATTAATATCTAACAAGCTATTTTATCCCAAATATAGTTTTTTTAAAATTGTTTTTGTGGTTGAAGTTCACAGAAAAATTGAATTGTCTGTATTAAGTAAAAAAAAAAAAACCCACTATGTTCTTGCAGATAAAAAAGATGGATATATCAAATATAAATGTAAAAGACCCAAGTTGGGTTTTACGGGTGTTGTGTGTATTGATAAAAATTTTAGTACTACTTGTTATATATAAACAAAATAAAAAAAAAAGTAACAAATAATAGAGGAAAAAAGTGGACTTGAGTTGCTTTGGCAGAAACTAAATCCCTCTTCTGCACCATTAAATATAACAATTAAGGCAACGCACTAATGGTAAATAACACTCAACTATGAACATTAACCAAGGAGCAAGAAGCAACCAAGAAAAATGGAGCGCACTGTGACTGTTCTCATCCTCTCAACCTGCTGCATGAAGCCTGCATCTGTGTAGCAGCCAGGTAGCGCACAAAGCGACATATGTCTGCCACCATGACCACTAACGAAAACAGAGCAATGAGCATGCGCTCTGTGTGCTCTTACGGTCTTGTATTTTATTTATTCACCAAATAAATAAATATAATTTTAAATTAAATAGAATAATAATAGCTACTGAAGTGTGTGCAGAGCATTACAAAAACAAAGAACTCATCTCACTGAGACTCGAATCCTCCCGTTCATAGTAAAAGAGCCGTTCAAAAGAATTGGATTGTTCATGAACGTCACTTTATTGCAGACTTTGGTCACAGCGTTGATGGACATGTGCGACACGTCGGTCAACATGTCCGCACAATAATTCAGTGCAGAGACAGTTTTTTAACATCACTTAGACATATCTTACCTTTCTTTGTCCTTCCTTTTTAAGTGACGATAAAAGTTGGATATAGTCCCCACCATCTCTGAAAGCGAAGCACTACAGAATTTATGTGTTGTTATATGCTTTCTTCTGGATGTTGTTTTTACAGATATAGTCTTGATGACTGATGTAGTCAAATTTTATTACTGACGATTTGGCAGACATCTTCTGCTCCCAGACAACCAAAAATCACTTTCTTGGAGTGCAGCGTGCAAGTGAAAGAGTGTAGGATGGGTGACAGCGGTAACAAAAACATAATTAGCAATGAGTCATGTTAATGCTTGAATTTGAATCAATACATTTTGGATCCAATGACAGCAAGGATGTTAACAAATAAACTGGACAATAGTCTGGCAATTTAGTGATATTTCCACTATTGTGGTCTTGACTGGTCTTGAAATAAAATCCTGAGTCCTCAATGTCCGAGACTGAGACAAGACCGAGTACAAATGCAGTTGAATCCGAGACTAGACCATCAAAAAGTGGTCTCGAGACCGGTCTTGAGTACTACAACATTGCAGCAACGTTTGAGCATTAAATTAATAAATATGTATGTATAGGTATGCCCAAAATTATTCAGTTTACATTTTATTAAAACAGCATCTCAAAAATTATGTATATCATTTCAATAATCAGTTGAAAAATCTTTTCTGCTACTGCAGAAAACAAAACCTAATACTCTAATCACTGCTGGGCTACTTTTTATATCTTTCCACTGGTATTAAGAAAATTTATCTTTGCCATAAACCTCTGAGTCTTTGAAGTTGGAGGGTCCCTACCATCTCTCTACTCTTTTGGCGCCCTCCACAGATTTTCTTTCAGATTTAAGTTAGACTTCGAGCTGGGCTGCTCCAAAATGTTACTATTACTTGCATTCAGAAGAAACATGTTGGTAAAATGAAAACACTACTTCTGAACCTAAATCTGCTGGGGATTAAAAAACAATTTTGTCTTAACTGTAGTTTTTGTATGTCCAGCATCAATCATTCTGCATTCAGCTTTAATATTATTTCTACTGTATTTACCTATGGTAATTAGCAAAGGTAGCCAGTTTGCAATTGCCCTACATTAAGTGATTTCAGGCACAGCTTACAGTACAATGTTAGTGCACAATGCATTCAGACTGTATTGTGAATACTGAGATACTTTCAGATACTTTATGAGAATACTGTTTAAATTGACTAAAATATGCTATTTGAAGGTCAGAGGTCAGTATAAATGCCTAAGGCTCTTATCGTGAAGGTTGTGTCCCAGTTATACTGGGAAAAAAGACGCTCATCAAACTGCTTCAGGCGTAAAGTCCCTGTGTTATTATTTTGGCCTTCTTGGCAATTAGAAGCAGAATCTCTGCTATTAAAACAGTGCTTGAAGAAATCTGCCAAACTTGTAAGAACTTAAACAGTCAAACTAGACCTTTCTAAAGAAGAGAAATATTTGCTTTAAAGTTTATTTGCTTGGCATTAGCTGGTAGGAAGCTATAGTGGATACTGGAGGCAGTGGACTCGTGAATTCTTTCAGCTTGTTCTGGCAAAAAAAAAAAAAAAAAAAAAAAAAAAAAAAAAAAAAAAAAAAAAAAAAAAAAAATTAGGCTGACTCTCGCCAAATTGTAAAGTTAAAGACAAAACTACATCTTTTGGCTTTGCTGGTTGAGATATTTCTGCTTTCTCTTTCTGCTGGTATCTTTGGTGACACGTCTGAAATAATTAATTTGATGGACAGTCAAATCATTTTTCATTGCATAGTTATGAAGTATGATTTCAATGATAATTTCGATTTTAAATGGTAGCCCATTGAAAGATTTACTGGTAAATGTTTGTCTCTGGTTAAAAGAAGTTTTGTCTGAAATTTTTTAAAATAAACTTCTCCAGAAGTGAATTTCTTCTTTTTTTTTTTCTTCTTTTTTTTGCTGTTTTTTGGTGTAAAAATGCAGGAAAGATTTTTCTTTCTGTCTTTCTGCATGTCTGTCTTTAAAGAGGCGCTTAGTGAACATTACAGTTTAGCTGACCTGATTTTTATTGAGGGTCAATAAAAAAGGTTTTAATAGGAGATCCCCTTGAGAGTCATCTTGTTGTCCTGATGTCAGTACTTGGCCATAATCTTAACTATTACCTGTCAATGTCTTGTCAACACAGCAATTTCTGGTTCTGTGTCCATCAATTATTTCAGTTTTCAGATTACTTCTTTGCTGTTTACATGACCCCAATGACTGTAGATCGAGACTGCTTTATGAAGTCCTTGAAATATAAATGAAGCAGTCTTTGGCAACAATAGTTTAAAAAACATTCTCTGTCCAACAAGTCAAATAGTGTCTTTACAGGGTCTCTATCTGGAAACTCATGTTAAGTATTTTCCAAGTATGGACAAAATAAGAAGATGGGAAGAAATATTTGTATTGAAGACTTTATTCCCTGCTTGTCTAAATGTTTCATCTGTCCGTCCATCCATCCATTCATTTTATAGCTGTATTATTAAAAAATGGATTTTGACTTTCAGGATTTTTGAATTTTGAGTTTGGAAAAGTATAAAACTGAAATGAAAAATATGTAGATTTGCGCCCTTGGTATAATTTTCCGATCTAGTATCCCTTCTATACCAGATTAATTTAAAAAGGAACAGTAGTCATCTATTCATATTCAGCTGCATATTCTTATTAAAAATGCAGCATAGTTCATCTCAGCAAATCTTTGAGAAAAAAAAAAAAAAAAAAACCTTGGAGAGCATATTCTACCTGAATGCCTGGGGAGAAGAAATCATTCACCCAGCTGCAATAAAATAAAAAAGGTTTTTTTTTTCCAAATATAAGTGCTAAAACCTGCTGAGATGCATACCTTTTTAAATTGCGCCCAAGGACTTATTGAATATAACTTTCTCACTGTACAGTCAATAAATTGAATCAGAAATGGTATTTTTTATATTATACAACAGATGGTGTGTGGACTTGGTTTGTAGCAACACAACATCGACAATGAATCTTCTATTAACTACCCAGAGCACACTGTTTTAACTTAAAAAATGTCTACAATTTTAAAATGTGACACTAATATTTCTATTTAAAACAGAGAAAATAAAAGCTACAATGTGAAAAATGTAAAATTTAATCCATAGTCCATTATGGTGATGCTCCATTGGTACTTTACCACCTCCAATTCTGTTTATTGAGTCTTTTATTGTTTCGGCAGAAAGTAACAGGACTTCTTTTTCTAGAATTTGTAACATTACAACCTCATACTTTAATGAATTTCATTGGTTTGTTTCATTGGTTTCATTGATTCAATGTGATAGACAGGAGCACGTAATTGTGAAATGGAAGGAAACTGATACATAGTTTTAAAGATGTTTAACTAATGAAAATTTGCAAACTGATGCTCACTTTACTTTGATGCCCTGAAATAAAACTTGTTGCAACTAATTGCCTTTAGAAATCATGTAATTATGACATGTGCATTTAATTCTTAGTTTAAATACAGCTGCTTTGCAAAGGCCTCAGAGGTTTAATAGTGAACAAACAGCATCATTAAGACAGAGTAAAACAGCAGAAAGGTCAGGAATAAAGTTGTGGAAAACTTTAATACATGGTAAGGTTTAATAATATACAATATCCCAAGCCCTCAAGGTTGCATCCTCATATCGTGTATGAGGATCCTCCATAGTCTTTATGTTTCAATTCCGCTAAGATGGTGTGGTGAAAGTAATGTGTCCCGACTAACGCCTCTGAAGCCTCCGGATAAGGTTTCTCCCCATGTTATGTGAAAAAGAGCCCAGTATTTTTGAGGTGTTTGTTATTGTACGATAAAAGTTAGGAGCTGTCGACTGTCCGGGCCGCCGCCATTTTCAGCTGGTTAGAAAAATTCAAATGTTATAGCACAGAAGCAAACCTACCAAGACATGGCCGTCCACCTAACCTGAAAAGCCAGGCAAAGAGAGCAGCCAAGAGGCTAATGGCTGCAGAGCTGCATAGCTGAGGTAGAAGAATCTGTCAGTAGGACAACATTCATGCCACTAATCTGCCATCCATGGTAAGAAACATTAGTACAAATATACAACCGGTGCCCCCTAGGGGTGTGTTCTCTCCACTTCTCCCCATTCTCTCTGTACACAAATGGCTGCACTTCAGTGGATCAGTCTGAGAAACTCTTGAAGTTTGCAGATGACACCACCGTCATTTGATGCAGGACAATGACGAGTCTACGTTCAAGATTATGGAGATTACAGCTGACTTTTGGAGAACAACCCCCATCATCATCCTCAACAACACTGTGTGTCTACTGTGGATCACTTCCAGTTCCTAGGAACTACCCTTTCTGGGGAACTGGGATGGTCCTCACACACAGACACTGGTCAGGAGAAGACCATGCAGAGACTGTACTTACAGAAGCAACTCAAGGAGTACAACCTGCACAGGATCTACTGGTCATTTTTTCCACAGCCATTATTCCATCTGTCCTGTGTTTGTCCATCACTGTGTGCTGTGGCTCATCCACAGAACAGGACAGGTCCAGACTGCAACGAACAGTTAGGTCGACAGAGAGAGTCATTGGGACTGATCTTCTCTCCATCCAGGACTTGTACAGGTCTAAGTTCAGGAAAAGGGCAGCTAACATCTCTACCGACCCCACACATCCTGGATACGAACTGTTTAGACTTTTACCTTCAGGTCTGTGCTAGAAAGAGCTATTTGCAAAAACCAGCTGACATAGACTGTTTCGTCACCCAGGCTGTCTTTCTGATGAGCACAATGAACACCCTACAGCCTGAGTAGAAAGCTACTCCACTGTGAAACAAAATGAGCACATCACAGTACCACAACCTGTGTTTCTTTTTTTTCTTGTCTTTATATAAAAAAGGCTGTACATACTGTTTCTTTTATCCTTTATCTTATTTCCTCTAAACTATATATATTTATACTTCATGTCTGTGTGTTGGAAGCACTTGAAAACAAAGTCAAATTACTTGCTTGTGCACAGCCTTGGCCAGTAAAGCTGATTCTGATTCTGGAACACTATACACTGTGAAGAATGGTGGTGGGAGCATCAAGCTGTGGGGATGGTTGTTGTTTATGGACAGGGAAGTGATGAGAGGTGAAGTAAAGGTGATGGAACAAAATACCAGGGCATCCCTGGGAGAACACTTGTTAGGGCCCGCAAAAGACTTGAGAGTGAGGCGGTGGATCTCCTTTCAACAGGGCGACAACCCTTAACATACAATCAAAGCTACACTGGAATGGTTTAGACAAAAACGTATCCTTTTGTTAGAATTCAAAAGTCAAAGTTCAGACCAAAGTCAAGACCTAACTTTAATTGAAAATGTGTGTCAAGACTTAAAAATTAGACTTGAGCCATTTTACAAATGGGAATGGGCAAAGATTTCAGTCTTTTGATGTCCATTGCTGCTAAAGACTCTGAAGTTGTAATTGCAGCTCCATAAAGTATTTAACTTGAAGAAAAAGAACCTCACTTCTTAGTTGTTGTTTGTCCAAAAAAAGAAGAAAAAAAATCATAAACCATGTCATCTTTGTTCCATTTTAAAAATATTTGCTACTTTGTGTTGATCTGTTCAGAAAATGACAATTAAGAAGCATAATGCACTGAAGTTTGTGACTGTAACATGACATAATGTGAAAAAGGTTAAAAGGGGTAGTAAAACTTTTTTAAGAAAATGGTTGAGTATGTAGTCTTACTCCGTGAGTCATTGAATGTGTCACTTACTCGCCAAACCCGTGATTCATTTGAGTCACTGACACTGAATTCATTTTGCATGTTTCAAGGTTTACATAGCTGTAAAACTTTTAAAACCAAGGTGTCAAGCCTTCATTGTAAATGTAGACTCAATAATTACTGAAGCCTCTTCCTCTACTTAGTGTTGTTGTTTTACCACTTAACATACTTGACTCAACATTGATTCCTTTCTTACTGCCGCCTGTCTTCTTTTTCTACATAATGTATCTTAAAGTCCTTTTAAAAGGACATCTTAATCGTGAACTAAGGAGACAGCCCCTCTGTGTTCTGCAATGTGCTTTTGAATTGGCTTCTTAGTTTTCTTTATATGGAGGTGTGTGCACTCCTCACCTCACTAGGCTGGATATACTATTGCACTTGTCCCTGGGTGTTTTTCATTTGGACAAGCTTCAAGGATGCTGAAAGAGTTAATGTCCCTGCAAAGGCTTATGAGCCTGAAACTCTTCAGTCAGTTAGAAGTGAAGAAGCCCTTCAGATGAGGGGTGAAAAGCCTTCAAGAACCAGGAAAAGAAATTGCAGCTGCCTTCGGTTCAGGCACTTAGAAGTAAACTCATGCTATTTGAATTTATGGAGTGTGGTATCAAATAGATATTTAGAGTTGCTGGTATAGAAAAGTAAATGACCAGGAGATTTCTTTATCCTTGAGATAAAGAGAAAAGCACATAGGAGAGCAGATGCAAGGGAAGTTTTAAAAGGATTATAAAAGTTTGTATTTATGGCATTTACATTTTTATAGTTTTGTGTTTTTCCAAAAGAATAGTTTGATTTTTTTTGTTTTTTTTAATTTCCAGCGATTCCCCCAAAATTTGAAACACTCCTTTCTCATTTAGTTCTATTATATTTAGAGATGTGCTCCAAAATTGGTTGCAGCCTCAAATTTGCCTATTTTTAGCTTGAGTGAACCTGACTGATTACTGGCTCTAGTAAAATCTGCATTCCATGCCAAACTCAGCCATCCATCCTGAGAAAGACCAGAAGCCCTGTCTACACATAGCATAAGAACTATTAAATCATGCACTCTATTGAATTCTTAACAAAAAGAAAACAGTTATCATTTAAACCATGTTCCATATTCTTTCATCTAATCCAAGAGTTTTAGGAGTAATAAATGGACTTCATAGGCAAAACCTGGAATCTGTTAAGAATTAATTGCCTGGACTTCCTGAATTATTGATGCTAAGTGAGGTTCCGAGGTTGAGTTCAGCATTTATTAGTCTTGAGAATATTCAGGCAAGAAGTCCTGAACTCTGGAGAACCTCAAATAAATGTAATTATCTTGGGTTGGAGGCAGCTTCTTTTAGTTCATCCACTGCTATGCCTTCACACCAAACACACACCATATATATATATATATATATATATATATATATATATATATATATATATATATATATATATATATATATATATATATATATGCAAGTCATTGCAAACCTCTCTTTCTTATTCAAATACTGTTTTCTTTTTTCGTTCTTGTGATGTCTCGGATGCTTCTACGTCTGTTTCTCTCTCCCTACTGATTCTTTTTCTTCATTTTACTCAATTTCTGTCTGCTTCATCCTTGATATTTTGTTCTCTGTGTTTTATTGGTTGATATTTGTGATATTGATATTTTTTTCTGCAGCATGCTGAAAGTTAAATACACTATGCTCTGTATTGATTTTTTGCAAGGCAATTAAAAGTATGTATTAACAGAAGAAGAAGAATGAAAGAAAATCATTGCACTTACCGCTTGATCCATAGGCTTGTGCCACACTAGACGAGTGTTGGTGGTGGGGGGGATAAATCCTTTTTTATAACTAAATCAAACTTTCAACAACCCCTAAGAATGCAATGTATTAAATATGTGCTTTAAGGCTGAATATCAGTTGCATGTATTTAAATTGCCTTTCTAAATCTTTAATTCTCATTGATATGATTTCACTGTCTTTCTCCCCTGCACTGTTTTGAACAGGATGTGGGAAGAAATAGAAGCTGAATTTTATGGAGAAAGATAATTCTGGGCCATCTTGTCTCCGGGAGGCCAATCATGTGAGGCATTGGAGTGGATCAGGTTTTCACACCAGCACTATCGGCTGCTGGATTGGGAATAGGACTGCCGAATATGGAAATAAGTTATTGACATCCTTTCACATCTCTGACTGTGTGCATGCAAAGACGTGCTTTGGACCTGATTTGCTCCCACAACAGCCTAATGGCCCCATCTTATCCATCAGGCTTTCTGCAGACATTTATCATGAAAATTGTTCTACTTATCCACTTTTTGCACTGACTCCCTGTTACTGCTGCAGAATTGTGAACTAGAATTGAATGAATTTTGCGTGTTTGCTGTTCCTTGCTACATAGGCTTTTGGGCTGTGTGAATACGAGTACTCTAAGCTAAAATAAACCATTTCCATGACTACACACACCTACTTTGTGAGTATGGCAGAACTGCAGGGGTGCCTTGAGGTCGGTGCACTCTCAGCTGTTCTACCACTTGGCGACAGCTGGAATCTGCTCTAAGGAAGTGTCACTGTTGATTTGCATCAGAGGTGACAACACTGCATCACCAGAGGCCTGGAAAATACAGTCTTTCTTTACATTTGAAAAACAAATGTTTTTTAGTTGATTAGTCCCGGTTTGCTTTTCAGTCTGATCGTGTAACCTCTCACATATATAAAATGTTGAAGCGGGGTTTGCACTCTCGAAATGTTTACGTCGAGCTCACTATGAGCCAGATGGTGATGGGCTTTAGAGAACGCCTCTGTACTTTAAGAAGAGCATCAGATAATAAACTCAGGGAGGGGGAGTTCTCCTTTTTCTTATTTCATCCAGTATATTTCAAGACTGATACAGACTTTTATTTTTTTCATGGCGTGGCCCCTGAGGAATGGTGAACAGGTAGATATAATTGAACTCTGGACTCATGCTTTCGAGTTCCATCAACCTGGCAAAATAACATCATTTGTGCTGAGGAGCCCAGGGATTTGACTGCATTTCCCCTGGAACCTACAATCTTTTTTTGTCCTCGCTTACAGTTCCATGTATGGAAGTATACCTTTTTCGTTCTAAGGTTTAAAACTTAAAGACACACCAACAAGGAAAACATGTTTTCTTGTGGTCTTAAGTATCTTATTATAGAATCTTCCAAAAGTATTTATAGCTCTTGAACTCTCGCATATTGTCAGTTTAAACACACAAGCTTCTATGTATTTTGGGGGGATTTTATGATAGTCAAACATAAAGTAGCTTAGTCAAACATAGTAACATAAAATATATCTTATTGTAAACTTGAAGGAAAACTGTACATAGTTAGCTTTTTTTTTTTTACTTCTAAATCTCTAAAAAGTGTGTCATGCATTTCTACTTAGCCCCATTTACTCTGATACCTGTAATTAAAATCTAATGCTAATAATTGCATTCGGAAGCCAACTAATTACTAAAGATGATCCAACTTTGTGCAGTTTAATCTCAGTATTACTGCAGTTGTTCTCTGAAGATCTCAGAGGTTAATTAGAGAACATTAATGAATAAACAGAATCATGAAGTCCAGGGAACACAGCAGAAAAGTTGTGTAGACATTTAAAGTCTCACAGTGTGACGGGCCAGACAAGTAGTTGGGAAGCTTTTCAAAGTTGATAGGAAGATGGATGGAATTCTTTGATGCTGCAAAACATTGGAGACTGGGGAGGATGTTTACCTTCCAGCAGGACAACAACCCTAAACTTACAGTACAGCCAGAACCACAATGCAATGGATTGGTTGAACGCAGATTCATGTTTTAGAATCGCCAAATCCAGTTGAGTGAGACTTCAATCCAAAGACCTAAATCCAATTGAGTGAAAGTCTGTAGCAAGACTCAACTAAGTAATGACTCAGGAGGGCTGAAAATAAGTGTGCCCTAAATTTGAGCATTTTTTATTTGTAAAAATTTGCAGACCAGTAATCTTTTTCCCTCCTCTTAACAGTTATGCTGGACTTTGCTTTGGTCCGTCACATCAAATCCCAACAAAATACGCTGAAGTTTGTGATTGTAACCTGGCAACATGTGAAATGTTAAATGGGTACTTATACTTTTGCAAGGTGCTGCAAGCTCTGTTGAACAGCAGATTAAATTACACTGTCCACACTGTTATAATTACGAAACATATCTAAAGTTTACCATCTTCTGGGTTTGTGTGGGTTTTTTCACTCCTGTGGAATTCAATTAAAATGAAATGTGTTCTCCATTCAGTCAATGAAAATGTATGAGGGCTATTTTTGAACATCTGATTATTTGCATATTTGTATATAGCTGTAAACCAGAATATTTAAATCATCGACAAACAGGGAACACAAGTGTATCAGTATTGGTTCCTAAAGAGCAGATATCATGTGCTTTAACACCACATTATATTTCCATTTATATTAATTTATGTTTACTATATTAGACTCAGTGGAGTATGCCAAGAAGAATTATAATTGTGTTTGATAGATGATTCCAGCTCAGAAATTGACTTAAAGTCTAAATGCACTAGTGGCTTCATTTTAAGTTTGCTGCATGCCGTCAGAAAGCAAATAGAGCAAAAGTACTGCACCATTGGGAGTTATTTTTGCCCTTGGTGCAGTTATGGCTCAGAGGACCTTAAATATCAACCGTTTGTCAGATCGCAAAACAAACAACTCTTAGTGAACAACCCTGGTTACACTCTAGAGCCACACTTTCGCTGAAACAGCACAGTAATAAGCTAACACTCATAACATTTATCCCAACACCTATCTCTGTGTCACTTAAGGAACCACGTCATCAGTCCTGACTGAACCACCAGCCCCCCCATCCCACACACACCTTTTTTTTATGCAGTAGTGTTGCAACCCATATTTTTTCTTTCTGAAGATGCAGCCTTCACCTTTTAAGTATTTATTGTATATGATGTATTTTTCATCAAAAATAACCCGGGGCATATTTGCCTCCAAAGGCATTGCTTTAAGTCCTGTTTTTCCTCACTTTTTCAAGACAGGTAGCTGTATTGATTGGATGGTTGCACTGCCATGATTATCAATATGGTGCACAAAGGTGATTTTGAACAAGCAGAAGGACACAGGAATGATAGAGATGGAGGAAGAAGGGCAGTACAACAGGATTTTTCCTTTTCCCCTCTTTCGCCTTGCAGTTAGATGATTAATCGAAAGCCATTAGTGTGGAGTGAAGGCCAGTGAATTCAGTTTTAATTAGTTTCTTTTTTTGCCTCTCATTCTCTTTTGCTTTGACACAACGTATGCATTATCTACACAATGAGAAATTGGCAAAGTGCTTATCTGATTTTGCCTTCAGTGTCTTTTAGCTGCTCTTGCTGTACAGTGCACTATCAGGAGGTTGATGCCTCACCTGGGATCTTAAGAACGGCTGCTTTAGAAGTGGCTCAATGCACACACATGCTCGCATACAGTCACTCATTTAGCAGGAACAGCAGAAGGACATTTAGAGGTGACGTGATGGTGTTCTCACCAACATCAGCTCTTGAGGCTGAATCTGTTGGGAGATGGACATGCTGAGATTTAGAGCGTAATTTCTCGCCTCGCCAGACCTCAAGGATCAATGTGATATTGTTCGCTAGATAAGGGTGTTACACTCATTCCTTTTTAATATATATCTATATATACATATATTAGAAGATCTGGCATAGATACTCTACTGTGACATATTTATCTCTGACCTCAGCCTCTGATAACAGAACCTGTAGTTTTAGGAGGACAAGTACTGCAATTGATGTAGAGCTAATCTATCTCATCTTGTCATTGTTAATCTTTGCAATGAACAGTTCTTCCACATGCATTTTAGACCTGGGGTGTTCTGTTTTAATTGGTTCCTTTTTTCCCGAGACTACTCGGGTGCCTTAAAAAAGAATTGACACCCATTGAACCTTTTCACATTTTCTGACCAACTAGCACAAAAAAGCACTTATTTATGAAGTGGAAAGAAAGAGATGCATGGGTTTCAAAGTTTCTTACAAATAAAAATCTCAAAATTATGATGTGCATTTACATTCAGCCTCCTCTGAGTTCATAGTTTGTAGACAGAGGTGGGAAGAGTATCCACAAATTGTAGTCAAGTAAGAGTTGCACTACTTCAACATATTTTTACTCCAGTAAAAGTAAAAAGTAACCGTCCAAAAAAAAAAAAAAATCACTCAAGTAAAAGTAAAAAAGTCTTTCATAAAAAGGCTACTCAAGTACTGTGTAACTGACCAGATCGTCTGATTTAGTATTTAAAAATGTCATCAGACAGACAAAAAATCCACAGCTCTGTACAAATTCTGGTATTTTTAGGACTAAAATGAAAAATTAATACAAATAAATTGCATAATTACTAAATAACACATTCAGGCAGAATAAATAGTTTTACAAGTCATTTAGAAGAAAAACTATGAAACTAAACTTACAGTATATTTGTTTTACCGACTGTATGTTAGAACCTTGTAAAGTACCTCCAGTGCCAAATGGCACAGGTGGGTCAGCACATAGAAAATAGCATGAGATTTACAAAGCTTGTGCACAAACAAGAAGTCTCACTTTAACTTAGACTGTAGGTGTGTCTGTATCTTGTCCATTTTTTATTAAAATATGTTTTTTCTTCATTCAAAGTTACTCACAGTGGGTAGAAATTAGTGATACTTCATAAAAATAGTAGTCAAGTAAAAAATTATTAAAATATAGATATATGCTTTTTTTTTAACTTTTAATATAAATGTTTAAAGTAAAAAAGTACAGTGTAGTACAGTTCTTTGCCAAATTGGTCCAGATCAGTTGGACTGGATGGGGACCCTCTTTATATTGTGATTATCAAGTCTTGCCACAGAATCTCAGGTGGATTTAGTTCAGGACTTTGACTGGACCAATTTAACACATACAAATTCTTTGATTTACACCATTCTATTGTAACTCTGGCTGTTGCTTAGGGTCATTGTAATGTTGGAAGTTGAACCTCTGGCTCATTCTCATGTCTTTGGCAGCTTCTAACAGGTTTTTCTGGACTGAATATATTCTGTCCATCTTTACATCAACTCTAAGCAGTTTCCATTCCCTGCTGATGAACAGCATCCCAGCAGCCATAATGCTGCTGCCCCTGTTAAACAGTGGGGATGTTGTGTTTAGTGATAAGCACTGTTAGTTTTCCCAAAACAACAATTTTTATGTTACATTTTGGCCTTATTTAAACAGTGCACCTTCTTCCACATGTTTGCTGTCTCCCCTTCTTGCCTTGTGACAAAGGGGAGTATTTTTTTATGGATTTCTATCAACATTAGCTTTCTTCTTGGCATTGTTGCATAAAGGCCTGATCTGAGGGGTGCACAGCAAGTAGTTATGTTTACATCCTCCCATTTGAAGGTTGGATTGCTGCAGCTCCTCTAGAGTTGCTTCTCTGATTGATGCTTGCCTTGCCTAGCCTGTCAGTGAAGGTGAACAGCCATGTTTGGTCGGTTTATAGTTGTGCTGGATTTTATTTAGGCAGATCAGAGGAACAGGGGCTGAATGCAAATGCATGCTGCACTTTTCAGATTTGAATTTGTAAACAAACAAAAAACAAAGTAAAACCAAGAGTATCTTTTTTCTACTTCACAATTATGTCATTTCTTTCTTAGGTCAGTTAAAGTACCAGCAAAATACATTGATGTTTATGGTTATACCAAAGCAAATTGTAAAAATTGGTAAGGGGTGTGATGGATTTTGCAGGTCACTGTTCTTATTTATCTTTTGAAGGATTAAAATTCTGTTAGTAATAAAATTTAGTTGTCCACAATGAATGCATTCTGTAAGGTAATTAAACTTTATTACATTGTTTACACTTTATGACCATATGCTGCGGAAATGCTCTACTAACCAATGAATTTTGCAGAGGTATATAGAGTTATTTTTCACATAGCTGGCTCTTTTCATTATTCTTCTGATCTGGTATTGCGTCCCATCTCTGAGCTCTAAATTACTGTGAAGCCCTTTTGTTGTAACAGTCATTTCAGTCAGGTTCGTTCCGCAGATTTTAAATTGACATAAAGGACAGCTTGTGGGATTGAAGAGTCATTCGATGTAATTGTACAGAGCCAAAGACAAAATGACAGACTTTTTTTATCCCTTCCCTCTGGTCTTTTGTTTTTGTTTCTTGTTGTCATGAGAGCTACAGGGTTTATCTGGACTTGTTTGTGAAGATAACAGGATTCATCCCTGAGCTGTTTGCTGTTTACAGTCCTGCGAATATTTACACAGAGAGGACCTGCAGCAAGTTGGTTCTGTGATTAAGATGGAATCTATGCATGATGTCAGTGTCAGAACAGCCTTTATTTTCCATTTATAAGCAGCTTTTATTATGTGTAAAGTCTAAACATTTCATTTTCATAGCTGACTTTTACTGATGCTGCAACCACTTCAATTATACCAGAAGTGGACAGCTGGGCTTTGTCAACCTTTTGGGTGTTATTGAACCTCATCCCATCTGACTGCTAATCTTTTATTTAATAAAACAGTCTTTGCTGTGGCATTTACATACTCTTTCCCAAGTCAACTCATGGAGTTGTGGTTATTATCATCAGGCCAATAATGGAGATTAGCCAAAGTCACCTCAGCTATTCAGACTATGACTCTTATGTTGTCTTACTTTTAGAAGGTCATCGATTGCCATGATCCATTTTCACAGTATGTGAGCAGTCTCACATCTCTGTCCTTTGTGTTCCTCTAGACCTGCAGGAGATAGTGTTTGTCGTCCAGAGTCAAAGCAATGCCTTCCATGTGAGGCAGGCGGAAAAACGGAGAGCAGATTTACTGAAGCAGGCGCATGGTCTCACGGAGGTAAGATTGAAGTATGCAGAAACAGCACATATACACAAATATATGTGCTGTACACCTATTTGTGTACAGCACATATACACAAATAGGAAGTAAATCTGTTGAAATTAACCTTTGCTGTCATAAAAATAAACATATCGCTGAATCTAAATGTTTATTCCCCTTGCTGCCAACAGTGGTTTGTAAAAATTATTTACACACCATATATTCACACTGAAAACAAATAATTTTGCCATCTGTGATAATATAAAGAAATACTGTTAGATTTTAACTTAAATGATTGCAGGGAGAATTATTTATATCCTCTAGGGCTCCTGCTTGCAAAGCACATCTAGGTCTTAAATATGAAAGCACGGTGTAAAATATTTAGCTCTTTTAGCTTTTTGTGACATGTGGTTACTTATAATTTTATATAATTAGGAAATCTTGAGCAGCACTCTGAAGGAGACTGAGGGCACTGTATCTGGCTGTGCTGCACTTGATAGTACTGCAAACGTAAAATGGTGGCTACCCTCTAAATGAGTCCACATTCTGGGTACACTGAGGGAGAAATTCACAAATCAGTGAGTTTTGGCTGTCTTGATGCAAATGGAATAACAGTCATGATATATCTTTCATATACTCTTTTTAAAGAGGCATTTGTTAGCCTTCTGCATTTTTTACTGTTGACTTCCATTCAAAATATGGCTGGTTGATTTCAGTTTTTATTTGTGTTTTCATTTTCAGATGTTGATATTTCTTCAAAATTTTATTTTAGATTACCAGGTTCTAGATAACATGCGACTGGCCACCATGAAACCAGTCACCCAGTCTCCCCGGGGTGTTTTGAGTTATTTACATATTCTGAAATGTGCTTTGTAATGACGTCAAACACATAGAAAAAAATTAAGAAGATTAGAATTTGAATTTGAATGTTTACACTCAGCAAACAAGATTGTTCTCCATTTGGCAATGGTGGTAGGAGTTCGTCCTGTAATCTGTAGGTTGCCGGTTCGAACCTCGTCCCCATCATTGTGTCCTTGGGCAAGACACTACACTCGCCTTGCCTGCGGTGGTCCGAGGACCCGGTGGTGCCAGTACATTTCAGAGTCAGAGCCTCACTTCTATCATAGAGTCCCCATTGTGGCTACAATGTAGTTGATTGCCACTATCAGTGTATGAGTGGGTGAATGACAGAATGTAGTGTGAAGTGCTTTGGGGTCTAGGTAGGTCTGTAGTGCATCACATCTTTCATTTTCTGTAACTTTACTAAAAAAAATTTTTTTTTTAAAAAGTGACTTTTTGGATTGTAACTGTTTCAGACCCCTGGTTTTGACAGTTTATCTTAAATTATTTGCAGAAATATCAGATAGATCTCAATAGAAGAAAGGATATATTTGCTGACCTGTTTTTTTTTTTTTTTTTTCTCGCCTTTTTACACTTATTGTTCTGTTGTACCAAAATTATCACCAGCGTTTTCCTGTACTTAAATTTTCAGTACATTCTGCAAAATACAGTTGATGGGTGCAGCTTTTCCCCCATTAGTCCATGCATAGTGCCTTATTTGCACAAACTACATCAGCACAGAGTGACACCCTTTGCTTGGTGACTCAATTTTGGAACACATCTGCATTTGCAACTAGATTTAGAATTGGAAGTGTGTGCAGTTTTAGATTTGCAGACTTTTAGCACCCTCTAATAGCTTTGTGAATCAACCCCTGAGTGTTGCTCACCTTGACATCCTTGGTGTCTTACTGACAGACGCTTCTCAAAGGGAAAGGGGTGGAGTAAACTTTGTTTATCAGTGAGACTTAGGTCACAATGTTCACCAAACAATTCCCTGAGGGGAAATCCTGGCGTGTTAAGCAGCCCTGACTGACATCTTTTCAGAGTTATGTCAACATAACAGTGCTTCTGGGGTTGGTAGATTGGGGTTACACAAGTGAGGCTTTTTATTTACTGTCCTAACACCTAAAAACATAGAATTAAAAAAGTAAAAATATTTCATGGGAGTTTCCATTGAAATTAGTTATTCTTTTAATCATTTTTCTACACCTTACAGAATTTGGTTAAGTATTTTGGCCCTCCTTGGATCCAAGAAACATTTGCCAAAGGATGTTTCTCAGCTGCCTTGAAAAGAGCTCATCGTTCTTTTAGTGCTAAATAAGGAGCCTGTTCGGAGAGAAATCTGGCCTTCTGTGTCTGGATTGTACGGTTTAATTGGGAAGTTTTGCTCCTATGTCAGCTTGGGCAGCTCATTTTTCTTCTAGGAGTGGTACAGAGTATCTTTACATTTTGTGTTTTTTTGTGTTATTTTGGCTGTCTTTAGTTTGACATTAAATGTTGTGTTAGACATGAGTTTGTAGCACTTCACATCTTAGCTTGTGACTTAAAACACTATTCCAGACCTGTCTGGTTATGTTTTGTGGTCTTTGTGTTACTGTCTGTTTACTAATTATCTCTAAGAAACCTCAGAGGCCTTCAAAGGACTGGTGTTATTTTATTTATTAAGTTTAAATTACGCACAAGTAAACTCCATTTACTAATCAGTTTCCTTTCAAAAGCAGTTGGTCCCACTGGATTTCATTTAGGGGTGTCGGAGTCATGAGCTCTAATACAAACCCATGATGCCCTTTTAGGATTGGGTTAGTTTTGGGTTATAAACTGACAAAATGAGGAAAAGTTCCTGAATATTTTTGCTTGGCACTGTACATTGTGATATGGATTAGGATGGAGTTTGGCAATGAAGTTGTTGATGATGGTGTGAGGTAATATCATGCATTACATTAACAAAGTGTACATCGGGACAATAATAAAGGAAGATATTTCAGGAAATATCTCAAACATCACAAGGAAGTGTATGGAGATAGACTTGGAACTGACAAATAAAATGTAAACTTTCATGTATTCCTCCTCTCCTTCTTCTTAAACTGATAAGTTATTTTGACCTGTCAATGACTTCTTCCGTCTCCAAGACACAAAGCCGTTTTGCAGACATGCTGTTCCAGTCTTACATTGTGCTTCTTGCGCACCAAAAGGGTTCGAATCAAACATTCTGATCCCTGGGATTTTGGTGTGTTGCAGTATACATTTGAAATATCTTGAAATTGATTTTGAGATGCAGAAACAGAGAGCTCACAGGAATAAGAAAATCTGCATTTGCTCGTCTTGTGAATGAAAGCGGCTGCAGGCAGCAGTTAATCAGACACAAAGAGAATCAGGATCATAGGATTTGTACAACCACATCTTAATGCAGTTCTTTTGTCTATAAATAAGGCCAACCTTATGCTGTTGTCATAAAACAGGAAAAATATCAGGACAGTATTAATAAAGCGTTAAATAATTAGAGTACCCGATTAGTGACGTGAAATTGTATAGAACTATAAGTATGTATATCCCTTTCACCCGTAGGAGATGAAGATTATGTGATAGCTGCTTATTTAAAAACAGAAACATATGTACTCTGTGTCTGCCCACTGCCTGTGTTCTTGCAGTCTAACATTCTGCCTTCTGGGAAGATTCGCATCACATTTATAAAGTATGTTTGTCATTTGGCCAAGGTTCTTATCCTCAGACACTGGGAGGAATGAGATGAAGCTTTACACTTTTTTCACATCCGTGGTGCAGAAGAGATTGTTTTAGCATGTATTTTATAGAGTAGTTTGGTTATAACCATTTGTCGATTCAAGAAGCAACTAAAATATGATTAAAAAAAAAATAATAATAATCACAGTCCTTCCAGTTAATCATTGATGTATTTTCCAATTTTTTTTTAGGTTTTTTCAACCTTCATTTTCTTAATTACAATACACTTGGATCATTGTTCATCGCAAGTTTATTCTCACAAAGTGTGCCTCTTGATCCGAGCCATGTCAACAAAAACATTTTAAAAAATGTTATAATCTGAAGATTTTACCACTTGTATTGGATATTTCATCACGGTTTTCTTTTTAAATTAGCAGAGATTTTAGAGATCCATTAAATTCTGTCGTCATTTAACTCACTGATAGAGATGATTGGATTTGATAGAAAACAAACCTTAACGACCAATACTAATTAACAAGCGTAAGCAGTGTCAGGTGTGGTGTTTGAAACAAGCGGTATCCAGACAGAGTGGGTCAGTCTTTGTACGGGCTTGCTGCCTGACAACTGGGCCGTGCTGTAATGAACCACGGGGTCAGACTCTGCTGCTTTGTTTTCCTTCTCTGCCAGCACAAGCTTGCTTTGACAATCCTCGCATACTTTTCCTCTCTGTACAACCGAAAATTTTGCTCAGACATATTCCTCTCATTTGCAGGCAACTGTGAGCTCTGTCTTTTTTTTATGAAACATCTTGTGCTTGTTTTCAGATCTTTCTCTGTTTTAGAAGTTCACCCCTTATTATTAGAGCAGACAGTAACAGAGAGCAGTGACAAGATCTTACATCAGTGAGCTGTTAATCTCACAATGTCCATCACAAATATGAAATAGTCATAAATAAAAATGCTCAGTGTGTTGCTAAAACATCTGAAGTATTATTTGCATGACTATTACATGGTAAAAAATTTATTTGAAACTAAGCTTTTAGTGTGTATGTTAAACAGTTAATTAAAAAAAAAACACTGATCAACTACTACTGTTAAGGAAAAACTGAAACCTTCATTATTCCTCCTGAACATCACACTTCTTAGTCATAAAATCAAAAGATATCTGTTTGTTTTTATTTCCATCAATCGTCTTCAAGCTATTTTTCAATGATCATTTTTAATCATTTTATTTTTAATTCTCATCCCAGATGGGTGCAGATTTGATTTTTATAGGATTTGCTTTGCTGACAGAATTGCTGTTTTTCAATTCATGAACAAGGGCTTCAAAATTTTATGAATTAAATCTACTCAGCTCTCAATATTAGTTGATGTTTTAAATAAAACTGTCATATTCAGAGTCACTCAGTTAATTCAACATTTATTTTATCCCATTTAGCCTTCCTCTGTAGTTTGCTTTTAAGTTTGGTAGGAATGCACAACAGTTTTACAGGAGCTTTAGATATATAAATGTAATGTAAATAAGGGTTTCTATTAAAGAAAAACAGAATGGGAAATTTTTCAGCTGGAGATAATCTGTTTATAGACATTATTTTATGTGTTATATGTACAGAGCTACATGTATTCTTTTCTCAGGGACGCTCCTTTCTACAAAATAAATAGCTCCTATTTCTATTTTCTGCATTATGCTTGTAGCCAGTGACCCCGACCTAATTGGATGAAGACTCCTTGTCCTCTCACGGTTGAGATTCAGCTTCCTTTTGTTGATCTCATAACTCCTACATGCCCACAAGCAGTCTTTCCACTCAGTGCATGCACTGCTTTCATAAATGGTCTACAAAACAATAGCTGTGAAGAGCAGGAAATGGTACTTATGAAAACATTGACATTAATGCTTCTGAGGCTGGTATGGCTAGAAAAGAGCTGTGTAAATTCAGTCCTGTCTAAAACAGCAAAAAACATTCAAAACCATGCGGATGCACCTTTTAAATAAAATATTTTGGCAAACCTGCACTAGAGCACTGATAAAACTGCTGGCTTTTCTGTTACTGTATGTTTCCTTTTAGTTCATCTCATTATTCATTTAGTTATGAAGTTCTCTGGTTTCTTGTGTTGTGTTTCAGAAACCACCTGTGGTTTTGCTTCTTCATACTTTATCAGACAATGAGGGTGATTGGAGCATCCTTCCTCTTCTGCCTTAGTAAGTGTTACTGTTCAGAATTCTCTGTGTAGTTAGAAAAGATTTTATTTTGCTTTATTAGGTTTATTTAGGTTTTATGATTTTGTGTTTACTAAGTTTGTTGAGAAACCCCTCAGTAATTGTGACTGATGGCTTCACATTGTGATAAATTCAATTTTAATTTGTTTGTGGGTTTGAAAATGGGCCTTTTAGTGCAGTTAATCATCAGTTAAACAGCAGGATAAAAACTCTTCACGCTTCATAAGACTCTTGCAACTTCTGTAGTTCTTATTCATAACGAAGATTCAGTATTTGGAGCTTTAAAGTAAGATCACACCATTATACAGCCTGTCTGTGTAAACCCAGTTCCCTTTTTTTTAATTTTATTTCCTCTTGCATGAAACTGTGACTGCCTTGATCTGATTTGGCTGAGAGGGAGCCCCTCTTGGATTGTTTCTCAGCTTTTTGTCTGTTTGTGTAGTGCATGTCACTGCTCTGTTTATCGTTGTTTTATTATTCAGCTCTGGCTTTGATTAGCCTGTGTTTTCTTTCTGTCTCTTCAGCTTGTCCCGCTCTTTTGGGAAAAACTCATCCTGGATTGTATTTCTTGAGGAGGAAACAAACGTAAAGATGGTTACTCTTCTTCAAGTCCTGGCAAAATTTCACAAGAATAAGGTGAGCATATTTGATTATGAAACGCATGACAGGATCCAATTCACCCTGTTATGATGATACAACTCAATTCAGAGATTTTAAGGTAAAGTGTGATCTGCAACTTGAGTCTGATTCAAAGTGATGACACAGAGCAGTGAAATGATATTATGCAGCTAAATATACCTTATTAAATAACATAATTAGACAATTACAGTATTTTTCGCAGACAGGTCTTGTCTAACGATTGTAATACAGTTTTATAAAACCTGATTTAAAAAGAACAAAAAGAATTAGTCTTGATGCAACATAAAAAAAACCTTCCAGACTGCAGAAGTGCTTAACACTTTTTCAGCAGTTCACCAGTAAGCACCTAAATGCATGTTCTATATTGTGAATAACCGAACACAGATTGATGTTTCAAAGGCTTTTCTTTTATAACTTTTTTCATCATAACTTATAACACATTCAGTACCTCTGTAAACTAACACCAGTATCTCTATAATTAAGTTAACTGTAATGATAGTGTAGCTCAGCTGTACAGAGAATTTTGTACTTTGATATTGAAAGCTCCAGCGTCAGGAACACTGTAAGACAGGATATTTTTAAAGAAACTGATGAGATATGTAATTGTCTTTACATGAGTGGAGCTGCTAGAAAAGAGGATGTGAAAAAAAAAGAAAAGTTGGAATACTTCGCTCACCACATATGGAGCACATCACTAGAGACAAGTCCAAACCAAAGGCGTGTAAAGCTGGAGTACTAGCGGACCTCCACAGTTACAGCATGGCCCTGTCTCAAGTGATTAATAAGTTTAACTGTGCTAATTTATAGTTAGATGGTATATGTATATACACATTGAATTAAATGGTGAAACTGCCACACTAGCACACAATCAAGCTCTACAGAGCTCTGCTAATGAGCTGACATTGGACCCAGGTGTGCTGAAGCAGGGAGACATCCAAGTGTTGCAGGACTCCGGCCTTTGAGGACTGGAGTTTGAGTCCCCTGATATAGAGTATCTCACTGTATTGATCAAATATGATAGTTGCAAGGATGTGAAAAAGATTTAGATTTAATCTCCAAGCTCCACTTTTTCACAGTTGCTATTGCAATGCACTTACATCTTCCACATGTGCATCCATGCATGGATGAACACAGTTTATCCTAACATCTCTAATTCATACCCATATAACCCACTCACATTTTGGCACGACACAACCACATGCTTCAGTGTATGCTATTGGGACTGTATGCAGTAGACCAACACAAAGTAGTGTATATTTGTGAAGTGGAAGGAATAATATACATGCTTTTAAAAATGTTTCATAAAATCTGATTGTGGTTTACATTTGTATTCAGCTGCTCTGAGCCAATACTAGAATGAGCTTTTGCTGCAATAAGATGTGCAAGTCTTTCAGGGTATGTCTCACCGCTTATGCGCTTCTACAGTTTGAGGTTTTGACCATTTTTGTTTCTGAAATTGCTCAAACTCACTCAGACTGGATGTCTGGCATATCTTCATATTTTTTTTCTAAAGCATGAATATGCTTTGATCTAAAAATGTCTTAGTAGCTTTGGCTGTATATTTACTGTCATTGAAGCCCTAACCCAGTTTTAAGTCTTTTCTATATTGCTCTAGCCACCATTTTATTAACTTTGACCAATTATTGTGTCCATATGCTGAAAGAAAGCATCTCCAGAGCATAATATATCCACCAACATGTTTCATACTGGGCTAGGGATGGAGTCGAGACCAGTTCAACCAGTTCAAGACCAGACCTTCTGAGACCAAGACCAAGACCCGACTTTCCAACACCAAGACCAGTTCTTCCGAGACCAAGACTGAGGCCAGATGTAACGTTAACAAATATTTCAGAACATCGCTTTTTGTGCACCACAAAATGCAGAAATTAATGGAAAAGCAGTTAATTACTCAACCAAAACCACTTTGTGGTATTAAATTACGTGGCATCCCATGTGAACACGCAGACGTGCTCTCTTAAGTCAAATGACCAAACCGCGTCTGGTTTTGTAAACAATCACATGTAAGATGATTTCGTGGTCAATAACAACATTGTATTTTTTTCTGAGATGGTGGGACGCAGCTGTGCCCTGATCACTGCTTTTAATTCACATTGTTGTGCGTCTGCGGGTGAAGTTAAAAGGGAGTTAAGTTTTCGTAATTTTGTCAAAAACGATTGAGTCTTGAACTGGTCTTGAACCAATTTATTGAACGAGACCAAGACTGAGGCAAAACAATCCGAGACTGAGTCCAACACCAGGAAAAAACAGGTAGAGGCTGGTCTTGAGACCTCCATCCCTGCTGGGGACTATGTGGGCAGGGTGAGGTTTAGTGTTATTTTTTTCTGCCAAATAAAGTGCTTGCTATGTGGGCCAAACATAGAAATGTATTTTGTCTCATCTGACCAAAACACTTTCTTCTACATATTTGTTGTGTCCTCAACAACTACTGTGGCAAAATCCATCAATGGATTTCTTCTTTCCACTCTTAAATAAAGTATATGCTGAGTATACTGAGTAACTAATAGTTGTTGGATCGACAGATTACTCAACGTAAGCTGTGGATTTCTGCAGCTCCTCCAAAGGAGCCATGGGCTTCTTGGCTGCTTCTCTGATTAATGCTCACCTTGCTCTGAGTGTCAGGAAGGCAACTGGATTTTATTTAGGGAAATCTGAGAAAAGGGGAGAAAATACTTTCAGATAATTTGTAAAAATGTACACCATGTATAATTTTCCCTTCCCTTTTACAAATAAACAGGACTTTCTTTCGGTCTTACAATAACAAAAAAACAATAAAATAGATTTGTGGTTGTTACATGATGAATTTTAGAAAAATCGAATGGGTGTGAATACTTCTTAAGGCACTATAGTATCAGGATAGCTGTAGTTCATTGGTGCCTGTTAAAATCCATTAGCCTCCTTCTTCTTATGGCATCAACCCTGCAATTAAACCTCCTAGACATCATCTAAACTCCTAATTAAAGCATGTATTTAAAAAAAACATCCATGAACAATGCTTAATAAGGTTTTAATACTGCAAAAAGTCATAAACCAATACTGTAATAAATTATCTGATTCCCCTTCACTAAGTTGCTCATCTGAGATTTTTCAAGATAATCCAAATAACTGGGACAGAATTTTGTTTGATCTGTACCATTAACAGTTGTTTCTTTGCATTTTTGTTGCTGGTTGCTCACAGTCTGAAGGAAGAGCATGCATTTTGTTCTAATTACTCTTTGATGTTAAGCCATCAGGATTTAATAATCACTCATTTCCATCACCAAATGCAGAGGTTAGCATTACTCCACTCCTTTACTGTCTTGTATAAATCCTGCATGGTTCTTTACTTCCAAGGAAAAGATGGTAACTATTGTATGCATATTAACAGCTTCCTCCTGAGGAGGAGGGGAAGACAAAGTACAACATCCTGACGACTTCATTCATTACAACATGCCCTAAAGCTAAAATATTCTCTCTGGTGTTACCAGCTCAGTGTGGTCAGTTTGAGTTTTAAAAGGCAAACCAAGTTTTCATTTCAGAATATTTAAGGAGGTGAGTCATTCTCACAAGAACAGAAAAACTTTCTGCTTTCTGCCAAACCAACTTGAAACAAGCATTTTTGAAGTTAATTTTTTCTATGTTCACTGAAAGATGTGGTTCTTCAAGACATGTAAGTGTTCAGCTAAACTGCAATAAATACTATAAAAACAATAATATTAAAATATCTACATGTAGTTTACAGTCAGCAAGCAGCACATGTGTTGACCAGGTCTGGATAAGTAAGAAAAATAGAAAACAAGAATATGGAATACTTGTATTTTTAGAATTAATTAACCATTCCATTGTCTGAATGTGTCAATCCTTCCACCCCTTCTTGAGTCCTTCCATCCTCTTATGTCCTTTCCTCTTTCCTTCCTTTCTTTCTCCCTTGCATCCTTCCTTCCCTTTTGTCTTTCCTAAATTCCTACTTTTTTCCTTGTATTCTTGTTTTCCTTTCCTTTCTGGTTTGTGACTTTCCTTTCATATCATTTTTTTTCTGGCTTGTGACTTGAAAAATATTTTAATTGCATGGTATTGTAAGATTAAGTCTTTCCTGTAAGATTGAGTCCTTCCATCCTCTTATGTCCTTTCCTCTTTCCTTTCTTTCTTTCTTCCTTGTATCATTCCTTTCCTTTTGTCTTTCCTAGATTCCTACTTTTTTGCTTTCCTTGTTTTCCTTTCCTTTCTGGTTTGTGTCTTTCCTTTCATATCTCTTTTTTCTGGCTTGTGACTTCAAAAATGTTTTAATTGTGTGGTATTGTAAGATTAAAAAATACCAAAAGCCATAAAAAATGAACAAAACCTTTGACTAAAACTCTACAACAGTAATTTAAAGTTTGCCTTAAGTCCTTTTTGGTGTTTATCTTATCTCAGCATAAGTTATCCCAGTTAAGCGGTAAAATATTTATTTTTTTCTGTTGTTCAGGGTTGTACTTTAGCTTTAGAGAAAGAAATATACCATTTTTTTAAATAAAGAACTGCTTTCACACAGATGTTTGTGAGTTTCAATGGCTTACCTCAGGAAATGTTCACCCGAGCATTCTTTAACTATTCAGTTGAATGACTTTAGTACGAAGAGTTTAAACCGAGTTGATATTTTGCTCTGTGACCTACTTCATTTCAGAGAGATGTCTTGACATTTCACTTGAAAACTAATAAATAAATTCATAAAATATCTCCAAAGTTGACAGTACTAACATAATACAAACATAATAATACTGTGCTGAAATGCAGTGCCTACTAATTAAAGTCTATTAAACAAACTGCTTGGTCCTTAAGTCATTGCATTTGTCATAAATACTGTAGTTGGGTTTACAGCATCTCCCTTAAAGACCAGAGTGACATGTATTGTTATGGAACATAGTTATCCAGAAATGGATAATATTCTAAAGATAATTTTTACTCCAGAAATGTCAAACATTACACTCAGCAACTTATCAGCTGCAGTATCTGGCATCTTTTCAAGTTTGTTCCCTCAGAAATTCTGGTTATTTCCCCAGTGAGTTGCAAACTTACTCACTGGAAATAATTTCAAAGATTTTCTGACAAGTGCAGCATGAACACTGCTTAATTAGGGCAGAAACTGGAATGTTGCATTGAAATTTCATAGTATGTTAATGGTAAAAGTAAAAAAAAAAAAAAAAAATCATGTTTTTACTTCCTTCGAACATGCTGAAATCTGTCTCTGAAATTCTGTTATCAGGAGTGGTTTCTCGGCAAGCCTCTACATGATGAGGAGTCGACCATCATCCATCACTACGCCTTTGCAGAGAATCCCACAATCTTTAAATATCCAGACTTTGCTGCTGCTTGGGCTTTAAGCATGCCCCTAGTTGTTCGGTGAGTAGTAAATTTGTTTGATTTCACATCGACCAGGAGTCAATAGACAACACGCTGTGTTGTGTCTATTTCATTTTCAAAATGTGTGATTTGGAGTTTTTTTCTTTAGGCTTGCAAACAAAGTGAGAGATGAGCCTCTGAAATCTGACTTCACCATTGACTTAAAACATGAGGTAAGAAGGTATCATAGTCGAAGATTCACCTGCAGACTTTTTCAATGTTTTCAACTATTTTAGTTCTCAGGCTCAACTCTATACAGGTCTATTATTATAAGATCTATTTGCACAAAAAGAAAACAAGAATGGAAGCCATCTAAACTTGAAGTAAATCTTATTTTGGAAAACTGCCATGGTGCGGCTTTGAGGCTCTTTTTTAATCAACCAAATTCAGTTAGGGTGGCGTCGTGTGATTTTGTTGAGTAAACACAACATTATCAGGCGAAGTCTGTTAAATGTGGTTCAGTTTTAGATGACATGCATCCTTTACTGCAGATTTAAAGGGGCAGTATTATGTAAAATTGACTTTTTTGAGCTTTACATCATGTTATAATGTTATTCCCTCATCAAAAACATACCTGGAGTGTTGCCTTGATTATTTCTTACATGTTTGAGAAATCCTTGAATCTCCCGTGGCAGTCATTCAGCTGTGCAAAACGCTTTGGTGGGGACTGAGACGCAGCTTCTCCTCTTTGCGAGGCACAGCTCCTCCTCAGAGCTACAGTTTCTAAGCTTCCGAGCTTCCGCCTCACAGAAGACCCCTCCTCACTCAGCTCCTCCAGACTAGCTAGCAGCAGTTAGCAACACCTGGTGAAACTCTGCATCTGCCGAGCTCATTATACAAGCTACTTCTCAGTGAAACTCTGATTAAAAGCATTGTTAAAGGGTTAATAGACAAGCGCTGTTGGGATGACTTCTTGAAGGCGGAGTTTCAGAAACAGCCGGAGTTTTTAAAGAGACAGAGTCTCAATTTCAAGGTGTTAAATTACAAAGTCAAATTTCTTTTAAGTCATATTTGATGTATATAGCATTTTTTTCAAAACTGAAGTTACTTGATTGTGCTATAAAATAGCACTATGTGTCTGGAAAGTACATAATACTGCCCCTTTAAATAAAATGCAATGTGCTTTCCTGAGGTATACAAAGAGAGCAGGGAAGGCTGTAAATATTTTTTGTTTGGCAATGATATTTGGGTTGATTTTATATCTGATGGCTGCAACTGCATTACTTGTTACTGTTATTATAGTTTATAATGATAGTTCTTTTTGCCAATTCATCTTTTCAAAATAGCTTAAGATCTATCAGATTGAATGGAGAGCATTCATGAATCAATTTTCATATCTTGCCAGATATTCTCATTTGGTTTAGATCGAAGTTAATCCAACACTCTGGATGTATGTTCAGGGTCGTTGTTCTGATCGAAGGTGAACTTCAGTCACAGTATAAAACTTTTTTACAACCTCTAACAGTTTATTTTTTGTCTAGGATTGTCCTGTGTTTAGCTTCAACCATCTTGCCTTTAACTCTCACCAACTTCCCTGTATATGCTGAAAACATGTTGCTATCGCAAGCATTTTTCACAGTGGGTGTGTTCAGGGTGTTAGTTTTCCACCATGCAGTGTTTTGCATTAGTCAGTAAATTTTAATGTTAGTCTCTTCTTCTTTCATGTGTGCTTGGTCCCCAACACGGCTTGTGGTAAACTGCAAAGGAGAATTTATTTGGCTTTTTTTTCAACAATTATTACACCCTTCCACAAAGGCCTGATTTGTGGAGTGCACATTTGATAGTTTTCCAGATGATAATATCTTCCACCTGAGCTGTGGATCTCTGCAGCTCCTCTAGAGTTGTCCTGGGGGTCTGAGCTGCTTTCGTGATCATTGTTTTTCTTCCTTGGCCTTTTGAATTTAGGTGAATAGCCATGTCTTGGTAGGTTTTCAGTTGTGCGAAACCCTTTCCATTTGTGGATGATGGGGGTAAACAGTACTCTACATATTGATAATCTAATGCTCCTTTAAACTTCACCACAACTTTGACCATGATTTGTCTGCATGTTGTTTGGTCTTCATGATGCTGTTGTTCACTTCTGTTCTCTTTTATTAAAGAGGGATAGGGGACTTCTGAAGGCAGTCGGTGATACTGGATTTAATTTGGGGTGTAACGCTAATGGGGACTGAATACAATGGAATGCCGCACTTTTCAGATTGATTTTTTTTTCTTTTTTTTTTTAAATTGAAAATTATTTTTTTTCTTTCCACTTCACAATTATACCTACCTTGTGTTGACTTACAAGGTTTCTAAAGTAAGACAAAATGTGATTGCAGTTCAAGGTGGTGTGAATAGTTATACATTGTTCTTTAAAACCATAAATTCAAAGATATGTAGTCATAAAAATAGGGAAGCACAGGGAAATGGTTATTAAAATAATTAAAACAATGTTCTGCAAGATAAGAACCTGCTGTGATTTATTTCAAAAATCAGATAATAAAGAAAAATGAATCAAATTTTTGAGAGTTTTGGAAATTTGCTACATTATCTAGGATCTTACAATTATGACACTTAATTCAGAGATTGTTGGATTTTTTGTACACTGATCATCCACCGGCATTTAAGAGCTGATTGCTTACCTTTTACTTTTTTGATGAGGCAAAGGGCAACAACTTTTTGTTCATACAGTCGACACTTAGTTGGGTTTATTGTTCAAACACTTATGATCACATAAACATTCTGAACAATATTTTCATAAACAAATGGAAATAATATCAGTTTTATCTGGTATTTGGGATTATATATTATTTATATTGGCTTAATCTGAAAACAGAGGATCAGGTGTTTAGATTGGGGCCAGTTATTTAACTGTTAGATAGGCGGGACAGGCAGTGGATATACTGGAGAGGTAGTTTTCCTCTTCCTCAGAACTGCCAGGTTCTGAGGTAGATGTAGTGATGGATGCTGAGGTTTTTGGTGTGACACAGAAGGATGGCTGAGATGGGTGGAGATGATCAGCTATAGAGAACCCGAAACACAACAGCTGACAGAAGATGTTGGAAATTTGTCCCATTAGAATAACACATAATACCTCCCAAATATTCATGAATTCATGTTTCTAACATATTTTATTTTTGTTGCATTTTTATTTTTAAAGGCGCTCCATTAATTAAAAGCAGTTTGAGACCAATATATCCTCTTTTCCATTGTGTTATCCATGAGCGGAACCTTCTTCTACTTCTAAAGAAGTAATATAAGTACACTTTTACTTAAAGTAAAATTTTAATGAGGTACCTTTTGCTTTTATTTGAGCAACATTTTATCAAAGCAACTGTACTTTTACTTGGGTACATTATTTTTGCACTCTTTCCATCTATGGATAAGGGTATGGAATAATTTCACCAGTATTTTCAGCCTCTTTATTTCCCTGTATCTTTGTCTAAACTCTTTTGATATTTATTTTTACTTAAATTTGCTTAGTTTAATTTTGCTGTGAATACAGTTTTATTGACTTGAAAAGAACACTGAATCTCATATTGTTTTTTTTTTTTTTTGGTTTTTTTTTATTAATAATCACTAACGCACTCTGTGTTTAGTTCATTTACCTAAACAGATCATTTTGATTTTATTTCAGATTGCTTTGTATATCTGGGACAGTGGGAAGGGACCCCATCTCACTGCTGTTCCTGAACTGTGCACAGAACCAGAGGGCTCCCCTCATGCTCAGCATTGTGCAACCACTCTAAGAAAAGACCCTCCACTGTGTGTGAGTATCTGCTCTCTGTCCATATTTGTCCAATTGTCCTAAAATCTCAAAAAAAAAAAAAAAAAAAAAAAAAAAAAAATTAAATTACCACCAAACATCAAGAGCAGGGTACTGTTTGTTCCTGATGGACACTGGGTGGTTCAGCCTTGCTTTCATATGCCATTATAAGAAGAAGTCTTGATTTTGTTTTGCTAAATTAAATTTAGTTGTGCGCCAAGATTGAAGTCACTCCCTGTTGCTAAGCAACTTCCGCTCATATTATTTCCTGGTATTTTGTTCCCTTTCATGTTCTTTAATCTAAATCTTTTCAAGTTTACGATTTTTGTGATCAATTAATTTTACTTTAATAAGCCTGCCAAAACACATTGTCACTTATCTTCATTATTTAGAATACAGGTCATGAAAAGTTTTAATTAAAATGTAAATTTTGCACAATGAGAGACAATTCTAAGAGGCTTAAATTTCCCATTTCTTATGTTCTCCTAACAAGCATTCTTATTATGGGATTTATTTATCTTTAAACACTTAAGATATATGACATTTTAGATTTTTTGCTATTATGAGTTAACAGAAATCACCATACATGCTTTATTTGTAGGTTATCTGTATTTTCTACACCAATCTATTTGTAAAAGATGGTCCACATGATAACTTGATTATTTTTATTAGCATTAGATTTTAAGTACAATAAATACAATTGATCATTTGAAGTGAAGCTGAACAAAAACTCTATAAGCAAATAAATATATTAGCGCTCCATTATTGTGTTTGGAAGATCTGTGTCATACAATTTCCTATGTGCCTGTTTCAGTGGCTGAGGTAAATAATTCTCCATTATTGTGGTCCTACACATTTGACGCTCTGGCTAATAAGTTACCACTGCTTTTTTAGAAATATAGAAAAACCTCATGGCATTTTAGTTGCAACTCTTAGATACTGTACAAATGACTCACAGTAAACTAAAATATAATTGAAAAGTGGATTTATTTCAGTATTTAATTCAAAAATTGAAACTCAAACATAGTTAAGATTCGTTAAACCCAGAGTGATATAGTTTGAGTATTTATTTCTGTTAATTTTGATGAATATTACCTACAGCTAATAAAATCCCAAAATTGAAGTTACTTAGAAAAACAGAATATTACAAAAGACCAAAAAGAAAAAAAAAATGAAGCACAAAAATTGTCAGGCAGAATCCTGACTTGACTGTTAATTGACACACTCCACAAAAGGTCACTGTTAAATAGGCTGGCTGTTCATAGAGTACTGTATCCAAGCATATAAATGTAAAGCTGAGTGTGGTAGAAAAATGGTACTAAACAGTAGGGAGGATTGTGTACCAAAGCCCATTCAAGAGTTTGGGGGAGAGTTCATCTTAAATCAGTGCTTCAGGAGCTTTCTCAGTGTTGGAAGCATCTTACTTGGGCTGAAGAGAAAAAGATCTGAACTGTAGCTGAGTGTCCAAAATCTCAGATTAGGATGAAAATAAAAATTAGCATTGTATTTGGTAATCAACTCCAGCAACTGGAGCAAAGGTGGAGAGACACAAAATCTAAGTTTCTTGAGGTCCAGTGGGAAGTTTTCACAATCAGTGATACTTTTCAAACCCAAATCCCCTTCTAGTGTTGATTCACTGTGTTTAACAAGTCCAAAGTCAACACAACCATCTACCAGCACTTCATGCTGCCCTCTGCTAACAAGCTTTATGCAGATGCCTGTTTCCTTTTCTAGCTGGCCTTAGCACCTGCCCACACTCCCAAGAGTACCAGTATCTGGTTTCATATTACCTGGTATCATTATGCTTGACTGGTCAGGAAACTGGCTTGAACTAAACCCCACAGGGAATGTGTGGAGTTTTGTTAAGAAGAAGAAGAGACACATCAGACACAGCAGTGCAGTTACAAGCTGAGGGCCAACATTAAAGCAGCCAGGTATCCTTTAACACCTCAGCAGAGCCACAGGATGGCAACCTCCTTGCCAGGTTGCAGTGATGCATTAATACACATACAAGGAGCCCCAAGCAAAGTTTAAGTGTGTATACTTTACAGTACGTTTACATACTTTTCAGCACAATGACATTTCTGTATCAAAAATCCTTTTTTGTTGGTCCTATGTAATATTCAAGTTTTCTGAGGGATTGAATCTTGGCTTTTCCATAGTTGTAAGCCATAGTTAGAAATATTAACAGGAATAAATGTTCGAAATATGATTGTGTATAATAAATCTAGAGAATAAATCAGTTTCACTTTCTGAATGGAACTACTAAAATATCAAAACTTTTTGATGTTCTAATTTATTTAGAAGGAGTTGACTTTTTCACACGCATGCACCGCTACTCGTTAAATGTCACACCAATGATAACATAATGATAAACAATAACATTCATTTCTTTAATGATACAGTATCTCGATGCTCTGTCTGCGCTGATGAAGATTCACTTAACTCAACACGTGCAATGCTTAGAGAGGCTCCAACATACAGCAGCTCCATCTGCTTGATTACTTGAGGGCACTCATACACTGTGTATAAAGCACTAAGTGCTCATCTTTATGCAACGCCTTGTAGAAGGAGACCATTGAAAACAGCCCCCTTTCCCTCCTTCCCTCCCCAAAGAATATCACCAGCAGTCCTTAAAGATGGAAGATATAAAGACAACTTCATGGTCTTGTTACGGTAGAAATAACATACAATACAGAAGAACATTCTATATTTTACACCCTTCCTCCTAATACACATGCACTATCCAAAATGGAGGTACAAAAAGCAACAATGCATCAGCTGTATTTTCTCATGTTTAGATCTACAAAGCGTATCCTTTGAAATTTCTAACATGCATTTAAAATGGCATGGGCTGTTAAAACATCCTTAGATAGTTAGGATCAATCAGGAAGTGACTTTTCTGTGATGCATATAGTAGAAAATACTCCACGTTCTCTTTTTTATGATAAGTCGGCAAAGGCTTTTTTGACGTCATTCTTTTTGCTGCATTGTTCTTATTTAAAGCTGGTGACGTAGTGTCCATCAGAAAAAATTATGAGTAAGGTTTAATGTTGTGTAAAGGAGAGATCAGTTTTTAGCTACAGAGAAATGAAACTTTATACAACTGGTTGGGTAATTCTGTAAAACTGACACTGCTGACAAACCCCAATAAAAATATCAGTAATGTCGGAAGAAGTGGAAGTTTTACTTGGATGTGTATGTGTCTCTAGATTTATTGGCTGATGAGTTGATATATTTGGGCTGCCATACAGCAGTGGAAGGTGTCCCTATTCTATTTTTCTTCCTTCCCTCTGAGAGTTTTGACTGAATAAGAAATCACTATCTTTAGTATTCAAATAACACCCACCCACACACACACAACTGGTACAATTTTAGTTTGAGTCTGGTTTCTTTGTTGTAATCCTTCCTATTTAAAGGCGTCACTGCCCTTATAAAGCACATCTTTTAACAGAAAACACCACCACAGCACTATCTTGGACATTAAAAAGTTGCGGTCATGAATCTAATAACTATTCAGGGAAAAGTTTCTCTTTGAAACAGAAGGTGACGTGGCATTTTCAGTCGTTTTTATAAAATACTTGCATGGTAAATTGCCAAGTACATCAAGAATGGCATCTGGCTTCAGTGTCAGCAAAAAAGTCAAGAATCTCGGGAGGCAGATTTTCCAAGATGAAGGACAATTTTCAAAGAGGACATGGCTGTACAATACATCCATTTTATTTTTGGCAGTAACTCATCAGGTCCTTTATGATTCTTCTCAGTATGCCTGACATTTCAGGACCAGCTGGTGGTAAGATTCCTATTATACATTCCTGCTTTTCAGACCTCTTTGATCTAATATTCCAATAAGGTCTTGGCAGGCAAATAAGAGTGAGCAGAAAAAAAGGAAACAGATTAAGAATAAAAGGTATTTGGTCTACAAATCTTTACCTTTGTACTTAGTACGGTATATTGAAAGATTTTTTATTATTATTATTTTGTCTGAGAGTCTTGAACTTAAGATCAGCAAAGAATGATTATGTGGGTGGTAATCTTTTTTTAGATTCTGTTGTATTTTTGAGAAATAATAGGTGGGCAATAAATTACTGCTTATGGACAGCTGGGGCTTGGTTTAAAAATTAGACACAGGCTAGAGATTGTTACAATATAGATGATACTTTTTAAATACTATTTAGAAAGATATTGTTCTCTTAACACCTAGTTGTGTTTTTAAACTTATAAACACTTTTAGATACAATTTTTGTTTTCCTATTTAACATTATTCGAAAGCATTTGATGTGTATGGGGGAAAAAAAGATTGTGCTGTATAACGTATTGCAGGTGAAACACTACATTGTTGATTATTTGTTACAACAAAAAGTTCTTTTGTTTTTTAAAGCATTAGCAGCTTGCATGAAAATTGCCATGCTTTTTTTTTTCCAGTTCATTTTTGACAGACTTACTCCAAAAATGCTTTTAATTATATTATTTTCTTGTTCATGTAGTACCCCAGAATTTTTTTGAGCAACGTTTAGCTACGCTTAAAGCATCTTGTAACTTTTATAAAAAATATTTTTTTATGTATTTGTTGAAACTATCACTATGCCGTGACAGTATGGTATGGACTGTGAATAATAATAATCTATGAAAAAAAAAAATCAAGCTCCTCTGCCTTCTCCCAGTGTTCCCAGTGCTATCTAGAAACAACTAATTAGAGCCAGGAGGAGGGTCTTAGCGCTGTCGATCACCATCCATGTGGCACTGCTCTTGCACCCTCTCTCTCCTCCCCCCCCCCCCGGCTTTGTGCTATTCTGCAGTAAGCGAAGACTGTAGTGAATGCTAAGGCTAGTCAGCATGACCATCGATGACGACAGAGAAACAGTTTTCCTGTAATGGAAAGCTGTTTCTTCTAGTGACTGACAGCACTAAGACCCTCCTCCTGGCTCTGATTGGTTGTTTTAGGTCGAGAGCGGTGCATTTCTTTAGACAGCAATAATAGCTCAGGGTGGAGGTGGAGGAGATTGATTTTTTTCACAGATTATCTGTCTCATAACATACTGTCACAACATAGTGACAGTTTTTCCAAATATGTAAAAAAAATATATTTTTTATAAAAGTTACATACTGCAGCTTTAAGTCACTTGTCATCTTGGGTGTTGGATATGTCAATGTTGTTTAGGATATCCTCTTCTATTTTTTTTTGCCCTAAGCTTTTGTGTCTTAATCCAGTAATGAAACCTGACTGTCATACAAACAGAAACACAGAGCAGGACCTTGTAAACATGTTATCTTGGAGCCTTAACTGCACTTTATGCATGGATTAAAACTACCTCACATGTCCAGGATATCTATGACTGTTTAAACCAGCTGATTTGGAAAATACAAAAATTATAATCTCATTGAGAGGAAAATCAGTATGCTACTATGTTTTTAGTATTGGCCAAATAGGATTTCCCTGCTGCTTTGCTGGCCATCCCACCACATCTGCACCAGCCATACCTTAAAATTTACAGAATTTCTCTGAATATATGTGAGGTATGTGCACCTACAACCTCAGTTATAGTTCGCACGAAGAGATCATTTTGTCTGCAGCTAGAGCAGTAGCAGGAGTCGATGCCCATAGCAACCCTGTTGCCAATACAGTAATTTTCTTGGCGCACTGCCTGCATGGTTTAGGTGTGACAAGGCTGCAGCTTTGGCATCTGGCTAGCATAGAGAGTACCACTTCAAATTCTTTCAACTGCGCGTGGGACAGATGTCATAATTTCCCACTGCTGCTATCTGGCTTTTTTACGCCACATAGAGGACCTCTGGATACTGAACCTCCATAATTTCACCACAAAAGTTTTTTGCATGTTCAAAACAGTTGGGGAGCTCTTGATCTCTTCTTGCACACCAAAGACTCCTCCAAAACGCTGCAAAGATCATCCACATTCAGGTTAATTTTGTTTTTTAATATTGTCATACGGTTCTAATCCTGTGTGAAAGAAGCCTTGGGGGTAGTATTTTTTGACAAAAATAAATTATATATAAATTACATATAATTATTATAAAATGTCAAGAATATATCACAATCTTGGATAATTATTGATATAGACTGTTGATCTTCACTTGTAACTGCGTTTATTGCTATTTCCTACCTGTTTAACTAGTAACTCTGGAAAAAATAAATAAACAAATATATATATTTGTTCATATATATATATATATATTATATAGATATATATATATATATATATATATATATATATATATATATGTCTCCTATGAAACTTTTACAAATGTAACAATGTGCAATGTGTGAGTATTAAATACTGAATTGTTACAAAAAGGTCTTAAATGTGTATCAGCAGCTGTTTGTCTTGCGGTTTCATAAGCAGCATGTAAGGCAAATTAACAGATTTGTATTACATATAACAAAATATCCAATTCAAATGTATTGTATCAAATGTACACTGATTACTTGCTTGGACATTTAAGATTGCCTGAAAGCTGAACTAATTTAAGTTCTGTATTCCACATGTTCTACAGACACAGTGGGTAATTTTGTTTTAACACGCTTACATATGTCTTGCTTCTTCCATGATTTTCATCTCTTCTTTTCCTCACAAGGGGGAGCCTGTTAAAAAAGAAGACATATTTGTTGCTGTGAAAACCTGCAGAAAGTTTCACAGTGAACGAGGTGAGTCATGTTCCCACTCTACAAAAAAGCCACTTAATTTTCCTATAAATATTGCACATTTATGGCCTGCTGTTTTGGGTAATGGATTTGTTTTACCCCTGACATGTGGAACTGTATGAGTGCCTTCTCTTATTATACTAAAATCTCTCACTAAATTACTCCACCATCATGTCTGAAAGGATTTATTTGTGCTGAAGTAAAAAAAAAATGTGTGAAGTACTTAATGCTGTGTTTCACCCTGGAAGTACTTAATGTTGTGCTTCATGCTGGAAAAGCACACTCATCCAACAGTAACTCTTATTGGCACACTCTGACCACCATTAAGCTTCTCACAGTAACTCTACTGCTGTTTTAACCTGATGAAAATGGAGTATGTTAAGTCAATAGAGCAAATGGCAAATTAATTACAGAAGGATCAGTTGAATTGTGTGTTATATTTAAAAGGAGTGCATGAAATGTAATTTTACTAATTACTTTAATCACTGTTTCCTCTTCCAAGCTGTTAATATTATGTTCAGGTTAATAATAACAGAGAATAGTTCAGATTTATAAACCAAACAACATGGAGGTGTTTTGTACTTCATTCAATATCACACATGCTTTAATGAAGCCTTATCCTATTTCTCTGCCAGTTGTAATGATGCACTTCGATAGCACATTTAGAGAATGACTACTGCAACAATAGTAAACATCCTGAAACATCACAAAGCTGCAGAAAGTAATAAAGCTGGAGATGCATGATAATACCTGGATCAGCCAATAAAGGCTTCAAAATAAAGCTGTAGCTCTGACAGATAAGCAAGGTGGTTATTATCATTACTTTCTGTATTTCTGAATTATCCAAGCCTGTTAAAGTAGGAAGTTCACAATGGAAATATTATGCAATAGTAAATGTGACAATTGTTGTTATTAGAAGATGAAGCAGTCATTTTTGAAGCAATCATTTATTTTTTGGTAATTGAATTAGCACATTTTGAAAGTGATTTTTGCGTACATATGCCAGCTGGCATTCCCAAAAGCAGTAAATGTAAGGTGTTCATTTGGAAAGACACAATGTTCTCTGAAGTTAGATTATAAAAGTCAACATTCTCATGCATTTCATTCAGTCTAACTCACAGTCAGGTATATTGGTTTAAATGAGAGTAACTGTGTAGCCGTGCTGTAACATCTTTTAGACTGAAGTTGTTTTAAGATTACACAGCAGAATTATTATTTGTGAAACATTTGAAAATCCACTCTAAATAGCCCCACGATTTCTGTAGTAAGACTTTAACCATATCTTCTAGTAAAAGATAAGGCTTAAAGCCAAAGGCAGAATTTGCTGATAGAGTACTGCACATGATGAACAGCTAAGAAATAACAAAGGTTAAAGTTAATTACAGTACTCAGAGTGAAAACAATTAACGGTAAAAATCTATACTTCTTTGGCAGTTGTCTAGAATTATGGGATCTACTTTAGTATAACACAAAACATACCAAATCAAATATTTATTACTAAATTTATACACAATAATTTTTTACCCTCAAATAGAAAAAAGCCCTCATAAGCTGTTTTATTTCTTTGAGTTAAAATTGTAGTATGTAACTTTAAAAAATATTTGTCTGCATATTTGTTGAAACTGTCACTATGTTGTGACAGTATGGTGTGAGACAGATAAGCTGTGAAAAAATCGAGCTCCTCTGCCTTCTCCTCGTGCCATCGAGAAACAACCAGAGCCAGGAGTAGGGTCTTACCGCTTACTAAGCACTTAGTAAGGGAACTGTTGACCCCCACATGGATGATGGACCTCCTGGGTCATCCTTGCGTATAATTTCCAAATGCCTGAATCTTGCACATTCAACTGTTTGAATGATTATACACCATTATGAACACTATTTTAATTGTCCAGGAATGAAACTAGTTCTGTTTCCCAGAGATAAACAGGTTTTGGTGTGAAATGTGCAAATCTGTCCCAGAACGAAAACAAAAGAAGCTGGTAAGAGCATGTTATAAACCACTGAAAACCAAGTCCTGTTTTAATATGGACTGAAAGGCTGCTCAGAGCGGAAGAAGGCATGACTTCAGTAGCAACATAAAAAGACATATATTATTTATCAGATGCACATGGATCTTACATTTTGGAGTCATGTCCGGTTAAATTAAAATTAAGGTTTTTGGCCATAATGCCCATGGTTACATTCTGAGGAAAAACATGGAAGCTTGCAATCCTCAAACACCTAGCAGTGAAGAAGGGAGGTGGAAGTATCATGTTGTGTCTTGTGCCCCAGATGGATTGGTACACTTTAGAACACTATGTGGCAATATTAAGGCAATATCACAAGACTGCTGTTAAAACTTTGGCACAAATGAATAATGACTCTAAGCTTACCACCCAAAATTAGATTTGAAGTGCATCAAGAACAACAATGTCAGTGTTTTTGGAGTGGCATTCACAAAGCTGTGATCTCAGTCCCTCAAAAATATGTAGGCAGAGCTCAAAAGGTGTGTAGGGGCAAAGTGGTCAACAAACCTAACTCAGTTACACCAGTTCTGTCTGGGGAAATGGGCCAAAATTCCAGCAAACTATTGTGAGAAGCTTTTGGAAGAATAATTGTTTGACCCTAGTCATATTGATTGAGAGGCAGTTCTACCAAATACTAAGGCTATGTAAGTAAACTTCTGTCTCATATCATTCTCACATTTAGCAGATACACATAGATTTTATAATCCTTGATGAACTTAAATAGGAAATGTTTGGCCTTATTTTATGTCAGACAGGGAGGCAAACAAGGTTATTTGCCTCATAGTGTATGATGTAAACATCTCTTTAAACTGGGATAAATGATTTAAAGTTTGACCAAATAAAGAAAAAATAATTAAAACAGCATTGTGTCTCTGCATGTCTCTTTCCAAAGTTTACCAACACCAGACAGAAGCATAGGATATGTTTATGTCTGTGTTTTTACTTTATATGAAATAATAATTAGGTCAGCTACAGTATACATTGTGTATACTCCTCAGAGATCAGAGACCTGCTTATTTTTAAAACTTAGTGAACACTATATTGATTCTTCCTGCCCTTTGCTCCAGTTCCAGTGATAAAGAAGACTTGGGAAAAGGATGCCTTATTTTTAGAGTACTACAGCGACCACGCCGAGCCTTCCATACCAACCATTAATTTAGGAGTGCCAAACACTGAGAGAGGTGAGTCCTCCTTTTTCAAGCCTCAACACCCTCGGCCTCTCAACAGTAGATGCAGCTAGTGGCCTTGGTTGACACTGTCAGCTGCGCTGCACACATTGGTAAATGAAAAATGATACAGCAAACTGAAGTTGAAAGTTACACACTCTAAGACCTTGTGAAGGGAATGTAATTCAAACCGAATATTGGAGGAAAATTGGAAGTAAATGAAGTGTCAGCAGGGAATTTCTCCACAGATTGTTTCTAAAATTGTGTTTATGTTACCTCTGAAAATGAAAAAAATAATTGACATTTACACAACCATTTTTTCAGTGTGTGTGATCAGTGTGAGTTTTTTAATAGATAAATTTACACCCATTTTTTTCATTTTCTTAAAATATTTTCAAGGAAAACAGTGCTACGTGGTGGTAAATGCATCCGTGCATCCCTTTTGCTTTTGAATGTTGGCAGCTGTGAACAATAACACAGGGACGAAACACAAGCTGTTAAATTTATCATCTGCTGTTTTCATTTACATCGAAATATGATTATTTTCACCCAACACATCTCAGCCCTTTGACACCAAAGACATGTTTCTGAATCACTCCTCTTAAGCTCTGAATTGATGGTGAAAGAGTACACATTACCTTACAGATACCTCACATCCTGTAAAAACCATACAATCCTAAGGGCAGCATGGGTGTAGGTGAGATAATAATTCTTTTTTTTTTTTTTAACTCCAGCAATAAAGCAAGAGAACCATACCCAAAAATGTCCCTTAATTATTACGCAAACTCAAATTTAATTTTGTATCTTTTAAGAATTTTGATTTTATATGTTGAAATTGTAATTTTACTTTCTAAATAACATAAATAAACCCAGAGGAAAACATTACAGTTCAGCATTTGCTTAGTTGTTAGCAACCTCAGGCTGTACCTGGCAACAAAGCCCAATGGAGGCTCCCTCTGGGATCCCTATAGATGACTGACAGGAAGAAGAAGATCAAGGGACAGAGTAAGTGTCCCTGTAATGCATCTTATACTGACCTAAAGCATTGGGATGGATGGATGGACAGATGGATGGATGGAAAAATGGTGTATATTTTTCCTTGCCCTCATTTCTAGCTGAATACATTTATTGATATGCTAATTAGTATTTTAATATGGCAGAGTCAGCCTTTCCTTGTGCAAACCTTTATATAGGCTTCACCCTGAGGCAAGATTTGGAGTGTGAGTCACGTCATTTCTGAATGAACTTGTCAGGAAGGTCTATTTTCTCAGTCTCTGCCATCAAGCCATTCTGACATGATACCTCACCTATTTTATTCACGTTTCCCAAACATTTCCAAATTTAGAATTTCTTTTAAACATTAAATTAAAACAGATACAAGAGGCTATTCTCTACTTTGTTGCATAATCAGTGATATTTTGAATCTATTGAAATTCTCACGTAAAACCAGCACAGGCTCTCTGCCTCAGTGCCTCTATGCTTGCTGGAGGCTGGAGCCAAACTTACTCTACAGTGAGATTGCCATTGGCACAAGAATTGCTCTATGGACCTGTGATTCATGTTGTAACTTAATGGGATGTGCAATGGCTGTAGACATTTTCAGCCCTCAATACAGTGGGTAAAGGTTGCTCAAAAAAGTCTATTTCTTTCTTGTCTTTGCTGCTTTCTTCAGGCGGTTTAGCCCACTAACAAGGATTTGCTTTGCAACTTGTTTCCAGAGACTAAAAGAGGTAGATTGCCACTGGCTACTTGCTGGTAAATGTGGATTTGCAGTTCTGAGGTTTAGTGATATAAAGGTCCAGGATATCTTGCCATGTCAGTCTCCATATAGCTTTGATTTTTGTTAATGTAAACTCCTTCACTCGAGATGCCTTAACTTCATTGATAGTGACAGGTCTCACGCTATAATATAGCCACATATTTCCACATTTATCCATACATTTTTCATATCTTCTTCCTTATGACAGATCATTGGGTTAATGCAAAGGAAAACTGCCACCTTCTAGCTGTGTTTTAGCAAAAAAAAAAAAAAAAAAAAAAAAAAATCAGTTTTACTTAATGTTCTGTATGTTTGCACATTCCAGCACTTTTAATTCTTTAAGATGTGATTCATTCCAGTTCTAATTTTAATGTTTTTCACAAGAAAAATCCACACCTCTTTTCTACCAGTAACTGATGTCAGTATTTTTGGAAGTCGGTGTTGGCCAAGTCTTTGTGAAAGATCAAGCAGAAGAAAGTAAAGTGTGTCCTTCTCTATAATCTGTCTTCTAAGGCATGCCAGGTTTTTTTTTTTGGAGGGCAACAACTTGGTGCTGGCAGCAGTCCACATCCCATCATCGACTGGTTTGGTAAAATGCCAGACAATAAAGCTGCTGTCAGAGCATTGTAATAAAACTTAAAATCAATTTTACATCTTGGAGAATAAACAATCCATTGGAATTATAGACTTATTTTGGATTGGAGTCCAAAATACACAAAATATGTATATAAGAAACAGCTTAGTGTGCAAATTTTAGTGATTTGTTGGCAGAAACCAATAAAATGCTACTGATAATCACTTAAAAATTATAAACACTATTACACTGAACAATATAAATGCAACACTTTTGTTTTTGCTCCCATTTTTCATGAGCTGAACTCAAAGATCTAAAACATTTTTTTATACACACAAAATAACAGTTTCTCTCAAATATTGTTCACAAATCTGTCCAAATCTGTGATAATGAGCACTTCTCCTCTGCAGAGATAATCCATCCCATCTAGCAGGCGTGGCATATCAAGATGCTGATTAGACAGCATGATTATTGCACAGGTGTTAGTTAGGTTGGCCACAATAAAAGACCACTCTGAACTTTGCTGTTTCATCACACAGCACAATGCCACGGATGTCACAAGTTTTGAGGGAGCAACAATTGGTATGCTGACTGTAGGGGTGTTGACCAGAGCCTGTGAATTGAATTGAGACCAGCCACCCGGACAGCTGCTGAAACAATCTGTTTGCACAACCAAAGAATTTCTGCAAAAACTGTCAGAAACCGTCTCAGGGAAGCTCATCTGCTTGCTCGTTGTCCTCATTGGGGTCTCGAACTGACTGCAGTTTCTTGTCGTAATCGACTTGAGTGGGTAAATGCTCACATTCGATGGTGTCTGGCACATTGGAGAGGTGTGCTCTTCATGGATGAATCCCGGTTTTCACTGTTCAGGCCAGATGGCAGACAGCATGTGTGGCATCGTGTGGGTGAACGGTTTGCTGATGTTACCATTGTAGATTGAGTGGCTCATGGTGGCGGTGGGGTTATGGTATGGGCAGGCGTCTGTCATGGACATCGAACACAGGTGCGTTTTATCAATGGCATTTTGAATGCACAGAGATACGGTGATGAGATCCCGAGGCCCATTGTTGTGGCGTTCATCCATGACCATCAGCTCATGTTGCAGCATGATGATACATGGCTCCATGTTGTAAGGATCTGTACACAATTCCTGGAAGCTGAAAACATCCCAGTTCTTGCATAGCCACTACTCACTGGACATGTCACCCATTGAGCGTGTTTGGGATGTTTGGGATGCTCTGGATCGGCGTATACGACAGCGTGTTGCAGTTCCTCCCAATATCCATCAACTTGGCACAGCCACTGAAGAGGAGTGGACCAACATTCCACAGACCACAATCAACAACCTGATCAATTCTATTCAAGGGAGCTGTGTTGCACTGTGTGAAGCAAATGGTGGTCACACCAGATACTGACTGGCTTTCAGACCCCCACAATAAAGCAAAACAGCACATTTCAGAGTGGTCTTTTATTATGGCCAGCCAAAGGCACACCTGTGCAATAATCATGCTGTCTAATCAGCATCTTGATACGCCACACCTGTGAGGTGGGATGAGTTATCTCTGCAGAGGAGAAGTGCTCACTATCACAGATTTGGACAGATTTGTGAACAGTATTTGAGAGAAATTGTTATTTTGTGTACATAGAAAATGTTTTAGATCTTTGAGTTTAGCTCATGAGAAATGGGACCAAAAACAAGTGTTGCGTTTATATTTTGGTTCAGTCTATTTTCTTTTGCTTTATTTAAGCCATTCCTATTTGAGAGTGTAAGAAGATATAGCTTATCTTCCAAATAATGCACCACACTGCAAGAATATATTTCTCTGAGTAGCTTCTACTTGTTTAGAAAAGTAGTCAGTAGGGGTGTTACAGTGCATCCAGCTCATGAGACGAGGCAGTACACAATTGTTAGGCTAATGAGAAGAGGTGAGATTTTCGCAATATTTATTGAAAACAAAAACATCCCTTTTCTTGTTTTCACAAATAGAGTACACAAACACTTTTCACAGCTCATTACCTGTGTTTTTTAATGATCTGTAATGAGTTTAGAATATTCCAGTCAGGGGTTTTAGTAAATCAGTATGTAATACAAAAACAGAAATAAAAATGTTCATATTTACAAATAGAATAACATTTCATAAATCTTAATCAGTGTTTTAAGAAATCTGTCTAAAGACAAAATGCTGTCCAGATGTATTGAAGAACCTTCTATCTATACTAAAATGAGTGTAGCACTAATAGCAAGCTGCAAAGCAGGTGCTAACAGGAGTCAACAGTGGCTAACTGTTAGCCAGATGTTGTGTTCTTACAGGGCAATCCAAATGCTTGTATCTGATCTGTCACTCTGTCACCATTTCTTTTTTTTTTTTTTTTTTTTTTTTTTTCAGCTTACCCAAAATGCTGCCGGATTTTGAGAACTCTTAATCAGTCAACTGTCAGCACATCAGGACACCTGCTTCTGTTATATCACTGTTCATAAGTCTGTTTCAAAATCTATCAGAATCAAACTGTGAATCCTGTTCATTTCCAGTGAGCTATCTTTATAACACTAAGTGATGCTTCAGGTCTCTGTTTGTTTCTCAGGATGAAGAATTTATTTGAAATCAGTGCAAAATTAATAGTAATTAAACAGATACTTAAAAATGTAAAAATAACTAACACCAAGAAAAAAAATTATTTTAATCAACCGATGGCTGTTCTTCACTGGTTAATAAATAAAATAACCAAGAGTAAATGACTCACAAAAAATCTAAACAAGACTAATTCTCATCAATGCGCTTCTTAATAAAGATAGGATAATAACTCAACCCTAAAGCAACTATAATTAAACTGATTACAAATCTGAACATTACCAGAATCTTATTGGTTTCTTCGAAATCACAAGGAAATAGATTTTATAGCTTATTTCTGAATTATAAAACTCAAGTATGAACAAAGAAAAGAAAGTGAATAAAATAAAACTTCTAGGACCACCCTAATTTCTGTTTCCATTTCTAATTTTTAATTCTCACAGAACCGACCTGACCTCTGTAGAGATGCGGTTTTGGCACTCATCTCTCAGCTCATTTACTGTTGAGTCTTGGCACAAACTGCTTTTCCATCATTCGAAGGTCACTACAGGGAGGGAAGGCGGTGCTATTCTGTACCTTCTGGCCAGGTATTTGATATCTGGATGGCCCCAACTTTGGATCATGATGGAAAAAGGCGCTAATATGATGGGAAACACAACCTATAATCACTAACAGGGTTAAGATAAGCATGTCCACACCATGCATGTCAGAGATGTAACCTTATATAAATAAAAACTGGGAAAACTTTCACTGTAGCAAAAACGAACATTACATAAATATGGAGTGACCTGTAAAAACGTTCACAGGCTTATAACAGCAGCCAACACTTACTTCGGCAGATAAAGTGGCATGCTGAAAGCAACTGGATAGTGCTTTGGAAAACACTTTCTTTTAAGCTTTCCTTGTGGAAACCACAAGTTGCATCTATTTACAATAATCAAACAGGAAATGGGGCGAGAGAGAAAGAGTGAAGCCATGCAGCAAAGGTCCAAAGGTTTGTAATCAAACCCCAGACAGTTTTTTCAAGAAGTAATAGCCTCTGTATATGGGGCAACCGCTCTAGCAGAATGCCACACGTACTTAACTGTGACGAGAAATACAGAAAGGTTTTATATTGTGAAATTTCACACTACAAGTTCTTGTAACATCCTTTCTTGCTCCTTTAAAACAGGAAAACGACAGTGGAAAAGAGAGTAAACGTAAACATCCGTTGTAGGTAGTCAGTATGTGAAATGTAGCCACTGGCCTCAAAAACAGTCAGAAAAATACTGAATCAAAAAAAATACTTAGATTTTCTAAGACAAATAAACAGAAGTTTTAATATTCTAGAGTTTGATATTTCTTTTCTCACACTTGCCATCAAAATCACTTTTCCTTTAATGCTTCAAAACCTTTCTCATCTGTCACTTGCATTGAGGTCTAAAATAATAAAATCGTGCATCTAATATGTGAAACACATCCTGCTGTTTCTAACTTGCAGGGTAATTTTCTCTTTCAGACGAAAGTTCATCTTTGCAGTTAGTATCCTTACAACCAGCACATACTGACCTCACCGATGCCTTTCAGAAAAAAAGTTATTAATCTTGAGATGACATTACAAGTGCTCAGTTTGAAGTCTTATGTGACAGGAGTGAAAAGGGAGGTGACAGTGTGGTCCCCTGGGCCTCCAGAGTGCCACTCTGCAGCGTATAATGCATTTCTAATAGGCTGCTGTTTATAGCCAGGCCACATCTGAGTGAAACCAGCCTGCTCTATCTTCTTTTTGAAATGACCCAACTCTTGGATCTTTATCAAAATAAAACCAACCTTAATTTATTATCTACTGTATGTTTATTCAATGTGAATGCCATTCCACTGCAGCTTGACAGGAAATCTTTGAAAAAGAATAAGAAAGAATGAAAGAGAGATGGACTTTAAGGCTTTCAAGCTTTAATTGGACTGAAAATGTCATGTGGGGCTGTTCAGACTGCATTACAATAGCTAATTGAATCAGTTGCTGCAACTAATCATTTATATTTTTCCACTAATGTTTTGCTATTTTCTAAATTAATCTTTGGGTAATCACATTTTCAAAATGCTTTTTTTCTGCTTTGTTCTATAACAATAGCATTATCTTCTATGTCACGTTCACCAAAGACTACAAGCAAAGCATCACCTGCTTATGTTGCAGAAGGCAGCATTTTTCATTCATAAATCTAAGTGTGGATGCAGTGATGAGACCGGTTGGTGATATAACCTGGCCAGTTGAGAGATAAAAGTTAAAATAGAGGCTATGCACAAAGTGTATTAAAATAGTGGATTTATTAAGCTGAAAGATCCAGCCTCATTTAAAAATGTAGCTAAATAGGCTTTAGCAGCAAGATAGATGAACCCTAAATTAGAACATGATCATGTTTAATGTCAGCAGAATTGTCACTATAAAACGTTCTCTAAATAAAATTAATTTGGTGTATCCCTATTTACATGCCACTTACCATTTTCATGAGCAACACCCTCATTACCTTAACATAATATGTTGTTTATCAAAAGCCAGATCAACATTGTTGTTATATTTCGATTAAACTCTTGGCCTCTTTTATACCAAACAGATCTAAAGAAGTCCTGTCACTAGAAGTTCAATTAGGAATCATTTACTTTGCTCCGCAAAGATATTCATTCTCTGGGAGCTTACCACATTTAGCCAGTTTTAAAACAACACACCTCAATGTATTTGAATGCTATGTTACAGATCAGCACAAAGTGATGCATAATTGTGAGGAGGTAGGAAAATGGCGCATGCTTCCTAGTTTGTCCAAAGGTATGGTGTATTTGTATTGAGTCCCCCTTTGTTTGTACTGTGTAGAATCACCTTTTGCTGCACTTAAAGATTTCCAAGGAGTTTCTCTAACAACTTAACACATCTAGAGTATAGCTCTTTGCAGTATAGCTCAAGTGCAGTCAGATTGAATGGAGGGAATCTATGAACATCAATTTTCAATTCTTGCCACAGATTCTTTCATGGATTTAGATCTGAATTTTGAAAGGACAAGCTTGAATATTATTTAATCAAAACAAATCCATTATAACTGGCTGTAATTTTAGTTTCGTTGTGCTGCTGGAAGATGAGCCTCTGCCCAGGTTTAAGTGTTTTACCAAGGTTCTTCCACAGTTTTGCTTAATTCATCTTCCCATCAACTGCGAAAAGAAAAACATCCCCACAGCTTGATGTTGCCACTATACTATATTTCACTGTATGCTTACAGTGTTTGGGGGTTATATACTGGTTGTAATGGGACAAAATGTGGAAAACGTTCAACTGGTTCAACTGACCTTTGCAGGTCACTGTTATTTTCTAACTTGACTATGAGATTTGCATTTTATGACAAAAAGACAGCTTTTGCGCCTGCACTCCTAAAAAACAAAACAAAACCCTCCAAAAAACATTACTTAAGTTTTAAAGGTATTTTAGCACATCTTAGGTCAATTGATACTCAAGTAAAATGAAACACTTTTGTTGAGATCTTTTTTAAAGTAAAGCACAAAGATGTGTTGAACTTTCACCTTAAAAATACATCATGCAATGTCTTTTGCAGCCCACTCAGTTTGACCTTGCTTAACTGTTTGTTAAATACTGATTAGTTCATAAAAAACAATTAAAATTCTATTTTTAAAGTGGGTTTTAATGAAATCTTGAGCTTCTACAAACACAATGGAGATGATGTGTACAAATAACCAACCCAAAACACCTGACACTAGAAAATCTGAAGTTATTTAATTTCTCAAAAACAGAATGAGAGAAAGTGCATCACCAAATCTTGTTTGACATCTTGTTTAACAAAAAGCTGCAGCTCTGCTTCTTTCATCCATAGATTTATGTCAGTGTTTATTCAAAGCGAGTTCTGGCAAAGTTTCTCTCAAGGATCATCCTGAAGAAAGTGTCTCCTTCACAGTAATATTGACTTGAAATGTATGCCAGACTTTTTCTTTCAGGAGGCATTTATCCTGTGTTGGCAGGAATCGGGGTTTGGTAAACAGCCAGTTTACAAAGCTTCTGTCAGTGAATACTGTCAGTTAAATAGAGCTCATAATAGATTTTATGTACCGGAGTACTTGTGCATTAGATGGATTTTGAACTTTGATTTTAATTGCCACCTGAGTGCTGGAGATGGGTACTAGGCTCCCAAGTGGCTGTAGAAAAGGAACTCATCGATTTCCGTTTGAACTTCAAATAAAAAATGTTACATGTGATCAGTATATAAAATGTCCCTTTTATAAGAAGAAAGGCAAATAGCAATTAGCAGTTGATCATAATTTATCATCTTCTGCCACAAGCCATGTAGGGAAAATGGCAAACATGTGGTGGAAGATGCTCTTGTTAGGTGACAACAAAACAATTTTTTTAGTTTACATAACAAAACTGTGTAGCAGGAAACTAAGTTAATAAGAATATGAATAATAATGAACTGAGTTCCTGGAAGAAAACTTGTTAATGGCTGAAGAAGGCTCTGGACTGGGGTGGAAGTTCACTTCCAACAGGACAACAACCCTAAACATATAGTCAGAGCTACAATGGAGCCATTTAGAGTAAAGAATATTCCTGTGTTAGACTCAGTCAGAACATAGACCTAATCAAGACTTGAAAATAGATGTTAAGAAACACTTTTTATCCAGTGTAGCAGAGCCTGAGCTATTGTGCAAAACGAAATTGTTCTGATCAAATGTTCTTTTTTTTTTTTTTTTTTTTTTTTTTTTTTTTTTTGGGTTTTAAAATCATAATATTCCTGTAATTTTGAGAGTGTTACATGTCATTATAAAATGTAAAAAGATTCAAGCTGTATGAATACTTCAGCAAGGCACTGAATATTCTACAGCTATGAAATTAAGTGCTGTGCAAAAGTCATTGCGATGACCTGAGAGTGAGGGTACTTTATGTAATGATATCCTAATCATTACTGCACTGATGAGGTCTGAGTCATCTCTAAATACCAAATGTTTGAAGTGGCTGGTTTAGTAGGGGAGTTTGCCATATTTTTGAGTAATTAAACTAATTATCTAACCACGAGTGCATTCATAGATTATGTGTAGAACATTGTACTTTGAGCCCAAGATGGTCAGAAAGGAAAAGGGACGATGACGAAGTAATGGGTTGTTTGAGAAAATGAGCTTCATTTCTTCATGTTTGGACCCACATAAACTGCCTTTTTAGATACAGCAACGTACAATGCAAGCTAAAATAACAATGTGACAGCTGCTTTATGATCAGGCAGACCATGTTGGGCTGAAAGCTCACCACTCTTTCCACAGCCATTGGTGTGGAAAGAGTCTTTTCAAGTCTTTTTAGATGAGTTTTGATGTTTATTTCACAGTTCCTTTCTGATGCATTCAAAAAATCTGTGGCGGCCAGAGTTAGCTTTGGAACAAATCTGTAAGGATTTTTTCCTAAAGCTTTGTATTTTCTCGCACCATGGAGATGCAAAGTAAATATGCAATACTGTCATTAATTATTAATACTGGTATTAATAACCATCTGACATTAGTCAGGAGTTTTCATTCAATGCCACTTAACTATCTGTGTGCCCTTAAAACATACCAACATTCCACAAATAAAAAAGTAAAACAGTTTAAAAAAAAAACATTAGGAAAACAGGTAAAATTATGCTGAAGAGAAAATTAAGGAAGAAAAGTTTCCATGTTGCCTCGATGACCTAGTTAAAGACCATCTGTCTAAACATCCTGCTGTCACAAAGAGATACTAAGTCAGGTGAAAAACCCACATCTTCACACAAAATGTGTATTTAACTATTAGTATGAGCAAACAAAAGAAATAATGACACAAGATTCTTAAATTGTGGCTTAAGAACAATAAAATTCACATTCTACTGCATCCATTACCCTTCATTAACTTAAAAAATAACTAACAAATAGAAACAGATTATATTTTAGCCTAAAGAGAAGCTTTCCATATTATTAAATTTGCTAGATTTTTTTTATACTTCTTGTGTGAGCATTTTGTGATCATGTGAAGTACAAAAGAAGTTATTTACTTCATCTCTCTGATATCTGAGGCATTACTCACCACTCCCTGCTTTAAAGAGGATTACCAGCCTTGTCTGAAGATCTGCTCTAAAAAAGTGGGGTTTTGGATTATATTTCTGCCAGTGTCCTCTCTCATTCCATATTCAGACATGGAAAAAAAACTCTAAAAAATACCTAAGGTTCCTTATAAATAATACAGCAGGGTCTCAGGATTCGTAGTAATGCATGCCACCGGGGATTTCTGTGCCTCTGCTCTGAGCCCTGATGCTGTGTAGACATCTGAAATCTGGCAAGTGCATTTCTCTTGGCTCTTGGTGTGTTTTGTTCATGACCACACTATAGGTTTTGTTTTTAGGAGATGGCAGACTATTTTGTTCCTTCTGCCTGTCATGTGAAATATGCCCAGCTAAATGTTCAATCTTTGTGACCCGTCCTGCCAAACTCTCATTATTTTCTCCAGCATATCAGTAAGTTGACATTTCTTCTGCTGGCAAAGTTTAGTTGGAAGTTATTTTTTTTAAATAAAAGCTCTAACTGTCAAATTGCATTGGCTGAAGTGCAAAGTAGGTCTTTCAAATACAAATATTTTGAAGCAAAGAGAGTGTAAACCTGAGTTCACATGTTTGATCTCAGGAGTAGCTGATGTGTGCAGCCAGAGCCAAATATACTGTACTGCAAGGTGTTCTCGAGAAAGCAGAATGCTGCATGTTTATGCTTACGATGCACAAAGCTGTCAAGCAAAAGCTGCAAACACAAAGTAGTGCATATTCCGAAGTTGTTGCACTAGTTCTTATATTTATTAACTTCTTTAAGGTTTCTGTTCAAGAATCTGGTTCTTAAAGTTCCTGCACTATTTAGTTTGTTTCTTATTGTATGGTACCTTGTAATAACAACTTTTTCATGTTTTGTCAAACTGCAGACACGCTGATATATTTTTCTAGGATTCTATGTGATAGACAAACATAATTATGAATGGAAAGAAAATTATACTTGTTTTTTTATTTTTTTTATTTCTTTTTTCCCCAAATGAAAAACTAAACGTTATACATACCTATTCAGCCCCTCCTGAGTGAAGGGTTAACCCTAATCCTACTTTGTCGAACCACCTTTCACTTCATTTAGTGTTGCACTTGTTTACTGTACATCTCTGCCAGCTTTGAAAATCTAGAGAAGGAAATTTGTACCCATTGTTCTTTGCGAAACAGCTCAGTCAGATTGGATGCGGTGCACCAACAGGTTCACCCAACTAAAAAGTAATGGCTCAGGTGGGTGAATCTGCAGCGAAAGTCGAGGAAGGCTCTCTCTGCCTGTAAGAGTGGACAGCCATGTCTTGGAAGGTTTTCAGTTTAGATTACTCTTTCCATTTTTCAGATGATGGACTGAACAGTGCTCTGTGAAATGTTCTATAGCCTAAAGTTTACAACAGTTTTATCCCTGGGCTGTCTGCTATGTTCCTTGGTCTGTGTGATGCTGTTTGTTCATTGTTGTTCTCTAACAAACCTCTGAGATCACAGAACAACTGCCTTTAAACTGAGAATAAATTACAAACAGGTGGACTCTATTTACTAGTTTGGTGACCTCTGCATGCAGTGGGTTTCACTGGATTTTTTTTAAATGTATTTATTTATCAGAGTGAAGGAGAATGACTTGAAATGCATGACAGACTTCTCATATTTTCATTTGTAAAATATTTTAATAACCATTATTCATCTTTCTTCCTCTTTACAATTATTCACTACTTAGTACTGAACTCACATGAAATCCAATAAAATGCAATAATGTTTACAGTTGTTATGAATCATTTGTTAAAGATTTTCAACGGGTCTGAATGAATGCTTTTCCTCGTAACTTATAGTTATCATCCTACTTTTTCAGCTCTCCAGAGTCAATATGATTAATTGACATTAATTGTGTTCCTCATGTCTGTAAGTTTGTTAATTTGATCATGTGCACAATTTAACAAATGTAGTTATGCTTCTCTTTCCAAACAAGGCCGTTTATCTTTGCAAACCACAGCTCTGCACATGGTCAATATGTGATGAAGTCGTACTGACCTCTATGTTGATGGAATGTCTCCATTCATAGGCCATTGTGGGAAAACCTTTGCAATCCTTCAAAGGTTCCTGAGCAGTGCTGTCCCGAACACCAAGTGGCTTGTTATTGTGGATGATGACACACTCATCAGGTAAAATTTCATAAGAATATTTAACATGTACTTTCGCTACTTTTGCAGTTGATGGAATGTCTTTATTCCCCAAGATTCACTGACATTTATTCATAAATGTTTTCTGCAGATTTGGTCCCAGCTTTAAAAAGATTTGCACAGTGAAAGAAAAAAAAAATTCTTGAATGCAAGAAGTCACTTAACATCCTGTCAAAGATTTAAAATTACACCTCCAGCTGGATTCACCTGCAGTTAGGTTTCCTTTCAAGCGAAAGGAACTGGAGGGAGAAAGCTTATCCCAGCCTCTAAATGGAGCATTTTTATAGTCATTTAGGCACACGCATGTAAGTGTGATGAGAGTGTGTGTCATGCCTTTGACTTGTGCTTTTCATAGCCTCCACCGACTACGAGTCTTGCTGAGCTGCTACGACCCCTCTGCGCCTGTCTGCCTCGGAGAGAGATACGGCTATGGACTGAGCCAAGGTGGCTACAGTTACATCACTGGAGGTGGCGGGTAAGTTCGACTCCTCAGATGCTGTGGGAATAACGAGTGATACAGATAAGTAGGCAGCAGATTAATTATAAAGGATGCAGTGAAAACTTTGCTATCTTTAATTTACAGATTAACCTTTGCAGTTTGATTTAAGTGCACTCTAAGGAAAACCATGTTCACAGGCTGCTCTCTAGATAGATAAACAAAATATTTCTGGAGTAAATCACCACAGAACAAAGTCAATAAACAGCCTTAATCAGCTGATATAACAGGACAGTTATCCGATTCTTTCCATGTTTGTCTCACAAATGCAAATTGCTGATCAATGGAAGAAAAGTCCGATAATCTTGAACTGGATTTGATCAAATTCTAATTTTAATTCCCTGGTTTTATGATTTCTGTGATTTGTGTGCAGAATTTAGTTATTTGGGAAAGTTTGTACACAAGATGAATTTTGAACTTGGAGCAAGATGTGTGGGAGAATCTATTTAAGGACCTGAGTGTTGCTGTGACACTTTTTCATTCAGGTGTCACCCACAAAAAAAAAAACAAAACTGATCACACAGAGTGATTTGTCTGGCAGCTTATAGGTTCTCTCTTCCTTTTTTTTCCATTCCAGTAACAGCTCAGTTTGCAACTTTGCTCAACATTCAATTTAAGAACATTTATTTAGTCAGAGAAAAAAATGCCAAGAAATAGTTTCATGCTTTTCATTCACACTTTATTTTCTGGGAACTTCTATTTTGGATTCATCATTCCTTTCATTAATGTTTTCCTGAGGTATAAATATGACATGACGGAGAAGTGCTTTTCTTTTAGTAGCTGGCCACCAGGCTTGACGAGGACCCCTATATTTATCTTGCCACTCCACACAGTGAGGAGGAGGATTAGATGGGTATAAAAACAACAAAAAACTCCAAAGCTACTGTTGGAGAACTGCAGCAAAGAGTGGTTTGTCAGGATCACCAAGTCTCCATAACCATTAGACACTCTCTTAATACTAACTCTTTTGTTTAGGACTATATTGTTAGCCAGCCTGTTCTCTCCTTGGGCAGTTTTCTAAAACTGCAGTAAATTTCACATTACAGTTGATATTAGTGTCACATTTAAGTTTCTAAATAGTGTCAATAGGATGGAATCTTAAAATGATTTATTCTACCTTGCTGGAATAAAACTCATCCATGTGTTTATCTTTAGTTGAATTAATTACTGCAACAGTGTCTTCACAGGTCTGCCTAAAAAGTCCATTAAACAGCTCCAGCTGATCCAGAACACTGCTGCTAGTTTTCTCACTAAAACTAAGAAAATAGAGCACATCACCCCAGTTTTAAAGTCCTTACACTGGCTTCCTGTAGCTCAGAGAATAGACTTTAAAATACATTTGCTGGTTTATAAATCACTGAATGGCTTAGCACCAAAATACATTGAAGACCTGTTGTTGATGCATCAACCTTCCAGACCACTCAGGTCCTCTGGTTCAAGTCTACTCTTCATCCCCAGAATAAGAACCGAACATGGAGAAGCAGCTTTCAGTTTTTATGCACCACAAATCTGGAACAAACTTCCAGAAAACTGTAAAACTGCTGAAAATGGAGTCTCTTTAAATCAAGGCTAAAATCCATTTGTTTAGAGTTGCCTTTGAATAATATTAATTCGAACACCATAAATTTCAATCTGCATTCCAACGTTTCATTACTTTCCTTTATTATGTCACTGCAATGGAATGTTTTTTGTCTGGTGTTTTATGTTTTTATAATGTAAAGGACTTTAAATTGCCTTGTTGTTTAAATGTGCTATACAAACAAGCTTGCCTTGCCTTGGTGATGAAAAAAATCTCAGGGTAGTAGACATAGTTTATCTCAACAAAGATTTTGAAAAATGCTGGACGAACATGACTGAAGCATTCTGAAGAATCTCCTGACATGTCTGAGTCTTCATTTTAGAGGATCACCAAAGTACATTGTTTGGGACTGATGAGTGATACAAGGAAAAAGCCTCTCTTCTACAGTCACAAACATCAATATATAAAGTTTGATCAACTTTACACTTTAGCTGGAAACGTGCATTTTAATCAGATCAGACTTAGTATTTGGCAAAAAAAAAAAAAAAAAAAAAAAGGATTCCAGTTGAGTTTGCTAAGAAACAGCATGGAATATCACCTCATGCACACAGTTAAGTTTAGTGGATAAGAGTGGTGGTTTTTGATGTGGGCAGAATGGCTCATCCTTGGGGCAGCAAGGCTTAGGGGCGTCACAAGGACTTTGGTTGAAGCGCAAATGAGTTTATTATTGCTTAGTTGCATGTCCAATCAGTGGGGAATGGCCATCCCTCTGTTTTGGGTTCAGTGTTAGTGATGTAAAAAATATTGCTGTACATTGTAGTTAAAGGTTTGCATCTGATTCACAACTTCTTAGTCTGGCTAAATTAAATAACTACATTTAATTATTACTTTTCAAAAATATAAAATACTTAGAACTAGACTGAATAGTTTTACACAAATATAAAAAAGTAGATTTCTGAAACCTCTCTTCCATTTATTAAAATGCAAAAAGAGTTTATAGACTGTATAGAATGTATACAGTATACAGACTGGTCAAACCTGGAATGAATTAGTCTGGATATTATTATTATTATTATTTTTTTAGTTCTTGATGTTTCTGGTTAAATTACAGGTTAAAAAAAGGTCTTTCTTTCTTCTCTTTTGCAAAATGGGTTTCATCAGAGGAGTTTGGGTGTGTTTGGTTGTGTATGGGATGGCAGAACGAGGGGCAGCACACAAAAGCCGCCCCTAGTGGGTTAGCTGATAATGTGGGCCTCTTTCTCTTCCAATCCCCCTGCCGACCTTATTAGAGTACATACCTGATGAACTTTTGAAAATATCAAAATATTGTAAATATAAATCTGGTGGACTATCAGTAAACAGAAAATGGGTCATCTTTTTCTTTTATTTATTGCAATGATTTATGATTGGTAGTGTAGTTTAATTTGATGTGTAGGATAGGCATAAATATAAGCATTGTCCTTCTGCCTGTACCTTATCAGTCAATCTGTTCAACTAGTAGTGATGTTTTTTGTAGAGTTTTTTTGTGGTGTTGATAAATTATTTGATGACTGACTGAATAATCAATCAAGCCAAAATAAATGGCCAAATCATCACTGAATCTTTTTGTGTAAGATGATATTATAACACTGTTACAAAAATCCTTCCATTTCTCTCGTTATAAAAAAAACAGCTGCAAATGCATGTTCATGTTGTTCCTTTATTATATTTCCTCTAAAGTTTATATATTTATATTTAATGTCTGTACACTGTGAGCACTTGAATACAAAAGTCAAATTCCTTGTTTGTCCACACCATCTTGGCCAACAAATCTTATGATTCTTCTAAAAGAATAATTTATTTCAAGAGTTTTTACACATCTTTACCAGTGGCGGCAACAAATTTGTCTCCGACTATATGTTGCATGTAATCTGTTTGTTTTTAACGCTGTTGATTTACTGTGCTAGCACAGTGGCTGATGTATATTTGCCTTATTTTAAATGTTTGCTGTGTTCCTGCAGCATGGTGTTCAGCAGGGAGGCTGTGGTCCGACTTCTGAACAGCGGTTGCAAGTGCTACAGTAATGATGCCCCTGATGACATGGTGCTGGGAATGTGCCTCAATGCTCTCGGGCTTCCCATCACACACAGTCCACTATTTCACCAGGTTGTGTTCAGACTTTTCATTTTAATGTCCCTCCTTCTCTCTTACGAACTTATAGTGAGAATATATATATATATATATATATATATATATATATATATATATATATATATATATATATATATATATATATATATGAGATTTTATTTAAAACAACTTTTTATGAAACATGTTCTTGATAAAATAAACTAAAAAGATTTCTTAGCCTTGACCTATGCTTTCTGTATATTAATTTAAGGTTAATTTATTTCAGCAACCCAATTCACTAAAAGAAACACATTATTATTTAAACACACAATAGATTAATTAAGGCAATAGATTAATTACCCACAGACTTTCAAGCCTTTATTTCTGTTAATTCTGATCATTTTCTGCTGACAGCTAATGAAAACACAACATTTAAGATTAGAATGTAATGGTTTAATGCTAAAAGCATTACAGAATAATTTTCTGACACAAGCCAAACTGTTGAGTATTTTATTTTTACCTGAGTACCATCATACAGGAATATCTGAGGAAAAGTATATCAGACTTGTATCTGCAATATTTTATGTACCGTGCACAAGGATGGTTAATGGAAAGAAATAATTTAAGCACAATTACCAATCAGTACGTGCTCTTAAGTCAATAATGTACCAATCAATCATGCAAGGAGATAAAGGAAATTTGAATTAATGAAGGAAAAACTTTAGAGCCATTTTTCCTATTACATGCATCATAACTTCACTCCAGATAGTCTGCTCTATGTGGATACGATCATCTGCTTGTTATTGCAGTGCAATGAGAAACAGTGGCGACAAAAAGAGTGGTGAGTTTTCCAGATGCTCTTTGTACAGAAGTGCTGACATCTTTTCAGAGTGAGCGCAATAACTGTGCTGCACACCTCAAAGAGTAGATGGTTGTTTGCAAGTGAGAATTTCCCCTGACCTGTCTGTGCTCTGCAGTATTATGTTGTTTGTTAGGATGAACTAAGTTCAGTTTGAACCTTAGCTGAAGTGCTCCTAAATGGTAATTGGTACAAAAAATGGCTGTCAGAAAGTGGAATAATTTTAAACTGAATCATATCATTTGATGGATGAAAGCCAAACTGGAAGGCTTTTGCCACCTGGATCTGCTAGGATGACAAAGGGCAACAAAAGTCACAATTAAAAGACACGAGCACACCTAATTCACAGAAGGACCCTAAAAATCAGAGTTATGGTGAGCAAACTCTAAAAAATGAAGACTAAGTCTTGGATTGATGTGCATTTGTCTGAATTATGAATATTTAAGAACAATAACTCAAACATTCCCTAAAAATAACATAGATATTAATATATACTACATTTGGTATTTTAAACCTTACAGCTGCTGTTTTGTACATGTCGGTGATAAACATGAAGGATAGTCACGTTTATAAGATTAATAAAGCTTGATAAAGCCCTTTACCACAGTGAGCCTCCTCTTTGCAAATTGCCTACTACAAAAACAAATGTGGTGCAAAAACCTTCACAGTGTCTTGCAAAAGTATTTCTAAACCTTGAACATTTTCAGATGTCGCATTACATCCACAACCAATTAATGTTTTGGGGATTTTATGTGACAGACCAACAAAAAGTAGACAAAACTGGGAAGTGGAAAGACAGACTTTTTTTAAACAAATAAAAATCTGAAAATATCAGCAGCAAGACATGCAGTTTTCATCCATTCTAACATAGTTTAAGGTATTTTGCATGGGCAAAAATTTAAATCTCTACATGTGCAACATTAGAAATTCCCTAAAAGGCTTGCAGCAAAAGGTATGTATACCATACCATGTATACTTTTCCCACTTCACAATTATACCCTGGTTTGTATTAGTCTATCACATAAAATTCTATTAAATTAAATTAAAGTTTATTGGTTTTAATGTAACAAAATGTTCAAGTGGCACAAATGCTTTTGCAAGGCACCATAAACCTAAATACCGAGGAATTTATATATCAGTCATTTAGGTATTTATAATTTTGCTTTTCTGTTTTCAGATTATATTATTTGAGCTGATTACATTTCATAATGCCATTAAATTTTGCTCATTAAACTTTGCTGTGACTCCTTTGCAATATAAATAACTAGATTTGTTATTTGGTTTCAGGCACGCCCAGAGGATTACTCCAAAGACCTCTTAGCTCACCAGGTGCCTATCTCCTTCCATAAACACTGGAACATAGACCCTGTTGCTGTTTTCAATAAGTGGCTAAGGGATGACTGGAGAACAAATACCTCAGATGAACGTAATGAGAGGAGCAAAACAGAATTATGATAAAACACATCTAACCTGTAGGAACATGTATGTATATATAGAATGTGTTTGTAATATGAAAAGGTATCAGTTTACAGATGTAAATGTTTTTCTATTGTTACTGTGTATTATTATGATTATGACTATTATTATTATTATTATTATTATTATTATTATTATTATTATTATTATTATTATTATTATTATTATTATTATTATATTTTATTATTAAGAAAAAAAACTTGCGAGTGTGTGCGTGTGTGTGTGTGTCTTCAGGACTGGGGTTGCATGTTGAGGTTATGTTCCATTTATAAATGTCTGTATATAAACACATCACACTGCTCATACTTTTTTTGTTCTCCACAAGATGCTGTATCTTAAGAAAAATCTTACAAATAATCAATGATGCTGTACAATGTCTTCTATTTTGACATAAAAGTATTCATATTTTAACATGTTTTGCTTCTCAATTTCACCAGAGGCCTTTTTATCAAACTTTTGTGTGACAGTGTCTTAATAATGAAATTGTTTAAAGTTAATGAGACTAAGAGGGTCAACAGAAGTTTAAAGAGTTACTGTATGTCTTTAAAGCGTCGTAAGGTTTTGTAGTTTCAGCCCTGTCCACACCGGATTAAGACCACCCTACTGCTTCCACGATGTCCTTGACTGTTCCAACATGGCTAAATTGTGGTAAATCTGGAAAACATTCTCAGAGTGTGGAGGCTGTCTTGACACTCCTGCCAAATACATTTTCCCTTGCTGCTTTGTTGGCCATGTTCCCAAAGTGCAACTGGCTAGGCTTTCACATCCACACCAGGAAATTTCTTTACAGTTTAAGAGTTTCCCCATACACATCACAGAGGATTCTGCACCTCTACCATTAGTTTCAGCATTGCTGTTGAAGAGGAAAAATATTCTGAACTTTTGTCAACTTATCAGCACCATGAGAAGAGACATTTTAGATGGTTTTCTTTGCAGATACCATACACTGCAAGCTGTGCCATCACTAAGTTCATTCAGTAAAAATCATTTTCATAAAATCCAATTATGTGTTTTTTATTAATCACCTGTTAGCTGATTACACCCATGCTGTGAAGCTAGATGTTGAGATGTTCTTAAAAAACCCAGTGAGCTAGAAACTGCAGTCTGAAAAACTCAGTTTCCTTCAGTGAGTTAATATGCTTTAATTCCTATTTATTATTTTTCTTCAAACATAAATGCATATCTATATTTCTAATAGGAAAAATTATTACTTCTCAAAGTAATTCAAAGCAACTCATAATAGTTTTTGCAAGTAGAATTAATGGCTGAAGGTTGATTGGTTTTGCAGTTCAGTGTCATAGGCAAACTAAACGGCATGTATTTGAGTGTGCATGCTCAAAGCAGTTGGGGAACGCTCATGCTCCATCATGCTTGATAGGGAACGCATTCATGATCCACCCCAGAAGACCTTTAGAACCTGCTGAGAGCATTGAGGTTCTGGCAGATGTTTCTATGTCGTAATGCTGTCTCAGTCTGGTTTAAATGGCCCCTAAAATGTCACCAATGGAAACTTTTAAAGAGTTCTACTTTTTATTGGCAGGAACACTCAGTCTTCTTTAATTTAAAGTCTTTTGCCAAAATTTTTTATTTCAGTGACTTTGCCCTCAAACTGAGGCACAGGTGGGAAAAGTTTATAATTTTATGCTCGTATGTTCTTGTAAAATATTACTGTGATGAGGGAGAAAGAAATAAAATGTATTCTAATCAATTTTTCATTTTTCTTTTTTTCATCTCCCTGTGACAATTAATGAGCTGACTCAGTAATTTGCTGACCATTATTGTAAATCTTTTAGAGGCATAGAGCTTCGGTCGGGAAATTAACCGTTTCTTCTTCTGGCTCATTGCCATCTTGAAAAGCAACACAAGCCAGCTGTAATCTCACAAAAAAAACCTGAAGCGACTTCTGTTTTACAATGGCAACAAGAGCTTTGGTAAAACTGAGCATAATGAGAGGCTTCATATTGCTCTCATCAAATCCAAATATAAAAAGTTAATAAAGTAAAACTCATTACTGAGTAGGAAAATCACATTGTGAAGCAGAATGTTCTTCTCCTCTGAGATTGTGTCTCCATTGTGGTTCTAGATTTATGCTGCCCTGATAGCATAGTGCTCTGGCACAATTTCATGAGAAGTCTAATAGCTTCAGGCATTTGAAGCAGTGCAGTAACTCAAGTAGACATCCTCTAATCCACCTATGAATTGTAAGCTATTTGCAGGAAACAAATTAAATTCCTTATGGGATTTACCCTCACATGGAACAAAGAGAGGTGTTGAGACAGGGTTATGGAGGTGGAGTCATTGTGTAAATTACAATAGCAAGGTTCAGCTTTATCACATTCAATTTAGTATTTGTGGAAAACCAGGGAAATGGCAGATGAGCAACTCTATAATTTATCAATAAAGCCGTGTTCTGCTTGTTGCCAAAGTTTTATTGCAATTTTGAAAAGTGCAGAGGCTGTGAACTTTACTGACACAGAGGGATTCATGTATTTGTTGATTTCAGGCCTTATTTTTGTTAGCCAAACTCATTAAAGGCTATAGTGCCTTGTAAAAATATTAACACTACTTGAGCCTTTTAATATTTTGCCACATTACAACTAGAAACCTTAGTTAATTTTTATGGGAATTTATTTGATGAGACTGACACAAAATTGTGCACAATTGTGAAGTGTATGTGAGAGGATACATTGTTTTAAAACATTTTAAAAATAAAGATCTAAGTGTTGTGTGTATTTATATTTAGCTCTTTCTACTCTGGTGCCCCTAAATAAAATCCAGTGCTACCAATTGCATTCATTAGTTCCCTAGTTAATAAAATTATTCTCAGTATAAATATAGGTGTTTAGTGGGGACATGGCATATGTAGAAGAAGGTTTTTATTGTCAGATGAGACTGGATTTAAGTTTTTCCAAGGCCTCTTCAGATTCAATAATACAAACTGCTACAGGAGATCCTTCCTGCCCACTTTTGAATACAGTTTGATAGTTTAAGTTACAACATTTCATTTCCCTTTGGGATGCATTATGCATAAATTCATTTATTTCTTAATTGAATGACAACAGAATTGTATCAACAGCTGCAGCCTCACTTGAGTCGGACAGCAGTGGACCTTGCAAAAACTGCTGAGGAAAATCCTCAAGAATAATAATTTTTAAAAAACAGTTGGAATTGTTCATCCTATTTTTAAAATCTGGAGATCTAAATCTGCTGGTGTCTGCTAGCAGCCATCTAAACCCCCAACAGTCATCTCAGAGCGCCTAAAGGATGTGTTGCTTGGAGCGTGTTAATAGCAACCCCAGGGAATCCCCGGATGTTCCTTGTTAGTACCCTGGCCTCTGATGGTAATAACATTATAGCTGATTAGCTTCAGTTAATGTTGACATATTTGCCCTTAGGGCAATCTCACTTCCAAATTTACCACTCTGATGGGAGAAAAAAAAATCTGAATTATTCAATTGTTGTTGCTTTAAAGTTTTAAACATGCCAAACAGGTTAGACAACTTTCAGCTGTACACTAGCCTGTAAGATATCCTCTTGATATAAAAAACAAAAATGACTTTAGAGGTCTCTGTGGTAAGAGCTATTGGTGTCAGTTCCTTGAAACATGACTTTCATTTCCTTTCAGCATTCACTTTCACCAGCACAACCATCAGAACAGAGTAGATGAGAAGAGCTGCAGGGCCCCTTTTCAGAAAGCAGGGTTAACAAGCCCTGAGTAGGAGGCAGAAACTCTCAAAAAACCTACCCGGCTCTGTGATACTCAGGATTTTCAGTTTCAGAACAAGAGATATCAACAAGGCAACTCAAGTCAAGTTACCCCTGAGTTAAGCATGAGCGCAAGGATTTAAAAAGCCCTCATCAGTGGAAGGCAGATAACGTGATTCACCATGGCAACAGGAGGAAATAAGAGGCCTCAAAGTGCGCATTTCTCACCAATTGAATTAGAAATGTTAATGACAGCATAAGGAGAATATCAAAACATATTTATCAAAAAAAGCAATAATTTTTCTGCCGTAAAATAGCGTGAGTTAGCGTGACACCAAGTTAATGCATGAGTGTAATTTGACAGAGAATTAAAGTTTTACTCTTGCCACAACACTAGTCCACTCCCCCTTAGGTGGGTGATTTTATCTGATTGAACAAAATATTAACATCTACTGTATTTTCACTTGCAGGCAAGAACACTTCATGAAATGAAAAGATTATTCTTTAGTATAGGAAGCGAGCAAAGCAAAAGGCAATGAAGGCATCCAGATTCACACATCACTAAAAGCGTAGAAAATGTTACCAGACTAAAAGCTAAAAGAACCAATCAGGAAAAACAGGAGCCACAAAAAGTTTTAATAGGCTGTTAAGTAAAGAAGAATAAAAGCCAGGATGAATGAAATGAAATGTATTTTTTACTGTGTGGTCATCAAAAAGGTATACTCAGATTAAATAAAGTACAGGTGCAGCATAGTCAGGTGCCATTGATGACTGCATCAGTGTAAATTCTTGTTGAGCAGACTAAAAAAGTGTGCAATATGATATAAAACATAAAAAAATAAAACACTCCATTATTTAGTGAAGGAGCAGTGAATGTGATACCATCTATGCAGCCTATTATGCCTGGAAACTTAAAAATAGATAATGCTTTGTCAACATGTGATACCAACAACATTACTGCTTTTGCTGATATCTGTAATTCTGTGGAGTTCTTCTTTTATTAGTCTTCTGGGTCTGGAACACCACTAAACTGTACAGCAGGGTGCCCAGTTTTCAGATTGTTGTAGACTTATAAATGTCTAAGACAATGATCTTCTGAGGGCAATTATTTAAAAGCTTCCATTATCAGGTGAATATAAAAATAAAATTTACCTAAAACTAAGTTATTTGTGTTTGAAACCACTAACAAAAAGAGAAATAAAATTGCTTTAGTTATGAGTGTTATACTAACATGCAGCATACTGTTGGCATTAAAATGAAGTCCAGCATAAAGAATGTCCTTGTTGGGTCATATGAGTGACGTGTTGGCTGAAGTTTTATTGAAATAAATGACTAACTGTGGTGAAAAACGGTAACGCTCGAAAATATATTAATCCAGAAATTATAAGACAGCTAATCGCGGTCTTATCACCCTCTTCTGACAGAGATTTCTGCTGAGTATTTACACCCCAACATCTACAGGCTTCGCTCGAGAAGGATATGGCATTTCTGACACTTTCCTTGTGCCAGGTCTCAGAAGAACAGTAAAACAAACTCAGGATTAGTTCAAACAATGCTGCTTCCAAGCAGGGTTGGTCCACAGAGTAAGTTGTGGTAGTAAGTTGACGAAGAACAACGGTTATCTGGCTTTCTGAAACTGAAAACCCAGGATATGGACATAGTTACCCCTGAACATACTCAGAATTGTCACTTATCCTACTGTCTGAAACGGGGCCCAGGAGTCCAGATCATCTCAAATCTCACTTATCATTTCAACTACTGTCAATGCAATGATCACATAAGAAAAGCTCCTAACACACCCAGGGAGGACATACCCGGCTAAAGCTAAAATATTACGCCGATGTAAGGGTTTCTTCTTATTGCTTATACTCTACCAGTCCTCCAAGGATCATATCTAACTGACAAACAGTGGATGAAACTCCAAATCTTAGGGAAGAGGAGGGATTGTAATACAGAAACTCTTCCATTTTCATAATAATCTCATGACTAAGCATTATGAAGCAGCAAAGATCATTTTGGATTACTGGATTAGTTTGGGTGGAAAAGAAGTATCAATACAGATTTCTCCTGTATTTTCAGTCACAATGAAATGTTGTGATGGTCTCTGATGCTTTGCTGCTTCATAACCTGGGCGTTTTACCATAACTGATGAAAACATGAAAACTTCTGCTCTTTTGCATAGAATCCTGATGGAGAATGTCTGGCCTTCATTTTGTAAACTCAAGATCATTCACACTTGCATTATGCTGCAGCAAAGTTATCCAAAGAACAACAGCAGGTTCACCTCTAAATAGCTTAAAAAAAGGAATGAAGGTTTTCAAGTGCCCTGGTCAAAGTCCAGACTTAAATTCAATTGAGATGCTGAGAGAATATCTTAAACAGCCCATTTGTGCTCAAAAAAACCCCCTCCAATGTTCCATTGTGGCTTAATTAATATAATTCTTCAAAGATGAGTGGGACCAAATTCCTCCTAAGTAATGCAAAAAACTGCCAGTTTTATGAACATCTCATGGCAGTATGGCAGTACTGTCCAGGGTGGCAGAACCGATTATTAGGTTTAGAAAGCAATTACAGTTTCACTTAGGGCTATGTTGACTTGGATAAGTTTCAAACTGTCTTTTGTATTTTCTCTGGTTATTTTTGTCTGATATCAGTTTGTTTAATGGCTTGAAACATTTTAAGTGTGACAAAATGCAACAATATAAAATAAATCTTTGGGAAGAAATTTTCCTCAGCAAAAAAACTTCTGACCATCACTTTGCTGTGGTGCATAATAAATCCTTTGTTGCAAACATCTTAGAACAGATAAGGATCAATATTTGTGCAGATATTTATGAGACCCAAGAAGACAAAAATAATTACTCCCACAGAACCTCTCTATGTGGCCTTCAGAGTTAAATGCGCAAAATCCACTGAACACACACAGTATACATACTATTCTACTCCCTAATTGCTTTACGCATTGCATGGAAACAAACTCTAATTCCAGTAATTTAAACAAGCCATTAACCAATGTAGACATCTGAGACATTACTGAAAACAGTATTTGTATATTATAAGTGTATAGTTGTGTATATTTTAAACATGATATGCTCTCAGTCTTATTAGAGGATAAACTTGGACTGAATGCTTACACTCTGGACAGATGTTGTGTATAGAGTACTTTAAAAAAATTCTATGAGCAAATCATGTGTATTGATGTGTTACCATTTTGCGCACAGTCTGGTGCGGTACATTGATTAATGTTTATACAGTGCTACACATACAGACCTGTCATAGCTATGTAAGATCCTATTTAGCCAGTCATTTGTTTGAGTAGCCAAACACATTATATTCTATCGACCACGGGAACAACACATTTAAAGTTTGTTTCTCAACAGGAGTAATTTCTTTGCTTGTCTATTGAGAATAAGAACATCCCAACAATAATGAACATTGTCAAGGTTGAAAAATAAATTATTTCCGTAAATGCATATATGACTCTTTTGCCTTTCATGGTTAATTTGATTGAACACAATTAGTGTCAAATTTCATAACTTAGTTTGAGAAAGTTCTAATTTTTAAAATGCAAAGTGCAGGTGTTACATATACATGCAGCAAAATCATCTAAGGACAAGCACTGAAAGTCAAAATGTAATCAGATCTCAACTATCTGCTACGCAAGACCAGTTTTATATCCAGTCTAATAGTGATATAAACAGTGTGCTGTCACAGTGTCGGGATACTGATAGAGATTAAATCATTCTGGATACTCACTATCTGCCAGCTGCCGATTGCATAAAAAGATTAGATTAGACAGCTAAATTCATTGCCCTTGAATCTGAATAGGAAGTCTCAGAGACAATGATACTGTTAAAATTCATCAATACAGTTACAATAATATATATATATATATATATATATATATATATATATATATATATATATATATATATATATATATATATATATATCCAGGTGGAGTGTGCAGGTACAGGTAACATTATTAATTATCTCTGTATCATTTAATTTTTGGGCGTAGATATAACCTTAAGTATTAGTAATGCTCGTAACGTAAACCAAGTTAGATGCATAAAAGGAAAATACTTTACTTGCTTATGTGGTTGTTTGGTAGAATGCAGTGTTTTACAAAAGTATTCACATCCCTTTAGCTTTTTCCACTTTAAAACCACAGACTTTACAGTCTGTTATTAGGATGGTATGTGATACACCAACAGAAAGTTGCATGTAATTTTGAAGTAAAGGAAAAATTTACATGGCTTTTTAAGACATTTTCATAAAAAAAAAAACAAAAAAAAAAAACAAACCAAAAAAAAAACAACATGTGAAATATGTGCTCTCTATTTGTAATTAACTGCCTTTTCTCTGATACCCATAAATAAAATCCATTGCAACCAATTGCCTTCAAAAGTAGTTCTAAAAGTAGTTCTAAATACTTTTACAAGGCTCTGTATAACAGATCCAATAGGTGCTTTGGTGATAATCAGTTTAAGAAAGGTTTCATCTTTAACAGGTGTGTTGTGCTTGGTAGCAGGAAAGTAAGATCACCTGTTTAAGTGAGATTTTATTTTTCATCCCCGAAACCTTGCAAACTACATGTACTGCAGGGGTGTGTGACATGGCTGAGTTAGTAGGGAAGACTTTTATATTGCTGTCACACAAGATCAGATTCACACTGATTTTGCTTCAACAGTGCTACACCTGGCTGTGTCTGTCTCCTTCTATTGTGGTCTAAAGACTGTAACATGTGTTGCAATAATGTTCTCAGCCAATCCACCGTCCATGCCTGCAGCTAATTTTGTCTTCTGAATTTGATCCAGTCCAGTTTTTTCCAACCGGAAAGCCATACTGCTGTACCAGGTGAACATCTGCATTTCAAAGAGTCCTGCTTTTTATAGTTTCCTGTGTTCATAATTGTTTGTTAGGATGAAACAGTTCCACACAGTTGCTGAGTGATCATCAAGAAAAGCATTTCACTGTGTTGTGGCTTTGCCTCGGTACAGCACCTAGTCCAAATTCCTCACACACTTTTCCCCTCATTTATCTCCGAGACTCAGCAAGCAGAGAAAAATGGCCACCTGCTCACATTCATCTCTGCATGAAATGTAATTATTTTGAGAGGTGAGGGCAAGCTCGGGATGAGCTCGGGTTGTATCTATGGTTTTTTATATGAGAGAAAAACTCTGGCTATTGTGCAAGTTAATGGAAATAATAAATGGAATGGAGGTTATTTTAATGTCTCACTCAGCAGAATCCTATTAGAGGAGGGATGTGGAAGAAACTGAGAAACTTTTTCTTTATTTTATTCGTTAGTAAGCTGTGATGGCCACAAAAACTTTTTATTTTGTTCTTTCACAGCTAGCTCTGTGTTGTTTGTTTTAGTTTTTTTTAAACACAGGTTTCTGCAATGGCGCAGTCCAACTTTGTCCTTTATGTCTTGACTAAGAGCACCATTTTAACATGAAAACTTACTTTCTTTTGATTTTTAAGTAACAAAACTACCTGATTGTGGTGTTTGGAGACCAAGATGGAGTTAAAAAATGATTTACTTGGTCTTCTTGGAAAATGTGAAGTAACACAAAACCCAGCGCAAACATTTATTTTTGGAAACTATGGTTTCCTGCTTTGACTCAGTGTAAAATCAAAATGTTTGTAAAATCATAAATCCCTTCTTACATTTTTAGTCTGAATCAGAGTTCTGAATAAAATGAAAAGCACAAATTTTCAACTATATGTTTTTCTTCTGACATTTATGAGAGCACTTCGGATGAATGTATCAGAACAGAATAATAATAACATCTTGAACTTGTGACCTCTGGCCCTTTAGTAGGAACAATACTCTGCAGTGGAAGAGTGAAGAACAACCTGCATTTTAATCAGGATTCTGACACAAGATGAAATCAGTAAAACTTCAGATGGGTCTGACTGCAATCAGCAACAGTTATGTATTTTTATTTATTTTTTGATGTTCTTTTATCATCCTGCTGTTTTTCTAAAAGCAGGCCAGGCTGCACACTTTAAACATTTGCTAATTAGTGCATAATCACAGTGATGGCAGCAACAAAGAGAGAACGCAAACATGAGCAGTTACTCTCCTACTCTGCGGGTGCAGGTATTGGCGCATAAAAAGCAGCATGACACCTCCAAGTAAACAACAGTTGTTTTTATGTAACTTTGAACAATACTGTCTTAATCATATTCTAAGATAAGGGTTTAATTGTTGCTTAACTATATGTTCATGTTGTGTCTATTGTTCAATGGTAAAATTGCAGCTCCTAAAAAATCCAGTATTCAGATCCTTTAAAGATTTAACATTTTGTCACAACCACAAACTTTTCAGGATTGTATTGGGATTTATAGCATAGTTAAACAAAAACAGCACATAACTATGAAGTAGAATGAAAAACATAGTGTTTTCAATTTAGTTTTACAAAACAAGCATAATCTGTTCTTTGCTTTTCTATTTAGCCCTTATTACTCTGATCCTCCTAAATAAAATCCAGTGCATCCATTTGCCCTCAAAAGTTGCCTCATTAGTAAATAATTCCACCTATATATTTGCAGGAAGCCATTGTTCAATGAAAGCAATGAAAAATCCAGTTTGCATATTCCCAGAAACCAATGTAGGGGGCAAAGAAAACAAGTGGCAAGTTTTTCATCAGATGAAATCAAAACTAATATTTTGAAATACGTGCAAAACCCTGTTTGTGCACATCATAGTGAACACACACTCTCCAGATGGTGGTGGCAGCATCATGGTTTGGGGAGGCTTTTCTGTAGCAGGGACAGGGAATATGGTCAGAGCTAAGAGATTAAGCTAAATGCAGGATGTTCGATGCTGCAAAAAAAAAAAAATTATGTTCTCATTACCTGCCCAGCTATGATGGAATAGTTTGATCAAATCATAGTAATGTGTTTGAAAGGCCCAGTCAAAGTTCAGACCTAAATCTAATTAAGAGTACATGACAACTTCTAAAAATTGAGTTTCACATATGCATCTACTTAGTTGCATCTACTCTAACAGCCTGAGCTTTTTGGCAGAGAACAACAAAACAAAAATGTCACATTCTAGATAGGGAAAAAGTGGTACAGACATAATGGAAGTTCTGTCTCTTGGGAAAGAATTCAGCAGCAAACCAAACAGATTTTTATTTATTAAGATGTTTGACAACAATATATTCTTCTCCTTCAAATATGCAATAATGTATGGTTTTGTGTTGATGTCTCACATAAAGGCCAAATAAAATGCATTGAACTGTGTGGCTGTAACATGACAAAATGTGGATTGATACAAAATTCACTCAGGACGGTGAGCAAAATAACCCATATTGGGTTGTTTTTAACAAAGCAGTTTTTAAGGGAGTCGACACATTATTTTTCAAGCTCTTTAAATCTGATTAGATCTGACTGATATTGCTCTCAAGTGGTAATGAACTGCATCAGTTGGTTAAAACATTGTGGCTGAAATTGTTTTGAGAAGAAACATTTTTCTCATAAGTGTCTAAGCCTGAATTTATCTATTCTAAAATGAGCAGCATGATTTATAGTGAATCCTCAAGCGTGTTTGAAATATTAACCAGCATAATTAAACTGTCAGTGGCTTCAATGGCTGCAACAGTGGTATCATTTCTGCTCAGGCGTATTGCCAACAAGAAAAACATCACTAATAGACACATAAGCACTCAAAGTTTTGTCCCCTGTCAGGGTTTAAAAAAGCCCGACATGCCCAGTGATATAAATGTGCTCAGATCAGTTCAATGGCCCAGTTGGCCTTAATATGACTTAAACTGCTATAATTATTGCATTATCGTGATTGGCTTCTTTATTTTCCCTCTAGCGACATTGAAAGCAGGTCTAATGTACATCCACACAGCAGTAATGGAGTCAGAGTGCAGCAATATTTATCGAAGCGTTGCAGAAAGAATTTAATCAAGTGTGATATTTAAAACAGACTGGGGGTCTTTAAAGGGGAGCAGACAAGAAACAGACACGCTTCACTAAGGTTTTATGAAGTAATTCCACTGTATTCATGAATAACCACTCCTACTTTAGTTTGGTGGTCGATTTTAATCAAAACCATGCTGTTCTAATATTCTAGGTACTTTGACTTTGTGATTTTAGTGCTGTTTTTTATGTGATTTTGTGTCTGGTTAAAATATGAACATGCCAGTTTCCTCTAAATTTAAAGTGGCTCTATGCATCTGTTGTGAGCAGTGGCAGTTCATCTGCATTGGGCAAGCACACTGGGCCCCAAAAATAAGAAAAAATTCGATTTTAATAATATGTTTAAAAATATGAGAAAAGTAAGCATCTAGAATTCTTTGCTTTCACAAAAGAATGAAGGCTAAATTACAATTATTTTGCTAACTCTGCAATGATTGTAAATTAATTCATCCAAAATATGACCGGCTTATATCTCAGTTTTCATGTTCGTCTCAAGCTAAGGTTTCCATTGTTGTTTTTACAAATGGATTGAATTTAGGATTGAACAGTTTAAAAATTTTAGATTTTGAACCAGAAATGATCAAATGCAATCCATATTCCTTTAAAAGCAGTAAAATATCACCATACTAGGAGCAGTGAATCAGGTACCAATTTCTTCAAAATTGTCCATGGTATGGCTATGTTTTCTTTCACTGTGTGGAAAACACTAACTTCCTATTGATTGGACATGACCGTAAGCAACAGAGAACTGACAGATAACTCTTTAAATTTGAGTGCTTGGGTTGTCTCTCAACAAGATGCTGCCATATTGCCTGTATAAGCTGGGTGTGAGATACAATAAACTGGAAGAAACTCAAGTCATCCTAACTGTAAGCAAATCCCAAAATTACCTTGAAACTAGCAACCAATGACAGGAGTTTGCTATTTCTCTAAAATTTGCTAAGCCATACATGCAAAGTAACACTCTGCCAGAAGGGTTATGTTCCAGATGTTGATGAAGAACATTAAAAGTTGCTCATCCAGAAGGACATAAATGTTTGCTTCCACATCTCAAATGCATTTAAGCCACAACCTCTTTTGACATTTAAGACAAAGTATCAACTTCATGGAGCAAAAGGAACAGTCAGAGGAAGCTGAGAGAATGTTGGATCAGATGACAAACTTCTAATTGTAGACAAGACACACAGTACTCTCAAAAAACAGTTAATTTAAAAAATAATCTCTTGCCTCTGCAAACATGTCAGATAATATTTTTAATTTGGGATGAAACAATTCTTGGCTGTCATTATTACTGTTTTAAATTATCTTTTGATTAGTATTACCATTTTAAAATAACACTCTTTCAACTGTAACTCTGATTTTTGTTCTCTGCTCAAAAGATTGCATACCCATAATAAAATGTGTGTTTCTGCAACCACAAGGTCGATTGTAATAATTTTGGTGTCCTTGCAAAGAGGATCTGAAAACCTGTGAGATTTGTTAGGAGAGGTAAATGTCAGTATACTTGTTACTGTTAAAAAAACAGTTAATGAAGATGTCACACAGCACAAACGGAAAAAGTTTCAAATTCACCTTAAAAAAACACTTTTAGAATGAATATTCATCTGAGTACTCCAAAGGAAAAGCTGCAAACCTCTATGAACTCATAATATATTTTGTTAATGTTATTTCTGCTGAGATGTATCCTTATAAAATGAAGCAGAAGAAAACTAGATAGATATTTTGATACATAACAATCCAGGGGAAGTTTCAAAAATGGCCAATTTGGCCCGAAATGTGCCAAATTGCCCTCAAAAGTCGCCTCATTAGTAAATAATTCCACCTGTATATTTGCAGGAAGCCATTGTTCAATGAAAGCAATGAAAAGTCCAGTTTGCATATTCTCCCATGTGCAAGAGTATATATTTAATTTGTTAGTCACCAGTGGTGTTCAATACAACCAAATGCAATAGTTTTTAGAATTTTTTCACCTGGTGAATCAAAAAGCAAAACAAACTGAGGCAGAAAACTAGTAACCAAAAGTGTGCTCTTTATTATGCTCAGTGCTTCAATGACTGCTACTTAGCTATTTATTAGAGGTGTAATGACACCTAAACTTGACAAGATGAGACGAGACAGGATACTAAGATCACAAGAATGAGACGGGACAAGATTTTAATATTGCTTTTAAGAAAACTACAGAGATCAAATTTATGCTTTAAATGGCCTTTTATTCTGCATTTTATGGATTTTGCCACAAACTCAACAAACAAATGTCTTTCTTTTTTTAGATTTCCTCATATCTCTTCAGACTTTAAGACAGCGCTTCAACTATGCATGGTCTGCAGTACATTTACTATTTCCAAGTTGCTATTGATAGGGTGCACTGTGATTGTGATGTAGCTCAGTGTACCCCCAGACATCCAGCCAGTGGTTGTTGTGGCATTCCTTTCTGCCTCCTTCAGCGTCTGAACAACTTGCAGTGCTTCCATATTTTTTGTGTCTTGGCTGTCAGTGTTTCCATTTATTGTTCCTACTGGAAACCCGAAGCGCTGCCAAACAAATGATTTAAGAATAGTTGGGGGATCTTCTATTACAACTTCATCAGGTGAAGCCATGCTGACCGTAGCTGACTAGTGTTCACGAAACAGCTGTCACCTCAATGAGAAATATTGGGATATTTTATATCACAAGAACTTGTGCGACAAGATCTTGTTACACCCCTACTTATGCATGTGCATCCCTCTGAACTGCAACCGATTGGTCGATTTGAGGGAAAAATCTATACTCACCAGTGTGGATTAGTTGTACTGTCAGTCAGTCAGTCAGCAGACCGTTCATACCTGCAAAGAGGCAAAAACTACAGGTCAATTCCACAAGATCTGTAAAGACTTCAAAATTGTGCAGGTTTATTTAATTTACCAAGCTGAATTACATGTCTTGTGTACATGAGTGATAGCAGCATCATGAGTGCTGTGGGGGATCTCTGGATATATTGTGAATGATAAGATTTAATTTCTCTGCATTACTGCCCCAACAAATGTGCTCAGTGCAGAAGACCTCCTGTATAATTTTAGTCTTTGTTTTCATCTCAGCATCTCTCTGAAATGCTGTCTGTGTGGTTGGGCTTCAAATTGGAGCAAAACACAAAAGGTGGATACATTTTCTATCAAACCTAATTAGGAGATGATCAAAGGACACACAGAGCTGCAAGACAAAGCATGTTCCTACAGAGATAAATGTTTGAGCACTTTCAGCAGGCTGTCAGTCTGTGGAGCGACAGCCGAAATTAAGGTTCAGTATGATCAGATGTCTTGCAGTGACAGATGTGAATCATTAGTGTTGTCTAGACTGGTCTTTTTCAGCTATCAGACCAAAACAGGCTTTGTGCACCCTTGCAGATTTGACTGAACTGAGGATGCATTCGTCAGTGTAAGTCACCTGATGTGATATGATCTCGTAATTTCTCAAAGAGTTTCCTTCTGCAGCCTTATAACTCCAATCTTAACAGTAACAATCCCAGAGGATTTGATAAAATGGAAGATTTAAAAGACACCCTCTTGTACATTTTTGTGGCAGGCCCGGACCTCCTGTCCTCCCGGGGGAGATTAACTAGTAGAGTACAGATTAAAATCAGTCAGACAGGAGATGCTGGAGAGGAGGGAAAATGACACAAAAATCTCTCCTCACCTACCTCACAGAGAAGTGATAATAACTGCAGCTGTTTATACCAATGTACAGCTGTGTTCTTGCATTTAAATCCATGGTTTCCGTATTAGTGTGGTCTGGTATTGTTTGCTGCCTGCAGTGCACACTGAGACATCAGTAATAAATGTAGCAATGACAACAACAACAATAACAACAACAAAACAGATCAGATTCATCATTCAAGGATGAGTAATTATACTGAAACTGTTCATTATGCCTGATGAAACAAATAATGGACCAAAGACCACAGCAGCTCTTTGAAAATTACAGTAATGTGATGCTCGGTCTCCTTTAGAAAGAGCAGTGGCATTGATTCTATGCAAAACAAGGAGGATTAGAAGCTGTTCATAATAACTTTGTTGCTATAAATTCAGTCAAAGTTATAAAAAAAGTGTATGTTTCTTGGCCTATATCTACAAGCGAGGCACATTTGCATCAGTATGTCAACGGCGAGCTGAAAAATTGAACATCAAAGCTACTGGTTACTTGCAAGTTTTCCCAAGGCTTTGTTGTGTATAAAATGCTGGCCATGCAAAAGGCACTCAAACAAGATCAGGAAGAAAACACAGATCTCCTGACCAAAAACTGAAAATAAGTGTTGCTAAACTTTAAAGCAGAGCGAAAATCCATTATTGTCCTATTAGCTGTTCAGAGACCTTAGGCTACAGGACATCACACACTGTTTATCAACTAGCTAGCAGTGCATTAAAGGAAAGGACTGCCATGGAAGATACTGCCAGCTAACAAGAAATAGACCTAAGTCCTAACAGTTTCTGTAAATTATGAAATACATAGTTTCTTGCAAAAGTAGTCATAACCTTCACATTTTTTCAAGTTACAATAACAAATGTGTTTTAATGGGATTTTGCAGGATTTTCCAAAACAAGTGGTGCATATTTGTGATATTGAAGGAAAATATTTTTTTATGTATAAATAAAACAGACCCCTAAATAAAATCTAATGCAACCAATGTATTTCAGAAATCACCTATTTTGTGTCATTTCATCTATTGTTGTTCAGTTATCTGTTTCACCTGTTGGAAATATTCTTCTTCAGAAGTCAGAAGTTCTTTTTCTTTTTGACTCCTCGGTTGGACAACTTTCCTTGACATTAACATGATTAACTGTTATAATAGTTATAAACGTTTCTGATTGTAAAGCTTATTCAAGATCTGAATTAGATCAAAACTACTTTTTGATTTTACATTAGAAATATTATGGGCAGTCTAAAATCCTTAGGGTATTTTACAAATAATGATTTTTGTGAGGATGACCACTGAAATGCAGAAAAACACAAATATCATGTCTGCACCTGTATGTCAGAATGGCTTCACAGAATTAGACCAGTAGTGTTTCTACCTTCTGCTTTAGGTCAGGGCAGAGTAAGAAATCAATTTTCTCCAATGAAAAAAATATTTTGTCTTACATTAAACACAACAAAAGGACTCAAAATCCTAACGAATGAATAATAAGATACAAAAGAACTAATGTCATCTTGAATAAAACATTTATCAGAATTTAGAAAGCCTTTAGCTGTTTTTTAAGTTTTACTGTTAATTTGTCTTCTTTGGCAAGATAATGGACTCCATAGTGGAGAAGTCATAAGCACTAATGTCTCACAGCAAGAAGTTGCTGGGTTTGAATCCAGGCCCTTGGGCCTTATTGTGTGGAGTTTCACCTTATTAATGTGTGGGTTCCTTCTGGGCACTCGAGCTGCCTCCCACAGGCCAAAAATGTGCATGTTAGGTTCTCATAACACTAAATTCCCCCCAGGTGTGACTGTGTGTGTGCATGGTTGTTAATAGTATGGGTTTCTATGTTACGCTGTCTGTTACTATGTTCATAGGTACCCCTGGATTGCTGGAGATAGGGGCCAGCCGACCCTTGGGTTAAGATTAAGCAGGAAAAGAAAATGGATCTCTTTCAAAATGTTTCTTTTTGATTTTGAGTTTTAACAGAGTTGATACAGTATCTACCTTTTAACTATCTCAAAATATTTTAAATTTCCTGAAACCATCCTCTTGTTATGGTGTCACTATTACAAAGTTTAGTTGTTTTTTTTAATGGAATTGTTAAGTATAAACATAATTCATTGTTTTTCTATTCTGTGTGTTTTAATGTTTTTTTTTTCTCTTCAGATATGAACATTGTGAACAATGTACAGCTGTTTATGTAATGAAAAAGCAAACAGGTCTGTTTCATTGCTATTCTTTATATCATTACTTTATATCTTTATAAATGCAAACAGTTGTAACTTGTCATGATGTAAAAAAAAAAAGTATTTGCCTCCTTCAAGATTTCTTATGTTCTCCCTTCTTTGTTTCACTTAATTATTTCAGATTATCAAACAAAATTCATGATCAGACAATGATTATCTCAGTGAACATTAAAAGCAGTTTTTTAAATGATGATTTCATCTATTAAGGGAAGTAAGTTATCCTAACCAACCTGACCCTATGTGAAATCAAAATTAGTACTTGTACAAGCATAATTGAGCCCTTGTTAAGTCATGAATTAACTCCCCTTAACAACATATTTTGGTTTGGTTTTACTATTTAAACCCAGGAATGATTACTGTCAGACCTATTGAATCATGAAATCACTTAAATACAACCTGTCTGACAACATGAAGTTGGCTAAAAAAACATCAAAAAACAACACGTTACAGTGGACCCCGGTTAGGGACCACAGCCGCCCACAAATTGCTAAAGTCTGCGAATACTCTGGACTCACTCTAAAAATGCTATAACTGCCTATTTTAATAGTAATAAACACAAAATATACCTTACAATGCATTAATATGCACAGTGGAAACTGTCTTAGCACTAAAGGAAAAGCTAATATCTATAGTCTTCCTTAGCTCCACTCTTGGGGGTACAGCCAATCAGTGTCACTGAAAAGTAATGACGCTCCTGGATTGGCTACTTTGCAAATGCCAACCAACAGCGTGTTAAATATTATTGTGCCCAGGCATTTCAGCTTACCAAGCTACATTTTCTTTCGAATATTTTAGATGTACTCTGTGAAAAAAATCTGTGAATAGATGGGCGATGCACGAATAATTTGGAGTTAAGTTCCACAGAAAAATCCGCAAATAGATGAATCTGCGAATATTGAACCGCAAATAGGTGGGGGTCCACTGTACACCTCAATCTAAAGAAATTCATAAAAAAATGAGAAATGATCCAAGTGATATCTATCAGTCTGGCCAAGCTTACAAAGTAAGTACATTGAGAGCCATTGTCCACAAATGGAGAAAGCATAGAACTATTGTGAACACTTCAAGCAGTGGTGAATGATACCAAAATTACTCCAAGAGCACATTAACGACTCATCCATGAGGTCACAAAGAACCCAGGACAACATCTAAAACCCCACAGACCTCACTTGCCTCAGTTATGGTCAGGGTTTATGCACTTGCAACCCCCCTCCAAATGCAATTAAACCTGCAGTGTGTAACTTTTACAAAAAATGTGTTTTTTGCATATTTGTTAAAACTGTGACCATGTCATGACAGTATGGTATGAGACAGATAATTTGTGCAAAGATCGAGCTCCTCCACCTCCTGCCTGAGCTACTATTGCCGTTCAAAGATATGGACCACTCCTGACCTAAAACAACCAGGAGGAAGGTGTTAGTGCTGTCAGTCAACCTTGTGTACGCGCTGCTAAATGTGCTAAAAATGGAGAAACAACTTACCATTACAGGAAAACTGTCTACCTGCTGTCACTGGTGGTCATGCTAACGAGCTCTAGCATTCGTGGCAGGTTATGTTGTTATGATTCAGTTCTAGCACAGCAGAGAGCAAGGGGGAGTGTGTGAGTGCATAGATGAGGATGATTGACCCTCCTCCTGGCTCTGATTGGTTGTTTCTGACTGAGTGGTGTATTTCTGGAGTTAGTACTGGGAGCACTGGGAGAAGGCAGAGGAGCTTGATTTTTTTCACAGATTATGTCTTATACTATCATGACATAATGATAATTTTAACAAATGTGTAAAAAATATATTTTTCATAAAAGTTACATACCGCAACTTTAAATGAACCAAGTTCTACAAAGAAGAGTGGGCCAAAATTCCTCCACAGTGATGGTCTGGGACTCATTGTCAGTTATCGCAAATGCTTGATGGCAGTTGCTGCTGCCAAGGATATCACTACCATTAGACTTAGGCTGCAATTACTCTTTCACTTAGGACCAGGTAGGTTTAGATAGTTGTTTAACCTTAATAGATGAAATAATCCTTTCTAAAAATGCACTTTTTATTTACTCAGGTTATTTGTATTTGTATTAACTTTTTAGATGATCTAAAACATTTAAGTGGGACAAAAATTAAAAGCAGAAGAAATCTGTAAGGGGGCAAATGCTTCTTCATGCAACTATATATGATTTGATGTGGTGATATGCTGCCCTTAATTTATGCAACAGTTTTGACAGTGCCCCAAGGCTGATGTGTTTGGTATGAAACATTCACCTTTAAGAATCATGAATAATAATAGTAATAAACAGACTTCTTATCACACCATTGCTGAGTGAAATACCAAAAATTTGCCATAAAACATCCAAAAACCTCATTTTTGTGTCAGAGCTCAGATTCTGCCCTCTCTTATCTTTTGTGTCCTTTGGCATTAACGGTTGCTGTCTTGTGGAGCTGTCATTCTGCCAACTGAGATTTTGGAGACGATTCAGAAAGTCAGAGAATGAGAGTCTTTCTTTAGTATTAAGCCTTTAGGATGTAGCTATAAAACATAAGGTGATTCTCTTACTCATCCCTAGACAGTCAATAAAAAGTTGCTTAGTTGCTATAAGACTTTGTTTTAATATACATAAAAAATAATCACATTCAGTCAGTCCTAAGTAATCATATACATCTATCTGCAGAATTAGTTCTCTCCTTTTTTTTACAGGTGGGCTGTTTATTTTCCTCAGAACCAACTTGTGTTTCTGCTCTAGAGTTTCAACATATTCACCCTCTCTAGTCTGGTTCAGTCTGTAGGGTCACCCGGAATGGAAGTCCCTTTATGGTGATTCTGTTTGTTGTTTGTCTTGGTGGTTTCTCACTTTGAAATCAAAATTGGACTCGACATGTTGAAAAAAACCATAAAGAAAGTCACACTGAATTGGAGGCATGGAGTACATGTCAAAATTTGTAAGAACTATACACAGTAATTTGGCTAAAGTAAATGGTCAGTGGACAAATAAAGAAAAATATTACAACCAAACCTGACACATTGATCAGGCTTCGTTCTGACCTGGGTTGGCAAAAAATTCTTGCTCGTTCACTGGTTCTGTTTCTTTATGTGCGTGTATGAACTCAGGTGCCTCTGGAGGTGATGGTCAGAGCTTCTGGAGAAGGAATCATCATGAGAGGCTTATGAACCAATCAAAAGCACTTTTGGTAAAATTTTACCCAATGTAAAAAAATCCATGATGGCAATCTATCTCCAGGTGGAGGCTAAAACACATTTACTGCTTCCAACATGTAATCCTATTGAATGAAATGACAGTGTCAGATTCAAGACACAATCAATGTAGGAAAACACATTATTTTGTCTGATCTAAGAGACCTATCTTAGATGTTTTCATGGTACTTGAGAAAAAGCTGTTCTTTAGATTGAAAGGTCAGATGTCATACTTTTGTGAGCACTACAAAAGGCTCTCATAAATCTTTTACATCTTCCATCTATGTAAAAACTTTTATCTGTACTCAGCAGCTGTTTGTCAGCTTTAAAACCCTACAGAAAATCCCAGACATTTGAATGAACTTGTCTTGTGGAGACAAATTCACTGTCAGATCAGAATTACTTCTAATTCTGCTCCTCTTCTGCAGAAAACACCCCCTGCTGTTTTCAAGTTGCTTTTGAAGAAACCACTAAGATTCCAAGTTTTTGTCATGTAAAAGTCAGAAATAACTCCATGAACAGCTGAAGGCTTTGACAAGAAAAATAATTAAGTTTTTAATTCTTGACAAAAATTAAGACAATTTTGAGCAATCTTTTATCTCTTTTAACATACCTCTTCTACCAAAAGACAACATCACCAAAATGACTGTCTTTGCTCACACCCCCAATAGAGCTAAGTGAGGCTTGCACAACTCATCTGTGGTCACATCAATATTGTTTGCAGAATCACAAGGCTTGCAGCCAGAGCATCCACGCAAGACATTAGATCTTTGATCCACTTTCCCCCTGACCTGCTGTTTTAGTACTTTCTCCCTCTGCAGCTGCCTCACTGTGTAGTATCATACATCAGTTGTGTTATAATGCAAAGGCTTCAAAAGCAGACCCATATTCTTCATTACCAGAGCTCTGTTTTGAATCAAGGGCCACCCTATTTAAGAAATTTTTTGTTCCCAAGATGAAACACTTCACATAAAATATATTGATATGAAGTTGCTGCAGATTCAAACAGAATGCTACTAAACATTCTAGAAAATGTCATGAATTCAAAGCAAGACCTTAAGTGAAATGTCAAGCAGTCCTTACCTTCAAAAAAAAAGGTTCTGTGGGTCATTGCCTTCACAACTTGAGGAATTTCCTTTTAATTGGCTTACATGCTTTCATCTGAGTAGAGAAGTACCTGCATGTGCATCAAAGCACAGCAATGTGACAGCCACACAACTCCTCTTTTATGCCTCCTTTATTTCTCTGTCCCTCAAAGAAACTCATGCAGGAGCACTTGGATCAGGTCAGAGCTCTGGTGCAAAGTTATGCAACTGCTTTGACATTTGTCTTTTGTGTTGTGCCACTGACATGCTATTACATTGCTCAGTTGTTTAACAGAATTACCACTGCAGCCAATATGTTGCAGGAGAGAACATCTGGCTCCCTCCGGAATGGAAAACGAAAACATTTTCCAAGGCACAATCATAAATTGGATTGGAGCGCATTTGCGCTCCACATGAACAGCCAGGGTATTTCAAGGCAAATGTCAATGATCCAAAGTGAATGTCAACAATCAGACAATCAGGATTTTTTTTGTTTTGTTTTGGGATTTTTTTTTGTTTTTTTTTTATTGTTTTCGAATGTATTGCACCTGGTGCTCACCAGCTCAGTTGTGCTTGAGCTGTCATCATGATCAGCTGTGGTGTGTGCACGCAGTTGACAAAGCAATTTCGTTGTTCTCGTCACGACAGAGCTCTTGGGCACACTATCATCTTGAATCAGAAACATGTTCAGTCTGAGTGGTAAAATAGTAATGCAGAAGTTGATGGCTAGTCATTGAACTGTGTCTGCTGAAATCAACTGCATAGGTTATCAGAGGTAAAGAAGTTTTACATTAGAAATCAGGATAAATCTTTAATTGATCATCTATAAAATTTATTGGATTGTAGTTTTTAATTCATTTAGTTACTTCTTTAAACAAAATCACACAATAAACAGAGATATATCTAAACATGTACATTTGTACGTATTCGTTTCCCTTTGAAAGTCATGTCTTTGACGCCATCTGCTGGATTAACAAAAAAATTTGGTTTCTTTTTAATCATTGTTCAGAGAGTTTGTAGTTCCGTTTAACTTACTCAGCTATGAATATCTGACTGTAGTTGCAGCTGTTCATATTCTGTTTGTAGGTATTTGTTAGGTTTCCATATTGTGTCAATTGAAGCAAAGCTGCAGTGTAGATGATTTAACTTTTATTCGAAGAGTTTTTCTCTTTTAGAAGTCTAAAGAAAGAGATTTATGGCCAAGCCTCTGAGTTCTAATACTTCATGTCATTTAAATAATCCTTATTGCAGCTTGTTCCACAGTATGCAAACTTAACTGTTGCCTATAAATGAAATACAAGCAACTGCAACTCCAGATAGATATTTATAGCAGAGTAAATTACACAGATGGCCCATGGAGATAGGGACCAGCCTCCCTCTGGACCCTGCCATTTAACTTGGTAAAACAAATAGATGGATTGATATTGGACTCCATCTACATTAAATTTTTTTGGTTTTTGTTCATAATACAATGCACCTCACAAGTATTCACAGTGCTACACTTTTTCCACATTTTATGTTATAACCTAATATAAAAATTGATTAAATTCATTATTTTTCTCTAAAACTCTGCACACAGCACTCCATAATGACATTTTTTTTTTTTTTACAAATATATAAACAATAAAAAAGCTAAAAACAATCACATGTATAGAAGTCTAAAAATGCTTATAACTGCCTATTTTAATAGTTCAAATGCCAAAAGCCATCTGAAGGACCTCAGACAATGAGAAATAAAATTCTCTGGTCTGATTCCATGGGCCCATTAACATTCCTACAGTGGAACATAGTGATGGCATTACCATGCTGTAGAGAAAGTATTTCAATGGCAGGAACTTGGAGGGCTGTCAGGACAGAGGGAAATATGAATGTGGAGACATCCTAGATTAAATTCCTGTCCAGAGTCTCTTGACCTCAGACTGGGATGTCTGTGCATGTTTCAGCAGGACAATGACCCCAACTATACAGCCAAGATATTGAAGGAGTGGCTTCAGGAAATCTCTGTGATTGTCCTTGAGATAGTCCAGCTATAGGCCAGTCTTGAATACCATTGAACATGTCTTTAGAGATCTGAAAATGGCTGTGCAACAACATTTGCCATTCAGCGTCATCCAGTCTGAGACGTTCTGAAAAAAGGAATGGAAAAAAACTGCCCAAAGATAGGTTTGCTACACTTCTGGCATCAAATTCAAGAAGACTTGAGGCTATAATTGCTGCCAAAGGTGCTAAAACCTAATGAAAAAGTATTTCATGTTATAATTAAGGGGTATTATGTGTATGGCTTTGAGGGAATGTATTTAATTCATTTTTCAATGTAACCTAGCATGCACATTTTTGGATTGTAGGAGGAAGACAAAGTACCCAGTGTGAACCCATACAGATGGGAGGAACATGCAAACTCTATGAAAAAAGACCCCTAATCTCCAGGACTGTCTTACCGCAAGACAACAGTACAACCAACTGATCCATCAAACAGCCTGAATTTTATTTATTAAATGGTTTACTTAATTACTGGACTATAAATGTCCTTGTGCTCAGCCAGTGATTATGTCTGTTTGAAGATCATCTCTGTACAGATTGATATCTGTCTTCTCTGTCCTATGGAATGTGTACACTGGAACAGCTTTACTTTTTGCTGGAAACAGAAATAAAATCTTCAGTATTTAACCCTAAACATTTTGTACAGTAATCTTTGCTGTATTAACATTGTCTTTATTTAAAAAATAAATGTTTTACCATTAAGGCTGTCTCATATTTAGCTAACCACAGAGCAGCAGATGTGTCTGAGAATGGCTCATATGTCCCCAAACCAGGTCACTGTGCAGACTGAAGAAAGCCAAAGCTTTGCATGTTTTTCATTATTCAGGAGGGCCAGGAGCTGGAAGGCTGCCGGGGGTGGAGTCTGCCTCAGCTCAGCTGATGGAGGGACACCGACAGAGAGTACATCCTGACAAGAGGAGCTGCTGGAGGGACTCTGAGGTGGAAACTTGGTTAAATTTCGACAGTTGGGATGGAGAGCAAGAAATAAAGTCACCAGCTACTTTGGAAGGTATTTCATGATCCTTTCAACTACAATTGGAAACAAAAGATAATAACCTATGTGAGTTTTTATTCTCTACATGTCCTGTTTTCTGCTGTTCATGAATTTACTGACTTTTTTCATTTAAATGAAAATTAGCCACACAGAATTTACAGTCAGTGGTTTCTTGAACAAAGCATTTGTTTTTTAATTTTAATGTAAGATCTTGTTTTGTCTACTGTTGTCAAGAACTTTCAAAGTCCATCTGTGAAGCAACAAAATGAAAGTGTCAGTTACATTAATGTTTAAACACAGCACAAGCTTCCTTTAGCCTACATTTAGTTTATTACCCACTGAAGCTAAATCCAATTGAAATATTGCATTTGGTCAGTTGCCAACCACCTTTTCCATCTGAATCAATTATGATCCTTACTTTTTCATCAGTCAATTGAAAAATACAGACACAACACCAGTTATTTAGAAACAAAAACATTTTATTGCAGACTACCCCAGTAGGATGTATATACATTGTTGTGAAAAAGAATTTCTTCTGTTTTTTTGCAAGCTGTCATCTAAGAGAGCTAAAGCTGAAAGAGTCCTTTCCAGTTGAAAAACTGAAGGAGTGCTTTCAGTTTTATTTCAGGATTTTTGAAGGTAGGCTTTCTTAAAAGATTAGAATCAGGTAATGTCCTACCTGCATTAGATAGAGGTCTTAACATCTTCATTTAGCATAAATCCACATTAGCTGATTCTGGAGGCTGAAAGTAACAACAAAGTTGACATTGACATTGACAACTACTCCAACTGGGGTCTAAACCATAGCAAACTTCCTCATTTTAAAACAACTCCAATCTCAAAAACCACTCTGCAATTCATGTGAACACCATTTTGTGACTCTTTCAACCATCTGCATGTTTATGTTGGGTAGATATTCATACACAAGCCAATGACTATATGGGAAACACAGGCAGGAGGCAGTGCCCCACCAATTAGCTCATCATGTGAAACACAAACTAAAAATGGAATATGAAATATTTCTGGTTAGTGAAAAAGTCTCAGAAAAGTAAACCTGAGTAACAATCAAATAAATAGCAGTCACTGAAATTTCTATAAAATATTAGGTTTTTACATCAGACCATTACTCTGATAGATACTCTCACAAAAACAGAAGAATTAATGTTTATGCAAAAGCTATTTTATGAACCTTTAACATTGTGTTTACATTGTGTGGCTATTTACACAGATCAAATAAATGGCTCATTACCAGTCCTTTGCAGAGCAGAATGACAATCAACCAGTCTGATATACAACTAAAGTGGTGTTAAAAATATTAAAGTGGTTTAAGCAAATGTTATTAAGGTTAATTAATTTTAATTTTTACACAACTTTACTTTTAGAGCAGACTGTTTTTCTGAAAGACCATTCTCAGTTTGTGTTTCTTACCTCCATTTCCAGCATAATAATTGGCTTATGTGTAAATATCCACCCCCTCCAAATATGCAAAACATTTTAAGGGTTCATGAAATAATGTTTGCATTGACACTATTTTATGATCTTTTTGAGACTGGAGCTGCTTTAGAATGGTAGAAGTCCTCTTTAGTCTTGGCCTCGCTAATGAAAACAAATTTTGTGATAACCAACAGAATATTACATGTGATCAATGAAAGAAGGATTTTACCATAGAAAGATCTGCCAACTGAAAATAATGTGGACTTGTTTGGTGCTCCTTCAACATGACTTTCTACATCAATGAAGCATGACGATTTGATGATCAGCCTGTTGCACTGTGGAGGTGTTAAGGAACCCAGATTGTGTTAATAGAGGCCTTTGACAAGTCGGTATTGTTGTGTCTGATGTCTCTCATCCACTTCTTGATGCCGACAGCTCTCAAGTTATCAACAGTCCCCACGATTGGGTTGCCCATTACACAGTCGTTCCAGAACACCTTTGTAGTAAAACTTCATTTTTTGATCTTTCAATTTTCTAACAAAGAGATTATGTTTTTTTATTAGCTGTCAGCTATAGTAATAAAAATGTGTGGAAAAAGGCTGGAAATTTGTCACACTGTGTTTAATGAATCTAGAAAATCTATGAGTTTCACATTTGGAACTAAATTACTGAAATGCATTAACATTTGGGTTATATCCTCATTTACAAAGATGCACCTATATACTGTATTACAGCAAGTGGCTCTGGACCTGCAGTCACTGCGTAAGTCGGGCAGTACCTTGAAGAATTTTGTTGATTTTCTTCCTTTCTGAACATCACATGTGAATGTCAGTTTGTTTTTCTGTTGACTCACAGAGGTATTCCAACTTCACACTCCACAGCACTTCTTGTGACTGTGTTTGGTTCTGATTCTGCAAAGCAAACAAAACAAACTTGTTTGTGTAGAGGTGCTCAATGTTGAGTTACACTTATTTAAGGTTGTTGTTACTCCAGAGAAATCAGACATGTTTTGAACATTTCATTGTGAACCAAAAATGTCTTTGGATGGAAAACCCAAACAGAATATAAAAAGATCCATCATTTTCAAACTTGTGTGTTCATGGTTACTGTGCATGCATTAAGGCATTGGATGCAATGATGGGCTTTTTTAGCAACAAAGCTCCATATTTATATGGAGTAAGTCAGTGAATTTCTGCTGTACCCATATCCAAGTAAACATACTTAACAAAAAGAGAAAATACATTTTCTCTATTTCAAAACAAAACAACTGGGCTGAGAGTTTATACTTGATACATGAGATCATAATCGCCTCACAGTAACTGGCTACGCACAATGTTCGGCTCATCTTTCCTTTTGCAGGACTCACATTGTATGTGTTCAAAAAGAGGTTCCTCCCTGATCAGGCAGATTATATGAAGCCAGAGCAGGGAACAGGTGCTGTTTGTTGCCTTGCTTGCAGCCCTTGAATAGTGCTTTTGTGTGCTGATCATAGTAAAGCACAGAATAGGTGACCCAATGAAAAATTACTCACTGTGAGTGTTGGCTTGTTGTTAGTTTTTTTTATTGGGCTTTTTAAAAAATAAAGTCAATCAGTTTGAACAATTCAGTGAAGCTTGCAAAAGTAGTATTTTCATTCACACCAAAATTCCATCCGTGTAAGTTGTAAATGTTTTGCACAGCAACCGTCTCTATCAAGCATCAATTTTTCCACTGGCTTGTGTGTGTAATCTACATGTTGCATGAGTGTGCCACTTAAGAGCCAATCAGCATTGCTGGAATTAACCTTCAGCTGGTTTGCACTAACATTAGGAACTTATGCGCATCCATTATTCATTATGCTCTGCTCTGTCAGTGAAGATCTAACTGTGTCTCACCATGGAAACGGCCCTGTGGCTTCACCAGGGGGTATTGGTTTCAGCAGCCATGTCCTTCTGTCCTCAGCTCTCTTTCTTGTTCAAGCAGCCTGATTTGACCCACAGGAAGAAACAAAGCTAAATACTGAAGGATCATATACCAAATTTGGCTTCCACCCAAACTGAAGTTCAGTTTGATCAAGATTTAAGTTGAAGTTGCAAATTTTTCCTTATTTGTTAATGTACTTTCCTTTCTAATTTGATCTGGCTTGTTTGTTCAGTTTTGGAAATGCAGTGCCATTACATTTAGTTACATTTTTTTGCATTTCTAAAGATGTATTATGTGTATTTAATAATGAAAAGGTTTATAACCCATATTTGATGACAGTTGTTGAGCTAGTCCCTGAAATAGATGGACTGCTTCCATCATGTGGTTCGACAGTCTCTGCCTCAATCAGAGGAATTCAAGTATCTTGATTTCTTGAACAAGAGTGACAGCAGGATGGAGTGGGAGATGGATAGATAGATTAGGGCCTCATCTGTTATAATATGGTCAATACTCTGGTCTGCTGAAATGAAAAAAAAGATCAGTCAAAAAGCAGAGCTCTCTTTATACTGGTTCAAACCCTCATATATAAATCATAACCAACAGAACGAGATCCCGGATACAAACTGGTGAAATGCATCTTTTTTTTCTGTAGAGTGGCTGGGCTCAGCCTAAGAGATAAGGAGAGGAGCTCTAGGTGGAGCTTGGAGTAGAGTCACTTCACTTCAAAAGGCGTCTGTTGAGGTAGTTCAGGACTCTAATAAGGATTCCTCCTGGGCACCTCCTTTCATACGTCCTACTGGTAGGAGATTCTGGAGCAGACCCAGATCCTGCTGAAAGGCCTATGTATCCTGTTTGGCCTAGAAATGCCTGGAGAGTGTCTTTGGAGAGAGGAATATCTTGCTGAACCTGCAAAACCAACAATCCTGCATGTGTTACATCTCTATCTGGTTCAACACACCTGGTTAAAATAATGGTTCATAACCAGGCCTTTGCAGAACTTGATGACATGTTGAGGAGTTAATTCAGCCATTTCATTAAGGTGTGTTAGAGCTAGGATACATCTAGAATATTTAGGACTCTGACCTTTGGGGACTGGAAGTGGAGATCCCTGACCTATGCTATCAGATTCAGTTCTGCCTATACCAGAAGGAAAACAAAGAACAGAAGTTATTCAAATCTAAGCATGGTCCAAGGCACATTATACAAGATGAAGATGGAGGTGTGTTGTAACAAATGAATGAGGAAATATTGCAGAAGTCACAAAATTGAGTCCTTTGTTCTGTTTATACACATTGTAGAGTGTTTTCATTTAATTTGTCTGACTGCTGTAGCGGCATGTGACATAGCTAGCTCACAATCTGCACAACATAGAGTTCAACCAAGTCAGCATGCTTGGAAATCAATGAAGTGAAAGTCTACTGTGAGGAATATAAACAGATTTACAGTTACAGTTCAAGTTCTGAAGACAATAATTAACCTGGTCACTGCTTGATTCAGCCGCGGCATCCATTCAGTCTGGCTTGTGGGCCGACACATTCAGTTCTGAATATCCCTATTGTGGCTGAAACATATGAGATTGAAACCCGGGCCGTTGCAGAAGCTGCCTTAAATCTGTAGAATATCTTTTTCTTTTATGCACACAATGGTTTGACTATGGGTTTATTTAAAACTCTGCTAAGACCCTTCCTGTCCTTTAACTTAATTCAGAGTATCAGATTAAAACGAGCTTTTATAGTATACTGATTTTTTCAGCTTTGTTCAGCTTCATCTTGATTGATTTATGTATTTGTTTTTAAATGAAACTGTTTTTTAAAAATTTTTATGCTGTTTAATTTGATCATGAAGCACTTTGGCTAGCATAAATTGTTTTTAAATGTGCAATATGAATGAAATTGAGTCTAACTTTAAAGAGATAAAATGCACAGGTACCTTAAAAAATAAAAAAATAAACACATTGAAGAGAATAACATTTTTACACCACTGTGTTTCTGTCGCATATCCTGAATGACTACTTTGTACTTCTAAATTTTAATATTATAAACTAATTGTTGATTTTAGAAGTTCACTAAATTGATTACATTGAGTGAAATTTGGTTTGTCGCTAGGGGGCACACTTTCACTGTATTAAAGTCAAAACAACCATTTTCAGCTACTTTGGACCATTTTGTTTTGTTGTTAAATCATTTCATTACTTTTTATTCATAAAATTTTAAAAGGACAAATTAAAAAAATAAATATGTTACAGCAATTATGTTTAATTACATTTTTTAAAAGTTTTTCCTGTCTATTGGATAGACTGAAATTATTGTAATTCTGATGCAGTTTTTATTTGGGTGCAGCAGGAAAAGTGTAGAAAAAGTTTAGTTTTGGCTTCTTTTCTCTTTGCTGAATTTTTTTTCAAACAGGGAAAAGTGTTTCCAAGTGACTCATATTGTGTATTGCTATAAGAATCATCTTTATTTATTAGTGTGCATGTGTTCAGTGGTGTTTAGGTATAATTTTTTTCATCTTGTACCTGATTTCCTTCTGGAACTTAGTATCAGTGGCATAAAGAAAAGTGTGCTTGTGCATTTTGTTTCACCGTACATCAGTTTCCTCCTAAAACTGAAAATGCCTTCGTGTTACAGACATACACTGGGTGTTTGTCTTGCTGATGTTGCTCAGACTTGGAAAAACTGGTTCACGATGTAGGTGTGTCCACTTAGTGGTTTAAAAGGAAGAGAAAAAACGCAGTGTAGAATGAGCTGCAGTCTTTGCAAAGCTTTCTCTGGGTTTATGGTTTCACTGCTGCTGTGAAAAAGAACATCACAAGCCTTAATAATGAGAACTTAATACAGAAGACAGTTTTTTTTGTTTGTTTTTTGTTTTTTTTTTTAGAAATAAAGATGTTTTTATATTTTTGTCAGACCTTTTAGAGAAAAGATATGTTGCCCAAGGAGTAGAACATGACTGTTTGGATTTTTAATGTGTAGACTCAAGACAAATATAGAATATTTACTCAGGACAGCCTTCTGAGCTTACAGTAGGCAGGGATGTTGGAGCTGTCAGTGCAGTTTTTCTTTATCCTTCTCCCACCCTCTTTAGTCATGACTTTGCCCCTCTCTGCCTCTTGCCTTTTTTGTTGAAAAGAGGAGGGACTCTACAAGTAATCCAATACCTGCCCAGTGCATGAATGTTACTGTTGCTGGACTTCCCTGATAAGTGCAGAGGTTAAAACGTATCAAGGGGCTTAAACTGAAGAGGCTGGCTGCATCTTTAACCAGGTGAAATTCAAAACAAAATCATAGTTGGAGAAGAAAAGGAAGAGAGAGATCAGCACCAATAACTAGTGGAAAAAGTTGGAGCCATTTCCAATGAGTCCGTTAGAAGACCTGAAGAAGAACCTTTGGGCTTCCTGCCATTCAACATGAATTTAGAAGAAAGTTCTGTGAGGGACATGGCTGAGATGGAAACAAGTCAATCTAAGGAGCTGGGTGAAGTCGTCCTGAGCCACATTGCCAGTTCACCCCTGGATCCATTTCCACCCAAAGATTTCAGAGGGAAGTTTAAGAAGATGTGCCAGAGGAAGAGGCCAACCATTCTTGAAAGTAGGTCCTGTTCTAAATGTCTGAATCTGTGAAAATAAGATTTTGTTTTTTAATTTGTAGAAATGTAGAGATTAAAAACTACAACGAAGAAGCGCCTTACTGGTACTTTTGTTGTCATTTGCATCACTTTGGGAAATTCCTCACCTCACTATAGTGCATGTCATCTTTACACAGGAATCTGGTGGGTTATTAGTTATGGACTCAGACACTTAGGCAATACAGTACATATTTTCTATGTAGTTCACCTCACTGTCACAAATGAACCCTATAGCATACTATACTTCCCCAAATTTCAAACCATATCTACCTTCTTGAGAACATGAGTACCAAAAACGAGAAATAACATGAATTAAAAAGACCAGATTTAGGGAGGAAGATAAAATAACGAGGGGGGAGAAGAGAGGGTGTAAAGAGTTTCTACTTGATAACCACAGAAATGGCTCAACCAGACAGACATACCTCACATTCCTCAACTCCATCAGAGCTTGATAATACTTTTAATAAGTATTTAATGTGTTCATGGCTTTGCCCACTTACATTAAACAAGAAAAAGAGGTTTACAATCATTTTTATAGTCGGCAATGTATATCTAATGTATTGATTGGAAGTTTTAAGTGTACAATGGATGGCGGACAATGTGTCAATAAACACAGCATCAAATATGGTGAGTATGAGAATGGTACTGAGGCGGTTCTGCATCTTAAAATCTGATACTGATCCTATCCACTATGCCTGCAAACCAGCTCTTTTTTATGTTTTGAAGCAGATATACTGGCAAGTTTCAGTAAATCTGAATAAGGTTTAACGTTAAAACCATCGTCTCCGAATGTCCTCATAGCTATGTAATTTTTTTAATAAACAGTCACTTCAAATCTCTGTGAGAGATGTGTTGCACAGAAGAGTTAATGCTGCTTTTTCGGTGATATGAAACCATTTAAGATACTGTTCTGTTTAGAATCTGTTGTATTTTTGTGATAAAAAGTAAATGTTTGCGCTTCCCATAATTTGTTTTACTGTAGCATCTGTACCAGGAGCTCTCAAACTTTGTAAATTGTAAACTTGCTTAGATTTTGAAGCAAAGAAATTGCACTTTATGCCTCTAACTGTTTTTAGTGACCCTAAGCCACTCTAATTTATAACATTTTAACTTAAACTTGATTTAACTTCATTTCTTTTCATGTCTCAAAAAATGCACTGTTTCTAGTCATAAAATAAAAGCAACAAGCTAAACTTAATCTGTTAAGACTCTAACATCAAAACAGCTGAGACAAACAGAATACACAGCAAAGTGGTATGAAAAATGGACTTCAGTGAGCCTAAAACCAGCCTATAACATTTGTTTTTGTTATTATCTTTTCAATTTCTGTTATCAAATTCCTTTTTTTTTCCCCATTTTTGTTCTTTAGAATTTCATATTTTGGAAACACACTTGTATTTAATAAGCTCAAAAAATCTAACTGATCATGTTTTGTGATTAACAAAAGCAACCCACATGTTTCATGTAAAAAATAACCTTCTCCTCAGATTTGAACTCAACATTCAATCTGTGTTTTATTTATTTATTTTTTTTTTTTCAGATTTATCCCTTTGTCTTTAGTTTACTCAGCAACTAATGTTTTGTCTGCCTTGGTTAGCAATGTTTTAGAAAGCTTAGTTAATTTTCTAATGACACCTCCACTAAAACACTCATGGCTTTATCATTCATTTCTTTAGGTCTATCAGACTTAGCACATATGTCTTCAAAGGCAAAACTCTTTGGTACCTGTACATCTCATTCTGTTGAGGATCTTTGTCCACGGCAATGTTTGCTAGGTTGCAAGGCTTATGTTAGCTCCCTTTCTGTTTTAATATGCAATTTGTTGATAATTTGGTTCATAAGATATTTTCTTTGCTGTTCTATTTAATCGTCTAGATAAAATTTACAGAGAGTTATTCTTCTGCTTCATAAACTAAGTGTTTGGTTTTGAAAGATATAAGATGTAATGTATGACAGCATTGTGCCACGCTGTTTTCAGGTTTCCCATGAGTTGGTAGTCTCAACTCATGCAGTTCGGTTCGGAATTGGTCCAGGTAGACTTGGTGTCTGGTGCTGGTCTAGAGAATGTCTGATCCATGCAATGCAATATATATGTAGTTTATGCTGACTGCTCGACTGCTGTTTAAGAGGATAACAACTTTAATTATCTCAAGTTAAAAACAGAGATTCTCATTCATCTAACTAGATGAGTCTGGCTTGCTATAATGAGGAAAGCATTTGCCAATGATTAGTAGAATCTGCTTAGAGGAAAAGAAACATGCCCTGTCTTCAACTTCAGAACAGAGTCAAACTATTTCTCAAACAAGCACAAACTCATCATCAAAACACTGAACAGTAACATGAGCTGATTTAAGAATGTGTTGATTTTTATACACAGTAGACTTCTTGTGTATATTATGCAAATACTTTGTGGTTACCGTAGGATGGGGAAATGTGTGCTGAGAGGGTCAAAGTTACCATTAACATCTGAAGAATTATAAAATAGTAAAATATTTTCAAGTATTAAAGAGTAAACTGAGGTGTTTTATTGTCATCTAATTTTAGACATGTTTCAATACCAGTTACCAGTCCATGACTTCTTTAAGTTCATAAAAATACTGCTATTCATAAGACTGAAAAGCTGGTAGCATTAGGGTGCAGTAATATAACACACTATGATTTATCAGTAATAGGTTGAACTCACTCGCCAATGATATTCATTATATTCCAGGAATGTCTTCGATAAAGTCCCGTCTTAATCCTGTTGAGTATGTTTTTACCAGGAGCAGGGGGCTGGAGCAAGTGCTAAGCTAATGCTTTAGCATGTTTTCATATGACTCACTGATAATTTGACTTATAGAAAATTTTAATTGCTTTCATTTTAATTAACATGAATTTAATCCCTGTTATGGGGGGGTTACTAGCTGTTGAAACACAGTGGGCAGAGCAAGTCAGATGGCCCAGATCCACAGGGATGTCTTCTTTTTACTATCATAGTAACTGCTCATGTCATAGTAACTGCTCAAAAATGCTTAAGTTATCCACATACTTTTTAATAGGAATATTTTATAGATGAATTCAAAGCTGTGACCTCTATGAAGGAACCTGCAACAGATTTTTTTTCTTTGATAGCCAGTGTTGATACTTCTTCTTTAAAAGCAAAGTCTATACAAATGAGTGTTTATATTTTTTGGCCAGTGGGAGGAAAATCAGAACTGTCAGAAACAAACAAACAAAAAACAAAACAAAACACAGAAATCATCAGGTCAGAACTCAGCAAAGACAAGAAGTCGGAATCATTTGGTGAAACCATGATTAGTGCATCTCTACGAAATAAAAATAAAGAATAATATTATTCCATAAGCAATGTGCTTTGGGAAGATTCTATCAGTTCTGTGTTAATTAAAATCATGACAACTGAGTGCTATATTTTTTGCTTAGCAACCAGTGCCAGCGTCATTGAAAGCTTCTACATCACAGACTGTTATGTAATCAAGGTCCAGTGGCTGTCACTTGATGGACAGACAGAGCTCTGATAGGATTACACTAAGACTGCAGGGAGGCAGCATGGAAGGGGTATTGAAGGATGTTTTTCTCGTCCATTTGGGTCAAGACATCTGCTTTCACTTCTGAAATGTTATGATTGTTGGAAATGAGCCTTTCATCTTAAAGAAAAGAGAAAAAACATTTTAATTTTATTACTCTTATCATTTTCTAAAACAAAGTCAAAACTTTATCCTTGTGGCACAACTTTACTTATTGTCTTAAAATTATGTTTATAAAAAATTCAGAAGTGATAAAAATCATAAATTATTGAAGAATGTTTGCATTTAATGCCACTTTTGAAATAATGTATAAGACACTCCAGTTGCCTAAAATGTTTGCAGATTGTTTCAACATCAGAAGACAAAAGTAAAAAAAATTCTATTGATTGAATTTTTTTTTTTTTTTTTTTTTTTTTTTTTTTAATAGATAAGGGTGGAATCGGAGGTTGTCTTTCATTTTGATGTAATACGTCATAATGCAAACAAATAATAAATAATTAACAACACTGTTATCACTTTAAATCTTTATTAAGCTGTTATAATGAATATGAAATAGATCTTTTGTATAGTAATCCTCACAGTATGGCAAGCCATAGAGCAGTTTTATTTTCTCTCTTCCCCATTAAATGATGACATATAACTGGCACTCCTGATACAGTCATCTACCTCTGATTCAGCTGCCTCGTTTCTAGTCAAGGTTACTCAGTCGTGTTCAGAGCCGTCTGCAATGAACCAGCAAAATCTACTCATAAATAAATTATGAATATTTGATGCCGATATATGGATTATAAAAAAATGAATGAAAAAGTAATAAGAATATTTTACCCTATATTTTTGTTCCACTTCTGTTATTATATTTGTTGAGTTATCCCCTAATGTGCAGATACTTTGTTTTTTATGCACAGGAAACTGAGCTAAAGTTTAAAACACTAAATTACCCTGAACTTGTGACAAATATCCTGAAAGAATAGAATATATAGAGGTGGAGTTTATCTGATTCAGTATCTGCATCAGACCAGATACAGACGGAGCTCTTGGAGCAGATGTCAGGCTGAAGCCTCTAATCCATCCAGCAATCCAGACACCATGGTTGTGTGTAGCCAGAGGTCATGTTTAGATGTATTTTACTCTTAAAGTTTAAACTGTTAGCAGGAAAAATTGTTGCCCTCTGAAATATGTGGGGATTACATTACAGCGTCAGAAATAATATATAGACAAATATTTATAATTTACCATTAGATATGTTTTTTATTTCGATTACCTATAGTTTAATCATAAGCCTGGAGCATGTTATAGAAGCCTGTTGTCAGTGGGCAGTCTTATGACCGTTATAGAGAGATTTTGTGTTGGAAGTGGTGATTTTTAAGAACTTTTTTTTAACAGTGTTTACATCCCAATAAAGTGAAAGAGTTGAAAGCAGTTGCCTTTTTTAGACTACTGTTATAGTGCATTGTGCCTTCCCAATCCCTTTCCTTAGTCTCATCACTTTATATAGCAATTTAGCAGCTCTGTACCATTATGTTAATATAGGCTTGAATGGATTGCTCTGAAGCTTGTGCAATATAACCATTAATGGTCAATACCCCATTAATGGAAATGGGGTATTGACAAAATTTGGTGTATTATATCTGATATAGCTTTGTGTTTTTCATGTGTGTACCTGTATATTTATTTATAAAACCAGGACTGAAAGTAACGCTAAATGTTTAACTAAAAGTATTTTGAATTGGGGAGTATTGGCATTGGCAGATAAGACCTTTAGTTTTCTCCTACTTTGATGTACATTATCTGAATTCTAACATTACATGAGTTTACTGAACACTTCCATGTGTTTTCTGTAATATCTCTTGTTTCCCATATCCCTTCATTTCTTCAGTTAATGTTGACAACCTGTAAGATTGCGCCAGTCATGCTATAATACCCAAATGCATTTCTGTCATCATCATCAGGCCCTGCTCTCAGAGAAAACAGTAGTTATTATTAACTGCACTCCACTAAGAGGATTGCTTCCTGCACTCTCAGCCTCCGCGCAGTTATTTAAAGGCAGCTTGTGTTGCCGCCCACTGCCTGCCAAAGCTTTGGAGGGACAGAGATGTTGGGAGAGAGAGGAGGGAGGTGGGAGAAGGGGGAGAAATGGGACTTATAGCCAAGGACAGGACCAGATAGGAGGGGGAAAGTAGAGCAGTGCTACAGTGTTTTCTCTGGGTCTCGTCAGCACAGCGCTGTGTGCGTCACAGAGAGGTGACAGCCACGCTGGTCCCAGCTCAACCACCTCTGCAGCTGATTCTTCTGAGGGGAAGCCACAGTTAAAGGGGAAGGCAGGAAGCTGCAGCCATGACCAGCCAGCAGGACTCGGGCTTCTTTGAAATCAGCATCAAGTCCCTGTTGAAATCACTGAGTGGAAGTGAGTAGCAGCTTGTCTCTTCTTGTTGTGATCAGCAAACGGAGATGACCGCTTGAGGCTGCAACTCTGCTGCACATCTAACTTTTTAGCTCAATGTTGTTGTGATCTGTGATTATGACATGCTCTTGAATTCAATTACACTGCTTATGCTGCAAAACTGGAATAGAATTACCACCATACTTCTAGGAACAGAGTGCATCACTGTGAACAGTTTCCATTCATTTTTTGGGAGCAATTCTTGTTGGAGTTTCTCACAATGAGAAAGATGCTCAGAGTTACTTCTGTTTCACATAACCTTCATTACTTTTACTGATGGTAATTTTTTGGATTTCTGCTGATTCTTAGTAAATCTTAGCTGTATTTCAGTCCAGTCTTTTGTCTGAGTCCAAATAGGTCTAATTTAATGCACGGTTACAGTAATAGGATTAGAGGAGGTTCAGCTTGGTTGCATGTTCTGTCCAGAGCTAACAGCTTCACTGCCCTCCACTCAAACCCCAAGGTTGGGATAAAATGTCTTCCTGCTTTATATCAGTGCAATATTCTGCTAAAAGTGAAATATAAGCGGTTAATACCCACAGCAACAATTATACACTGTGATGGCATTGCAACTGGTCACTTTCAGTATGTTTAAAAAATCTGTAGTGAACCAGAATATTATTGAATTAAACAGAAATAAAATGTAGAATATTAAATGCAACAAATTCACTTCCATATTTCAGTTAAATTAGCTTGTAACGAGATATCATAAGACAAGGTGTCCACATGTTCAACATTGAACCCTCTCCTGATGATATTGCATAATCCTCACTGTGGGTCACTTTGGTTCAGGGATAAAGGCCCAGGCATAGCTGTTCATCAGCATTTAATATTTTCATTTAATATCAGCTTTTACATGGGGTTGTATAACATATTATAACATGGAGTAAAAGAAGTTGTGAATGTCTAAGAATGTTAAAAATCCAATTAACATTTTTAACAGTTTACAAAACAAAATAGGACATACATTTTTTTTTGCTGTTTACTCTGCAAAATATTCAGGCTGAATGTATTTTCTACTGTTGATTAGATCCCAGTAGAATTCTGAAGAGACTCAGAGTCTTCAAACCTTTTGGACACTGCTCTTTAATAAGTCAGCTTGCTCAGCTCTGATAAAACAGTGACAGACAGCAGCACAGAGCTGGTATTGTGCAGCTGCTGTGTCAGGTCTGGTGTCCACACTGCCTGAAGGTCAGTTCTCTTTCAGCCAATCAGAGCACGAGCTGCTGGGACGAGCTAAAACGGCACTCCTACAAAAAGTAAACAAACGCATTGTTTCGACTCTGTGTCATAAAATACATATATTCTGTCTTCCGGTATTTAAAAGTTTAGGTATGCTTTCGGGATAGCGTCAAACTTTCTTAAAATACTTATTTTTCAACATTGTGTCACAGAACAGGCTTTTTTGCCCCATAGCTAGATCTAAACATTCAGGAGCCCATTTTGCTAAGCAGGAAGTGAAATATGGGCTTTTAAACTGTTGCTCACTTATATAATTGCACTGAAATGCTCTCTCACAGCATGATGTGAGCTCACAGAAGCACAACTCATAGTCCGTCGTATGAGACCATAAGTTTAATCTGCTTTTCATTGAGCTTTCCTCTCTCCTAGTTTTCAAAACTTAAACCTTAAACTTCTATGTATGTGTTTGTTTTATAATGTTGTTGTTCCATTTGCTCAACTGCCTCCTGTCTTTTTGTAAATCCTTTATCAGGGACTGTTACCAGAAAAATGCAACATGTTTTTAAACAAGTGGAGTTGCAGATCCATTATGAGCTTGAATGAAGTTTCTGTGTAAAATAATTTAAGTATATTTATCACATGTGGGCCATCTTGATGCTCACCAGGTCATTTTCTTTTCCTGAAACATAGGTCTAAAACTAAAAACAAAGATTTGTCACATTCTTATTTTATTCTTTCCCTGCAAAATGATGCAGTGCCTTGCAAAAATATTCATACCCGTTAAACCTTTTACTATATTGCAATCACAAACTTTTATGCTATTTATAGATCAACATACAATACAGCACAGTGAAATTGAATGAATATGATATACAGTATACAGACTTTCTTCAGCCAAACTGACTGATATTTTAAAAAGCAGAAAAATTTAAATTTCTAAATGGGCAAAGATAGCAGAGACATACCTTAAAAGACTTGCAGCTGTAATCGCAGCAAAAGGTAGTTCTTTGGCTATTTACGGTTGAAATCAGATATATACATATGCTGAATAAAAAGACACAACAAATATGCCTCCCTGGTGAGGTGTTCTGGGCATGTCCCACCAGGAAGAGACAAAGAGGAAGACCCAGGACAAACTGGAGGGACTATGATTCTCATTTTTAAAACAGAAATGTAGTCTTAATGAAAAGTATGTTTAATACCCGCTTAAAGGTTGTCAATTTTCAAAAAATTATTTTAATCTGACAAATGAACTTCATTGAAATGCATTCTGATTTGCTGAATATGATTGGATACACAAGTATAGACTTGATGGAAATGTCCAACCAACATACCGCTAAGGAAGGAGATGGATCCTGTGTCCCAGAGATAAACATATTTCAGTATGATTGACTCCAGAACAAAAGCCAAAGTCTTTTGAGGATGCTGGCTGAGGCTGGTAAGACAGTGTCATTAGTCACAGTAAAATATATCCTGTACCCACATGGGGTGAAAGGCGAAGAAGAAGCTATTACTCCAAAAGAAACATGAAAAAAAACAGATTGCAGTTTGCAAATGCCCACAGGGACAAACACTTTCATTTTTGGAGACATATGCTGCGATCTAATGATACTAAAGTGGAACTGTTTGGCCTTAATCACCATTGTTACATTTGGAGGAAAAACAGGGATGCTTGTACCATCCTTACTGTGATGTACGGGGGTGGCAGCATCATGTTGTGGGGCTGTATTACTGCTGGAGGAAGTGGTGCACTTCCTAAAATAGATGGTATCATGAGGAAAGAACATTTTGTAGAAATATTGAATCAACATCCAAAGACATCAGCGAGAAAGTTAAAGCTTGGGTGCAGACTGGTCTTCCAGATGGACAATAACCCGAAGCATACAGTTAAAGCAGTTATAAAGTAGCTTAAGGACAACAAAGGCAATGCTTTGGTGTGGCCAAGACAAAGCCCTGATGTCAATCCTATGAAGAAGTTGTGAGTAGATCTGAAAAGGCGTGTGTGAGCGAGAAAGTCTACAAACCTGACTGAGTTACATCAGTTCTGTCAGGAGGAATGGGCCAGAACTTCAGCAAACTATTGTGAGAAGCTTGTGGAAGGAAACCTAAAAGGTTTGACCCAAGTCATACAGTTTAAAAGACAATTATCCCTGATACTGACCAAATGTATGTAAACTTCTGAGTTCAAAGAAAGTTAAAAAAAAAAAAAAAAATCTCTGAAAAATGTTTTCGCTAAGTTTTCTGGCATTTAGTAAATAGTCATAATATTGGTATTTCTAACTAACCTTAAACAAGATTATTTTGGTCTGATTTAACTTCAGACTTAAAAAAATGTGTATGTGTCTTCTTATTCGGTGTGTGTAAACTTCTGGTTTCAATTGTATATACTATATTTTCTATATGTACTGAGTTTCTTAAACAACCTCACTTCATTTTATTTTACAATTAAAGTTGAGGCCAAAATGATTCTGACCCCTGGCAGGTAGGCCACAGGTTTAAAGTAAATTTTTAATTTTACCAACATGTTTATTCTGACTGGAAGTAATATTAACCTTTTGGAGTGGCTCTGCCAGACAGTTAGACTAATGACAAAAAGGTCTTTCCAACCTCAAAAAACTTGGGAGTTCAACACTAAATATAAATCATCTGAAAAACAGTGGAATAATGAATAAAGTTCCTCTGCAATTATAAGGCTTAAATTGCTTTTTCATGAAATATTCAGAAGGGTATAAATAACTTTTGACATGTCATTTCCTAAATTGTAATGTAAATATCACTTTTTTTCAAAACTGATACTCCTTTTACATTGTTTTATTACATTCTGAGAGACGTCTATGAGATTCCAAGGACAAACAAGTGATACATTGAATAAATACAGTTTTGAACTTAAATACGTCCAGATCATGGATAATTTTGGCATTAACTGTATGTGCCACTTATCACCTAGATGCCATACAAAATCCATAGATATTTGTGGTTAAAGTGTAAAAAAAGAAAGAAAAGTTCAACAGGTATGCATACATTTGCAAGGCAATGTGTACAGGAGTGTACAGCAGTAAAAAAAGTGCATCTGACCTGCTACTCACAAACAGCTTTACTGTTTCTATACAGTCTGAGCAAAGCCTTCTCAAAAGGACATCTTATTATTGGAATGTGTGGTCCAGTTAAAAAAGTTAGGGATATCTAAATGTTCACCCACATTGTTCCCAGACAGCTGTGAATGTGGCTTTTTTTACTTAAAGAGGTTGATTCTCAAGACTACATTACTTTATATGTACATGTGTGTGTTTGTCTGTGTGTACTTGTATATATTACATATAGAGGACCATTATGACAATTTCACCAAGAAAGGGAGGTCATTTTTGAAAAGTGGGGACATTTTCCTGGTCCTCATTTTTTTCAATTGGAATGTGCTTCTAATAGTTAGGTTTAGAGGTATGGTGTGAATTAAGTTTTGGTTAAAGTTAGGGTTTAGGAATATACTAGTAATGGTTTGGGTTCGAGAAAATGTCTGGGTTTGGCATAAATGCAGTTACTAAAATTAATCGAAGTAAATACAAAGTCCTCAGTTGAATAGAAGCACAAGGATGTGTGTGTGTATTAGCATACTTTTCTTTCTCTCTCCCTCTCTCTCTCTCTCTCTCTCTCTCTCTCTCTCTCTCTCTCTGTGCTGTCAGTTGATTAAAAAATGTAATCAGATTAATCACACTCTATACTGTGATTAGTCACTACGCTTAACTTTGAAAGCTTGAAATGTAAAAATGCACATTTTCAAAAAAAATGTTTAGGAAAATATTTTGTTGTCTCAAACCAAAATCTCAGTTTTCCAGGTTTTCATACTTAGGAAGGTTTAAAAGAAGTAATTTTGTTTCAAAAGTAATTTAGAAATATTAACTATAAACTGGTTGTGCTTTGGTGGAAGGACAATTCAACATTTTAATATGTAGACCACTTACTACCTTGGTTTTATCCAAACGTCCATTGCGGTGATTTTTTTTTTAAGAGTCTATTTTGCACTAGGGGACTTTATTTGACAGTAATCTGACAAGAAGGGGGCACAGACATGCGGCAAAGGAACCGAGGACGGGATTCGAACTTGGGACGGCCGCAACGAGGTTCATAGCCTCTGTATACGGGGACGCCAGCTCTAACTGCAGTGTTTTTTAAAGTGAAATTTGTCACTGAGCACACCAGTTTGATTCCCCTCGCTCATGTTTTCACTCACATTTGCGACTCTGCATTGTTGAACACAGACTGTGTAACGCATTGCTTTGAACTAAGTAACCCTCCATGGGAGAGAGGCTTAGATCAAAATAGGTAATGCGATTAATCTGCATTATGTAAAATTAACGCATTAAACTCTTTAGATTAATCTTATACGTTAACGCGTTAATGTCGACATCCCTAATGTAACACAGTGGGTAAAATAAGTATTCAACACATCAGAATTTTTCAAAGCAAATATATTTCTAAAGATTCTATTGACATGAAATTTTCACCAGGTGTTGGAAACAACTCGACTAATCCATGCATAGAAAGAAACCAAAACATCTACATTCAGACATGTGTAATAATGTAAAATAACAGAGGGAAAAAGTATTAAACATGCTTACGGATAATTATTTAATACTTTTTTACAAAATCCGTTGTCGGGTTTCACAGTTTCAAGACACCTCCAATATGGAGAAACCGGTCGCATGCATGGTCAGGTGTGATTTTGGCTCATTCTTCCACACAGTCTATAAATCTTGAAGGTTCCATGGGCCTCTTTTATGAACTCTGATTTTTAGTTCTTTCCATAGATTTTCAATAGGATTCAAATCAGGTGATTGGCTGGGCTATTCTAGCACCTTTATCTTCGTTCTCTTAAGCCAGTTGAGAGTTTCCTTGGCTTTGTGTTTTGCATCTTTGTCTGGCTGAAATGTCCACCTTCGTTTCATCTTCATCATTCTGATAGATGGCAGCAGATTTTTCTCAAGAATGTCTTAGTACATTTTTCCATTCATCCTCCCTTGAATTACATGAAATTTAACAGTACCATATGCAGAAAACAGCCCCACACTATGATGCTCCCACCTCCAAACGCCACTGTCAGTCCAGTGTTTTTGGGGTAATGTGCAGTGCATTTTGTCCTCCAAACATGGTGTGTATTGTGGCATCCAAATAGTTCAGACTATGTTCTCCCAGTATTTTACAGGCTTGTCCAAATGTTGTGCAGCATACTTCAAACAAGCTTCAACATGCTTTTTCTTCAGGAATGGAATCTTGTGAGAATACATGCCATGGCCACTGAGTGCATTGCTTATTGTTTTCTTTGAAACATGTGTACCTGCTAATTCCAGGTCTTTCTGAAGCTCTCGACAAGTGGTCCTTGGCTCTTGGACAACTCCTATGATAATTCTTTTCACTCCTCTGTCAGAAATATTGTGACTGGTTTATGGTCAAATGATGGTTTTTCCACTTCAGGATTATGGCCCCAATAGTGCTCACTGGAGCCTTAAGAAGCTTAAAAATCCTTCTGTAACCAATGCCATCAGAATGTTTTGCAACAATAAGGTTGCAAAGGCCTTCAGAGAGTTGTTTGCTTTTACCCATCATGAGATGTTCCTTGTGTGACACCTTGGTAATGACATACCATTTTAAAAGCCATCAGTTTGGACTGAACCAGCTGATATTCATTTTCACTGAAAAGGGGCAGGATCACTGATAAATTTCAGATGATGTCTTGCCTTACCATGCCCTTTTCCACCTCCCTTTATACGTGTGTTCAATATTTTTTCCCTGTGTTATTTTATGTTATTACACATAACCTAATTTCTGAACTTATTTGTTGGATTTCTTTCTTTGTTTGGATTACTTGGGTTGTTACCAACACCTGGTGAAAATTTCATGTCAATAGCACCTTTAGAAATATGTTTACTATGAAAAATTGTAATCTGTTCAATACTTATTTTACCTGCTGTGTATATATATATATATATATATATATATATATATATATATATATATATATATATATATATATATATGTGTGTGTGTGTGTGTGTGTGTGTGTGTGTGTGAGAAAGAGAGAGAGAGAGTATAAATCTGTGTGCAAGTAAGACACTTGTTGGCCTGTCTGCATTGTTCTCTGAGGATCACCACCATGCTCAGGGTGTTTCCAGCCTGGCGATGATGTAATGTATGCTGTGGCCGAACGCCTTGTTTACAGAGTCACATGTCACGTCTGAGACTTTGTAGAGAAACCAAAGCAGCAGAAAAAAGCTTGAAATTAAGACTGATTGCCTTCTTTAGCTCTCATCTCTGGGAAATTTTTGACATTTTCTGCTGATTTTATCCTGCTGAACATGTTTTGGTCTGTTATAAATTCAGTGTTGGGCAGAGACTCTCCATTCCTGTTACCTAAAATCATTTCCTTTCCTTTATGACTAAAAAAAACCCATCAGCAGCATAAATTTGAAAGGATGGGTGGTGAATCAGTGCCTGATGAAGAATGGTGTTTACACTTTGCTGGTCTGTGCCTCTTGCTTTACAATCACAGATGTGGAGGGAAAGGGAGAGCTGCTTTGTAAGTATAGTATTTATGCCTGGATAAATATAGCCACACAGCTATGCCACCATAGCATGTTGGACCTCATCTCTGTGCAGCTAAAAATTCCTGCCTGACCTTCACTCTTGGAAGGCACCGACTTGGTCACAAGGCTCGAGAAAGCCATCTCAGAGGGAGCTCAGAGAGAGAGAGACAGATCTACAGTGGAGACTGGATAGTGGTCTCCCTTTTCAAACACTTCTCTTTTTTTAAACACACCCGCTGTTGCAAGTTGCGCTCCATGGAAACTATACCCAGGAGACCACAGCCAGCTGACACACACAAGACATGAATGTTGATGGATTCTGCTAGCGTTTGTCACGACTCAGGACAATTAGATACCATGTCCTCCTTCGCCACAATGGACAGTATGGCGGTTTGCTGGAGTAAGGCCAGTGTAATCAGCTTCATCAAAGGTCTGGGTAGGTGCTGAGTTTGTCATGAATGAGCAAAGCGTGTCCTGAAAGCCATAGAAGATTGTTACACATGCTGGGCATTCCTTGGAAGGCTTCAATTGCTTCATGTCCTGAAAAGCCCTGCAGAAAACATGTATTGGAACCAAAGTAACTTTAGCTTCTTGCTTGCAGATTAGTCAGAACTCTAGTCTTTATTAAGTGCTAGAAATAGGTTTGCTTACCTCATGTTTTTTTCTGTTTACAAAAGGTGTCGTGTGAAATTTAAACACCCTTTTATACCCTTACACTTTCAGCTAAAAAAAAAAAAAAAAAAAAAAAAAAAAAAAAATCACATATTAAAAACAGGTTTGCACAGAGGGGCCTCAAATAATTTAGAACTAAATTTTATGGCCAAGTTCTGTTCTGTGGTTTTTCTAAAGCTTTTAACCTGTTAATATCAATTTTAGCTAATTACAAATTCTAAAGAACTATAATGTCAAAAGATATAAAATCAGTATTCAAAATATTTTTCTACCACTTTTTTCATGAACAGTCATCAATTAACTATGTATTTCAAGGCTAAGAAAAAAAAAAGTGTTAAGCATCTCATATTAGCAATTAGTGCAGTTTATTTAGCTAGCATAGCTAAGTTAAAGTTCTCTTAAATCTGAGCATTCTAAGAGGTTTAGAGTATTTTTTTCAAATTTAGCATGTTTCATGTCAGAAAAATGGTTGAAAGCTCAAAAGGATAAAACAAAAAAGAGCAACTGTGCTGTGCTACATTCAGCCATCCTGTTATCTACTGAAAGTCTTGCTCTCTCTCACATTCAGTATCAGCCACCGCCATTTTTTATTGTGTGGTAGAAAACACAATTTTCTTTTGAATAGCTTTCTTACATTTTCGCTCATCCTCTACTGACTCACCTATCTGATAAAGAAGCTTTTAAATCTCAGCATGCACACCAAAGCACCAGGTTGATCTGATAGCACTCATGTTATACTTGTTTAATGTTTGAAAATCAATCAGATTTCTAAGTTTCTGACTGGCTGCTCACTGATTACAGAATATAAAGCAGAAAAACCCACAAATTTTGGCCACAGTAAGTTTTTTTTTTGGTGTATCTCTATTTTTTGTATTTTTCATTATATTAATGCAGCAGTTAAGTTTCAAAAGTAAGTGTCTTGGGAAATCTACTGGACATCTCACTGTCAGGTCTTATTTAAAATCAACAGGGGACTTTAACAACCCAACCACATGCTGTGCAAAAGATATACTTCACTTCCTCTTTTGTGCAGTCAGTTATTCCATCCATATGTAAACATGTAATTTGCTGAGTTAAAAGTCACAGATTGAGATACTTGCAGTGATTTCTGTGCTATTTTAAGCTCTTTTCTGTCTGAAAGCAGCAGAGTGAAACACTGGGGTAAATGTTTACCTCGTGGGGATAGTTTAACACCCAGGTTTTTCGTTCTCTGAGATTTGTTTCTGCTTCATAGTTTTGGGTAGGCTCAGTGAGTGAACGTGAGGAAGGGTTAGATTATTGTAAAAAGTATGACAATTGTGTGGTGCTTGAAAAATAAAAACAAGTTAGTCCTCAAGGAATTTTATCCTTTATATGAGATAGAAAAACAAAATACCTTTGGACCAAATATATGTTTTCAATGTGGTCTGATGACGTGTTTGTCATGAAAACATATTCCAAACCATTAAGGTATTGAGGATTTTTGTAAAACTGAGAAGAAGTTGTCAAATTAGTGTGTTCTCCGTTTTCCGTACTTTATCTCAGGAAACTCCAGTTGGCTCAGACATTGGGAAGCCCTGGGTGATGGGATTTTATGACCTAAGTCAAGCTGCCCTTGTTCAGATGTCCAAATCACGGCACTGCCTGAACATGGTCACATGCTCAAGGCTCCTGCTTCCTTCTAGGGCCGATGACATCACTGGTACAAAATGAAAACACCAGCTACCGACCGTTGTGTTTTAGTTTCCATATGCACACTGTTCTGTGTAACTGCAGGAAAGAAAAAGTCTCAGGTCAAGCTGGTGCCCTTTCGACAGTCATGCTGTGGAATGTTAAACATGTTAGGAATATTTTGTCCATTTTTGGAAAAATTCTCTCAAGTTCCCTATTTGCTTATCTGCTCTTGTATAAAAACTTGTGGCTAATCCTGTCCTCTTCATTTGCGCTTAAATTAACTATGTTCTTTTTAACTAAGTTTCTAAACCTGTATGTGTATGCTTGTGTCTTTTTCTCAGCCTCACCAGTAGGGAACGGTTACAGTAAACCTCCCATCCCTCCAGTCAGCTGTCTTTTGGGAGAGAAAGGTCCGCCAGCCATGATGCCCATCAGCATTGACCCGGAGAGCAGGCCGGGCGAGTACGTCCTCAAGAGCCTCTTCGCCAACTTCACCACCGTGTCTGAGCGCAAGATCCGCATTATCATGGCTGAGCCGCTGGTGAGTGAGAAGAGTATGACGGTGTGGATGGTTGCTGCTTCTGATGAGCTGAAACAATTTGTCATGGTTATACTTTAAAACACTAATGAACAGATTTGGTTTACTGCTTAGTATGTGGTTGTAATTTGGGATAAAAATCAGGCATCTGAGGAAAAGTAATTTCAAAATGTCAACATAATTAATAATTGACAGGTTTTTTTCTATATACTCCAGCCAGGATTTAAGCAGGAACTTGCTCTTCTAGCCAGGTGTCTGGTTAGATCCAAACATACTATTTTTAAAACCACATTCTGATATGTACAAGGCAAGATTAGATATAAGTGCCTTAGAGCTTAACATGTTGCCAAATATCAATAAGGCAGGTTCTTTAGTCAGTCATGTATTACCTTGATTTGCTGTTACCAGCTACTCCTACCAGTAGTGGTTCTTGTACAAGTTGTCCCCTTATATAGCCCATCGTTCTGCTAACCAATCAAAATTCTGGCCGCATGCAACATTTTTCAAGGAGCAGCTAACAGATGAACTTAAATTTGTTAATCATTATTTGTGCATTCCCCCCAGCCCCTTCTAATGCTCCTTTTGCTCATTTGGTCTATATCAAAACCTCAAACCCTCAAAACTTTTTCCCAGTGAATGCACTGGTTTTCTATTTATTCTCTGGTTTCCTTCCACAGTCTACAGACTGACCATGTTGGTTAACTGGTGACTGAGTTGTCCTTAGGCGTGACAGCATTTGTAAGTGATTGTCTGTGGTGGCCCTGTGATGGACTGGTGAACTGTCCAGGGTTTATCCTGTCTCTCACCAAGTTGCTGCTGGAATAGGCTTCAATTCAATTCAATTTATTTACATAGCGCCAATTCACAACAAACGTTGTCCCGAGGCAATTTACAAAAAAATAAAAATTAAAAAATTCAATTCCAATTGAGCCTAGTTATCAAACAGTGCAGTAAGCTCAATTAATTATTCAAAGTAGTTCAAAAAGTTTCTATAAGGAAACCCAGCAGATTGCATCGAGTCTTTGACTTGCAGCATTCACTCCTCCTGGATGAGCATGCAGCAACAGCAGAAAATTGCTTGAGTTGTGTCGTTGACTGTCAAGTTTTTTTTTTTTCTCTCAAGCCACTTCAGCTTTTACCCAAACTTGAAAGGGCTTGCTTCCTCCAAAGAGACTCAGGAACAACTCAATTCAATCACATTTGTTTATTCTTTTTTTTTTTATTTTTTTTTTAAGACTGATCTCACCAACAGTGCAACATATTCAGCATTGAGCAGCCAACATAAGTAGGTTGATAACCTACAAATAGATGAGATAAGTGTTAATCATCAGAAACAATTAATTCATCTTAACTTTAAATATTTAGCTAAATTAAGTCATGTTTTAAATAATTTACCTTTAACTTAACAGTGAATGAAATAGGTAAACAAATTATGTTGCAAACCATGCATACTAACATGTATTCAATCACAAACATTGCATCAAACAATCAGTAAATTTCAATAAAAGTTTAGTTTTCTGAATTAAATATGAATTGTGTAAACTTTAAATAATATTGTCCATTTCCTACCAGTGGTGTCTTTGGGGAAGCTTTTCAGCTGAGCTTCTTTGTCTGAATAGAGTTCAATATGAGCACAGGTGAACAGGGTTACCTTATAGATTTGCCTGAAGAGCCTGAGCAGTGAAATGGACAGGTGCACTTGATTCTTTGTAAGGCGCACACCAGTTATGTGGAGATAGCAAAAACATTCAAACTATCAGATATATTAGGCTTTAACAGGAAGAAAACTCCAGCAGAACCTGGCTCATTGTAAGCGGCCATTTGCCGCTGGGGTTTGACTGGGGGTTTGAGAAGACAGAGCAGAAAGTCCCTTCAAAAAGTCCCCTCAAAATCACTGTTGCCAACTTAGCGACTTAGTCACTATATCTAGCGACTTTTCAGACCCCTTTAGCTACTTTTTTTCAGAAGAGCAACTCGCAACAAATCTAGTATCTTTTTTCTGGTTTGTTGGAGACTTTGGTGATAAACCAGAAAATAATATTCACCAAGCCTTTGCCAGAAAGAAAATTGAAAGATTTTTCTTACCGAAAGCTACTGTAAGTAAGGAGAGAGTCTGGGCCAAGCGAAATAAAAAGAAGGAAGTATGACCATGATTGTTTCAAGCTGGGATTTTCATGGGCTGGATCTGAAGATGCTCCACTGCCACAGTGTTGTCTGTAAATATGAATGAACTGCAGTCACAGCAGAAAGTAATTCATACTTTTAGCACTGTAAATTACAAGGCAACAGAAGCATCATATCATGTAGTGCTACACATAGCTACATAGCTAAAGCAGGTAAACCCCACAACATCCGTGAGACTTGATTTGTATGAATGGAACATCAAGTATAGTAACAGCACAATGCTTACAAAAAATAATAGCAGTAATGTGGGTTTTTTTTCTTTTGGAGGGGGGGGTGGTAGCGCTCCCACACTTTTAAAACCCCAGATATAAAGCAATGTCCTAATTTAAAAATGGAGACAGAAGATGAAAAAAGAAGAAATTGTTACAATATAATTGATATGGTAACAATGTCAGCCGTGTTTTTTATTTATTTATTTATTTATTTATTTATTTTTACCAATTTTACTGATAAGTAAATTAGAAAAATAACTGTAGCCCAAATTTTTCTTCATAGCAAATATTTGAATTGATTTTTGTACAAAAGAAAGAAAAACCTGTGAATGAAATTGAGAAAATATATTTTACTGCTCAGAAGTCAGGGGAAAATCTGTAGGGTTAACACTAGCTGACATAGATAGCCTGATGGGGAAAAATCAGTGTATGTTAATATTGGCAAAATTCTCAAAACAGTCACTAAATACTTGAACTCGTCAACTGTTTTAAATTGTAGGACACTTACATGGAGTTTAACTTCCATATTCACAAATCTGATGACATGTCTGCCAGAAATACTTTTTCTATGATTTTAAACCAGTCTCATACACTGAAGGCTTACTCTTGGCTCTGTATTGCTAAGGGTACAGTGGACAAGCCATTCTCCGTTTTAGTGAATATGATTTAGAGGAGGCAGTAAATCTGTGACCTCAGTCAGCATAGAAGTGTTAAATATGCAGGGAAAGTGTCTAGTTCCTGGTCTGTAATACTCCTTAGAGGAATGTAGAAAGGAGGTTTCCTTTCTACATTCCTCTGATAAGCTGAATAATTAACATAAGTTCATAGTTACAGGCACACAGTAATTTCCTGTTAATATTATCATTAAAGTCAATATTTTATCTGAAACCCTTTAAAGCATAGTGATTTGTAGATATTATTAGCTAAAACACTGGTGTCTGTAAAAATCAAACACTGGCCCTATGCCCAGCAAAGGTAGGCTAAAAAACTAAAACTCTCATCAGAGGTTGGGGCTTAGTGATTTGACCCAGGAACAAGCGAGAGAGTAGGATATTGCCGTCAGCCCAGGCAATGTCAGTGTAACACACATTAAGCTTTTAACTATTTTGGATTAATCAGTAAGTGCTCTGAACTGCTATTTGGCTGATGAAATTTTCATGGGTTGGGTTAGGATAAAGGCAACGGAGCCTTTATCCTAACCCACTGAAACATTGAGCCATTGAGTATTGAAAACCATAAATAATTTTCTGCCCACTTCACAATTATGCACAATTTTGGATTGGTCTATCACATAAAATCCAAAAGAAACACATTAAGGTTTTGTGGTTGTCATATGAAGAGTTCATTGTGTATGAAAATCTTTGCAAAGCACTGGATGAGCACCAAAATTAGGACCTTGTTCAGCTTTGAATCTCATGTAAAAGAAATGTAGAAGTTTAGATCTGATTTAACTTCAGACAGTGAGGGAAAAAAGGTGTCATGTGTTGTTTTTTTTTTTTTATTTGGTGAATGTAAACTTCTGGTTTCAACTGTATGGGACTTGCCCTGCTCATACCAGGAAACAGACTGACGAATGACTCTGTCACTATCTTGGCTGTAATGAGTTCATAAGTACTCCTGTGTTGTTTTCTGACAGGTTGGCATAATTTAGGGGCTTCAAACTAAAAATTAATAACTGTCTTTTATTTTTGTTTCTTTGATTAAACACTCAGTTGTAAATGCTTTTTTTTTTTTTTCATTTTAGGAAAAGCCATTAACAAAGTCACTACAGCGGGGAGAAGATCCTCAGTTTGACCAAGTAAGTGCAGAGAAATGCTTTTAACTGGAGCAAGTGCTTCTTTTACCAATATATTACTGTATGCGGTTATAACTTTTTCACATGTGCAACAAAACCTCCAAGCACTTGTGTTTAATGCACCTTTGTATGCTCTGTGGTAGACACATTTTTACATTTCAAATATAACTTCACTGCAGTGAACGGGTTGATGGGTAAAAGCCACGCTTACATCCCAAAAGGTCTTTCAGATTCATTCAGGATGCACGAATGTTTACCTTGTGACTGGACTCAAGCTAAGCACAAGGTGGGTCCTTCAGGTTTGTGGTTGTGCAGAGAAGGCCTTTACACAGCCACAGAGGTATGTTTGTGCTGCTGCGCAAGGCCATTCAGCAGCTTCACAGAGCCTGGATTCTTCTGGAGCCTGGTGCTGAATGAAGGGCTCACTGTGTTCCCCCAGTCCAACCAGACTCTCCTCCCTTCCTGTGTGCCCAGCCTGTTCCTTCCTTTACTGGGACCTCCCCCAACATTAAGGGAGGCTGCCCCATGGGCACAGTCCCATAGAGGACCAGCTCGCCCAATAATCTTATTTCTTTCCTTTCATTTAGTCTTAAAAGTGCCCTAATTTAGTTTTGCTCCATTTAACTTTTAAGTGCTTGAAACATAATGAGATGCAAATAAATCTGTGATGTGTGTTGGAGGTTTAGCTGAAATTGCTGCACAAATAAACATAGGAAGCTGTGATTGCTATCTCTAGCTTTGGTATGTTAACTGCTGAACAGTAATGTGCATTTGCACCATCTATGTCTGGTTCCTCTAGTTGATAAGTGCCATGAGCTCACTGGCTGAATACAGTCTTCCCTCCATCCTGCGCACTTTGTTTGACTGGTACAAAAGACAGAACGGACTCGAGGAAGAGCTGCATGAATATCGACCAAGAGCCAACACAAAGTCCAAAAAGTGAGAACATTATACAAAATACAATACAAACACACACACACACACACACACACACACACACACACACACACACACATATATATATATATATATATATATATATATATATATATATATATATATATATATATATATATATATATATATATATATATATATATATATAGTATTTTTTCGTGTATGATCATAACAAAACTTTTATCCTCAACAGTGATGAGCAGCAGAGAGATTATCTACTTGAAAGGAGAGATTTGGCCATTGACTTTATCTTCTCTCTTGTACTCATAGAAGTTTTGAAACAGGTGACTTTTGTTCAGTCCTATATGTCTCACAACAACCACTTTTGATATTTTTTAATTATTATTTTGAAGTCTAAAACTTTCATCCTCATTCTGTTGTTTCCTAATTCACAAATAGATGCCGCTCTACCCTTCCCTTGATGGTTTGGTCAATGAAGTCATTAACCTGGCCTTTAAGCACTTTAAATACAAAGAGGGGTAAGATCTAATCACTTCTAGCACAAATTGATTTTCTTTCTTATATCCGAGTCTACAGTGTTTACAAAAGTAACATCACAGCAAAAAGAATTCTCTGAATACTTTGCAGTGAAAGTTACTGGGCTTGCTGTTCTGTCAGCTAGCTTATTTAGTGAAACACAAGAAAGGTAATGGAAGGGTCATGAGTTTGAGATTTCCTTCCATCACTCCTTCTTTTTTGGTTGCTATATTCATTCTCATCTAAAACAAAACTACATTTCTACTTCCAATAAATGCTTGCCAAAGTGTAGAGGGGTTAATAGCCTATATATTCATGCTACACTTTTTAGATTTTTTTTTTTCCCCACTGGTAAATTATGTGCTACTTTTTGTATAATCTTTGTACTTTTTGTATAATCCCCAATAAAATACATACAATCTTGTAGATTTTACTATTACTAGAAAGTTCAATGGGTATGAATACTTTTACAAAGCACAACAGTATCTCTGAATCATTGGTCTTCTTTACATTGCATTTTTCCCCAACAGATATCATGGTCCTAACACTGGAAACATGCACACTGTAGCAGACCTTTATGCTGAAGTCATAGGAGTATTGGCTACGTCCAAGTAAGCAGCAAGTTTTCAGCTTTTCTTTTTATTTTAAATCTTTAAGTCTCTGCTTTGCTGGTCATGCCAGCTAATATTGTTGTGTGAGAGTTTTCTGGAAAATGTTTCTAATTCATGAGTCTGGAAGACACATGTCTTCTTAACACCAAACTTGGACTAGAAATTATTATGTTTATTTGAACTTTTAGGATCATTGCAGCAGGGAGGAAACCCTTAAAACAGAGATACGAGCTGCATGCCTCCTTTCAAACTATGCTCTGCTTTATTTCCAGTATATTTTTTTTACAGGAAGGCCAATATTTTCAGAGGTTTTTTTTCTCTGAAGTCAAGAGAAATGGGATTAAAGGTTTTACTGCAAACTCATACTGATCATGATTGAAATATCTTCAGACATGCTCATCACATTTTCTCTCAATTTTAAAGTAGATTCATATTCTTATCTTAGATATATTCCTTTCAGACCAAACAAATAATCACATCTCTGGCATATTTCAAGCAAAAAATTAAGTGCTAGATGAGAAATTCATCTTGAGGCACAGATTTATTCACTGTATGTGGATAGAAAAAGCATTTTTCATAGGTTTGCTTTTGGTCATTTTTTTTTACAACTCTCAGCTGTACTTTTTTAATGGGAGTGCAGGCTTCTCTACATACATGTTCATATAATAATTTCTTTCAGGTTTCCTGCTGTAAAGAAGAAGTTTATGACTGAGCTGAAGGAGCTGCGGCAGAAAGAACAAAGTCCATATGTCGTTCAGAGCACCATCAGCCTCATCATGGGGGTCAAGTTCTTCCGAGTGAAGATGTATCCAGTCGAAGACTTTGAAGCTTCTTTTCAGTTCATGCAGGTAAAACAGAATTTACAGTGTTTTAAATTGTCAAACAGAGAAAAGTTGACTATTTACATGCTTGTTTGCTATGTCTTAACATTGCAGCTTTTATTCTTTTAATATTAAGTTTAAAGTTTTATTAAGTTTAAATAAAAGATTTAGAAATTGTTTGGATAGTGAAGACTTTTTTTCAAACTGTATAATTCTGCATACTATTGCACTCTCATTTGCAGGAGTGTGCCCAGTATTTTCTAGAAGTAAAGGATAAGGACATTAAGCATACCCTGGCTGGCGTCTTTGTTGAGATCCTGGTGCCTGTTGCTGCGGTAAGTTTCTTCATCATGAAGATGATGCAATTATTATGCAATTATTTTCAGCCCACAACTCAAATATTGGCACTTCAGGTAAGGATATGTGAAAAGCCCCAAAATTCTTTTATTTCCTTACTGCAAGAGCATCATCTGAAACATTTGAGTACATTCATTCTGTGCAAAATGAACTGTTTTTAAAAAAATCTATGTGTTAAAAATCTATGCTAAGCTACTTGTGATTTATAAACTAACAGAAGTATTTTAAAGTCTATTCTCTGAGCTGCAGGGAGCCAGTGTAAGGACTTTAGAACTAGGGTGATGTGCTCTATTTTCCTGGTCTTAGTGAGAACGTGAGCAGCAGCATTCTGGATCACCTGCAGCTGTCTGGTTGATTTTTTTTTAGGCAGACTTGTTAAGATACTGTTGCAGTAATCAATGTGACTAAAGATAAACACATGGATGAGTTTCTCTAAATCTTGTTGAGTTCTTGTTAGTCCTTTCATCCTGGAAATGTTCTTCAGGTGATAGAAAGCCAACTTTGTAACAATCTTCATGTGTCTCTGAAGGTACAGGTCTGTGTCCATCACTACACCCAGATTTCAGGCATGATCTCTAGTTTCTAGCTGTAATAACTGAAGCTACATGCTGACTCTGGCTCGTTCCTCTTTATGTCCAAAGATAATAACTTCAGTTTTGTTTTTGTTCAGCTGGAGAAAGTTTTGGCACATCCAAGCATTGATTTGTTCTAAGCATCTGTTCAGTGCTTGGATAGGTTTGGAGTCACCTGGTGACATTGTGATATAAAGCTGTGTATCATCTGCATAGTTATAGTAGCTAATCTTATTACTCGTTATAATCTGAGCTAGTGGGAGTGTGTAGATATTAAATAGGAAAGGTCCTAGGATTGAAACTTGGAGTACTCCACATGTGACTTCTGTTTGCTCTGATGAGAAGTCTCCTATCAACACAAAGAAATCCCTATTCTTTAGGTAGGATTCAAACCAATTAAGTGCTGTACCAGAGAGTCCAACCCAGCTCTCCAGTCACTCTAATAATATATCTTGGTCAGCAGTGTCAAATGCTGCATTGAGGTCCAACAGAACCAGCACTGTGGCTCTTCCACAGTCTATATTTGTGTAGATGTCGTTGAACACTTTGACGAGGGCAGTCTCAGTGCTGTGGTGAGCACGGAAACCGGACTGAAAAAACATCAAAGGGGTTGGTCATTGTTAAGAAGCTGTTTAACTGTAGAAACACAGCTTTTCAATAATTTTGGTGATAAATGGAAGGTTAGAGATTGGCCTGTAATAATGACTGATTTTATTAATTCACTCATTATTTTTGGCCAATGCAAAATTTATAAAATGACATGATAAATGACAGGAAAAAAATAAACCACTGCAATTATTTTTAAATTGTTAGAAGAATTTAAAAAATCCTAACAAAAACTGACAGAAACAATGACAGTATGCAGAATTTTAAAATATTGCTCCTCTTTTTGATCAATTTTGTGGCCTTGCATCTTTTTTGTATATATTTGTTATAAGATTGATTTGCATCCACATTTTTAGAAATTAATTATAAGACTGAACAATTAAACTAAATTGATATTTTTCCTTATTATCTAAAAAAAATACCTATTGCTTCTTGGTTTTCATCAGTATTTTTATCTTCATCATAATATATCTCTGCTGTGCTGTTGGCAGTACATTTTTAGAGTTAGAATGATAATCACCTCACACTACCTAACTGTGTTCAGATTCAAGCATGTTTGATTGACTGTGCCTTAGGATCTGTTCCCCTGACACACTTGCAGATTTTCATGCCAGCTTACCATTACCGACAATCCACATTTAGTACAGACTGTTGTAGATTTTGCCAGACTGGGTACAATCTTGCAAAAAAGGTTGTAGTGTGTCCTGAGCTTTAATAAGTAACCAATGACTTCCTGTTTCCATTGAGTATAAATACCTGTGATGCACAGGATCCATTCTCTCTGAACCACAGTGTGGTAGTCAAGATGAGGACTCATGTTTCTTTTGCAGCTATATATAGTAAGGAGGATGCTAAGCAAGGTAAAAAAAACATAAAAGTCTTAAAAACTGCATATATGCCAACCATTTGTTTGGAAGGCATGGCAGAAAAAGCCTCTACTTTCACACCTTCACACTGGGACAACACTGAAATCAACACTCCAGCAGGGTCGTAGAGAAATAAGAGCTTGATAACTGCTTCAGTGTAAGGTAAAGGATCTATGATGACCTTTGGAAAGACTGAGGGCACTTTGTTGGAGAGAGTACCATCATAAAATCTTTGAAAGATCAGGACATTTTGAATAAATATCTGGTGACCTCTGCCAGGAAACTATAAATGGGTCTTCATTGGTTGTTTCAGCAGTATAATGATCAAAAACATGTGGTCAAATGAAGACCGAAGTGGTTCACTGGACATAAAACCTTCCTTCCTCTATGGCTCCCTCAGTCATCAAACTTAAATTCGACAGAAAACCTTTTGGGTGAACTAAAAAGAACAAAGTGCTAAGATAAGACCAAGGAGTCTAGAGGACTATAATATAATTCGTTGGACAGTTCTTAACTCAGTTTAACCCAATTTTAGTATTTCAGCAATCTCCTTAGATGATTACTTTGCTTGATACAGGCCAATAATTTGACCCTTCTCAACCAGATTCACATATTTTCTGCAACAACAGGATCTGTCTTCAAACATCATTATTTAACAAATGAGAAGATATTAACTGCATCAGTGAGGGTTAAATAGTTTGTTGCTAGCTGAAACATAATGATCCATACAGTAATTATCCAGTGGGAGACTCTTACCCATTTGCCTTGTTAAACCCAAATAACGACTATTGCTTTGACAGGCATTGTAATGACAGCTATGATACTAATTAGTGTGCTGCAGGTGATTTTGAAAAAATCACTTGTTTCTTAATGTGGCATTATTCAACCAATAAATAAATGTGTTTAGTATGACATTGTACCACTACAGTAACAGTTAGATTTCTGTTTTGGTCTTGATTTGGTCATGTCAGTATGTCTGATGTTCCCCCAAATTATATTTTCTGATCCAATTACACAGAAACCTTTATGTTTAACTTTTGTCTTGATCTTGACCTAGGCTGTGAAGAATGAAGTGAATGTGCCCTGCCTGAGGAACTTTGTGGACAGCCTGTATGACACAACTCTGGATCTGTCTTCAAGAAAGAAGCACTCACTGGTTAGTTACAGAGCAGAAACAGACACTAATTGTTGGGTCTGTTTGGTTTTTTTTTTTTGGTTTTTTTTTTTATGCCTCTGGTCTTATTGTGGCTGCCTCTGTTGCATGGTGGCACAGGCACATGCAGAAAACCTTCAACGCCACACTAATATAATCATATTTCAGAATATTCATCTTCAAACTACAAATTTATGAGAGCAGTCAGAGCATCAAATGAAGCTTGGAAGCAAGGCTTTATGAGCTTCTAAGTGTAAATCCCCAACCCTCTAAAAGTACTATAATTAAAAAGTTGACACAGAAAGGTAACAAAAGCATCCCAGAAAAACCTGTGGGAGTCTACATTTCCCTGAGGCAGTGGTTGTAACAGATACATTTTATGAAATATGCACCATCAGCAAATAGCATAACAGAAGAGAACCTTGCTGTGTCTTCGTGAGAAATCAGATTTTAAATATATTTATTCAGATGCAGTTCAGAGAGAATTTCTTTGATTTGTTCATGCTAGTAATTAGTTCCAAACATAACATCTGGATGGTACTATGTGGTTTTACTTTTTTTCAGGTTATGATCTAAACTCTTGTCAAAACTTTTGTTTTCTTCTTCCCAGGCCTTTTATCCACTGGTGACCTGTCTGCTGTGTGTTAGTCAGAAGCAGTTCTTCCTTAACAGATGGCATGTGTTCCTCAACAACTGCCTTTCAAACCTCAAGGTAACATGGAAACCAGCTGTTAAATTAGATTGTAGTGCCAAACTAGAAGTTTTGGATTGTTTCTTCAAATTATTCACTTTATTGGATATTTTAGATAACAGTTTGACTGCAGGAATGATTTGTGACTATATGTAAATGTAAAACACTAGAAGTTTTTGTTCAGGTTTTTACAGCAACTTTCTTTTCTTACTTTGCAGAGTAGGGATCCTAAAATGGCTCGTGTTGCTCTGGAGTCCCTGTATCGCCTGTTGTGGGTTTACATGATCAGAATTAAGTGTGAAAGCAACACTGCAACCCAAGGGTAAGTCTGTTAACCTGGCTTTATTGCAAATATTTTCCCAGTAAGCATGAATATGACATTTTTAGAGTAGCTTACACTGACATCGTGCCTCAGTTCTCAAATATTGCTTCCCTTGATGGTGCAATATTTTAGTAACAAAGAATTTGTCTCTTTAAAAAAGTATTCATACCCCAAAAAAGTAACATCCCAAAGAACGTACTGCTGTATTTGCAGCGAAAGGGAATTCTACAAATTACTGATTCAAAGGGGCTAAATATAAATGCATGACAAACTTTTGATTTTTATTTGTAAATCAATAAAAAAACATGTATTCTTTTTCCCTCCACTTTATAATTTTACTAAAATAGTTCAAGGTATTATAATACTATTGCAGAGCACAAAGTGTTAGGTTAACAAAGGAATTTTTAGTGGTTAACAGGTGTTAAATACATTTTGCAAAAGCATTTTTTATAACTGCATTAATATTCTCATAAATCAATTTTTTGTGTGTTCACAGTCGTCTGAACACCATTGTGACAACGCTTTTCCCTAAAGGGTCTCGCAGTGTGGTGCCGAGAGACATGCCTCTCAATATATTCGTCAAAATCATTCAGTTTATTGCACAGGTAAATGCAATGTGCTCAAACTCTGTCAACAGATATTACTTTAATTGACACTCCTGTTAGGATTTATGAAATAAGCACATTTCTCCTAATTTCATACAGGAAAGATTGGATTTTGCCATGAAAGAAATCATCTTTGATCTTCTCTGTGTTGGAAAACCTGCAAAAGCTTTCAATCTCAACCCTGAGGTACATGATCTACTTTATCACAGAGACAGTTTTCACAAAAGACAAATATGTAATAAAAAAAATGCAAAATTTGTGATGGAAAGGTTCTTTGTTTGTCAAATGTCCGGTGTGACGACAGTAGGTTTTTTGAAATTATTTTTTGACCACTTTTTTGACCTTGTAAAATCACATTAAGTTAACTTTCGTTTACATTTAAGTTGTAAGGAATTTTTAATTATTATCTTCTTTATATTTTTGCAAGAAATAAACAACATATTTTTCAAACAATCAAGTCGGAAGTGCGTTCAAAAAACGAAACCACATGTTGCCATCCATGGCCTTTTCTTGGAATTATTTTGGTTTTGGAACAAAGAAGGCTATGACAGAGGTGTTCCAAGCTTTTATTCCTAAACAATAGGATAAAATCCCTGTAGAAATTACTATTTGAATTTTTGGTTGTGTTTAAGTAAATTACAACAAACATCTATTTTGTTTGATGACTTCCAATTACTTGCGTTTTTTTTCTCTAATTTCTTTCTCTAAAGCTCTCCAGGACTGATAATGCTGTGATGAAAGTTGTTAACAACTTGTTCTCTTTTGTTCAGAGAATGAATATCGGTCTGAGAGCATTCTTGGTCATAGCTGACAAACTGCAGCAGAAGGACGGGGAGCCTCCAATGCCGAATACCGGTTGCTCTTTGCCCTCTGGGAACACGCTCCGAGTGAAGAAAACATACCTGAGCAAAACACTGACCGAAGAGGAGGCAAAAGTCATTGGTGAGAGTGACAAACCATGATCAGGAATGTTAAAAATGTTTTTTATATATATATCTATACTGACCAGAAATGTCTTATTTTATATTTGGTCTTTGCTTGTTTGTTTTGTTTTATCCCTTAAAATAATATCATACTGTCAGCATATTAAACTACCTTTCAGGGAATTAGTTTCAATGTCTATATAGAAATGGTCTGAATCCCTTCTTAACATGGTGTTTAGTTTCTGTTGAGCAAAAATGTTTATTTTTTTTTAAATACAAATATTAACAAACCACAACTTGTAAATATATCAACTTTCAAGAAACATTTTTTAGTCAAATGTAAAGTATTTGTTTTTCATGTTTAAATATACTGCCCATCCAAAAAATCACATGCTAGTTTATCATCATATATTATTATTGGACCAGCTTTGATTATGGCATGCATTCACTGCTTCCCTTTTATGTATTCCCTTGTTCCTTTAACATTGTGAATGAGAAAATGTTGCTATGTTCACTTTTGAACATAGTCGTAAGTTGGGTGTTTTTACAATTAGATTTCACAAAACTTTTACTGATCACAATCATCAGTTTGTTTTTTCTGACCACATTTTTTTGTGAAAATGATGCTTCTCCACTATCCTTCCAGTTTCTAATAATGTGTTGGACAGTTCCTAACCAGATTTTTGAATTTCAGCAATCTCCTCAGATGTTTTCTTTGCTTGATGAAACCCCTCTGAAAGAGAATAACATATTTTTCTTGGCCACATGATGTGTCATCTGACATGGTTGTAAAAGAGATGAAACACTACTCACTGCATCATTTATGATAAAAAAAAAAACAACTTGTTGCCAGCTAAAACTTAATGATCCATGCAGTAATTATTCAATGGAAGACTCTTATTTGCTTTAAATCTAGGTGGTGACTTGTTTTAGACAAACAGTCATAGCAAACAGATGTCACCCAAAAATCTGGTTATTCATTAATTATAAAAGGGCATCAGTATTTTACATCAGCATTATATTTAGATATGCAGATTAACATTTTTTTTCATTATTGAGTCCTTACTTTTCATATACAACAAAAAACTGCTGTATGCTAGATGTATTGTTTTTTTTTGTTTGTTTTGTTTTTTTTTTTACTTTTAATATTTTCTTTCTGTTATTTGTTTGGGTTTTTTTGCTGTTTTTCTAAAAATATCTCCAAACTTTAAATTTTTTTTGTTTTCTTTGAGTCGTGACTTCTTATTAGATTACATTTTTCTAATTTTCCTTCTTCTTCAGGGATGTCCCAATATTATGTTCATGTACGGAAAGTGATTGACAGCATCCTAAGACACCTTGATAAGGAGGTGGGACGCTGCATGATGATGACAAATGCTCAGATGTTGAATAGGGAGCCTGAGGACATGATCACGTAAGAAAACCCCATAATGTTTCATGTCAGCATCAAAAGCTATTCGTCCACAATCACTTACTTTGCTTTTTTTTTTTAAATATCAGAATGATTGATCAGTTCTGACAACAAAACAAAATTAAAGCCAGACTGTTTCTAAAATGCGATTTTTCAGAGGTGAAAGGAAGCCGAAGATAGACTTGTTTAGGACATGTGTTGCTGCTATTCCTCGCATCCTGCCTGATGGGATGTCCAAACCTGAGCTCATCGACCTGCTCTCACGGTGAGTCACACATCTCGGGGGAAGAGTCAATGTAGAAAATGTTTAGAAAATTTATATTTAGCTCATCTTGGGTTTAATAATAAAAAGTTGTCCAATGTTAAATGCACAATAAAGATCCATATACCCTTAAGTCTTTTTTAAAGATGTCTGGGGATAAATACTAAAAATTCAAATCACAATGTAAAGTAGGCCTGCAGCACCAGAACGTTTTACTTCTAATTCAACAAGTAGTGTTAAGGTTTGTAAATCACATAACTTTCCCTGTTGTATTTCTCCAATTCAGATGTTAAACTTATGTGGCATTGTTATCATTATCCTTTAAAAAGGTTAACCTAAAACAGATTAAATGTTACAGCTAAACTTTCGGCATGAAAACTTTTGGATTTTGTCTTGTTTGCCAGGTTGACGATCCACATGGATGATGAGCTTCGCCTCATAGCCCAGAACTCCTTGCAAAGTCTGCTGGTGGATTTCTCTGACTGGCGTGACGATGTTTTGTTTGGATTCACTAACTTCCTGTTGCGTGAGGTCCAAGACACCCACCAAGGGTTGTTAGATACGTCCCTCAGATTACTGCTGCAGCTGCTCACACAGTGGAGAATAACCCTGGCGTCTTCTGGAAAGAGCCATGACCTCTCTAAGATGCACACTGTTGAGGTGACCTGTAGTTTCTACACATGTTATGCAATGAGTTATTTTCTTCGCCCAAGTTGATGCTCCAGGATGCACCTGTTGTAGTAGCTATTTTAAATTCAAAGATTTTTTTTAAAAATTAGATTGTTTCCATTTTCACAGCTGCTGAATTCCTGCTCGGGCCACAAGATGCCTGCAGACAGAGGTCCTCACTCCACTGTGCTGCACGCTGTTGAGGGACTTGCACTTGTACTGCTTTGCTCCTGCCAGCTAAGCACCCGCAGAGTTGCAATCGCTGTATTAAAAGAGATTCGAAGTCTTTACATGACCATAGGACAGTCTGAGGTAAATCAATGATAAATCCTAATTACACAAAAAAGTATAAAATGTACTTGAGGTGAATATCTGATCTTGAGATTCTGGTTTCATGTTTTGTAAACTGCAGGATGATGATAAACCAATGATAGAGATCATGGATCAGCTCAGCCCTACTATCATGGAGAGTTTTATCAATGTAGCTGTCTCTGATGCAGTAAGTTCTTTTCACAGCTCAGCACCAGCACTGTTGATCAGGATGTGTAGTTTTATTCGCTTAGATACCATGTCCTTTTTACCAACTTAATTTCAAGTGAGCTGTTTTGCAACCCAGGAAGCTTTGTTGAAAACAAGATAATAGCTAATTTAACAGTCCAGTCACATGTGAAGAAAAAAAGGCTATATCCTGTTTCACCTTAAATTACCAGTTTCTGAACAAGCAAATTGCTCTTCAACACACTTCAGTTGCCAGCTAGAATTAAACTGGTTCAGAAGGGGTGTAATAGATTATTGTATAGTATTTAATGCTAAAAAGATGATAAATAAGACCACAAATACAGCATTGTTTGCTGTTTCTTTTATGTTTTCCTAAATAGAATGTTTTAGTTTCATCAACCACATGTCTGGGATTTGTGAATTGTGTTGCTATTTTTTAAGGCTGTAACTCAGAGTATGTGTGTCAAGTTGATGTAGCGTTTTTGTTGTCGTGTTGTGTTGTTTCGAGTGCACTTATTTGGTACAATGAAAAGTCAGAGTACTTTCTGTCCTTCATTCAGCCTTCCAGTTATCTGCTGAAAGTGTCGCCTCTCTCACTATCTGAATGAACCACTAACATGTTGTAGAAAATTTTTTTTTCCTTTATAGAAGTTCTTACATCTCTGTGCTTCCTTGTACTTCCTTTTCAACATTTTGTTTATAATACAAAAATGGGGTTGGGGTTCGAGTCTTTAGTAAACAGTAATTTCAACATAAAAAAGTGCTATTGTCAAAATGACCTGATAGTAGTCAGCATGGTGCATTCACTGGGAACAGATATTTTGGTCAGTGGTAAGAAACAAACAAGTTTGAAATCATTAGTTTCCATTCACCTGCTGATTTCTCAGTGCATTTACAATAAGCATGCATTCACATTGCATTAATGTTGAAATAATCGGTTTAAATTGTAATATAATACATGTTGGAACTTGAGTATGGAAATCTGGTCCATTGAACCAAAAGATTAATTTATAAGCATTTAAACATATCTGTGGTGCAGGCATAGAAGCCAAGTAGTTATTGTCTGTTTCAGTCACCTCCACTTAATCACCAATATATACTTTGTTTCATATCTATTTTGTTCACCACCCCTGACCTTTGCCTCTGCTATGTCGCTGGTTTGCTGCAGGCCGCGCTGCCAGCTGGCCACCACGTGGATCTTCAGTGGCTCGTGGAGTGGAATGTGGCGCTTGTCAACAGTCAGTATGACATCATGAGCCCCTCATACGTGTGGCTGTTCGCCCAGTCTGTGAAGGACCCCTGGGTGCTGTGTGTGTACTGCCTCCTTCGACAGGACAACCTTCCAAGGTACTGCCCCACAGCTCTCAGCTATGCCTGGCCCTATGCCTTCACTCGACTGCAGATGCTCATGCCCCTGGTGGACCCAAAGTAAGTATCAGGAATTCAGGAAGTGCAAAACACTTTTTTCTGTTTTCAAATATATCCCTAACAGTGTCATGTTTCTACCAGTAGTCTAGTGAATGCAAAGAAGACTGGCACATCTGGTAGTGGGGAGAACTATGTAACATTATGGAGAAACTACCTGATCCTTTGCTTTGGGGTGGCCAAGCCCAGTATCATGAGCCCAGGCCATTTGAGAGCGTCGACACCTGAGATCACAACTTCCTCACCTGACAGCACTGTCAGCCATGATAACAAGGTAGCTGTCTCTTCATCGCTGTGCCTTAATAATTCCCTCAGTACCTTGAGTCCTAAGGATCAGGTGATTACACTGAGCCTGTTGACATTCACATTCAATGCATTGAATTACACCACTGTTATTTCACAGAAGTGATATGGGAAACCAGTGTATTCTTAACTGTACGTTATCTCAGTGTAGCTCCAACTAATTAGTGCTGCTCAAACTGCATTAGAGATTTTATTTGTGCAACCTAACAATGGCTGTTTTGATGTTTCAGGTTATTGGGAGCCCATCTGTGGCTTGGCTTTTAAAGCAGCTGGTCCCACTCATGAGAACAGAGAGCATTGAATTGACAGAGTCATTAGTTCTGGGATTTGGTCGGACTAATTTGTTGGTATTCAGGTAAATCAAAGTTCTATTTTTGATATTTTAATTTCTGAACAATTGCAACTATAAGTTTAAAGGTTTTGGATCAGAAACACAACATTAAGAATTTTGTGGATGATTTTAGATCTCAGGTTTTATAAAGATTATTGTCAGCTTTGATATTAACATCACTGTTATATCCTTGTTCGTAAGTCGCTTTGGATAAAAGTGACTGCCAAATGGATAAAAGTAAACATAAGCCTTTGTCCTCTATTTTCATTTGGGAGCCATCATATAAGAAGATATAAGAACAGCCTGAATGAACTGTTATCATGTGTTGACAAATTGTTTCCTTTTTAAATAGCTTCTTATAACTTCTTGTATCCTAGGAGTTCATTTTAAATACCTCGTGAACACTGAAAGTAGCTAATCTTAAGTCTTCGTATCTGATTAAAGGCATCCTGACTGGAGGGTGTTGTTTTTAGTGCATCATAGTAACACTTATCATAGTCCCATCACTTATCTCAAAAAGATCCTGTTTTGAAGTTTCCAACCTGCCAGTCAATGGTCAGGGCCAATCAAGCAAAAAAGGGTCCAATTTTTGTTCCATCCTTAATTTAAGGCCTTTAGTGCCTTTGTGCCACATGATGATTCAATGACATTGATTTTTGTGGTGTTTTTCTAGGAGTAAACTGATTAAATAGAATGTCGGTCCACCTTTTAATCAAAATCTGCACTGACCTAAATTTTTGTATGAATTTAAAGTAGACTAACACAGGATTATATCTGAATGAGGCTTCATAACCACTTCAATTTGTATTCACATTGTTTCCCAGAGCTCAGGTTCTATTGCTCAAATCCCTTTCTGAGAAAAAAATAAAAATAGATTGTTAATGACTGGACTTTCTGCACACAGGGAGCTTGTGGAGGAGTTACATCCGCTCATGAAAGAGGCATTAGAAAGAAGACCTGAGGTTTGTTGCTCATGATGCTCAACAAATTTGTTCATGTTTCTCACTGGAGAGCTTTTTGTTTCAGAGAATCTTCACTGTTCATGGATTTTCACCTTCATTAGCTTTAAAGTTATTTATATATGATCTTTGGCAGAACAAAAAGCGTCGCGAGCGGCGGGACCTGCTGAGATTGCAGTTGCTTCGCATCTTTGAGCTTTTGGCTGATGCTGGTGTTATCAGTGACAGGTTAGTGAGGCTACAGCTGAAACTTGTTTTCGAAAGAGAATCACATTTACAGAACTAAACAGCAATAAACTATAATAACTTGTTTGAGATTTGTTCTCATTGAATGTGTATCTGTGTATTCTCCCATCCTGCAGTACAAATGGGGCTCTGGAACGTGACACCCTTGCCCTTGGTGCCCTGTTCCTGGAATATGTTGATTTAACCCGGATGCTTCTTGAAGCTGAAAATGACAAAGAGGTAGAGATCCTCAAGGACATCCGAGCTCACTTTAGTGCAATGGTGGCCAACTTCATCCAATGTGTACCAGGTATTCCTACATTTTCTTACAGTTCTAGTTCATGTTGTTATTCAACTCAGGCCGAAAGTACACACATCAATACTGTACTCTTAGCACTGTGCTTGACTGGGGTTGTATATTGGGAGTAGGTCCAAAAATAGTACAGCTTAAAGACGAGGTGACTCATGGGTTGCCTAGTGTTAAAGTCTCCAAAGGACAGCTAATGGCTTGTTAAAGCATGTTGACATTTTGCTATAATGCAAACTCCTACTACAGCAGCTTATTATGATGCATGGATAGGTTTGCTGACACTGCACCTTCTTAATGCCCACACTTACAACAGCTTGTTTGTTTACTCCCTAGTGCACCAAAGGCGATTCCTATTTCCACAGCAGAGCCTTCGACATCACCTCTTTATCCTCTTCAGCCAATGGGCAGGCCCCTTCAGCATCATGTTCACCCCCCTGGACCGCTACAGTGACAGAAATCATCAGATAACAAGATATCAGTATTGTGCTCTAAAGGTAAAAAGTGTCTGAACTTTCATCCTGATTTATCTGGTGCTGTGCTTGATAATTACTTAGTATTCAACAAGTGTGAAAAATAAAAAATAATAATTATGGTTTGAGAACAGAAAAGTTGGGATGATGAAAAACTGAGCAGTGATTTAAGCTTGTCATGATTGTGTTTATTTTTCTAGGCTATGTCTGCTGTGCTGTGCTGTGGTCCTGTCTTTGATAATGTTGGCCTTTCTCAAGACGGATACCTCTATAAGTGGCTGGATAATATACTGGCCTGCCAGGATCAGCGGGTCTGTAGCCAATACTTTACCACTGTGGTGCATTTAAACAAAGTGCTGACTGACCTGATGGCATGCTCTAGCCAGCTTTTTAAAAGGCCAGCTTTGCTTATTGCCAACTTCTTACAGGAATCTTGGCAAGAAGTGAGGGATTCTTTTGCCTTTCTGATGTTGCCTCTATCCAGTTTATATTAATGCATGTTAAAACCTCTATGTTTATTTTCTTCACAAAATGTGTTATGTAGTATCAGCAAAAGATTAATAAGAGGTCTTGCCAATAAATGTAATTAATCATTTTGTTTTGCAAAAACTGCTGTAATTGCTCCCTAAATCCTTAAATTATTCTTACTAAACATAGTCTCATAAATGCAGTTAACTATGTAAATTGTATAAATCAGTCTTCTGTCTGCCTTGGGCTTAGGTCCATCAGCTTGGCTGTGAAGTTGTCATCTTGCTTTTGGAGCTAAACACCGACCAGGTCAACCTGTTCAACTGGGCCGTGGATCGCTGCTACACTGGTTCCCACCAGCTCGCTTCAGGTTGCTTTAAAGGCATTGCTACAGTCTTTGCCAGCAGGTATAAACAATTTCAAACTCTGTTATTGACTATTTGGATTATCTAAGACTTTTTGACAAACTGTATCCACAAATTAACTTGAGTCTCCAAACTCTACCTTACCTAATCCTTATAAAAGGCTCATTTATCAATGTGACTGCAACACCTTTTTCAACTCTACAAAACACTAAATCAAAGATAAGTGAACATAACAAAAAACATATGTTCTTCATCATAATTATTTTTTGTCTCTTCTCTTTGTCTTTACCAGTAAAAACTACCCATGTGACATTGTTACACTGCTGAATCTTGTGCTTTTTAAAGCATCGAGCACCAATAGAGAACTCTATGAGATTTCAATGCAGCTAATGCAGGTAAGAAACACAAAAAATCTTTGTTAACTTCTCATAGTTTGACAAATTAAAATGTATGACTATTCATTTAGGGACAATAGCCAATGTTTTGAATCATTTTGAGGTTCTTTCTACCACTTAGTTAATTTTGTGGAACCAGTCAGACTACAAATAATTGCGAGTCATCCAAAACATTTGCCTAATAATACAGAAAGGTGCGTATTTATAGAGATAACAGTCTCTATGACTTTCTTTTTTAAACAGATTCTTGAAGAGAAGTTATTCCTGTACTCTAAGAAGACTGCAGAGCTGAAGCCATGCAACATTCTGTACAGCACCCATGGTCCATTGCCTCCTCTGTACAGTGTCTCGCTCCCACAACTCTCCACTCAGCTAGCTAGGATGTACCCAGAACTCACGCTTCCCTTGTTTTCAGGTAGCTGGTGTTATATTTAGAGCCTACTTAGTTAATTAATAATCCTAATGATAATGATGTTGATGGTAACATATTTATAGATACCTTTCAAGACACCCAAGCTCACTTTATGAGCACAAAATAAAACAATAAAGGAAAAAATAAATAAAGAGAGCAGTTAAAAGGTAGACCTGAGAGTGCTGGAGGGTGTGTTGGTGACTTTGTACTAAGTGAACCTCAGTTTTATCTGTGTTTTACTTTTATCTGTGTTTTACTTGGTTAGTTGTTGAGTAACCAACATTTAACCTCATGCAAACAGTTACAGAAGGAAGAAGGCATGATTGAGCTGAGAGGAAATAGTATTTGTTTTCATCTATACTGCAGCAAAAACACATTAAATTAGCACAACTTAATGCCTAGAGGAAGGAGATATATGATGAAAAAGACGGGGCCGAGTACAGACACTTGGGGAACGCCAGTAGTGACTGGAAATAATTTATGTTGCCAGAATATGACAGTAGAAGATAATCTTCACTGTAAGATGTTATGGGAGATATTGCCCACTGCAGTTGTCAAGTTGAGGAGGATGAGAATGATCAATGATCCTGGTATGAGGAGGTTGATGAAGATCTTACATAGGGCTGCATTTCTGCTATAATGGGAGTGGAGACCAGACTGAAACTGTTAAGAGACATGCTGGATAAGTTGGTGTGAATCAGAGATACAACTATATATATATATATATATATATATATATATATATATATATATATATATATATATATATATATATATATATATATATATATATATATATATATATATATATATATATATTTTTTTTTTTTTTTTTTTTTTAATCTTTGATAAAAAAAATATGGACAATTTCATAGACGAGAGTTATGGTGAAACTGAGAGCACTTCATCTTCAGTTGTCCAAGTGCAAATACTGCAACTTTTAATGATGTTATCCTGATGTTTGTGCTGGCGTTCTTTTTTATTACAGAAGTCAGCCAGAGGTTTCCCACCACTCATTCCAATGGCAGGCAGATCATGCTAACCTACCTCCTTCCCTGGCTCGGTAACATTGAGCTAGTTGATAGTGGCTTGCTGCTTCCAGTCTTAACACCATCAAACCCCAGCAATGAGTTTTCCTGTCAGCTGACCAGCACTGATTCATCACACTCACTAAAAGGCACTGGCTGGGGATCCTTACAGGCCACATCTATGGTTCTCAATAACCTCATGTTCATGACAGCAAAGGTAAAAATGATGTTGAGATGTGTACTATCAAGGTAGGATGGTAAACTATATCACTGAAATTAATACAGCAGTATGTTTTTTTTTGTTTGTTTTTTTTAACCTTTATTTTAGTATGGAGATGATCTACCTGGACCAGAGATGGAAAATGCCTGGAATGCTTTAGTCAGCAATGAGAAATGGAGCAACAATCTGAGAACCACCCTGCAGTTCATTATCAGTCTGTGTGGCGTCAGCAGTGACACCACCCTTCTCCCATATGTAAGATATTCAAGCCTACTTCGAAATGTCAGAAATAGTTCTTTCTTTAACTTCACAATTCCTCTGAACAGTTTCCTATTGATTTGTCCAGATCAAGAAGGTGGTCATCTATCTTTGCCGAAACAACACAATGCAAACCATGGAGGAGTTGTTATTTGAGTTACAACAAACGGATCCCGTCAACCCTGTGGTGCAACACTGTGACAGCCCTCCTTTCTATCGCTTCACTGCCGCAAGCAAAGCCTCTGCAGTGGCTTCAGGTCATTTTCTTTATTCTTCCAGTTTTTTTTAACCTATCTACATCATGCTACAAGATTTTCATCTCTCTGTTGAAACTGATTGTTTATATTATGAGGAGTCAGTGTAAAACTGAGTTTTATTCATTTTAATCAAACACAGAAATTATTATGGAGTTAACATTGTAAACTCTTTAGCATCTTACATTTACTGTTAGAGGTTCAAGTTGACTAAACATCAGTCCCTGTGTGTATTACCTAGAGAATATAGATTGTTATCTTTAATTAGAACATTTCCAAAGGCTACCTGTCTTTTCCACCAACACAAATTTGACAAAATGTCCAGGAGGATATGAACTTGCTGCTTTTTGTTCCCAAAAGAGTTTTGTATAAAACAACCAAAACAGTACGAAATGGTAAAGTAATGAAATTATCAGCACCTGCTAAGCTCTGTAGAAAATATGCAGTCCTATTCAAAAAAATTTAATATTTATTTCAGTAACTCAATTTACTAAGTTAAAATAATTTTACGATAATTAACTACATGCAGACTGATGTTTTCAAGCCTTTATTTCTGTTCTTTCTGATGATTTTTCACTTACAGCTAATGAAAACACAACATTCAAGATTAGAATAGCACTTCACACCAAAAAAAGCATTTTTAACACATAAATGTGGGTTGAATGAAAAATATGTTTATTACTCCTTAAAGGTTGCTATCTTCAAAAGGTGCTTTTAATCTGACAAACAAGCCTCATTAGACCACTCTATATGACTGAATTACTGAATATGACTGTAGTTTCCTTTTAAAAAGCTGCTTACATGTTTTGTGCTTCATTTGACTTCCTTTCTCAAACACCATGCTGATACTGAAAATAGCTAACGATAACTAACTTCTATTAGAATTAGCTTCCACACTGTAAAGTCTTGTTATTACCATGACCAGATTAGTCTTCTGATCGTAAAAAAGTATTACTTTTTCCGACTTATATTTTCATGTTCCCTGTTTTTTTGTTTGACATAATAGCAATCTTTCATGAGCAAAGGCCATGTCCTTCACACAGTGAGAGAGGGATCCTGTATATGGTTGAGAGGATTCATAAAGCCAGAGGCAAAAAGAAAATCCTGGGGTATCATTATGAAAAGTTTTTATTGATTGATAATTTTATTGATTGATTGAGAATTTGCTGAATTTTAACATCATAAACTGAAACAGAATTTGATCGAAATAGACTAAATTCTTGGCTGACTTGGAGCTGTTTAACATTCACATTAAAACATTAGTTTTAATGTGAATTGGTGCTTTGTGAATACATTAAGTTGAACGGTCATAATCTGGATAAGGATAACATTTCATTTCAGAATGTTTTTCCAGAGTAAATTTGAAAGATTTATAATATATTTAGGCATTTTATATATATATATATATATATATATATATATATATATATATATATATATATATATATATATATACATTGAATCTACACCAGCTGGAATTGGTTGTACTTTATGATGGGGAAAATCCCTGCACATTTTTAATTGTTTTGGCAGAGCTATGTTGTGGGCAGCCATTGAAAACTGCTTGCTTTGGACAGATTCCCAGCGTTAAATGTGTGGTAACTGTAATTCCTTGAGCATGTTATAAAACATGTCCACTTATGGTTCTTTCTTCAGGGACCACATCAAGTAGCAACACTGTTGTAGCTTGCCAGGATAACTTTCCTGACACAGATGACATCAAGACCATGAAGGAGAACGAGGAGAGGTAAAGTGTTCGTTGAGTACTTAAATGGTGTGATAAGAAATAATTACAACATTGGAGGACTTGGAGGACTATATATATATATATATATATATATATATATATATATATATATATATATATATATATATATATATATATATATATATATATATATATATGTGTGTGTGTGTGTGTGTGTGTGTGTGTGTGTGTGTGTGTGTGTGTGTGTGTGTATAAGCTTTTCTGGTCTCATCTCAGGCTTGGTCATATAATGAGAGCACACAGCCGACTGGAGTCACGTTACAGCAACAGCTCAGGAGGATCTTATGATGAAGAGAAAAGTAAGTGTTACACTGTGTTCACTTGAATGAATTATGACTTTGTTATGGTTTGTTTGGTGAGAAACACACGCTCTGACTCAGAGAGCAGGAAAGAAGCCGGGATGGAGCCACTGAGAATGGATGAGCAGTGTGGAGGATGCCTTGGGCTTTTGAAGGGTTCTGTGACTCCCTGCAATGAAATTCAAGTAGCAAAGCACGGGGCCTCTCCACCATAGTTTCTGTCCTAAAACAACCTTGTCCGTCTAAGCTTGGTCTAATGTAAACTTAAACCTATAGAAATAAAAAAAGACTAAGGAAATTCTTACAATCTTTCATGACATTGAAATGTTTGAGATGTTACCCACATGCAAATGTTGCTTGAATTATATTAAACATGTGGTGAACCCTAAAATAATATTGTGTGACCACTTAGATGAACCTCTGCCACCATATGTGGATTGGCTGACATTTGTTATTGAAACAAACAAGCCCCACCCTCTTCCCATGCCACTTAATGGAGGATGCTGGGCTCCACTGGTGGACTTTTTACCAGAGACCATCACTCCCAGAGGACCACTGCACAGGTTAGTCTGTCGCATGATAAAAATCTATTTTAATGTTTCACTCTTCAATAGTTTTCTATGGTTTTGTTTGAAGCTGTAGAACTGTATAAGGATCCACACATTTGAATTAGATTAAATAACATTTTTTCCTTATATTTTGTGATTACTTAAGGTGTAATATTGCAGTAATCTTCATGACAGAGCTGGTGGTGGACCATGGTGTGAGAGAGGACTGGACCTTGCACCTGCCTTTAATCCTACATGCACTGTTTTTGGGTGAAGTCTCTCAACTATTGTGGTTTTTTGTTATGATATGTATCAGTCTGTGATCATTTGTGTTTGGTTGTTAAAAGACTACAGTGCCATCCAAACATATCAATGTCCTTTTATCAATGTACTTTTTCATGTTTTGTCACATCATAACCACTTTTTTTTTGTTTAGATTTATACATGAAAGGACCAACACAGAGTAGTGCCTATTTTTGAAGTGAAAAGAAAAGAATACATTTTTCTAAAATTAATTATTAAGGAAAATCTGATCAGCGTGCCATGCTTTTGTATTCAGCATCCTTGAATATTTGTTTCTACAACCACCCTTCACTGCAGTTTCAGCCACAAGTCTGCATTGGTATGCTTCTACCACCTTTTGATCTTTTCATCCAGCGAGTGAAATCTTTGTTCACTCAGTCTTCTTCTTCTTCTTCTTCTTCTTCTTCTTCTTCTTCTTCTTCTTCTTCTTGTTCTCCTCACCAACTCTGACCAGCTTCCCTGTCTTTGCAAAAGAGAGGCATTCCCTCAGCACGATGCTGCCACAATCATGTTTCCCCATGGGGGTTCATCGTTCAAGGAGATCCGCAGTGTTAGTTTTCTTCCACTCTATAATGTCCTCTAAAAAACTTTTGAGGTTTTCACAGAACAGCTGAATTTATACTAAAATTAAATTACACACGTGTGCACTTAACTTCTGAAGGCAGTTGATTGCTTTGGATTTTCTTTAGGAGGGTCAGAGTAAAGGGGGCTTAAAACAAATGTAAACCACACATTTGAAAACTATCTATATCCTTCTTCCTCTTCACAATATTGTACCACTCTGTGTTTGTCTGGCACATAAATTCCTAATAGAAGACATTGAAGTTTGTGGTTGTAGTGTGACAATATGTGGGAAAGTTCAGCTGTTTTGAATGCTTTTTTAAGACACTGCCAAATGGCACAGTAACTCATCTGCTCTTTGTGTTTACTTCACAGGCATGGATCACTATCGCCCAGAGGTTTTTGAGCACAGCAAACGTCTCCTCCTTCACCTGTTCATCACGTTATTCTGTAACAACTTTCAGGCTGTTGCATCAGTATTACTACAGACGCGGGAATTCAGTGTCCTCAAGACACTCACTTGCACCTCCGGCCTTCAGATAGAATATTCACCTGCAGGTAGAAATATCAGTCATCTTTGTCATCTTTCTGAACTGTTCACACTGGGAGGCCGAATTATGACTCTTTAGCCACTTGATAAAGGAGGCTTGCATTTCTCATGTTGATTTTCTCTCTGGCTATGATAAACTTGAACGTCAGAAAGAGGTGGCTTGCATTCCTTCAAGACAATAGATATGTTTCTTATCTTGAGGAGAAACTATTTGGACATTGTGCCAAAAGCAATGCTGAGTGCAGAGGACATCAAAGGTCTTGATTAAGGCATTCCATTCTGCTATTTTTATCCTCCAGCCGAAATTGGGGCCATCTGCTTGGACTTCGATTGGTTTAGACTCCCCATCCCCCCAACCGCCAATAATTTGCTTCAAAAATGTCTCGACTCTGCATACTCACGTGTTGTGTATTGCAAAGTTGCGTTGTTTAATTTATTCTCCAGACTTTCCACAAAACTAATGTATTTTTAGCAACAACAACAAAAAAACAAACAGAGCAGTTAGGTGCTCCGGGGTAGTTACTGTCCAAATGGAACAAATGATTAATTAGTTGATCCTCTGTTGTGTGTTTAGGTGGCTGTGACTTCCTGCGGGAGAGTCAGGTGTCTCCAGTGCCAGACTCTGGTCTGAGCTCTTCCTCCACATCATCCAGTTTGAGTCTGGGGGGCAGCAGCAGTCACCTGCCAGAGATCACACAGGAGATGGAAGAGTTTGTGAGCTCCTGCAAAATGAATGAGAAGAGCAATAAGCTCATTGAGTTTTTGATAACAAGGTAACCACATTGATTAATTATTATTCTTTGTAATTTAGCCACTAAATGTGTATTACAGCAAAAATGCTGAACAAATAATGGCAAGAAATAGCCTCAAGATATGCTGATGTCCTGCATCACGTTTCTAGATGTAGGTTTCCACCTAGTGGTGCTGCCTTTGTAGTGCAGTTTGTTTTACATGCCTAAATAAATGCGAAGTTTCAGATCTGAACGTTATATCAAGGCAAAGATGAAATAAGCATGATTAAACCTTTGCAAGAAACAGAGCTTTAAAGAAACATTTATGTATATGTTTTCAGTATCAGTGGGTTTTTTTTTTTTTTGTTGGTGTCAACTTCAGATACTAAAATGTTCATACAGAGATATGTTTTGTTCTTTTTTTATAATATGTTCTTTATGTATTAACTTATTTTAGAAGAAGAATGTCTAAAATGTGGCACATATGCCATTTGCAGCCCTTGGAATGATCTTGCATGGCCTGTGAACGCAAATTTAGGGCAAGATTTTCTCTTGCATATTAATCTTAATATTTTTAAAATGAAAAATGTGAGGTAGAGCACAAAGTATTCCTCTTTTACTAAGCACATTTTTTTTGCTTTTAATTTAGTCCTCATAATAAAAACAACCAGAAAAATCCAGCGACTATTACTCAAAACATAGTTGAGCACAAACATCCACTACCCACTTGTCTTGAGTACAGCAAGCTCGCTCAAAGGAAGAGTGACCCATATCTTTTTCTGAATGCTGAGAATAGATTAAATATTATTTGTAGGGCAAGAAAATAGAAAACAATTGACCCCGCAAATTTTTTAAATGCTATGGCGTTCTTTTATAAGGCAAATATTCAAGACTTTGTTTTATGTGATTTACAAATCCTTTTTCTATAGAAATCAGACCATTTTTTTATTTCATAAAAACATTGAGTCTGTTGCTGAAAGGTAAAAAAAAAAATCTAATTTAATTAATTTTGTCTTGGTAATGAAAAAAAAAAAAGAATTCTTTTGGCTAGTGTGGCAACAAGTTTGTACACCACTGTTTTAGAAGAATAACCTTCCAGCAGAACCAAGGGTATAATGTAGTTTCATTGTGATAAAAATTTCTTCTTTTTTTTTTAAGACCATATGGACCATTGTGGTGTCATGAAGACATTTCTCCAAAGAACCAAATTTCTAAAAGCACAGGGCAACTGACAAACTTTCTGCGGCATGTGGTATCTGTTTTTAAGGAGTTCAAGTCAGGTAACTGCAGTGTATATATTGAATATTAACCATTTCCCATGTATGTGAAGAAGTCTGACTTTGCGCCTGCTTTACTCCTCATGTTCTCTCCCCTGGTTAGATTACTTTTTGGAGCAGCAGCTCAGTGAAGTGGCGTTGCAGACGGCTTTGTGTAGTTCATCTCGTCACTATGCCAGCCGCTCCTTTCAGATTTTTAGAGCTCTTTGTCAGCCCATTTCTGCCCACGCTGTGTCCGACCTGCTGTCGAGGCTTGTGGAAGTCATTGGTGAACATGGCGAGGAAGTCCAAGTAAGCATTTAAACCTACAGTATGTGGTAAAATATTATGTTTAAACTTTAAAATACAGTAAAAAGGACATGATACTGGAACTTTAAGTCTGGAAAAGTCTGGAACTGTGAGGGAACTTTGTCTTCAGAGCTGATTTATGTCTATTTTTCTCAGGGGTATGTTATGGAGGTATTACTGACTCTGGAATCTGTTGTGGATAACTTGGCCGAGTGTCTAAAAAACAATGATCTCATGGCTTTTTTTACAAGGTTTGTGTCTCCTATATGTAGATTTGTGTTTCCAACTGGTGTTGTGTTAAATATACACTCAGTTTAATGTATTGTTTGTTGAATTATAGAGCATCCTCTCCAGATTTCCTAACTAGTTTTAAACAGCTGTCAAACAGAAAGAGCACAGGGCAGCTCGGCCTCAGGAGAGAAGAACGGAGCAGGCATCAGAGGAGCTCATCTGTCCCAAAAAAGTTCGGAGAAGCTGACAGGTGTTCAGATCCTCCTCGCAGCGCCACGCTGGACCGCATCCAAGCATGTGAACAGCAGGTTCTGTTAGCCAGGATGCAAAGCCCGTCTTCATCTAAAGACAACACCTCCGACCCAATGAGCATAAACCACCCCAGCAACCTGCTGGCCACCGTCTTCTGGGTGGCAGTGTCGCTGATGGAGTCTGACTTTGAGTTTGAGTATCAGATGTCTCTAAGGCTGCTGAATAAGCTCCTGACCAACATGTCACTGGATAAGCAGGAGAACCGGGAGAAACTGGAGAAGCTCCAGAGCCAGTTGAAGTGGAGCAGTTTCACCGGGCTCCAGCAGCTGCTGTTAAAGGGCTTCACATCCACATCCACTACAGACCTCACACTTCAGCTCTTTTGTCAACTCACACCTGTATCCAGAGTGCCTGTAGTGGACACATCACAAGCCATAGGTGAAAAAGGGGGACCAGTGGATAATTTAAAAATTTCTGAAAGTACTTGTAAATCATATTTATCATTTTATCAAGTCTATAACATTGTTTTTTCTCTTGTTCCATTCGTTAGGGTTTCCCTTGAACGTTCTCTGCTTGCTCCCACATCTTGTGCAGAACTTTGATGCACCATCACCTTTTTGTCAAGATGCTGCAGAAAAGATAGCTCAGGTTTGGGTTTGTTAATGTTTCTCCCCTCATTTACAGAAGAAGTTTAGATCCTCTCATTATCAGCATGTTATATTCATTTTGAGCACTTAATTGTGCATTTGAACCATTCTTTTTTCAAGGATGAATGATTATGCAACAAACAACTTCAGTGAATTGTACAAACAAGAATGCACCCATTTGAAATTACTGAGGATCTTCTCTAAACCACACGGGATCAAAATTATGCATACAGACTCAAATATAAATATACCCCTCAAGTTGCACATCAAACAGATGTCTTTTGGTGCTGTCAACAAGACTCTTTTCTTATCAGAAATGTTGAAGTTTATTCTTCCTCCTTCATTATTTCATCAACTTTGTGCAATGCACCTGAACTGGCATTGTAACTGTCTGACAGCATGATGCTACCACCGTGCTTGACAGTTAGAGTGGTGTTTTAGGTCTGAATTCCTCATTGTGAGTGTTTCCAGTGTACTTTTTGTTACAGTGGCCAAATTGTTTCATTTTTTTCTCATCTGACCATAAAACTTGTCTCTAGATGTTTTTTGGCTTGTCCACGCGGCAGCTGCAAGGTCTTGAGTTTATGTATTTGACTTGGAATCTGTATGACACGATAAAAATTGACTGTTTTTCGTAGAGTGCCTTGAGATAACGTGTTTTGACTTGGCACGTTATAAATAAATTGAATTGATAATATAATATATATATATATATATATATATATATATATATATATATATATATATATATATATATATATATATATATATATATATATATATATATATATATATATATATATATAGAGAGAGAGAGAGAGAGAGAGAGAGAGAGAGAGAGAGAGAAAGAGAGAGATAGAGATAGATAGATAGAGAGATAGAGAGATAGATATATGTGTGTAAAATCCATATTGATTTAATATCTCTGTACCTAAACTGGTATTTTTAGAGTTCCTTAAAGGTCTATGTTGTATCATTACAATCCCTGTGAAATTAATAGCTCCAATGCATCATTAGAACCCTAAAATACATAAAACCATGCATGTATTGTAAACTTCTGACCAGCACTGTACATTAATTGGACTGTATATTTCCATATCCTGCACTGTTTTCTCTAGGTGTGCCTCGAGGAGAAAAATGCCAAGCTGTCCAACCTCGCTCACGTCATGACTCTGTATAAAACACATTCCTACACACGAGACTGCTTCTCCTGGGTCAATGTGGTGTGCCGGTATCTCCATGAGACCTTCTCAGACATCACCCTGAACCTGGTCACCTACATGGCAGAGGTGTGTGCAACTGATCTTATTTTCCTTCAACTATTGTCACATAGTTTCACCTCGACATGAGCTGAATCTTGTTTAATTGTTGTTACAGCTGTTAGAGAAGGGCCTTCCCTGTATGCAGCAGACCCTTTTACAAATCATCTACAGCCTCCTGAGTCATATGGACCTGAGTGGTATTCAAGCCAAACCCTTCAACATAGAAGTCCTCAAGACAATTGAAAAGTTTGTGCAGGTAAACAGCAGAATTACAGAGCCTATTGACATTTTTAGGGAATTTTTATGTGAACTCAATGAGATACAGTGCCTAGCAGAAGTATTCAGACCTCTTGAACTGTTTCATATTTTATCCCAAAATTCTATATAATCTTACCATCAACTCTGACCAGCTTTCTTGTCCCTGATAAAGAGAAGCATTTCCACAGTATAATGCCACCATCACCATATTTCACTGTGTGGATAGTGTGTTCAGGGTGGTGTTTAGTACACTTTTTCTTTTATTTGATAAAAAAAAAAATATAGAAAAACCATGCATCATTTTCCTTCCATTTTACAATTAAGAGCTACTGTGTTTTGGTCCAACATATAAAACACAAACAAATAAAACACAAAATGTAAAATATTTGAGGAGAGTACATACTTTTGCAAGAAGCAGTATATAGTGGAAAGAGTGAGAGGATCTGTGTTCCCTGCTCCTCCTGCAAGTGCTCATAAAAATAGGGGGAAAAAGCTGCCTGTGTGTCAGCGCAGTAAATTTGTAGACACACCCAGACTATAAACAGACTGTCTCTGGCCAGGCCTCTGTTTATTCTCATACTGCATCTTATTTCCTCTAGCACCTCTGGTATAAAAATAGAACCACATAAAGAATACAAAAATAAGACCGTTGATGATATTTTTTATATGTATTTTGCATGGGAATTATTGCATGCATGTCTGTGTTTTCTGAAGACGGCCCATTGGAGGGAAGCGCTGAATATCTTGAAGCTGGTAGTTTCTCGATCAGCCAGTTTGGTGCAGCCTTCACTCCCACAAAGTGACTTCTCCTATGAAGACATCAGCCGCATCTGGGACCGCTCCTCCAAAGCCTTACCCGGGAAAACACTGGATTTTCACTTTGATATCTCTGAGGTGAAGCACACTTTTTTTTCCCCTTCTTTTATCATAATTTGAAGCTCTCTCTAGCCCATTAAAATGCTTACATGCTTCTGCTTTTGGCCCTTCATACCCCACCCCCCTCTTTTCCTGGGTGTGCTGATTGTTTAGGTTGTTCCTTTTTGGAAAAGGAAATATTTCTTCCCCTTCTTCATTGGTTATATGTATTATCGTCAAAGTCCCCTGAGAGTCATTGAAATGGTAAATACAATTAGCCAAGAAGAAGAGATATGGAAAGTGACGTGAGTGGCATGTGTGTGAGAACAGAACAGGGAGCTATTTATGTTAGTTAATGAATGGCAGGAAATGATGTCATGTCTTTGCTGCTGCTTTTTTTCTCTGTTTTGTGAATCAGTGAGGTGTATTTGGCTCTCCACACTCGAGACATACACAGCCTATCACTGAGAATTCTCAGAGTACCTGTGGCATTAGACAAGAAAGATCGTAAATGGAATAAAAACTACCAAATTTTAGATTAATATTAATATTAATATTGAAGAATTGTTTACAGCAACCCAGAATCCCTTAGACTCTAAGCAAAGTGAATGTTTTCATGGAGGCCAAGTCATGGACTAGCCAAGCCAAGGAGGTCTTTTTCTCCTTTACGCGTTTCAAGACTAAATATCAGTTGTGTCTGCTCCTTTTTGTTTTCTTTTAGACACCAGTGATCGGTCGGCGTTACGACGATCTGAAGCGCTCCCTGGGTCACGATGTAAGGAGCACGGCCACAGCTGTGACCCGTAGTACTTCCTCCACCTCCTCCGGATCTAACGCCAACAACGTCCTGGTTCCAGTTAGCTGGAAGAGGCCTCAGTCTTCACAGGTCAGAAAGCTAGCCTATTTCACTGGAAGATAGCACTAAAATGTGGTGAGGTATTTTAGTTTTAGTAATGCATCTATTAAATATAGTTGTATAAATTATTTAAATTTGAATGGTAATACTATGTTTACATTTATGTGACATGTATTGTACAGTGTGACATCTGTATACATTTTAAGGTACTCAGAGATTTAAACTTGATCTAGAACCTATTTGAGTACCTAAATGATATAAACTAAATGACAATAAATTGAAAAAATTGTATGTATTCTCCTTCTGCAGAAAAGAACACGAGAAAAGCTGGTGCATGTATTGTCACTTTGTGGACAAGAAGTGGGGCTCACTAAAAATCCTTCGGTATTTTTTATTGATAAAAAATTAGCACTCTTGAATGCAATTTTTTCCAATGCATTTAAAAATGACTAAAACATTTCTTTGCAGGTTATCTTCTCTAGTTGTGGAGAACTAGACCAAATTGAGCACCAGCCCAGCCTGGTGTCCTCTGATGAGGGGACCCGCGAGTTAGAAAACATGGACGACACCACCTCTGAGCAGCAGTTCAGAGTCTTCAAAGACTTTGACTTTCTGGATGTTGAGCTTGAAGATGGAGAGGTGAGTCACTGTTAATTTGATTTGAGACTTTGATTAAAGACTTTTAGAAGAGGCATAATGATGCCTATCCCCCCACCCTCCCACCTCTCCCTGATGTATGTAATGTGGATTCTGTTTTGTTTCTTGTTCATGCTTTCTAGGAGCTGCAGGTAAGTTTACTCATGTTGCAGTTTTGCTTGTTGTGCTCTTAAAGGGGCAGTATTATGTAAAGTCGATTTTGAGCTTTACATCATGTTATAATGTTATTCCCCCATCAAAAACATACCTGAAGTGTTGTCTTGATTATTTTATGCATGTTTGAAAAATCCTTTAATCTCTCGTGGCAGCCATTCAGCTGTGCAAAATACCGGAGTGGATACAGCTCCACCTTTGAGATCCAGCTCCTCCTCAGAGCTGCAGTTTCCAGGCTTCCGAGCTTCTGCCTCTGCTGAGCTCATTATACGAACTACTTCTCCATGCAATGCTGATTATAACGTTGTTAAAGGGTTAAAAGAGGAGTGCTGGTATGGTGACTTACTGAAGGTTGAGTTTCAGAAAGAGCAGGACTTTCTTAAAGAGACAGAGGCCCAATTTCAAGGCATTAAATTACAAAGTCAAATTTCTTTTAAGTCATATTTGATATATACAGCATTTTTGTAACAACAGAAGGTAGCATAGTTACTTGATTGTGCTATAAAATTATTCTATGTGGCTGGAAAATACATAACACTGCCCCTTTAAATAAATAAATGTTTTCTGGTGTTGGTAGTGTAGTTGCCACACTGATGGCAGAAATACTAAATGTTAATGCATGCTTTTCAGTTTACAGAAGTCATTTTGCTCACTTGAGCAAGCACTGGACACTGTATCTTAAGCTTATAGAAGAAATAACTTTCCTTTATTTTATTTTTTTTGTTTGTTTTAAAAAGCATTTTTAACCAGGTATACTGTTCAGGAAAAATACAACAAAAATTAGTTTAGTTTCAAAACAAGTATATCAGTAAAGTGTGAGAAAAGAGCTGTATATACATTAGGTTTTATCTTTAAAAGATGCTGATCACCCAAGGTCATTACCCAAGATGGTTAAAGCCTTCCGTTTGACCTATTAATTTAGAAACTTGTTGAACTTTGGAAGATGGCTGACATTTGTCAGAGTGCCTTAAAAGGTCAGTGTGCACTTAACATTTAAAAATGATTTCGCTATGAGGACTGTTGTGTGTTAGTATTTAAGCACAGTTATCTTCTGAAGTGTTTAGTTCCAGCTTAAATAAAGTTCATTCAAAAATGTGATGGGCTCATAACAGTGCAACGCCCAACTGGTTTTGCACAATGGTTGCTTGTACATGGTTGTGTTTATTCAAATTAAAGCACACCAAGAGTTTCCACCTGCATCTTAATACTTTTCAATGCAAGAGACTTTACTGTTGCAGGGCGAGACCGTGGACAACTTTAATTGGGGTGTGCGTCGACACTCAATGGACAGTTTGGATCAAAGTGACCTGCAGCCTCTGGAGGAGAGTCAGCTGTCTAGTAGCATGCCCAGCCTCACCAAGATTGCCCATGAAGACTCGGATGAATCATCTGAGGACGATTCCCTCACAGCCAGCCAGATACTCTCCCAATCTCAAATCGTAAGTTTATTTAATTGTGTACCACTAATTCTAAGTCTTAATGAAACAAAGGTTTTTAAGCCGTTTGTTTTAATGACTTTAACTTTTTTTCTATCAATGCAATAATAATCAAAAATAGCTTTTTATATTTACTGACTGTCTTTGTTGCATATTAACAATTTTTGATACAAAACATTTAAATTTGGCAAAAAAGCAAAACTATAAGAACGAGGTAAAAAAAAAAAAAAAAAAAAAAAAAAAAAAAAAAATCACAACATTGTATTTCTTTCAATTCTTCCTGCTGTGAGCACTACCAGAGTAGGGTTTTACCATTTCAAAAGAAAGACCAAATGATTAAAAAGTTGATATTTTAAGCTGTGTTAGGCATGGCACCTTAGCGATAGCATATTGAACTCCATTCGGATTACTGTCAACAGTGGTCTTTGAGTGAATTTTTGAAAGAATATAGACCCTTACTTTAAGTCTGAAACTTCCAAAACTCTGCCAACATTTTTCAGATCCATGTTCTTTAAGAGAACAGTGTTGAAAACTTAAAAGGATGCAATCAAAGAACTTTGCTGTAGTACATTTAGCCTTCCTGTTATCAGCTAGTTATCTCTAGATAAATACGCCCCAATTTGATAAACATCCTAAAAATGGGGACGGATTGATATCCTCTGGTAAATGGCTTATTTTTGTACTGAATTTGTTATTGATATTAATGTATATGTATTTATAAGTTGTGATTTCAAAACCATTAAAATTTAAAGTTAAACCGGTTCTACAATATAAAATCATTTTCATTTGATGCCAGACAGAGTGCTTGAGTCACTGAAGTTTTCTAAGGCTGTATAAAGTAAAAGAGTGCTGGCAAAAAGTTTATGTCAGTTTCCATTAAAACGTTGATACTGCAATTAGGAGGATGAAAGATTTATCTCTTTTTAATAACTCTACCTTGTTCCTCTCTTTTTTAGACTGTCAGCCTTTCTCCAACACCAGAGATCACCAGTACAGACACCTCCTCTACTGCTTTTGATACAACCTCAGTAAATTCAACCCCTCTGGGCACCAAAATCCCAGTTTCGAGGTCCAACTCTCAGAGGACTCGAAGCATCGGGTGAATAAGGGCTTCAGAGTGTCTGAGCTCCTCGGAACCACTAACTCCTACCGCAGTTCCATTCTGGAATTCTTTACTAATTTTGCTAAATAGGAACTCTACTGTGGAATTGTTTTGTGTAATGTCTTCAGCTTTAAATGTGCTTTGAGTTCAGTCTCTGTAAAATAATATTGCATGTCTGTGGGATTTTTTTTTCTACATTTCTTTTCAAGAAGAGCATGAGCTGATTTAAATGAATCAAAGACTGCATGCAAAATAATATTGAGCTAAAACCTACAATAGAATAATCTGCAATTCTCTGGGCAGTGGGCTAGTTTGTGCTTTCATTTATTCATGGCAGAAACTGTTTGAGAGTCTCAAGGGTTAGCTAAAATCTTTCTTTTCCTTTTGTCCGTTTGAGGCAATGTGTATACCTGCTGCTTCTGTGGGTGTGGGTCTGAGCAATAACTAAAAACTCTTGGCATGTGGTCAGGAAAGGTTTACACATTGCCTGTCTGAAACCATGAGTGTAGGGCCATAATCATGGCTGAGTTAAATTATTTAACAATTTATGAATCAATTGGCACAATTTATGCATACAAAATTCACAAGATTAAAGAAAACATCAAAAGGAGAGACCATAGGGTCCCAAGGCAAGGTTAGTGAATTACTTTTAAACAGGAAATGATCTGTTTAATAATGAAGTATAATAGAGGGAATAATGGATAAATGTATGCATGCATTTCAATATTTATCTACACTGTGAATTTAGTTACCGTCAGAGTTATAAGGACATGTTTCTCTTTTTTCTTCCAGCATGAGGTGTCACCAGATGATGAAGACAATAATATGCATGAAGACAACTTCTCTCTTTCTATCAATGAACTTCCTCCTGAATATCAAAGTGGGGACAGTTTGAGTGGGGATGTAGCATATAATGATTACAGAGAAGAGATGGAGTTAAGCTGCTGCTTACCTAGGTACCCGCTCACAACCTCAATCAACTATAAATATTCAGTTTATTCAAAAAGTTAATTTAATTCACCTTATTTTTGCATTTAGTCTTCCTGAAGAGGACAAAGATGACATGCTAGAGTCGCACTCTTCACCGCCACCGTCGCCCTTTTTCTCTGCCATTCTTGCTGCTTTCCAGCCAGCAGTGTGCGATGATGCAGAGGAGGCCTGGCGAAGTCACATCAACCAGCTTGTCTCAGACACAGACGGTTCCTGTGCAGTTTACACATTTCAAGTGTTTTCGTCACTGTTTCAGGTATGACTGAGGTATGATTGAGGGCAAAACTGTGCCTCTGTGGTACAGATAGGAACTATAATAGGTGGAAGTTTAAAAATGAATTAATTAAAGAAGACATGAACTGTTAAAAACCAGTGCAGTGTGAAGGCACAGGGAGAAATAATTTATGAAGTGATATGGTTTATGAGGTTGCAGCTTTATTAGGCTACTTTAAGTTGCATTCATTTTCATAAACCCATCAATCTTGTCATCTCAAAATCAACCTGAAGGGTAGATTCTTGACCTTCTCAGTGAATGATCTTTATCACATAAAAGAAACATGAGAATATTTGTCTGTTTCAAAAAATAATTAAAAAAATCCAAAATAGATTAGAAGTTAATTTTAGAATCAACACTGAGATTATTTATCTCTTCAGTTAAAGAATATAAGGAGAAACAAAGAGAACTAGTAGTTTAACAAGGTTAATTTATTATTAGCCAAACTAAAGTCTTTGCAACAACATTTATGCTACTAATTTAATTTTAAAAAGAAAAACAAATGTCTAGCAAAGAAATAAACAAGAATTTAAATGTTTAAATGTTCAAAATTGTATTGTTTAAACTGGTGAAAGATCTAACATTCATCAAGCATTTATGGGTCTCTCCATAGCCTAAACAAAGCCTAAAGATGCTTCTCATGTTTTTAGATCTTGGGATACATGCATTGAATAAGAGGCTATTTTAATTAGATCTATATTTCAGCAGGGCCACTCAAAGGAACGTGGAGAAAAAAAAAACTTTTTTTGGTGAAAGGGCAAATCTGAGATGCACTCGTGTGAACTACATCTTACTATGATCTAAGAGCTTGGTGATAAGTTATTTTGGTGATCAACTATTGGAGAAAAAGTTTCCATATTTAGAATAGAGGACAACCTAGAGAAAATTTGCATAAATATCTGCCATGATTTCTTTACCATGTCATGTATTTAAGTGACAAAAGATGAAAATATAAGGTTGAGTTTGTCATTTGTTCAATCAGCATGTATTTTGGTTTGCAGAGTATCCAAACTAAATTTTGTTCCTTGACGTGCGATGCTGTGAGTTACCTTGGTGATGGCTTGAGAGGATTAGGATCAAAGTTTCTCAGGTCTTCTGAGATCCTGGCGTCTTGCTCCGAGTGTCCAACTCTATTTGTTGATGCTGACACAGTAAGTAGAACTGAAACTTTAGAGTATTTTTTTTAACAATCTAGATCTGATAGATGATGACAACAAGTTTTCTACAGATAATTTCATATGGACTTCTGGAAAAAATGAAATTCAGCGTGTTGGAACTTCAAGAATATCTTGACACTTACAACAACAGAAAAGAGGCAGCTCTCACTGTAAGGAGATAAACTATAAAAATAAAACAAAATCTCCACTGAGATTTTATGAGTTTGTTGTTACTATGCTGTATGAGTCTCAATGAAGTTGTCTTTGTCGCATACAGTGGTTGAACAGCTGTAAGGCCACCTTTCCCAGGACTGCTGGGGTTGCAGTGACATGCCAACCAGTGGAGCATGAGGAAAAAGTAAAACACTTTTATTTCAAGACACTGTCACAGTATTTCCAATGTCCTTTGGCTTAACTCAAGCTTTTAGCTTGTGTTCAAGCAAAAAAAAAGTTGATTTTGTCCAGAGAAAACTGAAAAAACTTGGATTCTGTTCATCTGCTCTTTCATACTATACTTTCTGCATTACGGTTACTGTGTGCTACTGTAGCTCTGTGAGTGTTACCTCTTTATGTCACTCAGCTTGTTTCAGCCTTAAATCAGCGCATGTCATATTGATTACTATTCCTGTCACGTGCATTGTGATCAATGTTAGCTCTGCTCTGCATGGTTCTGCAAATGATCCATTAAACTACCATAAATCCATCTGTAAACAAGTAAAATCAGAATGTTTCACTGTTTAAATGTTTCATTTCCCAAAGCATTTCTTGTAATGCAAAAGTGTTTTTTACCAGTTAATTGTTAATACGTTTGGCTTGTTTTACCTTGTCTAATTTATGATAACACCCTCCTTTTTTCATTCTTTTTTCACACATACACTACCTTGCAAAAGTAATCATACCCCTTGGACTTCATCATTTGTCTTCTTACAAACACAAACTTCAGTGTATTTTTTTGTATTTTTGATGTGATAGACTGACACAAATCACTTCCCTGCATTTCACAGTAATACTGTGAAATGCAGGGAAAATGATAGTGTTTTCAAATCATTTTAAAAGTGAAAATCTTAAAATTGTTGCATGCCTTTCTAATTAACCCCACTGGGTCAATACTTTGTAGAGTAACCTTTAGTTACAATTACATTTGCCAGTCCTTTAGGGTATGTCTCTATCAGTCTTATATAGCTAAAGACTGTATGTCTGCCCATTGTTCCGTGCAAAATAGCTCAAACTCAGTCAGACTGGAATGAGAGCACCTGTAAGCATCAGTTTTCACATATTTCAGTTTCTCAATTGGATTTAAGTCTGGTCTTTAGTTGGGCAGTTCTAGCCAATGAATGTGCCACCACAATGTTCATCATAGGGATGGTATGTTCAGGGTGACGTGTAGTGCTATTTTGCTCCACACATGGCGATTTGCATGTAGGTGAAAATGTTCCATTTTTAAGGCATACAAATGCATATCACACTTCTCAGATTTTTTTTTTTTTTTTTTTTTTTTTTTTTTTTTTTTTTTTTTTGTCTTTTTGTCAAAAAAATTCAAAATCATGTTTCCTCTTCACAGCTATGTGCTACTATGTGTTGGTTTAGCACATAAAATCTCAATAAAATTCATGGAAGTTTGTGATTGTAACATGACAAAATGCACTAAAGCTTGAAGAATGCTTCTGCAAAGCACTATTGAATCACATTTATTCTTTTTTCAAGGCATGTTAAACTGTTCAGATACTTTTTTCTGAGTTCCTAAGACAAATCTTGATTGCATGGCATTGGTTTTCTCTTTTCTTATCTTCTTTTCTGCCTTGTAACATGCTTGCTTGGTAGCAAATGGAATCTCTGGCTGTAAGTTCGTTAGTGGCTTCTTTCGTTTCTCTGTTTACTTAAAGCTGACATCATATTTATTTTCATATGAACTTCAGCAACATGAATATCTTCTAAACTTTTCATTCAAGAGCTGCTATAAATTTGTGTTTGATCCAAAACCATTTTCCTTCCAGCAACTGGAGCTCTGTCAAAGACTCTACAAACTCCACTTTCAGTTGTTGCTGCTTTTTCAGTCTTATTGTAAGCTGATTGAGCAGGTTCATGCAATAAGCTCTATTCCAGAGGTAAATCCATTTCCCTTTTATTGTCTTTTATGTTGAAATGCACATGGACATCTAACCCATGTTATTTATGTTATCAATCCCTCCCAATGTTCAGCTTACAAATATGTCCAGAGAGCTAAATGAATTGAAGAGCAACCTGAGGGTAGCAGCAACCTCAGTGACAAATGATAAGATTTCTACATTTGACACTTCCTGCTCTGAGACCATCCTGAGTTCATCTGAAGCTGCTGTGCAGGCCATCCTCGAGGGCCTCAAGAACAATGAATTTCCAACAGCAATTCTACATATTCGTGAATGCAGGTGTGATAAGTAAAATACTTCTTTCCCAGTTTATTCAGAGAGCATCTTGTATTATCTCACCCCAATTCCAACGATATCTGTTTTTTTTGCAGAACAATGTGGCCTAATGACATCTTTGGCAGCCAGTCTGAGGATGAGATCCAGACATTATTGAACATCTACTTCAGACACCAAAGTCTGGGTCAGACAGGAACATTTGCTCTGGTGGGCTCAAAGCAGGACCTGACAGAAATTTCTCTTAAGCTGATGGAACTCAATTGTGAGACTCGGGACATGATCCGACGAGCCCAAGGATACAAAGCCATTACAGCTTTTCTCCCAGACTCCAAGGTTTCAGGCTCAACACTCTGATGGCAGTTTGGCAGCGTGCTACTTTTGCGGAACACTGAATCGCTCCAAACCTTACTACTTTGCTTGAGGCAGCTGCTATCATTTCAAATGTTAACAAGAACTCAGTTCTCTTTCCCTGGAATAACCAAAACTTTAAGTCCTTCTCTGTCTCTGAGAATCTAAATTTTTGAAGTCAGACCATTAGACATGCAGCAATGATAATTTACGCCATTTACTTAGCTGTTGTATCAAAAGGATCCTTTCTTGCACGTATAATAGAGCGTGTCACTAAGCAAACATTTGTTGCTTAGGTGAATAATTGCTCCATTTAACAAATAGCATACCAAAGTGAAGTTGTGTGATTTTAATTGTCAAGGGAAAATGTGCAATCCTTTACTGAGGTGGAAGACCTTTTCTGTCTGCTGAAAGAATGTATTGAAAAACACTGTCAGAAGATGGTAAAGGGAGGCGCTGGTATTTTATTGTTAGTCTTTGTGTGTTTGAGTGTGTTTCGATGTATTGATTGTGCATGAGTGTGTGAATTAAATTATGACGACCATCACAGATGGAAATATTGATTCCAATTTATATGAGTGATTCACAGTAAAGTCCTCTGACATGGTGCAGATCTACTGTAATGTCAAACCTGCAGCTACCATGTGGGTTATCTGTTACTAAAAACATCTTACTGTACCTTTTAACTGAGTAGCTTTTTGCAAATATGTTCTTTATTTATATTTCAAGCAAAAGAAAAATATATTATCATCTAGATTTATAGAAAAATATATTTTATTTGTTATTTCTGCCAAGCTTGCATATTGTATGCACATTAAAACAAATACTATGAAAATATATATGTAGAAATTATTTTGACTGAATTGTAAATAGAGAAATGAGGGCTTTGCTCATTAGATTGTATTTTTATGAAGGTAAACTTTTTAGTTGCATGCAAACTGGGTATTTACATATTTATAAAGGTTCCATAATTGCTGTTATAGCCTCTGGCCTTGTAAATACTTTTGCCTTGACAGCATATTATTCTATTGTGTTCTGTACACTTATGTGACAATAAAACTTAAATTTGTTTTTAAAAAAAGGGTTCATCTAGTCATTTTCAGAATAATAGCATTACAAATTTTGAGCTCCACAGATTTCTTGTACCTGACCATGAAGCATACTATGCAGGTATCCAAAAAGTAAGAAACTGTACAAGATATGGAGATAGTAAGAAGTATCAAGCCTAAACATATTTTCTACAGTACAAAACAATATCTCAAAGTTATGTCTTTTTAAAAAAAGAAAAATACCTGACATAACATGAGAAATGCATCACCCTTCAATTGATCCATTTAATGTTTGCAAAACATTCCAGAGAATAAACTTGTTGGTAATGAAATGTTATTTCATATGTACCAAAATATTTAGGAATTTTTAGAGATGTACTATTCAAAATTCTGTGCCCGATTTCCATTCTCCAGCTTCTGTAAAGCTTTTGACCTGATTTATTACTGACTGCTACTGAAAAAGTAATAAATAATAATAATAATAATAATAATAATAATAATAAAAACATTCAAAATATTTTTTGCTCGTACTCCTGCATTCATCAATTGTTTACAGCCAAAGCAGAGCAACTGCTGTAAAAGAGGGAGGTGTTAATATTTAAAGAAATATTGTAGAGTTAAATTTTTAAACTGTCTTCCACAACTTATATTAGAAATGAGTGCAGTTAGCATTATAATTTTGAACTCTCTGTGAGTATTCACTAGAGAATGTAGACACTATAAGAGATTTCAAAAAGGCTTTTGACATTCAAATTCAGAATGGTCCAAAACAGAGAGAGGTTTAATGCTCAAAAGGATAGAACAGAGCAACTTTGATGTACTCTGTTCAACCTTCCTGTTATCTGCTGAAAACCATGCTCTCTATTGCCGCCTGAATGAAACCACAGCCATATCTTTACTTGTCACTGCATATACAGTTTTCTTTTAAATTGCTTCTTACATTCATTTTTATTTTTAAACACCTCACTAATAGTAAAAATTGCTATCTTTGAGTCTTCCTCTTACAGTAACAACTTCAATACTGGAGAGTGTTGAGGTCAGTGCAACCTGATAGTACTTAGTGTTCTGTTTACTGATCTGAAAAAGATAGCATTTTTGAGTTTACGACTGCTCAGTCACTGATCAGGCCCAATAAAACTGAAAATAGACAATTTATGGTGACTAGGAAAAAGGACCTAAAAATCAATTTAAATAAGCTCTTTGTTAAATTTACAGTTATGAATGGACCCAAGAACATTTCATTCTTTCAGACTGCATTTCATAGAAAGCTGTCTCAGTTCTGAAATTTGTTTTCCATTGATAGTTTAATGGATATTTTTTGTAGCAACTTCTTAAATGCAGCACTCCACAAAAAGAGAACAAATAGCCTATGTAGAAAACTAAGCTTATAAACTGAATTATTTTCTTATATTTGACTTTTATTTATTGACGTGTTTATTTTCGTCCTAATTAAAATCATAAATGCACAGTCTTATTCCGGTCTCTTATTGTGAAGTCGACTTGATTTCCGGAATGTGGCGCGCGAGTTTTTGTTTTGCTGCGTGAACTCACCAGCTAGCAAACAAGCGGACTGCTAGTTTTTTAACTATTTCTGTATTGTTTATCCCTGAGTTTTGTGGGCTGTTGTCAACATGTAGGTTAGAGTTTTCCCGTAACATGAGGGCAAACACTGTAATAGTTCGTCATGGTAAGTTTAAGTTTTTAACTCAAGCTATTTTTGTAGTATGGTTTCATTTCAATGGTTAGCAGCAGCATCCTGCATGGTAACCATTTCTAAATTGGGGTTAGGATTAGTAACCCTATAAGGTTGAACATGTATTTTTCTATACTGCTAAGAGACAGCCTTTGTCTAACTCGACTGGTTTGGCCTAAGTATCATGACTATCAAGTTATATTGTTGGATTATATTCGGAGGCTACTTTCTTTCTAGAAAACCTTTGAACTCTTGGGATATGTGTCCCTTCATTAAACTGTAAAACCAGTGTCCTAATCTGTTTTTACTTTTAAATCTTTGTGACCATTACCTTCTTTCCTTCCTAGGTGGTCAATATAACAAACTATAGGAGCTGTTCGACTGAGGTAAAATGGATTTACGCATTAAAAACATGTATGACGCATTTAAAGATGACATCTGGAAAGGTGAGATATGTCAGCTGTCAAGGTTGAACTGATACTGCTTTAGATTTGAGCATATTGTCATATTTTTACTTATGTTCGCGTTCAAAAACAGGCGCATCTTAAATTAAAACAGCACTAAAAAGTCAATGTATTACAGTAATTTTAATGTAAAAGTAAAACTCAAACTAAATAGCATAATCATTTGACACAAAGTGATATATTTTAAGCTTTTATTTCTTGAAACTCTTCCAGTAAATTTATTTATTTTTATTTTTTTTATTTTTACAGCTTACAACTATTAACAATTCAAACTGCAGGGAAAAAGGTTGTCACATAAGACAAATTAAAGTTTTATGCTAAAATGTGCATCCATATCCTAGACGGCATATGCTTTCATCTCTTGGTCGGGGCTCCTTTTGCATTCGTGACTGCATCGATGCAGTGTGACAATCGGTCTGTGACTCTGCTGACATTGTGTTTGGCTGTAAGCCACAATCCTCAAAATTAACAGAAATGAATGCTTGAGATATCATTGTGTAATGTTTCGCTTTTAAATTAAACCGTTAAATTAATTTTTGATGTTTGAATATATTTGATATTTTAACATATTGAGGGACACTTGCAGGTACGGATGTTGGCCACAAAATATTGTTCAGGAACTTTGTTATGGTGCCAAGAATACTTCAGTGTAAATTCTAGTTTCACAGTTACTGCAGTATGCTTTTTGTGACATCCCAAAAAGTCATGGTATGTCGAAACAAAAAGAATGCACTTTTGTTTTTTGCTTGTGTTTTATCTTTTTAGAGCTGGGACCATTGGACCCAAACTGGTTTGAGGTACTGACAGCCCAAGCTTCTCTCGACGAAGGAAATATCACAGACAATGATGACCTGTGCGCTAACCAAGAGGGACATTTCAAGGCTCCTTTGGAGAAGATGGCACCAGAAAGCCAGCTGTTTTCAACCCCTAAAGTTTTCAGACACACTCGAATTGTGTCACCTGAGACTGAGGACGAGCCATCGTTCACAGCTGCACAGGGTACTGTTTACGCCTAAATGTTTAAATAATTCAGACTCTTCATTTTAGCTTCAATCTTTATGAAGTTAAACACCTAAAAACTACATGTTCCATTCATTCATCCTAGAAAAAGAAACTCTACCATGGATGCCAACGCAAAGTCCCTGTTTGTTTCAACCGTCAAAACAGAGGTAAGTAAAAACTGTTTATTCCTTCATGCTGTTAATGACAGTGCTTTAAGGAGCTCTTTTCTATCTTATTATTCTCAAACTTAAAAAAATGTATATCTGTTTAGTGTGTCTGGTGTAAAATGTGAAGGTGTCCTGTCTCAGAGTGAGGAGAGTTTTGGTAAGCTGAAAATGTAGTCGATCTTCATCTCTCTGATTTGTATAAATAATGAAATTAGCCACATTTTATTGATTTACGTACTTGTGGATTATTACAGATCTGCTTAATACCCCAAAGAAATACCCTGTAAGTATATTCAATCTGAAACTGATTTTTTTTATTTTCAACATTAGTGCTATTTTAATCTAATGTAGTAAATTAAAAAAAAATGTTTCCTTTCTTTATTTTATCATCTGAATGAAACAGGCCAGCTATGTCAAGCATATTTCTGAAAGTCTTGGTGCACAGATCAATCCTGACATTTCTTGGACCAGTTCTTTCAATACACCATCAGCCTTGCCTTCTACCCTGATTTTATGTAAGTTGTGGAAACGTTCTGCAAGTATTATTCTTACTATATGAATGATTTAACATTTCGTGGATCTTTTTAATGTTGCAGCTAAAACTGATGAGAGTCCCTGTCCAGTGAGTGTCACTGCAGACAGAAATGTTGTTGTGAGTACAGTGCACAGTTCAGTTACTTAGCTTTAGCACTACAATGAACATACTGACTAACTCATCAGTTATTGTAAATCATAGTATCAAACATTTAAAAAGGGATGGATTCAGTGAGCCTTCAAAAATTGGTTTGGATTTGGGCAAAGAAATGATTGAGGAACAAGTTACACTTGTGATTTCTGAAACCCTGCATCTACTTGGTGATTTTTGGGGAAACAAAACTCAAATCTTGATAATTCTGGCAGCTAAAAACTAAATATTTATACACCAAACCTGTGACATATTTATAGTTTTGAAGGCTTTATTCTCAGACTTTGCAACAAGGGTAAACAAAAGAAGGTGAAAAAGACACATTTCTCACAGATTTTAAAATAACATCACAACAGAGCATTATGGATAAACTAAAAGACAAAAATACAAAATAATATTTCGTTTATCAGAAAAAGTCTCTGCAATGGTTGTGTATTGCCTTGTTTCAGTATCATATTTAGACCAGATCTAAATATGCTACTGATCTAAGATCTAAGTATTTTGCTGTCACATATTGGAAGTGCTGGATGAGATCCTGGCTCTGTCTGACAGCCCGTAGTTAATCAGTTAATCACACCGTAGAACATCAAATTAAAAGCAGCTGATTGTCCAGTCAATCAACTCAACTAAAAATTATGTCAGATGTGTGTGTACTGCACAGTTCCTCCAGTTGATTTAAGGCAAACTCATAATCTTCTCATTTCATGCAAAATAGCACTCTCCTGCCAAGGGGTCCCAGGATTCAAAAACCCTACATGGAGAGCCTCTGATGTGTTTTAGACAGCCAGGGTTCCCTCCTTTACATGCAGTTTTAGATTTTTGCAAAACACCATAATGACATGCTCTGTAAAACAGCTGTTAATCACTTGCATAAAAAAATCTGTTCAATCTGGGGTGGTCTCACCTTTAATTCATAGTTGCACACGAGCCATCTGCAGCACTGGCTCTTTAAATCTTCTTAAAAGCTGGTAATGATCATGTTGTATTTATTGTATCATCATATAGTTACATAAGTATTTTACCATTATGTTTCAGGTTCAACAGCCACCCTTTCAACTCAGTTTTCGAATTCTTCCCTAATGTTTAGGCTACTGCAGCCTCTGACATGTTTATGCAGTCAGTTTCTTTAATGTTTGAAGTAAATTGATTAAAAAAATATTAATCAAAAAGAACCCACAATAAATGTATCACCTGAAATCTTGCACAATCACTAGTTTGAAGTAATAATTCTTCAAAACAACTTGATTTTTCTGAATTGCAGCGAAGGTCCACTCTGACATAAATTTATGTAAACATTCCGATACCTTGTGTGGGTTTAAATTCATGTTCTAAAATCTTATTTCCCACAACTCAAGAAAATTGCAACAAAAACAGAATATCCTCATGTTAATAACAATGTTGGTTGGATGCCTTGTATTATTTACAAATCTTTTTGTTTTTTCTCTTTCCTTTCAAGTTTGTACGGAAGCTTTTTCCTTCACTTTCAAATTCCTCACTTAAGACATCGAAAAAGAGCGCCGTGTCTTCTAGTCCCCAAGGTAAATACTTGTTTGTTTTTTTTCCACAATGTGCTCACAAATAAATTATTTTATTCATTTTTACAAAAAAAAATAAATGTGGATTGCATATTGCCCATTATATTTTTATGTTGCACAAGAGCGTACTCCTTATAATACTGAGCACAGCACTGTGTTTTGTTGTGCCATAATCAATAGGTGCTGTTTCTCCTGTGACTGATGACTGCCCTGAGTCTGCATTGAACCAGAGTGAAAATCATTGGCTACAGAAAGTTCCAGATGCTGTGGAAGGAGAAGTTTGTAGCGCAGATGGACCTAAGAATTTCTTTGCTAACAGTAGTTCAGCCCTGAGAAAAGTGAAACCTGACAGAGTTAAACGTAAGCAAATAATTCAGACAAATGTAGACATTTGCCACCACGAAGATGTCTCGAAATCAGACAATGGTGCACCCAGTGATCTGGAATCTGGTGGGTTACCTTCAACTCCACTGGTTAAAACTGGAGATACAGCAATCAGCCAGTGGTCTCCTTTAAATTTATCTGAAATCTCATCTTGTACTGTGGGTAGCAATGTGATGCTCCAAGATGACACTGATTCCGTCCAGCTAATCAGGCCATCAGTGAAAATCACAGACTCTGAATTGACTAGAAAAAAGAGAAAATTTGTTTACACTGTCGCAGCCACGAAATCACAAGTTCAAGGCCAAGGCTCTGAGTTGCAGATGGATCCCTCACCAAAGATTTCAGATTCTGGTAAGACATATTATCCAAGTTATGTTTAAAAATATGGTGGTTTCTGCATGAGCACTGGTCATTTTGTCTCTTCACCACTTTGTACCTTTGCGGGTTTGATTTGTTTTTGTAGCCAATATTTTCAGCAATAGACAGAGCCATCTGGCACGTAGATGTTTCATATTAACCATGTATCATTTCATACTTGTGTCTGCTTTGAAAACTGACATTTTTAAGTTTAATGGAAGGAAATGTAACTAAAATAGGACTAAAATTGTGTAGTGAAGTTGAACCAAAAAAGGTGGCTTATCAGTCAATTCCAGTGTTAACGAGTGGATGCAATTATATATATTCATATATGGCTTTGTTGTGTTGGATAGCTTTCTCCCTTAATAAATGAAAGCATTCATTGAAAAGGACATTTTGCAATTGCTCAGGTTGTCTTTCTCTGATATGAAAATTAGTTTTATGTTCTAAAATATTGAAGTGTAAGAAAAAGCAAAACTGAAGAACTCTATATGAAGGCAAAGATTAATAAACTATTTGTCTATGGGTATGAACTGGAAGTAGACAGAGACTAGATGGTTGTGTGTGGAGACGAAATGAAGGTACAAATTGGCAAAGAGGCAAGTACACACAGAACCATTTTACGAAAGGTAAAAAAAACAATTTCATTTTGTTCTGTAACTAATTGTTCTTTTTTTGTTTGCTTTAATTTAGAACAAGAAAGGAACACTAAGTCATTTGTGAACACCCCAGGTAAAGCAGAGTGTCGAAGGACTGAAAATCAAAGAAAATTTGTGGAAGAAACCATATCCTGCTCTCCAGGCACAAAACTCCAGGATATCGACATGTCTCAACTTTGCAGAGATTTTGCACAGGACTTTAGCCAAATGACTGATTTAAGAACTGCAGAGAATACTCAAAGTAACTTCTCTCCTGCAGCGTGTCTCTCTGCTATGAAACAAGCAAAACAGAAAGCAAAGCAAGCAAACCTTCCCAATGATTACAGTGGTATCAGTAAAAACGTGCACATCCCCTACAAGTAATCAACCTTGCTCAGTCAGTGAAGGCACCATGATTGACAGCGGATTCCAGTCCGGTGTAGCAGATATCACTCCTATGACTTCCTTGTCATTTGGTCTTCCTCGCGTAGAGAACGTTGGCCAAAGCCGACCAATGCTGGATGTCAAATCTGGTATGCGTCATTTTCCCTCAACAGAAGGAAGTGGAAAGTCAAAAGCTGATGCTGAAGTCCCTCTGCAGAGATCTGGCAAAGGGCAGACTCTGGACCATGGAAGAGAAATTGAGTTGCACATAGCGACCACATTAACAGATGAGTCACGAAATAGAGGAGAAACCGTTGGTGAAAGTAACTGCAGCCAGCCAGAAAGAACTCTGGTTTCTCTTTTGTCTGCTAATGTATCAGGATTCAAAACCGCTTCAAATAAAGGCATACACATTTCCCCTGCCAAGCTGGAGAGAGCCAAATGTCTTTTTGAAGAGACTGATGATAAAAAGTCTTCTAGCACCAAAACCTACCATGCCATTAATTGTAAAAGTAACCAGATTCTTGAAAGAATGAAAAATACACCATCTAACGCAAACCAGCCTTCTTATGTAGGAAAGCCATTTGGAAATATCAGCTCCCAATTAACAGCATCAGAAAAAGCTGATGTGACAGAACTTTGCACACTCTTGGAAGAGGCAGACAGCCAGTTTGAATTTACACAGTTCAAGCCTGCAAGAAAAATCCAAAATCATCAAGATGATCACAATCCTCAAAAACAAGACAAAGATCTTGACCCTGCTGTGCTTGCAGATATAGACTTTGATGACAGCTTTAATTCAGATGGTGGAAAACACCCACCAGTGGTGATGAATGACAAAATGGCCTCAGTTTTAGAAAACAGAACAAATGAAGAAACAACAAAAGCCATAAATCAATACACAGGAATGTCAAATTTGCTAAAAAGGGAAAATTCTTCCAGTTCTTTGTCAGAGAACATTTCTGAAGACGGGGAATTACTAAAGTTAGGTAAGCTGAATATTCTTCCCGGGGCTGAGGATACTGAAGTTGGCAAGCTGGAGAACAACAGCACTTTGATGGATGCTCAGGGATTTAGGACAGCTAGGGGAAATGTTTTGAAAGTCTCTAAAAAGTGTCTGAGCAAAGCAAGAGCATTGTTTGCAGATCTGGAGAGGAGCTTGACAGATCAGAAATGCGATCAGCAGAACAGGGAAAATGCTGCCGAAACAGAACAGAAATGTAACGTGGATTCTAACACGTTGAGGAAGGATTCCGCTTTTGCCCTCAAAGAAAATTGTGACATAGGGAATAAAATTAAGAATTGTTTTGACAAATTAGAAGGGAATATCTTTTCAAATAACAATGTCATGAGTGCTGGAAATAAGAATGACACCAAAAGTTTGAAAAACAATGAAAATGACACAATAATGTGTGAAAGTGGATTCAGAAGGGCCAGTGAAGATAATATTAAGGCTCTGCCAGAAAGTGCTGTAAGTAAGAAAAGCTTTTCAAACTTCAAAAGCCCTCAGGTCAGCATTTCTAAGGAGAGTGTCACTCAATGCACTAAATTTGAAAATGCAAATGCAGCACTGATTGCATGTCACACAAAAGGACTACATCTGGATGACATGGAAACGAACAGGAAGTTTACGCCAGCTTTGAAAAATGAAGATGGAAAATCCATTACGACTTCAAAGCCGTTCGCTATTCTTCGCCCATCAAAGAGCATGGATTCCTCTGCTTTTGAAGAAATATGCACAGGTGATGGGTTCTGTACAGCTGCTGGGAAGAACATTTTTGTGTCTGCTGCTGCAATGAGGAAGGCTAAATCTCTTTTGAATCAGATCCACACACCTGAGGAGATAAACAAAGAACCTGATCAAAAAGAAACCGCTTCAAAAACAAAATCCCTTGATGAGAAGATATCAAACACAGATCTTGGTGGGTTTCAAACTGTTAATGGGAAAAAAGGTGCAATTTCAACAGGAGCTTTAAAGAAAGCAACTGAAAAATCAGAGGATAAAATTAGTGTTTCCTCTCAGCATTCCAGTCACAAGATCCCAGTTACTCGTCTCTGGAGTGGTGGTTTTTCTGCAGCCAGTGGCAAACCTGTTGTGTTGTCATCTGAGGCCATGGAGAAAGCTGAGGCATTATTCAGTGATGTCAGTTTAAACGTGGATAAGGTGGCAGAATCTTCTCCAGTAAGGAGGGATGAGAAACATGAAAGGGATCAAAGTAATGCAGAGACAATACGTGGTGGTTCTACAACTGCAGGGGGAGCAAAGGACCCACAGGAAACTCTTTTGGAGGAGTTGGATGATTTGGTTTTAGCCCAAGCAATGCAAGAGGAAGATGCTCTCTTCACTGACTGTGATCTGGGAAGCAACAATGCAATATTGGTGAGTGTGGAAAGCAAGAAGGAAGATGAAAAACCTTATCCAGATCAAAGGATTAGAATAAGCGTTTCTGAAGAGAGTGGATGCATAAGGGATACAAATAAACAAGAGAAACACAAAGAAAACCTTTTACCACAAGCAAGCTGTGGGTTTAAGACAGCCAGCGGGAAAAAAGTTGATGTTTCATTTGAAGCTCTGAAGAGAGCAGAAACCTTGTTAGGTGACTATGTAGGAGTCACGGATAAAGTTAATGCAGCACCGCCAGAATCTAAGGACATTGCCCTTCCAGTCAGAAATGATGGATTTCGATCTGCCAGTGGTAAACCTGTAACACTTTCATCAGAGGCCCTTCAAAAGGGAAAAACTCTCTTCAGTGACATCAGTCTCGGTGCAGAGGACCCAGACACTTCACAGACAAGAAGTGACAAGAATCAAGACAGTAGTAACAATACAGAGAAAACGTGTTGTGGTTTCACAACTGCAAGAGGAGAAAAAGTTGATGTGTTGCAGAAAAATCTTCAGAAGGCAAAAGTACTTTTTAAAGAATTTGATCTGGTCTTAACCAAAGCAGTGCAGGAAGAAGATGCTTTCTTTGCAGACTGTGATATGGACATTAATAAGGAGATGTTGGAAAAGGACTTAAAAGGTAAAGTACATATGCGGGGGAGCAGAAACGGGAGTTATCCAAATGACAAGATGAGGGTAAACGTTTCTATGGAGGCTGGATGCTCCAGAGATGCAGACAAACAAGTAGAACAAAAAGAAAACATTTTACCTCAAGCAAGCGGTGGATTTCAAACAGCCAGTGGGAAAAGAGTTGATGTTTCATCTGAAGCCCTAAGGAGAGCACAAACCATGTTGAGTGAGTTTGAAGAAATTGAGGATAAAACAAATGCAACGTCTTCACATTCCAAGGCGACTGCTCTTCCACCCAGAAATGGTGGGTTTCATTCTGCCAGTGGCAAACTAATAGCACCTTCGACTGAGATTGTTCAAAAGGAAAACTCGCTCTTTGGTGATATCACTTTCAGTGCAGAAGATCCAGATTTTTCACAGACGAGGACAGCTGATAGGAATCAAGACAGTCGGAACAAAACTGAGAAAATATGTGGTTTTAAAACCGCAAGGGGAGAAAAAGTCGATGTGTCGCAGAAAAATCTTCAAAGGGCAAAATTTTTGTTTAAAGAACTTGATGATTTAGCTTTTTTAAAAGCAATGAAAGATGCTGATCGTTTTTTTAACCAAGAAGAAGACTGGACCATGGATAGTAACAGTGAAAAATCATCAGAACAAACTGATAAGGTACCTGTTAATGAAAGTAGTTGGATAAAGGAAAACGTGTCCAAATTCAAACCAGATGAAAGGGAAACCGGCAGTATTCATGAAGAACCTGAAAATGCTTCCATCAAAGCAAAACAGAAAGAAGGTGGATTTCAGACAGCAAGTGGGAAAACAGTTGTTTCATCTGAAGCTCTGTCAAGAGCAAAACTTCTGCTGAGTGAAAACGGAGCAGATGAAGATAGGACTTGTGTTCCATTGCCACTTTCTGAGATTCCCGTTACAGATCCAGCTCTCACGAATGGTGGGTTTTTTGCAGCAAGCGGTAAACCTGTGGCATTTTCATCAGAGGCCTTACAGAAAGCTAAGACTTTCTTTAGCACTGGAGCGAAGTCATTTCCATCAGCAGCAGACAGCCGAAGTGACGACCACAAGGAGGAAAAGTCCTGCTTGTTGGTTTGTGATTTCAGTACTAAAAGCAGCGCCAAGAGATCTGAAGTTATTCAAACAAATCAGTCTTCAGACCAAAAATTTCAGTCATTAAACCTCTCTGGCTGCACAGAAACCCAGCACAAGTTTTTTGCCCAGGAAGCTTTGGACTGCACAAAAGCCTTACTAGAAGATGAAGTTCAAGTTGCTCAAAGTCTGTTGATGACTTCAGGAAATTTGCAACCAGATGACCAACGATCAAGTAGCAAATCTGCTGAAGAGGACAAAGGGAGGAAAAGGAGAAGTGCTGAAAATCTAACTGGTAAGTATTATACCTGAAACCTTTTAGATGTTCTAATCATCATATTATAACAGCTTTTCTTACTATTTGTACAATTTAATCAATTATTCTTATAATTCAGGAAAAGCTCTCATTTCTACATGTTCTTTTCTAAGCTGTGGCCCTGTTGTGAAGAATCTAGGATTGTTTACTTCATTGTTTTAATGTAGCTCAGCCACCTTCTAAAAGAAGATTACTAGAGGAATTTGACAGAACAACTGATGGTCCAAAAGGTTCAGGATTCCACCCAGTGAAAAGTGGTCCAAATGGTAAAGCTCTAATATGTCTTTTGGTTGTCTGAAACCTAATATTATTCAACATTTTTAAATTATATTTTTTCTGCTTCATCAAGGGTTAATGGACAGGGGAGTTTTCAGGTACAGCACCTCTCTTCATCCAAACATCACAAAGCCAAACAGGTCAGTTATTTGAGTTGATAAAAACTGCATTTTACAGATAGATTTTAACAGCTCCTTTTGATGTATTGTTATATTCTATAGGGATGCAAAATGCTGTGTGGACAAACAATTACAAAGGACAGTACAAACACAGCATTGTGACCCAGGAAATGGTCGATCAACACCCTTCAAGATGCCGACATTTGTCCCACCATTTGTCAAAAACACAAAAAGAGATACTCTCAGCATTCCAGTGGCCAGAGACCGCAAAAAAGCACCTGCGTTTGTTCCACCGTTCAAAAAACAAAGGATTGTCCAACAAGAAAGCTCCCCTAAACAACAAGAGGACAATAAGCAGCGTTACTCTTTATCTTTGGAGTCCAACAGCGAAACAGATGCTCCACTTCCTAAAAAAACCCAAAGTTCTGAAGAGGTTATCACTTTAGTCACCTCTTCAAACACTAATATGAAGATTAATCAAAGCGTTCCTTTAAAGGTGGGGTCAGTCAGCGCTCCTGAAATGTTACATGTGGATGAAGCCAGAAGCCAAGGTAGAGTAATGTTTTTAACTGAAGTCCATTTAAAAGGTTCCAGCTTTCTTATATAACATAGGTAGAATAACAAAATCTATTAACAGACAGGACTGAGAACATTGAGCTGGCCCGGGATATGCAGGACATGAGGATTAGGAAAAAGAAGCGCCAGACCGTTCGACCGCTACCTGGGAGCTTATTTCTGACTAAAACCTCAGGGGTGCTGAGAATCCCATTAAAAGCTGCAGTGAGTGGAAATAACCCAGGAAGATACTCGGCACAAGAGGCAAGACCAGAACTCAGACAGCTTCTGAGGTTTCTTCTTACAAGTCATATTGTGTCCCGTCAACATCGCTTCACATATGTGTTCTTCTGTTTCAGCTGTATGAGTGTGGAGTCCATAAGCATGTTCCAGAGATCACCGGTGGGAACGCTGAATCGTTTCGCTTCAATTTGCTGCAGTTCATCAAACAGGAAACATTAGCCGATGAAGGTGGTATTCAGCTCGCTGACGGAGGCTGGTTGATCCCCAGCAATGACTGGACTGCAGGGAAAGAAGAATTCTATAGGTAATAATGAAATTACACTGGTTTTAGAGTAATTGTCACATTGGGTATAGCCTAGTATTTTTGGTCACTGCTTGCTCAATGGGTTGAACTATTTTCCACAGAGCATTATGTGATACTTCTGGTGTGGATTCTAAACTGATCAGCGAGCAGTGGGTGTACAATCACTACCGGTGGATTGTGTGGAAGCAGGCCTCCATGGAAAAATCTTTTCCAGAAACAATGGGCAGCCTGTGCCTCACCCCAGAGCGGGTTCTCCTACAGCTTAAATACAGGTACATGTGGCCTACTGCAGTTACACACATTTACAGCAGCTGGGCTGGAATTATTTCATCGTAATTACTTTAGCAAAGAGCTAAAAACTGCACATTAGTGTGTCAATTATTATAAAGATTCCTTGTTACAAGATTAACATCAATGGTCATAAATATTCAATTGTTTTGTAAAAAGTAAAAGACAGGCAGGTTTAAATTGTTCATCTTAGTTTTTGTAATAATTTCAGTCTGTTACGAAAGATCAAATTATCTGAATGTTTTATTTAGTAGTAAAATAAAAATTTAAGAAAGATTTGATTACACAGAGATGATGCTGAGGCTTTAGATATTTTTTTTCGATCTGGCAAAATATTTTTTAAAAAGCAAAAATATTTACATAAAAAATTAAAATTTGACATTTCTAAAATAAATAAAGGGTTTTTACATCGTTCTTTATTCAGAAATACTTCTATCTTTCATTTGGGACATCACATTATTTTACAACTTTGTTTTTAAGTTGCTGACTGAGTACTTACAGATAAATGCATCCTCATGCAAAGAAAACCCCTAAAAACATTTCATTGCTTTTTTGGTCTGTAGACCCTTTAAGATCAGAGTTTTTAAAAGGCACCTTTGGTTCTTAAACTGGGTCTGCTTTATGTGGGTAGTAAATCCTGGAAACTCCCGTTTTGGCGGGACTTTTTACTAACAATCTACTGTCGTATTTTTCTAATCAGGCAATTGAAATATCGATTATCTAAGTTGGTCCAGATGTAAAAACATCTGTGAAATTGATAAAACTGGAGAAAGCCCCAAACTGTCACATTGAAAAATCTTCTGAAAAAAAAAGATTTTCTTCTATTCTCTAGATATGACGTAGAGGTGGACCACAGCCGCAGGCCGGCTCTGAGGAAGATCATGGAAAGGGATGACACACCGGCCAAAACTCTTGTTCTCTGTGTCTGTGAGATAGTCTCCAGAGGTCAGCATCGAAATGCACCAAGCTGCAGCGACACCAAGACGTCGCAAAATGCTGAAACCAAGGTGGAAACTCCGTTTGCAGTCGTCCAGCTTACAGATGGTTGGTACGCCATCAGAGCACAGCTGGACGAACCTTTGACTGCAATGCTTCACAAAGGTCGGCTTGCTATTGGTGGCAAATTGATAATCCACGGAGCTCAACTGGTTGGATCACAAGATGCTTGCTCCCCTTTGGAGGCACCGGATTCTTTAATGTTGAAGGTATTTGAAGGGGGTTGGGTACAGGTTGTTTTTTAGTTTTTCACGCTGAAACCACATGACATACAGTTTGTTTGTTTGTTTAGATATGTGCTAATAGCACTAGGCGTGCACGGTGGGACGCTAAGCTGGGATTTCACACAGATCCACGACCATTTCTGCTTCCAATCTCCAGTTTATATAGTAACGGAGGGCCAGTAGGATGCGTTGATGTTATTATACTGAGAAGCTACCCCATGCAGGTGTGTAGAGATGCCTTTTTATATTTTTACACTCACTTATGAAGGCTCCATAACCATTCATCCAGCTGACTGTATTTGGTTTCTTTGTTGATTTTTTTTTTTTTTTTTTTTTTTTTTTTTTTTTTTTTTTTTTTTAGTGGATGGAGAGGAAATCAGATGGAGGTGTTGTGTTCAGGTCTGTTCGGGCAGAAGAGAAGGAGGCGAGACGATTCAGCAGCCACAAACAAAAAGCAGTAGAGACACTGTTTGCCAAGGTTCAAGCTGAATTTGAAAAAGAAGAGGAAGGTAGAAGCTCTAGAGTCCACTTTTAATAGCAAATTTAAATATAGAGAAACTTTAACATGTTGTCACCATCAGGGAGTATCAAGCTTAAGTGCAGAAGGCAAACAATCAGCAAGCAGGATATTGCGAACTTGCAGGATGGAGAAGAATTGTATGAAGCCGTTGGGGATGACCCTGCTTACCTAGAGGTAACGTGAACTTCACTTTACGCGTTTGCTTCTCTAAGAAGTATTGCTAACAGCTTGTCTTATATTTGTGTCTTAGGCTCATTTAAGCGAACAACAGTTGCAGACTCTTCAGGCCTACGAGTGTTTGCTGATGGAGAAGAAGCGGGCTGAGCTGCAGGACAGATATCGTCGTGCTCTGGACGCAGAGGACAATGAAATGAGCTGTCCAAAAAGAGATGTGACACCTGTATGGAGACTCTGCATTGCTGACTCCAGGGTTCAGTCCAGCTGTGGTCTGTCTTATGTTTTATATCTTATCTCTGTCACTTTAACTTGCTCATTATCGTGTATAAATGTCTTTTTTTTTTTTTTTTTTTTTTCCCCTCTTTCTCTCTCTCTTGTAGTTTATCAATTAAACCTTTGGCGACCTTCTTCAGACCTTCAGTCTTTACTGAAGGAAGGTCGTCGATTCAAAGCGTATAACCTTGTTGCCTCTGATGGAAAGAAACGTAGCAGCATTGAAACTGTTCAGCTGACTGGGACAAAGAAGACACAGTTCCAGGAACTTCAGGTATTACATGATACAAAAGACCATCTATAACTTGTATTGATAAAGGAAGTATTTTCCAACATTTGACTAAATTTTGAACTCAGGCATCCCAAGAATGGCTGTCATCGCGTTTCCAGGAAAGAGTCTCCACGGACTTTGTAGATCTTCAGAATGAGGAATTCAAGCCCCTGTGTGGAGAGGTTGATCTCACAGGATATGTCATCAGTGTTCTAGATCAACAGGGTTAGTATATATGTGTCTTTTTTACTTTTGCTGTTAGCTATATTGTTACCTGAATGGTGATCTACATTTTTGTACACAGGTTCCTCTCCTGCGTTTTACTTGGTTGATGGGAAACTGAATTTTGTGAAAGTGCGCTGTTTCAGCAGCCTGTCTCAAGCCGGTCTCGAAGATGTCGTAAAACCACGTGTCCTGTTAGCGCTGAGCAACTTGCAGCTCAGAGGCCAGTCGATATACCCCACCCCTGTTGTGTATGCTGGGGATCTGACTGTCTTCTCTACAAATCCCAAGGAGATTCATCTACAGGAATCCCTCTGCCAACTCAAAAACGTGGTACAGGTACAGTGCTAGAAACTGAAATTCCCCACTGAGGCTGACGTGCTTCACAAAGCATCTTGGCAGTCAAGCTTTCTCATTTTTATCTTCTTCAATGAGGTCTGAGTACCGTGTTATAATCTCATTATTGTTTGTGTGTTTTTAGTGTCAAGACAACTTCTTTCTGACTGCTGAGGAAAAACTTGCACATTTAGTTATGTCTGATGGCATGAACTCAGTCTGCTCTTCATCTTTGCAACCTCAAACACCAGTCTCTGCAACAGACAGAAGACAAGACTCAAAGACAAGTGTGAGTTAATGTTCATGATATCTTGTACTGGGCTATACAGTGCCTGTTCAGTCTCTCATCATGTATTTAGATGATGGATCGAACTGAGCCTGGGATAGTCTATAACTTAACCCTGCTTTAATGTTCCTAATTTTATCCCTGAGCTGTCTGGTGTGTTACTGGGTCTCCAGGGGTGCGGCTTATTTCCCTAACCTCCAAGGTCTTCACATCCCAACTGTATTTATGCTGAGATTACATTACACATCGGTGGACTCTGTTTGCTAGTTAGATGACTTATAAATTATTTTAGTTGCACTGTTTTAAGAACGTCAGCGTAAAGGAGGTGAATACTTAGCCGGGCTGGGCTTTTCATGTTTTTATTTGTAAAAATGTTTCAAATCATGCTTTATTCTGCTTTGACATCACAATTCAGCTTTGTTGTGTTGATCTGTCTCATGACATATATGGAAATGTGTGTTTGAAACTTCAGAAAATGTAACTTTTACAATGCTCTGTGAATTTGTCCGAACCACTTTTATACTGAAAGCTGAAACCTTCTTTTCATGCAGGTGACCTTTCAGAAACCGATCAAAAGCCTCGGATCTTTTACACCTGTCAGCAATAACCTTCCCACAGCAACATCTTCAGCAGAAAAAGATCCTAAAAGCCTGAAAAGAAAAAGAGCTTTGGATTATCTTTCTCGTATCCCGTCTCCACCACCCATCTCTCCCCTGGGCTCAGTAGTTTCACCTTGTGTAAATAAAACATTCAACCCTCCTCGAAGGTCTGGGCCACCAAGCACTTTAAAACCTCTACAGACTGCTGCACCAAAACCTGCTAATACTCCGGTGGAGGATGAATGGGTGAATGATGAGGAACTGGCTATGATTGATACTCAAGCCTTGCATGTTGGAAGTTTATTTTAGCTTTTATCTGTCTGTTAACAAAAGCATATCTTTTAAAACTGTTCAAAGATATGAAAGTGAAAACCGAAAGTTGCTTAGAACGTGTTCTGTGGTTGTATTTGTCATGTCCTTAAAGATATTAAGGTAGTAAAATTGCTTTTCACAATAAAATCACTTGCTTTACTCGTCTCTTTAGTTGACTCTCAGGTGAACTATAAGTTAAACCGCTTAGAGTTTTAGAAAGATCTGTAATGCAGACCAGGCTGCTCCTTTTCTGAATTGGGATTGTGAAATTTTGTCATTCAGCACTGCCTCAAGACACAATAGAGAACGAAATGATGTTGCGAAAGATATATAAAAAAATGTCTTACAGTTTAAAAAAAGGCGAGTTAAGACATAAAATCAGTAGTACATATCTAAAATGTGCAAATAAAAACATTCAGTTATTACACAAGAGCAATATTGATTGTACTGAATAGAACAAAGAAATTGTATTTTTCAACTAATCGGGTAGTGCTGATTTATTGTTCAGCAGTGTGCACAAGAGCCCTGACTCTGAAAAGCTTTTTTATGACAAATACCACCACGGTGAACTCGAAGTTTTCCAAGAACTAACATGCATTTTAAAACTTCTTCAACAAGACCTGGAGCTTTTTCAGTTATGTCAGAAAAACAAAAAGAAGACGGGGAAAAACATGCATCCATTGGATTGGTACAGCATGACTAATTAAAAGGACCTTTTGTTATTAGGTGTTCCAATTTGACTGAGATATTGAAGTTTCCAGGTTTTATGTTGGATCAGAAAATTCAGAAGTCAGAAGTGATGGTGGGAATGTGGTCTAACTACAACTTCAAAATCCAATATGGCCTTGCATATAAGATGTAGTATCAACCACAGTTAAACAGTGTATTTGCACTTCTGATAGTTTGAATCTCTTTCACACAGCACAATATAACCTTTAATGCACATTTTTTGTACCATTTCTTAAATCCAAACAAATGCCTTATGAGCTTGTTTACTAATAATAGCCCTGAGCATATCAATCAAGTCCTGTTGGGGAGAGGTTTGATGCCATTACCTTTCAGTGGACAGGCTTTTATACCATGTGGTATTACAGTACTGCAAAACACTCATTATACCTCTGTGATAACGAGTGTTTTGCAGTACTGTAATACCACTTGATATAAAAGTCTGTTCTTTGCTAAAAGATCTAAACTGCTTCATCAAATGAAAATTTGCTCTAAGATTGTAGGCCACCCAGTCCTGAAACTGTACAATTCGTCCTACCATAATAATATGGTGAGATTAGCCGAAAGCTTTGCCTATGAATCGTGAGTACAGACTGTTATCAGGTCGAAGATACAGGGTTCCACTGTTTAATAAGGTTGAACTGAGAAATGCTTTTGTATTAGTAAATTCTAAAACTAAACATTGAACATTAACTTGTGTGGAATGCCATCTTTTGCCCATCTTACAATGTGTACTTTTTAAATCTGTTTGTGTATAAGTATCTGTAAACAAAAGTTCTTTGATGCAGGACAAATTTCAGACTGCTTATGACAATAAAGAAATATCGTATTGTACCTTGCAGCTAGTTGACAAAATTCTTTGGAGTACCACTGAAAGCAACCCAAGCAAAACTAAGGTAGGGGTCTGCAGCAGTTATAATCCAAGGAACGGTTTTTGTCCCCAGTCCAGCTAAATGAAACTCGTTTAGACCTACAAAGTTTCCATGACCTTTTGAAAATTGGCAACCTTTAATATTTTGATAAATATCCATCATAGAAAATTTGTCATTTTTAAAGAACCATCATTTCATTTCTATTTTTAAGTTTTAAAATAAAGAAAAAAATCTAAACTTTAACAAAAACAGGATGGATACATTTTATTCAATGGGATGTTGATATCTGGGGAAATTAAATAAAAGAAACATATCTTCTAACCTGATGACAAGAAAAAAAATAGATCTAAAATTTAAAAAAATATATATCACCAGCACATTTAGTTTAATTTTGGTGTGAACATTTAATGCAGTTATTTAATGGATAAAAAAACTGCTAGAACCTACATTTGTTATATCTACATTTAAAAACATTGGTTGGTTCTTTCTTATATTTAGCCAAAGTTAGGAGGAGTAGAAGGTCCAAAGAACCTCTTGTGGCTCTGGAGCCACAGGTTGCAGACCCTTGTGCTAGGGATACTCCGACCACAGCTTGAGAACCATGGTAGTGTTTTAAAATGTGTCAGTAATATGCTACTTAGAAAGTTCAGTGTTTACAACTCGGCAAAGACCAGATATGTTAACCAAGAGAGCACACTTTTAATGAACTGGGTATATTTTCATAGTATTGACCCAATGTTACATTTCAATCCTGCAGGTGGCGCTCATGCAAATACTGATGGACAAACGGAAGAATAGCGTCACTTCCGTAAACACTACATGGGACAACTGAGATGTTAAAAATCGGTGTGCCGACTGTTTTGTTAAAACGTTTGGCAAAATTTAAGCCTTCTGAATGTGTAAAGTAGGGAACCTGAAAAGCAACATTTACCCAAGTATTTACGTAGAGGTAATAATTTAACTTTAATTCCTCTTCTGTCTATTGTGTTAACTCGTGTTGTACTACCATAGCTAATGAGTTACTAATGTTAGTTTCGATATCAACTAATTTCTTCTCAAATGGAGATTCGTGCAAATGTGTATGGGCATAAATACTTTCTAAATTCAGACTATATACCGTTATGTTGTACAGATATGTTGTTTTTGTGCTGGCGGCGGAAGTAACTACATTTGTATCTCAGCAAATTATCTAATCGAAAAGTTAGTTAATTTAAGTAATTCAGGTTCTCCTCAAGAAAAGCCGATATAGTGTATATATTTCAGTGTAGTGATTTATTTAAGGCGTTGTTCTTTCCTTATGGTTTTACAGCTATTGAAAACCAAAAATTCGATTTTCCATAAAAGAATGAATTACAGAGTAATTCCAATGTAAAACTATGTTTAATACCACTGTGAATTTTCTACAGTCAGTGATAATTTGAGGAGCCCTGTTGCTGTTGGTCCACTGGGTTTTGTCAAGTCCAAAGTTAAACCCGGTGTCTTCCAGGACATTTGACAGCACTTCATGCTTGTCTCTGTTAGCAAGCTTTATGGACATGCTGAATCCATTTTCCAGCTGCAGTTGTCTCTTGCCCACTCAGATAAAAGGACCAGTGCCGGCCCTAATGACCATGGCTTCACTGTACTTGGTCGGCATGCAAACTCACCTGCTCTAATCCCCAAGGAAAACCTGTGGAGTATCATCAACAGGAGTATATGAGGGACCACACTCAAAAATGTAGATGGATTGAAAGGCACTGTTTAAGTGACCTGGGCTTCCGTAACATGTCAACAGAAGCACAGATTATGTCACATACATGGACATACTTTCATGAGGGGAGCATTTCTGTCATACAGATCCTGTATTATTGTTGTCATGTCTAATTATAATTTTGAGAAACAGAATTCTGGATTTTCATTCGCTGTAACTCATTATCATCAAAACTAACAGAAATAAGCACTTGGAATATAGGGCTCTGGGTGTAATTTATCGAAATAATATATAAATGTAACTTTTTGTTTAATTTGAAATAGATTAAGCTTTGGATAATATTCTAAGTTACTAAAATGCACCTGTATTTAAAATGTTTTGTAGATGTCTCAACCCGATTCATCTTCCAAGAGCTTCAATCTCTCTGACGATCCTTGCGAGTGGGAAAATACTAAAAAGCGTGAAGATGACTCTGATGATAAAAATTCTGAATTACAGAATGATGATCCAGACAGATGTTTAAGGGAAAAAGTGTTGAAGGAGGTAGGACTCACCAGCACAGCCTTCATTGGTCCTGCATTTCCTCCACAAACCGTCTCAGCCAAGTCTGACATTGAAGACTCATTGAGTATATTTTACAAAGAGCTTGAGAAGATTGATGGGCTTAGTGATAATCGGGAGAAAGATGATGTTCAGCCTAACCACAACCTGCCTGAACTACCTACCAGCAAACACCCTCAGGATGCACCTGATGGGAAAGTCGTCCCAAAGGCAAGTTCTGCAGAAAAAAACTGTTTCCAGAGCAACAGTGGACCAAGTAAGTGCTCCTGGTCTCACTGGCATCAAAATGAACCATACCAGCTCAAAAGACAGAGGCCAGTGGGTAACCAGTGGGATTATACTCCGCCACCAAACGGCCCACCAGATCATAGATTTCACAGACCACCATTCCCTCACCAGTCACACCAGTCTGGATACTCAAATCCACAAAAGACACCAGCGCACAACGAGGTCAACCCGAACAGTTCAGGAATGATGAACCAGCATCTCAAGGATTTTCATGTTCCACCATTTTCAAGCCTCCCACCTCCAAACGTTTTTATCCCTCCTTCTCAGGGTTATCATGAAAACCCTCCACAGCACTTTGGGTGGAATGAACAGAGCTTCTATGACACGGGTTCAAATAACGTACCTGTTAACTGGTCCAGAGACCGAAGAGAAGAATGGCAGCGGTGTGACGAGGATTACGACAGGCCTCCGAGGTTTATGTCAGAAGATAAACCATGGGAACAACAGCATCACTACGGACCCTACGAAGAGAGGTGTGAGTATGAGTCTGGTCTGGTGCTGATCTTGATGAGGGGATTACCAGGATCTGGGAAAACAACACTAGCCAGGTACACCTATAAGTAACCACATTTTATTTTTGGTATTTTAATGAATTTTTTATTCGTATTTTTTTTTTTTTTTTTTTTTTTTTTTTTTTTTTTAAATTAATTTATATAAACAACTCTTTCAGAGAGCTACTCTCTTCTGGCCCAAGTGGAATAATTTTGAGCACAGATGATTACTTTGCTCAAAAAGAAGGCTACCGCTATGATCCAGGCCTTCTAGGCGCGGCCCATGAATGGAACCAGAGCAGAGGTGAGGTCTCAGTAAATGCGTGTTTAGACTCCAAGAATTATGTGTTTTTAAAAAAGATTATTGCAATCACAAGAGTCTTGGATCGATACATTCTCTTCTGGATCATTTAAGTGGATGTCTGGTGTTTGTTTTCAATCCCATATCAGCTAAACATGCCATGTATGATGGTCGCTCTCCTATTATTATTGACAACACAAACCTCCAAGCCTGGGAAATGAAGCCATATGTCAAAATGGTAAGGTGCTTTTTAAAAAAATTTCTTTAAAGTGCAAAAGGTTAGCCACATCATTATGAGCACGTAAAGGGGAAATGAATAAACATTTAGTTTCTTCTTGCAAAAGAAAATTTCCTGTGTTTGCAGGATCCTAAAACATCGTCTGTTTATTGTGCTTAGTTTTAGTCCTTTAAGAGCCTTAAATATGCAAAGATGTTCCATGTTATGAATTATATTTACAAACGTGGTCAAAATTGATGATACCCTTCTGTTAATGAACAAAAAGCCCACAATGGTCACTGAAATAACTTGTAACTGACAGTAATAATAAATAAAATGTTACTGAAAACTAACCAATGAAAACCAGACATTGCTTTTGAATTGTGCTTCAACAGAATCATAATGAAACAGACCAGGACAAAAATGATGGTACCTGTAACTTAATATTTTGTTGTGCAACCTTTTGAGGCCATCACTGCAATCAAATGATTTCTATAACTGTCAGTGAGACTTCTGCACCTGTCCACAGGTATCTTGGCCCACTCCTTGTGGGCAAACTGCTGCAGTTGTCTCAGGTTTGAAAGCTGCCTTCTCCAGACGGCATCTTTCAGCTCCTCCTACTGATGTCCGATAGGATTTGGATCAGGGCTCATAGAAGGCCAGTTCAGAATAGTCAAAAGGTTTGTTCTTAGCTATTCTTGGGTGTTTTTAGCTGTGTTTTGGGGCATTATCCTGTTGGAACACCCATGACCTGCGACTGAGATCAAGTTTTCTGACACTAGGCAGCACATTTCTCTCCAGAATGCCTTGATAGTCTTGAGATTTCATCGTACCCTGCACAGATTCAGGACACCCTGTGCCAGATGCAGCAAAGCAGCCCCAGAGCTGAACCTCCTTCATGTTTCACAATAGGGACAGTGATCTTTTCGTCGTGTGCTTCATTTTTGTGTCTGTGAACATAGAGCTGATGTGACTTGCCAAAAAGCTCTAGTTTTGTCTCATCTGTCCAAAGGACAATCTCCCAGGAGCTTTGTGGCTTGTCAATATGCATCGTGGCAAATTCCAGTCTCGGTTTTTTATAATTTGCTTTACTCTTTGACCATCTTCCATAAAGTCCACTTGATGTACCTTCACCTTGGAGTTCACCTTTAATTTATCTGGAGGTTGTTCTGGGCTCTTTGGGTATCATTCTTCTTATGCTTCTCTTCAATTTGTCGTCAATTTTTGTCGTCAGTCCTGCTGCCGCGGCCAGGGAGGTTGGCTCTAGTCCCGTGGACCTTAAACTTCTGAACAACATGTACAACTGTCGTCACAGGAGCATCAGACTGCTTGGAGATCATCTTATAGCCTTTACCTTTAAAATGCTTGTCTTTAATTTTCTTTTCAAGCTGCTTCGCTTCCTGTGGTCCATGTTCAGTGTAGTACACACCATGTCACCAGAAAAGCACAGTGACTACTTGTCACCCTTTAAATAGGCTGGCTAACTGATTACAAGCTTGAAGACACCTGTAATGCTCGAGGAAACATTTAAATGCTATGCTATGCTCAAGGTACTATAATTTTGTCCAGGTCTGTTTCATTAATTTATTTTTTTAATGACTGTTGAACCACATTTCAAAAGCAATGTCTGTTTTTTTTTGGTTTTTTTATTGGTTAATTGTTTATAAATTTTTTATTTATTATTACTTCTGTCAGTTTCAGTGACAATTGTGGGTTGTTTGGTCATTAACAGAGGGGTACCATCAATTTTGTCCAGTGTGTAGTAATACTTACCCAACCTAAATTTGTATGTTCATTCATTGACTCTTATTTTTTAAAAGTCTAATGCATTTGTTCATTAAAAGTGTGTTGGTTCTTTCTAAACAAAAAACAAGGTTGCTTGTACACTTTGACAAAACCTTTAGCCTCATGATGCAGAGCAGCGAAAAGCCCCAATTGGAAGCAGTCAAATGCAGGAAAATCAATCATCCCCATGACAACTGAAATAATTCTCCTCTCCTAAACAGGATTATTATTATTATTATGTCAGGAAATTATAATTAAAACAACCTGGTTTAGCTAGAAAACAGGGATTTCAGTAGTTGTCTAAAACCTAATGTTAAGTAACTTTGAAAAGTTTTTTTTGTCTTTATTCTCCTAAAAATTTCCTGCAGAAATCCTGCATGCTCAAGTGTGTATATTGTGAAGGTAGACAAAGGCTTACATATTCCACTCTCAGACTTTACAGGGGCTCTCATATTATAGTCTTACTATAATATTTTGCTTCCAGTTGGACATTCATACTTTATTGTTCATGGCTACTTTGATTTGAGACTGAGTTTTAAGGTTTTACAAATGTAACAGTATTTTGCAGAATACAATGCAGTCTTCTACCTGAACTACAACTTCATGTGCGGGCAAAGCTGTAGGGCAAAGTCCATAAATCTGCAAACAAATAAAGCACAGTGTAATAAAACTGACGATATTGGAATCTAAAGTTCTAAAAGTAAGGTTCATAACTCAAAAAGATAAAGAATATGCAGAAGTAGAACCTGAAAGCAGATTTCATATTTAGCTAAATAGGACTTTACCTAGATTATATAAAAAAAAAAACAAACAGATGAATATGTGTTAAAATACCGATTTTGAGACCCATTCTTTTTAGAGCAGTAACTTACTTGCCAGGGAATTGGTTGTAAATGAATTGCATATTTTCTTCACTTCTCAGTTGATGTGATTACATATGGCCTTTTATCATTCCTTATAGCAGTGTTTCTCAATTCCAGTCCTCAGGGACCACTGCCCTGCATATTTTAGATGTGTCTCTGTTGGAGAACACCTGATTCAAATGATTGCATGACCTCCTCTGCATGCCACAAAGTGCTGCAGAAACCTGTTAATCACCCATTTGTTCAAGTCAGGTGTGTGTGGCCGAGGGGAAACACCCAAAACATGCAGGGCAGTTGGAACCTGAGGACCGGAATTGAGAAACACTGAGATACACACACATTAGTGTTGTTGCTTACCTTTCCCAGTTAGGTGGTCATAATATTATGCCTGCTTGGTTCTTCATAGTCATTAAACAGTTCAAATTCATTTTACAGGCCTTGGAGAGAGGATACAAAGTGGACTTTTGTGAACCTGACACCAGCTGGAAATTTGATCCTTATGAACTGGAGAAGTAATTATAAAACCTTTTTATGTAGAAATTTTTAGATTTGAGAGAAACACTGTCATACTTACCCCTCCGCACTATTTTACCTTCAGGAGAAACAAACACGGGGTTCCTCAGGACAAGATTGCTCAGATGATGGATCGCTTTTCATTTCCCATCTCCATAGACATTGTCTTGAGTTCACAAGAACCAGCTCACGTCAACCAGAGACGTCGACCGGAACAGCTGCAGATCAGGAAAAAAATGCATTTCTGTTAGTTTTTCACAGGGAACACACCTCGAATTAATGTCACCTGAAGATCATCACTTTTGCAACACTTTTATATTCATGTAAATATCACTTTTGGTAATTTACAGTTTTTAATTTATTACTTATTACGTACTGTAATTTTATATGAAAGTAAAATGAATATATATTTTTAAAGCCAATTATTTTATTTAATTACCACAGGGGGAAATTTTCTCCTCCACCCCCATTTTGTAGTTCATGCCTGATGATTCAGACTTCATATTGATATCGTGTGTGTTTTGTACAATATGCAGCTATTTTTTAAATGGAATGGTTGCCATTTGTCTTACATCAGATTACCTTATTAAATTACCAGTGCTTCTTTCTGATTTTAATAGATTCTCAGAGATACCATGCTTCGGTTTCAGAATTTACTCGCTTTCGGCTCAACCAACACCAGGCAAGGAGTTTAACATATCGGCTCTGTTATACATTTAAGTGGATTTCTTTTAGTTTGTCACTATAACTCTGTTGTTGCATATCACAGCAACACTACACAAGAACTGCAGCTGCTGAGGGCTCACAGACTCTAGGATTTATTAAGCAAACTAAAGGCTGCTGAAAGCCTCTGACTCACGAGGTTCAGTAGCTTGAAGGAACAAAGATACCACTAGGTGGTGGTAATACAAGACTTTCACAGTATTCTGGCAGTCTATAATTAAGTTAAACTCCTATAACATGAAAGCGATCCAGTGAAAAATACTTAAGCTCATGGTCACAAGTGAATATGATTTGGATAGTGGTGGCTGTATTTTTTTGTTATGTATGGAATGACTTTCAATGTTGGCTTTAATTTAAAAATGTTAAAGCCATATATACCTTTATCTATCGCTATAGACAGTAATATTTGGACTGGACTTAGGAAATTTGAAATTCATGCGTAATAAATGATGCAAATATAATAAAAATAAATTCTTTTGTATTTGGAAAATATTTACTCAAAACTCCGCAGCCGTTTGAATTTAGTCTTACTGCTTTATGTTTAACACGTGAATTGTTTGGTTTATTTCAATAAGTCCCTTTATTATTTATTGTATTTTAGTCTTAAATGCCCAAGTGTCTCTCTGTTGTTTTGTTGTTTATTTTTCTAAAATTAAGTTTTCAACAAACAAAAGAAAAACTGCTGATTTTCTTTTTTTTTTTCTTTTTTTTTTTTTGTTCCAGTTTTTCTTTAAGTCGTGACCGGTTCACTTGTCTGATTGCGTTCAGAATCGGGTCAAAAAAATCTGACATGTTTGTTCGATCAGGTCGAGTCTGTTCTCCTCTTATCTCCTCTAAAACAGATTGTTTTGCTGACTCGTCCTGCTGACTGACCAGAACCATAGCAGACTGATGCCAACTATCCCCGAATCCGGGGTCAAATCTGGCAGAAATGTGTCGTGTGTCCCCAGCTTTAGGCAGATAACTCCCTTTTTACCAACTAACACTGTTTGATTAGCTGGTCTTCTAGTAACCTTGTGAGAAGTTGATTGGATTGATATGATTATATACAGTACATCTCAATAAATGATAACATCATTGAAAAGTTTGTTTTTAAAAAAGTTAAACTGAAAACTTCAGTCTTTTTGGATTTTGTACTTCTCCACTCTTCCTCTGGGAATTACAAAATCTACTTTCATCTGAAAATAGGGCTTTAGACCTGAGCAGCAGTTCAGTTCTTTTCCTCCTGAACTGGGGTTAAGGGGTTTCTGACATTGTCTCTGGTTCAAGAGTGGAATAGCACCAGAACTGTGACAGTTAGTGTAAGCCTCGTGAATCTCTCCCAAACTCTTGAATGGGCTTTTTTCACAATCCTCTCAAAGCTGTGGTAATCCCTGTTTTTTTTTGTACATTTTTTCTTCCCCTCAACTTTCCATTAATAGGGTTGGATTCAATACTATTAACAGCAAACTTCTTTAGCAATTACCTTTTCTGGTTTACTCTCCTTGTGGAGCATATCAGGCACAATCTGCTGGACAAATGTCAAGTTAGCTGTCTTCCCCATGCTCATTTGGTTTTATGTATTATTCAGATTTTCTCAGTAGGACATTTTGGGTAGTTTGTGTGTGTGCATGGCTGTTTGTGCTGTGTGTCTCTGTGTCACCCTGTGATGGACTGGCAAACTGTCCAGGTGCACCCCGCCTCTCGCCCATAACTGTTGGAGACCAGTCGCCCACAATCCTGCAAAGACAAGCAGCTATAAATGATGGATGGATGGATTGATTGATTTATTTTGGGTTATTATTCAATTCAATTCAAAAATATTTATCCCAAAGGGAAATTAAATGTTGTTGTAACTCATATCATCCAAGTATAGGATAAGTAACATTGTGGATGGTGACGCTGTGTGCAGGAAGGATCTCTGGTAGAAGTCTGTCTCACAAGTAATTTGAGAAAGCCTCTGACTGAAGATTGTTGCTGTATGATGAGTGTCATGATATGCTAACAGCTCAATTTCTGGGCAGTAGAGATGATATTTCACAGCAACATGTCCTGGATGACACCAGTAGTTGTTGGCAAGCTCTGCTAATCCACCTCATTTGCTTTTGATGCTCCTCTTTAAATGTCTGTCTGGCCGTGCGGTTAGAAAACCAGGCAGGGAGATGTTGAAGTCGGGAATATGATCCTTGTTCATTATGATCAGCGGAGGAGATGGTTTGAATTTCCTCCTTCTCTCTCTGCTCTTTGGTCCTGCACTGCACTAAGACGCCTCATTGCAACCTTCATTGCATTGCCCACATTGCTTCGATGTGATACCTGCATGAATAAGCTCGACTGGGATTCTAAGGGAACCTGTCTTGAATAGTCAGGAGTGTGAAAGTGAAAAAAAAACAACAAACAAACCCCCCCCCCCCCATGCACAGACAATCCAAGTATTCAAAGATTCGGTCATAGGAACAGAATTTCTTGTCATTTCTGCTGACCAACGCTGTATAACTCGTGTATAGCTGAAATAAGTTAGAATGCTACTACATTTCAAAACAGTTTCAGTGCAGAGCTTTTTTTTCTGACAGTATGCCTTTGACTGTGTCTCTGAAGGAAATACGTTGTGGTCTCCTTGTTCCCTCTAGTGCTCATTAGAGCAGCACACAGGTGCAGTAAGGTTGACATCTTTTTTTCGTCTAATCACTTCTGTGTGAAGTCCCTGGAATGATTGTTCTCTCAGTCGAAGTCTGCTTTTACTTCATGTTCAGTGTACTGGGTGAATGCTTTTTTTCTTTGAATTTGCTATTTTAAGGAAACTCCTATGTTTGTTTTATTACAATCTCTATGGGGTTTTGGGGGATGAGTTCCCATTTTTCTGCATCATGGGCATTACAGAAATAGAAAAATCCTTTATTGTCCCACACTGAGGAAATTCAGGTGGAAGCATGCATATTCACACAAAGGTAAAATATATAAAAAATAAGAGACTGTAAGGTAGGGGAAACTTTACAACATAAAAAAAATAATACTGTACAGTTAAACATCATCAAATTAATAGAGGTGCAACCGTGTTAAATGAAAGAAAATAAAAATACAAGATGTGGATGTATATTTGTGCATAAAAAGCAACAACATATTTACAAGAAGTGAAAATGTGAATATTGTACAGTTACAATATGTCCCATATCTGTTACAGAAGTTACCGATATAGGTCATACTTTTTGTTCTCATGTAGATTTAACACCGTGCAGTTCCTTGAGGTATCACACTGACAGTTGAGTTCGCTGGGGGGTTCTTAATAGATCATAGTCTGTGAAATATTAAAGCACTAAAAAGAAGGTGAAAACACCTCATTGGGCAGCAAAATACCTCAGAAAAAATAATGTTTGTTGAATAAAACAATATTGCAGAGTTCTTTTTAAACAATGATAGTAAAGCCATCACTTGTTTTGGCTGTAATTCCTCTTTTTGAGCTTTTGTAGTCTTTCTCCCTTCCTCCTACAAGCTTTTTTTACTTTCACCTTATGGCATTGTTGGCACTGTTCTTGAGCTGATCTGAAGGCCACTGGAGGTTTGGCTATTGACTCAGCAAAAAGTTTTCCTCTGCTCTTCAGCATCCGCAAACTATGCTCGCTGATTTTACATGGCCTTCCACTTTATAGCTGAGTTGTTGTCATTCCCAGTCGCTTTCTGGTAGTCCCACTAACTGTGGAATAATTTAGATTGGAAATGGCTTTACTGGATTTATTGCACAGGTTACATCGGATCATACTGGAATTCACTAAGCAACACATGCTTTTACAAACATTTGTAGAAGTCTACATGCCGAGTTGCTTGTTTTTTTTTTGTTGTTTTTTTTTTTACACCTATGGCCATGGAAGTGATTGGAACACCTGAATGCAATGATTTATATGGGAAAGCTAACAGTTTTGGAAATTTAGTGTAGATTTCAAAGAAGAATAGGTGATCTGTTCATTATTGAGATCATCTGAAAGGTCCCAAACCGGAAGGAGGTCGTAACAAACCCGTAACTTATGACCTGTAAAGGAAAATACAAGATTGCAGAATAAGTGTGATGTGTATAAAGCTAAAACAGCAGCAGCTGCAGGTGGTCAGACTGCAAGTGCATACTGACTGGAGACTTTATATTGTCCTGTAATGTATTTCAAATCTCTGAAAATTTATTTAGCAGCAGAATCTGATGAAGATTTTAATATGCATATATTGAAAGCACAGAATCACGGAGATCCCCCTGAGGAAATCCCCTGCAGGTGAAGGCTGCTGGTTGTAAGCCACGCCCCTTTGAGTGCACAATCCCAGCTGCGTAATCTGTAAACTCACATGGTTCAAGAAAGCACAAAGTGATCTGTCAGGGGGGGGCTTGTGGCCGGGTGCGTTTGTGTAACTATAATCTGAAAGGGGGTATTGATGCAGGGACACTGATTACAAATGCATGCCACACATTTCAGATTTTTTTATTTACATCATTTCTTTCTTTCTTCTACTCTACAATTATCTTCTACTTTCTAGGTCAATCATGTAATCCATTTAAAACCATAGATGTATTGCCTTGGCAATCTTTACATCACATATCATAGCACGCTAGTTAGGCATATTCGGTTTTGAGAGACGGTTATGATTGAAGGCAGTCTTCAGGACACAGCGACCTCCTAAGAGATGCCAGAATTTTAAAGGGTTATTTGGAGTAGCAGTGGCTGCAGTAAAGAGTCTGGGAGAAATGTCATGAATTGTCGGCAGTGACTTTGATGTTATAATGAGAAACTTTATTGCTTATAGAGAATGGGAAAATGAAGGTGACTCAGGATATAAAGTCAGCAGTAGAGAAATGTTAATGACTAATAATTTCAAACTATTTGACCAAGTTTTTGGCATTGATTTGGTTTCCTTCTAGTGCTATTTAAGAAGATAGAAGTCTTTGATGGCACCTCCATGTTGTTTTTCTTAAATATTTCATTCATTTGAAAACTGCTTTTGTATTTACTTGTCTTATATTTGTCTGTTGTTCAAACTGGGTTGGTGATCTGAAATATTTCAGTGTGACAAAAAGACAGTTAAAACAAACAATCAAACAAACAAACAAAAAAAAAATTCAGTCCAGGCCAAATAGGAAAGCACATTTTGATTTTAAAAAGTCTTTGTGTTAATCCCATTACTCTGTGTGACTTTTACTCATAGGTATACAGTGAGAATGTCATTGTGGCCCATGCTTGCTTTCAACAGGCCAGACTGTAATATGTTTTTGTTTTGAGGAATGAACTATTTCTTGGAGCAGTTATCACATGTGGTAAGCCCATTCAATGCTCCTGTTCATGCAGAAACCAAAGATGACCTTTACACATGGACTCTCAGATGTGGGGCCTTCACAGTAAGAGCATTTCTATTATCCACAATCCTTTTCAAAGCAAGCTTTCCATCAGTGACTTTTTACAAGCCTGCAAAATAGTTGAAAATAGTTTACTTTAGCGGTTGTGTTTTGTTCTCTTCAAGACATCTTTTCCACCTGCATTATTCCAAAGATTTCAATAATGACTCAGTGTTTTGGGGGTTTTTTTTGCGCTTTTTTTCCAAACCTAATCCCTCTCACATGCCAGCATTGGTCACGGGGGATTGACTCATGTAGAAAAGTACAAACAAGACTTGCCAACCATTTATGCAACGGTGACACAATATGCAGCTCAGCAACAGGAAATCAGAAACAGGAAAGGTCATCTGTGGAGGGGGCTAACGAGTTTGTGCTTCTTCCTGGCAAGAGAGTTGTACCAAAAATGAGCAAATCACACAATATAAAAGAGGTGTGTATTTGTTCCAAGCATCCTTGTGTGTTTGTGTGCGCACATTTGCATGCCAGGTGAAGTCAGGTTTGTTATGTGAGGAAGCCAGCAGCAGCAAAGAGCAGGCGTGTTTAGAATGATGATTATGTAAGCCAGCTGTGATTAGTGATTTGTGCTCCCTGAATGGCAGTGATGAACCACTTACTGCTGCTAATGATCATAAGGACAAGAAAGCCAGACAAAATAACCAGAGCTGGCTCACCAGAGGACAACCCAAAGTGAATGTAGGAGGGGGATGTGCTCTTATTTCCCCTCTGAAAAACACATTCCCTCTTGCGTAATCCGTGTTTCATGAGTTTTTAAGAGGAAAATCAGGATGAACCAGAACCTGGTGTATAAGGTACAAGTCATTTAAATAATAAGATTTAAGTTGTTGAGTTATGTCATTGGTGTGTAGTTTATTTCTGCTGCCATCTTCTTGCAAAGTCAATTAAGGCTGATTGAAAAAGGGGTCGAAGCATGAAATGAAAGCTCTCGTGAGCTGTCAGCTGCCGTTCACGTTGTTTGTTGTGTTTATCACGTGAGGCTAACAGCCAATAACCGTGTGCACAGCTTGTCGTTTATGTACACACTAACGGTTGATCAATCTAGTCAAGTTCACCTCAATTAGACCGGAAACAAGATTGTTTTAACCTTCAAAATAAAAGCAAACTTTGAACCTATCATCAGCTAGGCTGACACTATACTGTACAGAAACACAAAGTAGGTATGAATAGCTACTCTTTACAACTTGCACATGGGGCACAGAAGTTTGGTTGTCCAGCCCAGTGTTGTTTGTGGATCTGGTAAAGGCTTACGTTCCTGTCCCTTGAGGGGACACGGACGTGGTCGTCTTCCTTACAAAACATCCAAAGCCAGGACTTAAATGCCTTTTTGCTGGGTGTGTGTTGTCTGAAAGGACCAGTCTATGAAGGGGTTGAAATCAACCAGCCTGCTGCTGAGACAGTTTTGAACTGCCAAGAGAGGTATAGTCACAGCTGACTTGAGGAAGCTTTCAGATACTGAAATGTATTGATGACACATGGGTTGCCATCAATACAGACTGTTGGCAGATTTAGGGCAAAAGCAGCACCCTGAGACAACCAGACTTGTGTGTCATATAAATTATTTCTTGCTTTTAACACACATTTGATGGGTTAAGCGGAAGTGCACCAAGAGAAAACAGATCTCTGGACTTCAGCCAAGGGTAAGTTCTTTACCAGATGACACTTGAACACAGAACAAAACTGATAAGGTGTCACACACCACTGATGTGTTTTTCGCTATGGCAAGGAGCTATCCTATACACACTGGAAATACTGGAAATAGTTCTCAATAAGCTGTGGAGCTCCACTTCACACCTCCATTGTTTTTGTATATTTTGACTGAAATGACGAAGTATGCATTTTTGACCAAAACTTATTTTCTACTTGTTTAATTGAAATACATCAGCAACATTCCGCTTTTATGCTGGAGGAACCAGTCATTCCAGCCAAGAAGCTCCCTGGGATTGCAGAATGGGCTGGATAAAGGGATGTCTGGATTTCCCTCTGGCACTGTAACCTCTACAACCCAATTCCAGATTAAAGCAAACTCATAGATGGAACCAATAGTATTTATTGTTACTTAGAGTCATTTAAGGAGCATATAAACTTAAAGTGAAAAAAAAAAAAAAAAAAAAAGCCAAGTTTTTTTATTTTATTTATTTATTTTTGATCAGATAACTTCGCGCCGATTTACTTTTATTTTGAAATGCGCCACAGGAACTCTTGCTTTACACTCTCACCGCCTTTACTCGTGAAGAGCCCAACATGCTATGGATCTGATGCTGTGCTGCGGTTGCGCTCCAGGCGGTCTCACACGCAGACGGGAGGTGTTTCCATAGATTTTTGGTTTATTCCGGCCGCCTCCCGCCCCCCCCCCCCCCCACGCCGTTCACAGTGTTCCCGCCGCCTCTGTGACCGGCACCTGCCACCCATCCTCATGACGGGTCGACCATTTAGATCCATCGCCTGGTGCACTGAGGGAAGTTTAACTCCGGCGACCTGAGGATAGGGGCGGATAATTACACCACAAAAAAAACCCACAGTAAGCGAATTGAACACCTTGTTAAATTTTGAAACTATTTGAACAGTTAATGCAGCGTATGAACTCGGTTTTATTTAAGGTGAAATGCCTTTATATATTTAGAAATATATATGTAGAGAGTGAAGCATTTGGCGTTGTTGTTGCTTTTTTTTTAATTTAAGATGACGGGAAATCCAGTTCAGAAACTTTCATACATTAAACTAATATATATATATATATATATATATATATATATATATATATATATATATATATATATATATATATGTCAAACTATTTGTTGTTAAACTTACACACATTTGTTTGAGCAACTGATTGAAACGAGAAGGTATCATAGATTACCTTTTTATTCCCAGGGACTGGGCTCTCCTTTCTTGGTGCCCTTGAATAAACTCATTACTGTACATTTTGAAACCAGTGCCAGCTTTGTGGCAGTTTTTATTTCATGAGCCCTTTCTCCATGTTTTGATGGAGCAACAACTGTTGTCAGACCTGATGGGTAAATCCGTTCCTGCTCCCTCCGCTCAGATATCTGGGGTTTTGCAGCACAGCGGGGTGCTGCTTTTATGGGCTACCATCCTGGTCTTGGAACATACACCCAGAATGATTTGGGTTTAATGCAAACAGTTTTTTTTATTTTTTTGCTACCAGTTGTGCATAAATCTATCTTTATGACACCTTGAGATCTCTCTTTTTTTTTGGGGGGGGGGGTATTTAAACTGACTGATTAACTGTTACCCACGGATTGGCCTGTTCCTCCAACAATTCTGTGTCTGTCAGGCATTGCATCTGTCCCCTGATTTAATTTTAGCTCCAATTGTCAGTCAGAGCCAGTGCTGTTGCCCTCACAGCTGCTGGTTACATAATGTCAGCTGAAGACTACCACAGTCTGCTGAGCAGGAGGAAGAACTACAGTTTTAACACAGATAATATAGTAAATGAGGCTGCATTAAAGCTTTATGTGGTGGATGTTTTACTTCCACTCTGCTGGGATGATGTAAGCATCCAGAAATAGGTCTGAGAGAGGGATGCTGGCTAACCTACATTAATACGCAGAGGAGTACAGAGACAAACCTCCTGATGCACACTGAGGAGAAGGATCTGACAGTTCATATAGACACAAATAGACATTTAATATGTCTCAGCTCAGTCTTTCCCATGCACATCCTGTTCCCATAATCCTTACTGTGTGTACTGTAATACTGCATACTGTAAAATAGATCAGGTTGTCTCTTCGAAGAGGTAAATGGAAGAAATGTCTGGCATTAAGACGGTTCATGACATTCGAGTGCTGTGTTTTGCATAGATAAATGAGAATTTCTTCAGTAATTGATTTAAAAGAGCTCGATAGGTTCTTGAAGTTGTTCAGCTGGAAGGCACGAATTCGGAGTGACTCAAAAACCCACAAATATGAATGTGGAGCTCTCCTCCTATAGCTGCAGAAGCAGTTGAAGTTGTTTTATTTTTAATGTGCAGCGCTGCTTGATTCTGCAACATATGGAGGGTGTACACAGACAGGTGTGTCTGCTGTGAGGCCTTTCATCCAACGCTTTCAGCTCCCAGGAATAATGCACCTGTCACTGTATTGCATGGAGCAAAAAATCTGAGAACAAAAACTTGGTACATATTGCGCTGTACATACTGCAAGAGACTTTGAAGCAGATGTTTTTTTTTGTTTGTTTGTTTGTTTGTTTTTTTAAGAATTTAGATTTTGTTGAGCTTGGAGCAGCTTATTTGAGTTTGATTTAAATAAATAGGAATGAGAGTCGTCTGTTCCTATTATATTGTGTGAAAACCACATCAAGGCTGATTGCAGTAATGTGTGTGGTTGATGGTGCAAAAAAATAAAAACCCAAAGGGAATTAAAAATATTTGCATCTATTGTATACAACTTAATTTATAAATAATAATGTGGTGTGTTACAAGGTAATAACAAGAGATGGACTGACAAATCAGAATTACATGATTTCCAGCTTGTTCAGTGATAAGTGGTGATAGACTGGTAAGAATCTTAAAACTCCAGTATTTTTCCAGTCCATGAATGCACCACGTGTGAGAGCTACCAAAGGGATCTGTTGTTAAACTCATCGATGTGGATGCTATTACAGACAGAAGAAGACTCAAGGTTAGCTGGATATCAGTAAGAGCTTTAAAATAAAGTGGGAGGAAGCCCAGAGATGTGAGATGGAAACTGTTTTGTCTTCATGTTGAGATATGTCTGATTTTTTTTTTTTTTGTTGTTGTTTATTCAGGCTGCAAGAAAGAATGAGAGAGAGTGAAACTTAAAGTAGGTAACAGGAAGGCTGAATTGATTCTGTCCTTTTGAGCTATTAGCCTCTGTTTGTTTTGGACTATCTTGGATTTAGAAAAGGTTGACAGCTTTTTGGAAATGTAAGAGTTTAGATAAACATCTACATTCTCTCAGGAAAACAGACAAAGCCTACATTTTTAATAATACTAGCTGTGCTCACTATGCTAAAATGCCTAAAACAATTCAAAAAGTCAACTTCGTAATCATTTTTTGATTTAACATGCTTTGTCATTGCTCTTTCACTTACACAATCTAACATAGCCTCTGCTTATAATTCACCATTCATGACAAGGAGACTATAAAAATATATTGTAATGCTTTTTCTGTATCATTTAATGTTATTGTTCGTAAAGAGAAGTTGAAATTGGCCACAATCTGCAACACCAGTTGAAAACTTTACAAAAATCGGAGATCAGAAGTCAGTCACAAAATTCAGATTGCTATATATTAAAAATGTCTTCATCATTCCAATTTGTTTGAGCAATTCAGCTCAATTACCTTTTTTGCCAATGTAGCATATACAACGAATTTAAAAAGTGTCATTCAGTTAGTAATGAAAACAATATCCAAATGAAGAAATTATGCAAAGTGTAGGTTTCATTCGATTATGATAATGAAACTTCTCTAATTGTTTTTGCATATTCAAAGTTTTAATTTCATTTACATTTAATTTAATATATTCAGTTTCATTCCATATCCACACTGTCTTTCATTCTGTCAATTTAAACTTAATGTAATAGGTATACTACTATATAAAAAAAACATGATATAAATACATGATTTAATATATTAAATTCGGAAGATATTTGTATATTAATGAAAAAAATTTCTAAGTTTAAAAACAACAATATACATTTTATGGGACTTTTGCACCTTTAAAATATAAAATGCTTAATGCCAAGAAACTATTGTGAAATCTAATTAATGTTAATGGAAGCAACCAGGTTGGCAGCTCTACTGCACTGATTTATTCATCTTTGTAACAAGTTCCGCTTTTAATGTCTTTGAAGTCACCATGTGATGGAGGGTATAATTTCATCACAAGATCAGAAACACACCAGCTGAATAAGGACACTGCATCTTGAGACATTTGTTGCCTAAAATATCAATGTGATCCTTTGTGTAATAATCAAAATTCTTTGTAGTGTTCTGCTCGATGGCGCCAAAGCAGCAGCACTGCAGAAGCTAAGGGCTGCATTCTAATAAACTTTGTGGACTGCAGGGAGAACTGTGAATAACACAGAGCTCAACTATGCACAGTCTGTTAACATTTCAGGATAGGTTTGCAGCAGAGGGTATATTGTATAATAAGAATCTCAGTGAAAGCCTAAAAGCTGAGATATTTATTACAATGCTAATGTTTAATTTTAACTGCCATGTGTGATACCAATGGTTCGCAGCAGTTAAATCCAGCAACAGCAACGCCACACAAAAATTAATTATGCTGTTCATTTTGACACTGCCAGAGATAATTTTGCTTCTGTTATTAAAACATCAATTTTACATAACTTCTGTAGAACTAGAGATGCTCAGAGCTTCATTAGATGACTTCTGTGTTTTTCCTAACAAGGGTATGTTCGCCTGGAGAACTGCATTATGGACATGAGAGGGCTGGCTGATGTCGCTGGTACTCAAAGCGCACAGCAGAGCATTTGGCTGCCTGACACACGGAGTTTTTCTGTCGATTAAGGCGGCCTCCTGACCTTGGTGGATCTTAACAAGCATGTGGTGAAAAACATCACCACACTGTTCCCCGGGGTTCTGATTTAGGTGTTTTTCTTTCCAGCCAAGCTGAGTAACTGCAGTGCCTTGCAAAAGTACACACTTTTTCATGTATACAACCAAAAATGTCATTGTACTTTTGTGGAATTTCAACTAACAGACTAACATCAAGTACTGTAGTGCATGTCTCTGAATGAGAAAGAAACATGCAAACAAACTGAGCTTTTTAATGGTTGTAAAAGACTTTGAACTGGGGCAGTGGTTTACCTTCCTTTAAACATAAAACCAGATCTCCAGTGAAGTGGTTTAGATCTAAGTCCAGTCAAGTCAAGTTTATTTGTGTAGCATATTTCAGCAGCAAGGTAGTTCAAAGTGCTTTACATCATAAAAACATCAATCAAGTGTACAACAAAATCATCAAAACATCAAAATCATTGAGAGAAATCATCAAAATTATTTAGCAAATACACATGAAAATCATCAAAATCATTGGCAAAAATATTGATCAATGATTCACTTACTTTATCTAACTGATTTACACTTAAACTTCCACCCTTTGGAAAACCAAGCTTATCTTACCCGGATTTGTTTGCAGATTTATGGTCCAGGTTACTAATCAAAGGCAGCTCTAAACAGGTGGGTTTTCAGCCTTGATTTAAAGGAATTTAGTTTTTTGGCTGTTTCGCAGTTTTCTGGAAGTTTGTTCCAGATTAGCAGTGCATAAAAACTGAAGGCTGCTTCTCCATGTTTGGTTCTGGTTCTGGAGATGCAGAGCAGACCAGAAACAGAAGACCTGAGTGGTCTGGAAGGTTGATACAATGACAACAGGTCTTTAATGTATTTTGGTGCTAAGCTGTTCAGTGATTTATAAAGTAACAGAAGTATTTTAAAGTCTATTCTCCAAGCTACAGGGAGCCTGTGTAAGGACTTTAGAACTGGGGTTATGTCCTCTATTTTCTGGGTCTTAGTGAGAACACGAGCAGCAGCATTTTGGATCAGCTGCAGCTGTCTGATTGTTTTTTTTTTTTTCCAGGTAGACCTGTGAACACACTATTGTGTCTGTGAAGCGTCTGTGAATCAATGCGACTAAAGATAAACGCATAGATGAGTTTCTCTAGATCTTGTTGAGACATTAGTCCTTTAATCCTGGAAATGTTCTTCAGGTGATAGAAGGCTGACTTTGTAATGATTTTTATGTGTCTCTGGAGGTTCAGGTCTAAGCATATTAATGTTAATGATAGCTTAGTCGAAGTAAAAACATAAATCCAATTGAGAGTCTTTGGCAAGGTGAGAAAATTTATGTTCACATATCCGTACAATCTGACTAAGCTTGAGCTATTGCAAAGAGACAAAATGTTGTCTCCAGATGTGTAAAGCTGAAAGACATGTACCCCAAAAGACTGTCAGTTGTAATTGCAGCTCAAAGGTGGTCCAAAAAAGTACTGTATCAGGGTGACTGAATACAACCACAATATTCAGATGTTTAATCTCTCAGAAAAAAAATCCCATTATTTGACAAAGTGTGAAAAAGTTCAAACTCAGTGCAACATATTTGATGGTTTAATGAGTTATCTTGTTCTTGCAGACATGAAGCTGTGAGGCTGCAGGGGGCAGCCACAACGAACATGATGGAGGAGGCTGCCAGTCAACTGGAGAGGGACCATGTGCACAGTGTCTACGACAAGATTGCTCCATTTTTCAATGACAGCCGCTACAAAGCCTGGCCGAAAGTGCGTCAGTTCCTGCTGGACCTGCCTCCAGGGAGCATCGTGGCTGACATTGGTGGGTGTCACCTCCAGCAGTTATATCTTGGAAATGTGATGTGATCATTCAGACAATCGCCTTTTTTTGTTGGTTTTCTGTATATTCACATCATTTAAGAGGCGTAATATACAGCAACAAATTAATTGCAACCCCCTATCTTTCATATTAATTAGGATTTTTTTTTTTTTTTTAAAGATTTGATTGTTTTGTCCTTGGCAGGTTGTGGCAATGGCAAATATCTCCACATCAACAAGGAAGTATTCAAGCTGGGTTGCGATGTTTGTCGCCCCCTGGTGGACTTTGCTTGGAGCCAAGGACACGAGGTCCAGATGTGTGATGGGCTGCGCTTGCCTTACAAAGACAGCTGCTTTGATGCAGTGCTCTCTATAGCAGGTAATACACACACACACACACACACACACACACACACACACACACACACATATAGTTAAAGATGACCAATGCAGTTGACTTCTCCCTTCATATGCATGAGCTTAACATCTACAGCTGCCATTTGGTGTAAATTTCATTACCTTACATCATTCAACGTAATGATAAACATCAGTTTACAGCACCACGTGTTGCCAAGTCAACGGTGTGAAATAATTCATGTGTCCTCCAACAACAGTCTAATATTATGGTCATAGGGAAGCAGTCAAGCACAGTTACAGTTTCATGTACAGTCTCTCTGTATATGGCATACTTTGTTTCTTGCAAGTGCTAACACATAATAAGCAAAATATCTACCCCTTGAATTTTTTTTTAATATTTTGTTGCGTTACTTCAATTTTGTTCAGTTTTGTTGGGATTTTATGTGAAATGTGTGCATAACTGTAAAATGGAAGGAAAATTTTGGTTTTCCAATTTTCAAAGCTAAACGTCTTGCATGTATTTTTATTCAGTGCCCTTTTTTCCTGATATTCTAAAATAAAAGCCACTATTCATCCTTCCATTGTCTGAAAATGGAAAGTCTATGTCACAATGAAAAAAAAAAAAAAAAAAACCTCCCGAGACATGGCCGTCCACCCAAACCATGTGGGCGGTTCTGTAGGCCCTAATGGCTCCTAATAACTTTGGCAGTGCTGTTATAGATCTGAGCAGTGTTTCAGTATACAGACTGAATAACAAAGAATATCAACAAGACAATAATGGCACTTTTTTTTTTTTCTGTTTAGACTTTTTTTCTTTTGAGCAGGTGTGTCATTAAGTGAGCAAAGCTGAAAGGCTCAAACCATTTTGCTATTTTAAATTATTTTTTCATAATTTTCAGTAATATATGCACCTGTGGTTGATATTCACCTGCCAGTAAGACAATAACTCTAAACACAGCCAGAGCTACAAAGAAATGGTTTGATTTAAGAAATGTATGAATTAGATTGGTTCAAAGGGCATAGATACTTTTCCAGGGCATTATAAATACCCACCCTTCATCCTTCTTTATTCTGAAAAATGTCTGTTTTGCACAGTCATTCATCATTTCTCCACCAAAGAGCGTCGCATTCGGGCAGTAAAGGAGATGGCTCGCACTCTGCGCGTTGGCGGACGCATCATGATCTACGTGTGGGCCATGGAGCAGAAACGGCGGAAATTCGAGAAACAGGACATCTTCGTTCCCTGGAACCCCAACCCTCATTTGGCCTCCGGCTTCAACAGAGAGGACACCAAACCCAGAAGACGGGCCGCAGCACAGAGTGTGAGTGAAGCTATAGACAACACTGAAAATTACAGGAAAGTTCGAAGCACATCTTCTGTGGCGGATGAAGATGACGTGTCCCAGACGGTGCCGCAGCAGAGGACACAGAGACTCTGGTTCTTTTCCAGGTCTCTGGATTCTGTGTTTGACTTTGGAAGCTTGGCCATCTCCTGGCCGTCCTCCAGAGACTTGAGACACTTGTCATCAGCCACAAGTGAAAACGAGGGGAACAAGCCCAACCAGCGAGCGAGAGGACGAGGCCTCATCAAGCAGGTTTCGAGCTTCTTTTCCCCTCCATCTGCGATTGGATCAGAGGAGGACGTTTTTGACTCGGACATAGACCTGCAAAAAGATCAGAATGATCCAGGAGGCCCTAGTAACCATACTAATAATGGCAAAGAAAATCAAGGTGTCTCAGTATCTTTGGCACAGGAGTGTGGCTCACTTGCTCTGCCAGATCTTATTCCTTTGCAGCAGGAGCATCTGAAGCAGTCTGAAGATCAAACCATCAGGGAGCCCATCGGAACAGAGCAACAGGAAGGCACACAGAGTCCTGAGGGCAGCGAGGAGCAGGTGGAAGCTTCCTGTCTGAGGTACTATCATGTCTTCAGAGAGGGAGAGCTGGCAGAGCTGATAGAGCACCACGTCGAAGAGCTCCATGTGATACACAACTACTTTGACCACGCCAACTGGTGTGTGGTGGCCGAAAAGGTTCAGTTATGGAAAATTTGATTTTAAGTCATCGTGTGGAGCCCAGATTTTAGCACCGCACCACACACATGAACATTTTACATTCTAGGAAGGAAAATGTCTGTAAATGTGCAGCTGGAGCTACTGTCAGGCTACTGCCACCCAGCTGAAAAGTATGATTTAACATTTTTTATTAGCACTGCTCAAAATGTGTTCAGTGAAATGTTTCAGCTCAGAGCATAGCAGTGTACTACGAAGGCCTACTGTATCGTAAGAATCCCCATTTTTTTAGTATTTATTCTGTATGAAAGCAAGAGGACAAAAGCAGTACCCTCATGTCCCATCTTGAGCTTTCTTTCTGCTATTTATTTGAATTATTTTAAAAATGATTTGTCTTCAAAGGGGTTGTTGATTACTGCACTGTTTTTCCTTTTTGGGCTTCAAAGACTGACTGACAGTATAAACTTCCATTGGTTTTGGTATTTTAATAATTTTATTTCTGTAGAAATATCTTAATGTCTGCCTGTTTTTATGAAATCGTGGTTGTTACCTCCGAGTATATAGAGCCAAACGCACATCATCTGTTCGTGTTCTATTAGATGTGTAATAAACGGCTCAGTGACTTGCAAAAGTATTAATACTCCTTTTAACCTTTAAATAAGATCATTCTGAAGCAAAGTGATGCATAGTTTGAGATTTTTTTCTGAAAAACAAATTCAGAAAAATGGCATCCCCGCAGCATGATTCTGCCACCACGTTTCACCAAAGGGGATAGCGTATTCCGTGCGCTATGAGATGTTCAAAGTTTGGGACACTGTTTTATTACTTAACCCTGCTTTAAACCTCTCCAGAACTAAACCCTTCCTGCCTGGTGTTTTTAAAAGTCTTTATTATACTGTTTGTTTACTAATATTCTCTACCCACACCTTTACAAAACTGTATTTGTACTGAGATTAAATTAAACAGAGGTAGGTGTTAAACAAACATGTGACTCCTAAAGGTAATTTGTTCCCTGGATTTTATTTAGGAGTATATGACTCAATGGGGCTGGATACAAATAGAAACTTTTATATCTTAATTTGTAATAAAAGCACTACTTTGGGTTGGTCTATAACAAAATTCCAAATAAAACAAACATATGCTTGTAATCTAGAAAAAAATTCATGGGGTGTGAATAGTTTTGCAAGGCATTGTAAGTCATTTCTTTTACAATTAGTGCTCTGAACAATTTCGAATATCTTCTCAAATACTGGTGTTTCCTGTATGAGCGTTTGATGTTAATATCAGGAGCAGCTGCATAATGTCTTGTTATAAGCTGAAAATACCAGTAGTGTGTTTCAGCAAATAAACTGCCTCATTTACTGTGAATGAAACATTGCACTGTACCACTAATGTGTCACTGCTTCAGGTCAGTACATGGCATAAAAAAAGTGACACTTAAAAATCTAACTTTGTGCTTATCTGTACTCATTGTGCCAAGAAGGATGCATTTCCTTTTTAATAAAGTGTGTGTGGACCAATTGTTTGTTGTCAAGCGGTACAGGTACCTCAGTGTCTCATGGTTTTAAATTGCTTTTCCCTTATTAAATAATTTTGTCCATAACTGTTGTGTTGCAATTATGTTTAGGGTCATGAGCCGTGTGTGACATGAAATGCTGTAAATGTATTTATATTTTCACCGATTCATAATGATATGCATCAACATGTCTTTGCCATTACCGCTATATTAGCACAACCTTTCCTTTTTCCACAGTCATCTTTTCCCAGTAATCTGGTAGATTAAAAGGTTTATAGGAAGGTATCATTTTTGGGGGCGTCAGTAGAAGTTCAAATCCTTTGGAAAACTTACCGTATTTAGACTATTAAAGGGCTTTCTTGATTCAGGGCTATTGCACTTCCACTAAAGCTTCCTTGCCTTGTGGAAAATTTCCAAACATACTTTTCATATTGAATTATAGTAAATTACCATTAGGCTCTTGATTAAAAAGGTGCACATTTTATTGACAGGTAGACTGCTTTATCTAAATTCCACACTAGTTAGCGGCAACAAAAGGTACAAATTGTCAACCTTTTTGCTGTTGTTGCTTTCCTAAGTATTGGTTCTCAAAGGTCACAGTTCAGAGGATCCACTTAGTTCAGGACATGGATTTACATTCCACATTCCCTCCAAACCTGAAACGAGGAGAACACAAATGCAACAAAGATTCACTTTTGCAAGATGATGTCCAAACTGAAAGGATGCTTGGATTATTTCACCTGAGTAGCTGCTCTGTGGACAATGGAGTGTCTGAGGGCCAGTTTGTCGATGTCTCTGGAGTATCCCCCACCAATAACGGAAGCAATAGGAAGACCTCTCTTCACCACGGTTTTCATCACATAAAGATCTCTTTGGTAGAGCCCTAGAAGAGATATTACAGCCTCAAAAATCCAGCCAATCAAGATCAGCTGTGATGATTGATCGGCAGGTCAGAAACTCAAAACTGAAAACACACCTTTTGTAGGCCTAACAAGTTGCTCTAACAACAAAACTCTTCGGTGTAGAAGTTGTTCCAGTGGGGTAACTCAAAGCTAGCCATTTTCAATATACTGTAACTGAGGTGCTTAAAAATGAGATCAGAGGAAGCTATTTAACAAACAGAATCCATCCATCCAGTATCTTGAGCCGAACCCAGGGTTGGGTCACGGGCTCAGCAGCGTTAAGAGAGAGATCCAGACTTCCCTCTTCCCAGCCACTTGGGCTAGCTCCTCCAGGGGAATCCCAAGGCGTTCCACGGCCAGCCGAGAGAAATATAGTCCCTCAAGTGTGTCCTGGGTCTTCTCCCGGTGGGACTGGGACTCACCAGTGAGGCGTCCTAACTAGATGCTCGAGCCACCTCAGTCTTCTCACCCTGTCTCTAAGGGAGAGCCCAGACACCCTGTGGCAGAAACTCATGTCTGCCGCTTGTAAACAGTACTTTCTGCAAAAAAAAAACATGGCGGCTGATTTATCTGTTTGCACATTTGGGTACCTTCTTTCTATACTTTCTTTTTTTTAGGTACAAAATGTACTGACTTCAGCCAATAGCAGGAAGACTAAACATCTTACAACAAAGCTGCTTTGTTCCAGTAGGCATGGAAATCTCAAAGTTGAGGCAAGGGCTGACATTCTCTGGAACACAGAAAATGCTGTTTACAGTTAGCAATGCTACGAGTACTAACTGTTGCCAACATTAGATGCTAAAGCCAGTTTAAAATGTTAACACTGGAATCATGCTTTTTTTTTTTTTGACTGCTGTTCTCCCAGACATGGTGTTATGTCGCTTCTGCTGCTGAGATAAATAACTGACTACACACAACAGGAAGGCAAAAAAAATTGTTTGAATGCTGTTTTTATATATCAAAAGTTCTCAAAGAGAAATGATAATTGGCTACAAGTGGTATGAACGGGTCAAAGCTGTACAAAAACAACTCATCGTTGCATCTCTGCTTTTCAAAATTTGTTCCAGGTTTTTTCACCATTTGCTGTTCATTTCTGTACTTCAGATCAGGGGATTTTCCACTGGAGTGAATTGGCTCTCGTAGCTGAACGTGGCCAAAAATGAGTGTCAGGACAGCCTCTGTCAGCAGCACTCACGAAGCTATTTTTACTGAAGAATCTGCTTAGTGTGTTGATGAAATCTCAAATGTGTTTTACTATCCATAGAAGCAACAATCAAGAAGAGCATCAACTGACTCACAATGATTGCTTTACATGATTTCCAGCAACCTTCGCACATTATGTCATCTTCTGATGCTTTAAATATTTTACTACAAAGCTGTTCAAAATAAGCTCGAACAACTGCAGCTTGCTTTAGTGTTCCCACTTCGACTTCCTTCTGGAACATTTCAGCAGTGCAGTGTAAATGTGAAAACGGCTTCAGCGTGTAAATGAGAATAACTGAATGCCAGAGGAAAAAACTCGCCCTGGTCGGTCAGACGGAGTCTCCCGAGTTCATCTTCCCAGTGTGGATCAACACCGGCATCATACAGAACCAGGTCTGGACGAAAAGTCTCCAGCAGCCAAGGAAGGTGCTCTGCCACTGTTGATGACAGAATCAAGTAGCTAGAACAATATGAATTTAATTTTTTTTTTTTTTTTACATTAAAATGTCACATCTGTTTCATTGGCTGTCACAATCTCAGAAACATTATAGATCACTACAGAAACATGTTGGACATGTGTTTTTATGGTCTTCGTGAACATGCCTGTGGAGAGGTACTCCTTATCTTCCAGCCCATCCTCCACGCTGATATCCAGGTCACTCTGTTGTTTGCGGACAGGGAAATTTTTCCCACAATGCACCGAAAACGTAAACACAGACGGCTCATCTTTAAAAATGAAAGCGGTGCCATCACCCTGCAGGACACAAAACAAGGAAGCTGAGTAAAAATGGTGCTAGAGATGAAAATGATGCAAAATGAAAGAGTTACTCTCCACCTGATGCACATCTAAATCCACGATTAAAACCTTTCTTTTCCTTGATGAGCTGTTCATGAGGTGTTTGGCTGCAACTGCTAAATCATTGAGGAGACAAAACCCCGAGCCGTAGCTGGGAAAAGCATGATGGGTCCCGCCCGCCGTGCTGCAGGCCAGACCCCTCTGTAGAGCGACTTCAGCAGCGAGAACAGTCCCACCTGTCAGGAGAAGCAGTGTGGCTGAGAACTCCTCTGCACAGTCGAGTTCTGGTCAGGTCTCTTTGCTCAAAGCCCGGTCTTCTTACCGGTTTCGTATCGACACCGTCGCACGATGCCCTCGCTCCAAGGAAAACCCGTCCTCCGCTGTTCTTGCTCATTTATTCTCCCACTTATAAAGTTGTTGAGGTAATCCTCGGTGTGCACGCCGCTGAGCAAGGCTTTCGAGGCAATCTCAGGAACCCAAACCTACTGTGAGGAAGGAGATTAACATTAACAGGAAATTGCACCTATTTTACTCATTTTAGGTTGTTAATATTTTTTTCTAACAATTAATGTATATTGCCTTGCAAAGTGTCAATATCCCTTGAGCTCTGTCATACTCTAACCATAAATGTCCATGTATTTTATTGTGATTTAAGAGACAAGGCAACACCAAGCAGCTCATAATTGTGAAGTGGACAAAAAATGATGACTTCAAACCTCTATTTTATACCAAAGGCGTATGAGTTTATTTTTTTGTTGTAGTAAAGAATTTTTTAATGAATTATGAACATAAATAGTTATAAAAATTCTCAACTAACTTGCATAATTTAATTTACCTGTATATTTTTTATCTGAAAACCTCACCTTACACTCGGACCCATTTGGGGAAGCTGACTCTAACGTTTTAAAAAAAATATGACAGATTAGGACTCCTGATGAAACCACAATACTGGCTATAATTTATTAGTCATAAAACCGCATTTCTTTACAACAGATCATGTATAGAATATACAGTGGAAACCATTTCCTTACCATGAAAGTTGGGGAATGAATGTGAAAGAAGATGCTCTGGTCCGATGAGACCAAAACCCGAACTTTCATTAAAAAAAAAAAATTTAAAAAACGCCTTATGAGGCAGAAAACTACCAATGAACGTCACCCTGAACATGCCATCCCCACAGACGGTGAAACATGGGAGTGGCAGCATCATGCTGTTTTTTTCTGCAGACACTGGGAAGATGAATGGAAATTAATACAGGGCAATCCTAGAAGAAAACCTGTCAGACCCTGCAAAAGACTGCAGGACAACAACCCTGAACATATACCCTGAGCTACAATAGAATGGTAGCTCAAAGCATATTTATGAGTTAGTGTGGCCTAGTCAAAGTCCACACCTAAGTACAATTTAGAATATGTGGCAAGATGCTAGAAAAAAATGTTCACAGATGTTAATCAGCTGATCTGAGCTTGAGTTATTTTGAAAAGAGGAATGGACAAACATTTCAGACTATAGATGCACAAAGCAGGTGGACGCAAACCTGAAAAAAACTTTCTTCTGTAACTGCACCAAAAGGTGGTTCTACAAAGTATTGAATTAGTGGGGTTGAATAGAAATACACACCAAACTTTCAGAATTTTGTATATGAAAAAAACTGAAAACCCTATGTCCCATTCCGTTCACTTCACAATTATGCACTGCATTGTGTTGGTCTATAAAATCCCGATTAAAATACTGACGTTTGTGATTGTAATGTGACAAAATTTGGAACACTTCAAGGAATATGAATAGTGAATTGGAGTTGTTAATGTCAGCCATGTTCTCTATGGTATTTTAGCACTTAATTACAAGCCACCTGTCAGGAATACATATTTTATGACAAACTGTTTTCAAGATTAAATAAAACAGTCAAAAACCAAAGCAAACCCAGCATATAAGATCTCTGGTAGTTGCCAGTTTTAACTGGTTCTTTAGCAGGTTTTTTCTTAAATGTGTACACATCTTTTCTGTTGTTCCCTCTCAGGTTTGGCCATTTTTTTTCTGCTAAAATGCAAACACATGCACGAAAAAATGGTCAGGTGCGTTCAAAAAGCCTCAAAGTCAGTGGAAAAAGCAGCCAATTCCTAAAGAAAATGATCACGCACGTTCAGAAAGCCTGGTTACCTACTTACTACAGTTTTATTTACTTGTCGTTCTCACCTGTTTCTCTGTGATGACTTGGTCTTCAAGTAAAAAGTGTAAAACTCGAGGGAACTTTGCCATTGGGAACCTGTGGTTAACTGGAAGCTCGCACACATACTTGCCGTGATGAACAACGGGCAGTCCGCTGGATTCGGGTCTGACCTGGGGGGTGAAGAGGAGGTTCTCTGAGGTTAGGAAGCCAGACGTGCTCAGGTCATTTTAATACTCTGCCTCTGTGCTTGCAACAATCTGCAAACCGCTTTGTTGTAGCTTTAGTTCTTACTAGTTCCGCATGGAAACATCTGCCAGAGGCGAGAGCGACTCCAACAAGCCGTCCGTCTGCAATGCGGCGGGTTTTGGAAAATATTTTCTTCATACAAGTCATTTCTTACTAATGTTGAATAACAGTCTCTTACCTAACAGAGGATTTTTTTTTTTTTTTTTTAATTTACTGTTCCTGCTGCTGCCATCTTCAGTCATGGAGTACAAATCACGCGAAGCCAGGTGTTGGTGTTGTGATGTCTTGTCGCCCTCTACTGTCTGTTATTGATTACTACAGTTCACTATAAGGTTTACTTTCGTTACGCCAAAACGTTTTCCCGACCGAGTGTTGTTGATTAGTTTTACAGTGAAACGTTTTATTTCCCATCTTAATCAAAATCTTTTTTTTTTTTTTTTTTCCCTTTTGGACAAGTGTAGAACCAAAGAATTTGGCTCTAGCTGGAATCTCTCAAGAGGTGCAATAAAAAGCAAAGAATAAAAATACACAGATGAGCATTATTTACAGAAGATTTGCACACTTTTAACACAACCATTACACAACATAACCACATACAACAGCGGTGTAAATAAGTGAAGCCTGATAATGTAAACAGATCTGTCCATTACTTAATTTAGAGCAATATTGTGAAGGGAGCAAAAATATACAGTACCCTGCACAATTATTTATAATCTAAACTTTTTTTCCCTCATGTTTTTCATTTTATAGCCAGGGATTATGTCTGATAGACTTACACAAAATTTACATTACCACTACCACCACCCTTACTGAACTACAAGTACATCTAAGAAAAATCTGAATATTGCATAACAGTGCAATATTTCTTGCCAATCATCTCAGACAGTGAAATGGTCATTTTATAGAAATTCAGAGTAAAATATTTCAAGCTTTTATTTTTTGCAGTTTTAGTAATCATGGCTTATAGATTAAGAACACCGAAAATTCAGTGTCTCAGAAAATTAGAATATTACATTAGACCAACGGATCTTTTAAGCAAACATGCCAGGCTTCTGAAAGTACATTTCTCTGCATTCAATACTGGGTTGGGCCTCCTCTTGCATGAATTACTGCATCAATGTGCCATGGCACAGAGGCAATTAGCCTGTGGCACTGCATAGGTGTAATGGAAGCCCAGATTACTTTGATAGCTGCCTTCAGGTCATATGCCTTGTTGGGTCTGGTGTCCCTTACCTTCCCCTTGACAAGCCCATATATTTTCTATGGGGTTCAGGTCAGTTCAACAGAGTGTTCAAGCCAATCAAGAACAGGAACACCATGGTCATTAAAGCAGATTTTGGTACCTTTGGCATTGTGGGCCAATGCCAAGCCCTACTGGAAAACAAAATGAACATCTCTATACAGCTCGTCAGCAGAGGGAAGCTTGAAGTGCTCTAGAATTTCCTTGTAGACAGCTGCATTGATTGTGGACTTCAAAAAACAAAACAAACAAAAAAAAAAAAACAGTGGACCAACACCGGTAGATGACATGGTACCCCAAAACATCACTGACTGTGGAATCTGGACTTCAAGCAACATGGATTCTGTGCCTCTCCACTCTTCCTCCAGACCCTGGGACCTTGATTTCCAAATGAAATGCAGAATTTACTTTCATCTGAAAATGGGTCTCTGGACCATTGTGGAACAGTCCAGTTCCTTTTCTCCTTAGCCCAGGTAAGATGAGTTTTATGTTGTCTCTGAAATGGCTTGACATGGGGAATGCAACATTTGTGGCCCGTGTCAAGTATTTGTCTGGGTCTGGAATGGATTTTGCTTGACAATCCTCTCAAGGCTGCGGTTCTCCCTGTTGCATCTTTTCCTACCACACTTTTTCATTTCCCTCAGTTTTCTATGAAAATGCTTGAATACAGAACTCTGAACAACCAGCTTCTTCAGCAATGACCATTTGTGGCTTACCCTCCTTGTGAAGGGTGTCAATGACTGTTTTCAGGACATTTGTCAAGTCAGCAGTCTTCTGCATGATTGTGCAGCTTATGATCCAGACTGAGAGACTGTTGAAAGGCTCAGGAAAGCTGTGCAGGTGTTTTGAGTTAATAAGCTGATTAGGGTGTGACACCATGAGTTTCCATTAATGACCTTTTTTCACACTATTCTAATTCTCTGAGATGCTGAATTTTTTTTTTTTTTTTTTTTTTATTATCTGTAAGTAATAATCATCAAAATTACAAGAAACAAAAGCTATGAATGTATCACTCTTTGTGTGATGATTCTGTATGAGTTTCATTTCTGAGATAACTGGCATGAAATATTGCACTTTTACACAATATTTTAACTTTTTGATATGTACTAGTATTCATACCACTTAAACCTTTCCATATTTTTCATATTATAGACACAGTTCAGTGTATTTTATGTAATAGACCAACATAAAGCTGCAAGAAATGGAAGTTAAAGGATACATAGTTTGCAAATTTTTTTTTCACAAATCAAATTCCAAAAAAAACATTGCATGTTTTTCTATCCAGCCCCCATGAGTCAATACTCTGTAGAACCAACTCCTGCCACAGTTACAGTTGCAAGTCTTTTGCGGAAAAGCTGAACTAGCTTTGCACATTTAGAGTCTGAACATTTTGCCTAATGTTTTTTCTTAAATAACTTGGGCTCAGACTGGCTGGATGGCGTTTGTCTATTGACATCAACTTTTAAATCTTGCCACAGATCGCTATTTGGATGTAAGTCTGGACTTTGACTGGGTCACTCAAACATATGCAGTGATCTGAACCATTCCACTGAGTTGTTGTCCTACTGGAAAGTGAACCTCTGCCCTACTTTCAAGTCTTTTTGAAGTCTCTAAAAAGTTTTCTTCCAAGATTGTCCTGTTTAAGCTCCATCCGTGTTCCCATCAACTCTGTTCATTGTCCCTGCCCCTGCTGAAGAAAAATATCCTCACATCATGATGCTGCTAGCTAACTTTAAACAGGACATTGATTTCTTTTAACAATGACTTTTTTCCTTGACACTTTTCCATAAAGGCCAGATTTGTGAAGAGAATAGCTAAAAATTGCCATGTGAACAGATTCTGCCACCTGAGCTTCTGACCTTTGCAGGTTCTCCAAAGTTACCATAGGCCTCTTGGCTGCTTCTCTAATTAATGCTTTCCTTGTGCAGCCTTGTTAGTTTAGGTGGAGAGCCATGTCTTGTTTGTTCTGCAGTTGTACTGTAGTTTAAATAACACACAGGTGGACATTAATTACTAATTAGATTACTTCTGACTGTTCTCTCATTATTAAACAGTGGCTGCGCTGGATTTGATTTAGGAGTGTGAGAGTTTAAGGGGCTAAATGCAAATGCACCCCAAACTTTTCTGATATTTATTTATGAAAACATTAAAAAATCATGGGTCATTTCCCTTCCACTTCTCAATCATGTTACTTTGATTGTGTCTATTGCATACCCCCCAGACCCCAAACACACACAAAAAACCCAAAACATTGAGGTTTCTTTTTGTAATGTGAAACAATGTAAAAAGTAAAAGGTGTATGGATACTTTTGCAAGGCACAATAAGAACATTGAAAGGTCAGCCATTTGAGCTTGTAGCAGCTATAATTATATTTTAAGTAGCAAAACTGTGTGAGTCATGCTTTATTAAAATGTTGCTAGTTATTAAGGATTTTTTTTTATTCTAAAACACCTATATATTTATTTATGAGACCAATACATATCCAAGACTGGTTTAACATATGTTTTGTCATATTATTTGTAAGCTGAAACAATTAAAGGAAATATAAAATACAAAAAAATCTACCTGAAATTGTTTTTGATTACCCTTTCTAATACATTTTCAAATTTAGTTTAAATTAAAAGCTTAAACATTTCCAGGAGTCACTCAGAGCTGGGTGATGATTGTCTTTTTCTTTGTGATGGTCAGTTAGCCTCCATGTTGTTCCTCAGGTATGGATTTCTTTGTCGTTGTCCGTCCAGTGAGCTGTGTGCTGAAGAAGACTGCTCCTGTTCCTGTTTCATATCAGATCAGAAAATATGCAGTGTAGATAAGATAAAACGTACAGTCTTCATTGTGTTCACTTTGAGTCATTAGAAACTCCACTTATCAGATTTTAAATTCTTCTTTCCTATGATGATCTGTATGCATACTGGTTTCTGTCAGATAAAGCCAGACTGAGTTTGAGACTTCTATGCAAATTAGTTACACTGATTATTCACAAGGCTTCTTTCATTCTGAGTTTTCCTCCTTTTTGATTCATGAAATGATAAAAGCTTCTTTTACACTTAGATTTCTGAGCTTTCAAGCCATGACAAATTGCTCATCCTTCCTGCTGTATTGACATGTATGAGGATAGCTGTGCTTCTTTGAATTCACTGCACTTCCTTTCTTATTTTTTTGTGTGCACCCTGACTATCTCTTTGCATTCAACCCAATGTTCTTTAGCAGCCACCTTAATGAGGATGAATAATTTTGTTAGGTAAGCATTAGAAATATTTAAATTTCATGTAACTATACCAAAATACTCTTTGATTCTTGCTATTGTGTCTGGGTTCACTCCTTCATCTGTCTGCTTTATATTGCTGGCAGGTAGCTCAAGGCACCGTCTGGCATACTTCCGTCTCTAGGGATCTTCGATAAATGTGTGTGTGGGTCTGATGAGTCTGGTAGAGGGGGATTAACTTAACCCCCACCCGAGAAACGCGAGTGTACTCACTGTCAGATAAGAAAAAAAGACGAGTGTGGTGGCCCCAGGTGCAGAGAAGAAATCTATGCATAATAAAGAAAGGAGATTAGAAAGCTAATTCAATTACTGACTTCTGCTCTGTTAAAAGGCGTTGCAAATAGAGAGAGATGAAGGAGGAGACAGGACTCACTTCACAAATGGAAATTTCTAATTTCTTTTGACAGAGCGATGTGCAGCTTTGTACAAATGTTGAAGGTTATATTAATTCATTATCATGTAGCTTCTTCATACTGCTCCTTTTAGGCAAATGTTCTCTCTTTTTAAATAAATCCCTTGAACTTTATATCACCTATAACAATTGTAAGCACCTTCTGCTCTTTTATATAATATTCTACAAGACACAGATTTATAAGTTTTATAAATCTAACACGAGCTGCTCACAAAGACAACAAAGTTGTTCATAGTTTAGCCACACTATGACTGTTTAGATTGAACCTGTATAGTGCCATCTAAAAATTCCAATTCTAATACATAAAATCCTTGTTTTTATTCTTAAAATGTCTGAAATTTCACAAATACTTTCCTAAATGTAACTCTTGTCCAAAGAGTGGACCAATATATCCTCAGAGCAGTTTGCAGTCACTCATCATGGGCATAAATGTTATTTTTTTCTGGGTTTTTGATGATGCACTTGGAATGATGGTAAAACATCTTACTTCACTAAGGTAAATTTTTTTGCATATTTTCTCTAAACCCCATTAACCCATGTGTTAATGGGGTACATGATACATCCATATAGTACATGTACAGTCATGTACTATGGCTGTACAAGTCAGGTACAGGCATAGTTTTTGACTGCATTAAGTCTGGTTGTTGCTGTGGGATAAAAACTGTTTTTGAGTCTATTGGTCCTAGTAGTCATAGCTCTGTACCGTCTTCCCATTGATTTCCTTGCACAGACCTGGCTTTTAGGCATAGTCCACATGTCCATGTATATGATGTATATGATGGGAGAGCTTTCCAAACACTTATGTTAGCTTGGTTTATCTATCCCAAGAGAAATTTTAATGTATATTTGGGATTATTTTTTTCTATCACTAAAACCTTTCTCTGCAAAGCATTTGGCTCGTCATTGTTTGCTGGTGGAAATTTTTTGTCATGTTTGAAGATGCCAATTTTGGAGAAGAGGGCTTTTCTTTGACCAGCAACCTCCCATGTGATGTGAAATTTGCTTCACTGTGGACAGTGGAGGGATAATTCTGTTGCTTCCAATTTATGATACACTTGAGCCTTGATGGTTCCTGATATGATATGATTATGGCATAATTCCCATGGGAAGCAGAAAGCTGTGTAATGTTGATCTTATTTTCTTTCTTATTATGCAAAATAAATCAGGTTGAATTTTTACTGATTCTTTCAAGATGTTTTTTTTTCTCTCTCAATACAGTCATTTCATACATCACAATAAGGGTTCTAAAAGTTAATATTCTGTTTTGTATCATGTATTTTACTCTGCACTTAATATGTATTTAACCATGCTCTACCACTTCTGAATAGTACCGTCAAGCAGGCAGGTATTTTCATGCACCAGGGTGCATGTGTTATGTGTTTGTTGTCCCAGTGCAGTCGGGTACTGGGTGTTGTAATGTTTGCATCAGACACCAGATTTGATCATACTTGTCAATTACACAACATCACAATTGCAACGTCAAGCCCACTAGCCCCTCAGTCGTCTTCACCCTCCACCTCATGGCTCTAAGCGGATGGAATTTTCTGGTAGATTGCGAAGCCTGGCAGAGCATGTTGCAGCAGGTGAGGGCAAAGGCTGTTGTTGGAGGGAATTAGCTGTAGCTGCTGTTGGTGTGTGACTGTGACGGCCTCATTCCTCAGAGGCAATCCCACAGTCACATTCATTTCTTTGCCCTCACATCTCTTTCCTCCAATAACAACCGACAAATAGGAGTGTGTGTGCTACACTGTAATTTTCACTCACTGCAGACGGTGTTTACATCTATTCATTCATCGGCGCTGGAAATTAAATCCTCTTTACTCGCTATCATCTCTCATTGTTAGGAGATGTCCTGACAGATTGCTGAGCCCTATTGTATGTCTGTCATGTGTTGTTAGTGTCGAAGGGTGAGACTCTGTTTTTGCTAATTAATCCTGTTACCAGTTGTTCATTTGGAGGGGTTTATGTTAAACATTTTAAAAGAATTCAGATACACACATGGTTCCGATAAAGCAATGGAGCTCCACTTTGAAGTTTTACAGCAGCATATTTAATTAAATAATGATTACTTTTGCTCAAACAATACCTTGAACAATTTTATCCATAATATTTATCACCATGGTAATCTTCCTTGTGCTTTTTTCTTTTTAATTTTTTTAGGAGCAAAAATAAGTTGGTCTTTTATAGCCAATTAGAAAACCAGACAAACATCTGCTACCTACCAGATGTGACAGTTCTCACGGGTGTTTAAGGAACACTTGATTTGATTATTAAATGGCAGATGGGGTTTCAAGCACGTACATGATAGTCACACAGTCAGATTAGGTTTCTTCCTTTCCACCTATATTTATATGAACTTGGCTGTGTGCTTTGAATCTTTGTCCTGCTGTACTTGAGTTTAAGGTCATGAACTGTTGGCTGAACATTCTCCTTCAGAATTTTCTGGTGGAGAACAAAATACATGGTTCCATCAATTCAGCAAGTTGCACGGGTCCTGAAGCAACACAACTCCAGAGAAGACCATCATATTAGCACAACTATGTTTTTCAATGTGATTATTTTTTCTGAAATATTGTGTTTAAGACAAAACTAACAGGACAAACTCTTTTCAAAACTTTCCAGTTTTTCCTCATCTTAAAGTTCATAAAGATTTTTTTTTTTTTTTGCAAAGAATGGTATTTGTGTTCTTTTGGGTCGGCAGTGGTTTTCAGCTTAGATCTATCCCATGGGTGGTATTCTTACCTGGTCTCTTTTTTATTGTACAGTCATGAACACTGGCCTTACTTCAGACATGAAGTCTGCAGTGCTTTAGATGTTGTTCTGGGTTATTTTCTGACTTCCTAGATGAGTTGTCAAGGCACTTGCAAAGACACCTCAGATTCCTCTTTGACTTTCTAGAGTTCACTTACTTATTTGTAATGAAGTTCATGTGCAATGTGAATCCGAGGAGCAATTTACATTTTTACTTGAAGTCTAGGGTCTGGACCCTTGGCTATTGAGAAACGATTGCTTGCTGGAGGCGTGGACTCTGTTGAAGTTTTCAATTTTACCCAGTCGCTGACGTTTGGCCGTGTGTGATGCTACAGTTTGACCCTATGAAAGCTTACTGGAAATTGCCTGGATTGTAAACAGCTAACCTCTACTACGAAGAGAGAAGTGCTGAGCCAAACGAGATGGCTGTTGATGTTAATTCAGTATTTGGAGCCTTGCCAACATGGACTGAACGGCTTCGTTCACTTCCTATGCTGCCATTGCTAAAACTTTAGGCAGACTACAATTCTAAAACAGCGCAGAAAATTGCTTTCATTGTCCTCAACTTCTCCTTCTGTTGGCTCATTGGCCCTGTTCAAATTCTACCAGAGAAATCCAGCTCAATGGGAAAAAGCCCAGATGGAACACTAAAGGGAGATCAAACAGAACTGCATAGGAAGGCTACTACAATACATAAAAAAAAATGTTCTGTAGAATCTTTGTCAGGTGTGCTTGTTTTGAGTCCAACAGAAAATAAAGAATGTTAGCATGTATCCCTAATGTTGTCATTGAACTCAAAAAGTGTGTCATTGGACAGCTGGTTATTGTGTTTATAGATATAGTTGCAATGCATGTAATAAACTGGGAAAAAACAAGTTTTTATTATTTGGTCTGCTGATTACTGATCAGAGCCAATGAAGAGAAAACTGTCAGATCCTGATCTCTGACTGACAAATTGCTGAATTTCTACTTTAAATTATTTCTGTCAAAAAACTTAGAAACTTACTTTGTTTTTACATTGTTAAAAAAAAGTCCTTTAACTAAGGTCAGAGTTTTTCTTTGTTTGTTTTTTCTTTACCATTGTGCAGAACTGTATGTTGATCAAAAAGGCAAATTAGTTTTTGGTTTAGACAGTGCAGTGACTTTTAGAGAAGATTTTTGTATATATTGATGGTTAGTGGTATTTTAATTTTAGGCATGAATGAAGTCTAATACCTTCAGATAAAATTGTGTATTGTAATTTTATAACTCGGTTTTTACTTGTTGCCCAATTAATAGTTGATGTTTTATTTAACAAGAACATTTTGCAGTTAAATTTGTAAAGAGATTGTAAAGAAAATGTTCATTACAGCATTCAGATGCCAAATTGTGAGATAATGTTCATGCTTTAAAGTCCTGGTCACGTTAAAGAATGCCTATACAAAAAGATATGTTTAACCTTAACACCAGCAGTTTTTCACAGCACAGTCTGAAAGTTGGATCACAAAATATGTAACCTTTGCACATGCAAAAGCTGTGTGATGTAGGAGCAGCTTCTCAGATTGATAACGTTTGAAGCTACAGACAGAGGGGATAATACAGAACATCTGTCTATGATCTGTGGTATGACAGAAATCTGAATGCAAGTCAAACAGCAGCAGCAGAGATGTTGAGTCAGACTGTGGTATTGCTGGAATGTTTTCTAACTATTCTGGAATTTTGGATTGTATTTGTCTGTTGCCACAGCTATGTGCAGTTCACATTGCATAAGAGAACTGCATAAAACAGCAAAAACAACGCTGTGAAGACAACACGGTGTGGTTATCAGTCTAAAAAAACAGATATATTTCTCTAATTGTTCCTAATGCACTTCATGGAGATTAGAGTTGTTAGTATTTGCTGTTTTTACAAACTCCCTCTTGTTCTATGTTTAAAAAAATAAATAACACACTGCAATGCTGGCAGGCAAACATGCCACATGTGTCAGCAACACAGCTGGCTTCATTTACTTTAATCTCACTGTGCCAGAAGAAGACCACGGGTACTTTAAAATGTCTGTCTCTTCTTTGCAGCTGTATTGATGCAGATGATAATGCCAAGAGGGAGAGAAAAGGCACCACAGAATGTATTTTTCTTCCTACCAAACTTTCGATCAAGTGTTTTTTTTATTCCTTTTTAGGTGTATTGTACAGTAATTGTTAAAGAACACAGTCATGGTACTTTGGGCACAAGCATCAGTGAGAGTAGATAAATCACTTAATATAAAGTGGTTAAATAAGTACTGAACATGACAACTCAACTAATCCATGCTTAGACAATTAGTCCACAAATTAAGTTATAGATAAAACATTTGAGTGACAGGGAATAAGCATAAAACACACTTACAGAAATATATTAAACGCTTGCTTTGTAATGAAAACTTCAAGATGTTTTCTACATGGAGAAACAAGTCACCTTGCCTTGCTCCAATGTACTCTTGAGCCATTTTTTTTAAGTCAAATTGTCTTCAAATCTTGAATGTTCTGGGGATCTTTGCTATACATTCTGAGCTGTAGTTCTTTCCTTACACTTTCCATTGGATACAAGTCAGGTGGTCAACTTGGTCATTCTAGGACTTCTACTTTCTTTCTCTGAAATCAGGAATTTTCTTGGCTGTGGGTTGGGAATTCTTGTCTTGCTTCAAAATCCTTATGTTCAGAGATCAACATTCTTATCAAAAATGTCGATACATTACATAATTTTTTCCATCCATCCTTCCTTTAATTACATGAAGTCTGTCAGTAACATATGCTGTATAATGTGAACACACACTATGATTTTCTCATCTGCAAACTTCTCTTATGGCATGGTGGTTTTGGGGGATATGCAGAAGCATTCTTCATCCAAACATGGTGTGTGCAGTGACATCCCATTAGTTCAGCTTTGGCCTCATTTGACCAGAGTATATTCTTCCAGTATTTCACTGGCTTCTCCAAATGTTTTGCATCAAAAGTTAAAGAAGCCTCACCAAGCTTTTTCTTCATTAATAGAGCCTTGCGCCATTGTGATTGAGTGGCTTCTGTCCCTGATAAAAACTGCTATTTACAGGTCTTTCTGAAGCTCTCTCCAAGTGCTCCTTTGCTCTTGCAGGAGGCATTTGGTTTATGGTGAAATCATGTTCTTTCCACTTCCAGATGACGGCTGCAATAGGGCTCACTTGAACATTCAGACATTTAGAAATGCAGCTATAGCCATTGTCATGATTATATTTTGCAACTGTAAGACTTTTTTGTGAAGGTCTCCTTTCTTTTACCAGTTACACCACTCTGTGCAATACTTTGGTAATGGGAAACTTTATTTGGACATAGTATCAGGAATTTTTTTTTTTTTAATAGAGAAATTGCAGCTGGTTTGTTGGCTTTCTTTGTCTTTGTGCAGATTATTTTATTCATGTGTTTAATAATTATTCCCTGTGTCATTCCAGATCTTTTACCCATATCTTCAAGTATGGATTAAAAGGCTTTGATTTCTCAGTATGTGTGGATTACTTGGGTAATCCACATCAACATCACGTCAACATTTGGTGTGTCTTTTAGGGTGGAATGACGCAACATCCAGCCTCAGTAGGGAAAAAAATGAGAATTTTTCTGTTTATCCATTAGAAAAATGGAGAATAAGAATAATGTTGACATGTTCAATACTTATTTTACCCACTGTACAATCATGGATAATAGGGGTCACATTTCAGAATTTCTGAATCCATATATGTACCCATTCAATACATTAGAATGTTATTGACTAACCTAATACATTTTTAAATTATTTCACCTATAAGGTTAAAAGATATATATACCAAACTCTGTTTAACTTTATGGCCACCTGTATAATAATATGCTGGTAGTTTGTTTTGTTACCTACATAGCCCTGACCCATTGAGGCATGAACTCCATTTGACTTCAGCAGGTTTGCTATGCTATCTGGCACCAGGATTTTAGTAGCAGATCTTGTAAGTCCTGTTATGGGTGCGGTGGAGACCTCCATGAATTGTACTTGTTTGTTCAGCTCATCTCAGATATTTGGTTGGACTGAGATCTAGGGAATTTAGAGTCAAGTAACACTCAAACTCATTTGCACATAAGGAGCAAAGGTTGGCAGAAGGGACATGAAAACCTTCACTGTTCCTTCTGTAACACTTTTGATAGACCACTGCAGACTGCGAACAGCCCACAAGAGCTACAGTTTTGGAAAAGCTCTGACAGTCATTTGATCAGACACATTTTTTACAGTATTTCAGACTGCTAGTGTTGAAGGTTAAAATTTCTTGAGTAAGTGTGAATCAGTATGTGTCAAACTATCACAGACCTGAAGAGAATCCAAACAGAAACAAATATGTTAAACACAGTAATAAAAGTGCTTTTTAAAAAAAGGTGCATTTTTGAGACCCGTTTTAGATTAATATACAAACTGACAGAACTGTTATTTAAGCTTTGGTGCAGTGGATGCTTTAGTCATGAACTTGTCCGTTTTTCATGCTTCCAGTTAAAATGAGCTGTGAAGGAACTGGGAAGTTGTTATTTTTATCACTTTTGTAAATCAATCAAAGCTAACATTAATATCCTCTACCTGTTGTGTGTTTTTCCTAGAGGGGTGAAACTGAACTGAACCACCTACAGATTTTGGGCCTTTGGTATTCACCTCTGCAAGTTTTCTTTGTCAGCCTGTCTGTCCCCCCTACTATTGTATTGCTTTAAGATAACTATCATATCCGTAAGCTTCAGCAAGAACCTTTTTTCAAGTTCCATTTAATTTACCAAACAGCTGCTTAGAACAGTCTCCAAAGGTAGACGTACATATGCAATGCTCATAGAACGGAGAAAGGTGAAGCATAAAAAACACGAACAGATATGTAAATATGTCAACAAGAGCAGAGAGGAATAAAAGCTTTCTTTTTTAGGGTGGAATGACGCAACATCCAGCCTCAGTAGGGAAAAAAATGAGAATTTTTCTGTTTATCCATTAGAAAACTTATTTGCGAATGTATTTGGTAAAGCTGTTTAGTTGGAACAGTCAGTTCTGTCCAAAAATCAACCATAGACTCATGATTTGTGGTGAAGTTGGAGAATTTGGTTGTAAGTCTTCTTGTTGACATTTGATTCAACATTCTTAGGTCTGAAAACTTCACTTTTGATTTCTCCAAACATACCTTCTTGTCATTTTGGCCCCACAGTATTATGCTGCCATCACCATGCTAGACCATTGGTGCAGTGTTCATAGGTTTTAAAGCATGACTAACGTTCTTATCTTTAAGCCCAAATAGCTCAAAAAATAGCTCTGTGTTTTGTTTTTTTTTTGTTTTTAAGTTTACATTAAGCTTCCTGAATGGCCTTCTAAACTGAAGGATTATACCTAACAGCCAGAAGATGAACGACTTTGAATGAACTCTATAATTTCAGAATTAGGCTAGAAATGTGTTGAAAAAGCTAAGACACATTTAAATAAATATTTACTGGGGTGTATGTATATATTTAAGTCTGAAAGTATGACCCTGTTGAGGGTAGCACTGCTTCACTCTATACAGCCTACAGGCTCTTTTTAAACCAGGCAGAACAAATACTTTTTATGTACAATTAGATAAGAAGCTATGAAAATGAATGATATACAGAGGTAATATATTATAAATGATGAGGTAATGAGACAATTAAACAGGTGTAAGCTAAAAAAAAAGAGCTTCAAATTTGCAGAAGGTACCTGGATAGGCAACAGAATTTGATGGTTACCTATTCAGCGTTATGTGATATTTTTGAACAATGTACAATGATCCCGGTCTCTGTTGTTTTTGTTGCCCCTGCTGTTGCTGATTCAAACTTGTCTCCTTTTGAAAGAAAAGCCAGTGTTTTCCTTGCTAGTGAGAACATCCAGCTGTGGTTAAGCTGAGCCTTTCTCACTCCCACTGGCCTTGGACTTGTTATCTCGACAGCTCTGATAGATTTCTCTTTGTTACGCTTGTTCTCTCCTGGGTTTCTTTTCAACTCTTGCCCTCTCATTCAGATGGAGCTGCAAGCTTTTACAATAAACATGACCACTGTACATTTTATTCAAAATCCCTTACTGTCACACATCTGCACAATCAAGGAATAAATCAAATTTTTAAGCAACCACTCAGCAACTTGTGTACTCCTGCAACGATTCCATACAAAAGAGGAAATGTAAACTGATATATCCAACAAAGGTGTCAGGAATGTCTTTCACTTTGCTCAACAAATATCATCTTGCTCTAATACTTTAAGTTGCTAAAAAGTTTGCCATTGTGTTACCACTGAGCTTTGCACAGTCATCTTTTGTGACTTTTTAGAACACAAAATAGTCTCAGTTCAAGGAATTGTCATATTTTTACTGTTAAAACAGAAACAAAACAGATCTTTAATTCAGTGATGGCTAATTTTATAAATATGTTATGTTTTAAGTGAAAAGGATTTCCCCAGTGTTAAATTTTGAACTTTCTCATGAGTGCTTGATCCTCAACTGAAACCGCAGGTAATAAGCTTTACTGTGGCTTTTTTGCATACTAGCCTGTGAAAACATGTGAACCTAAATATAACCTTTAGTAACTTTTCAGAGATTTTAACATGATGAACATACAGCAGTTCACTGCCGGATCCACCTGAACTGCCATGTAAATTTGCTTTAGCATTGAATATGAATGACAGGGCTTCTGACTCTTCTAAAGCTTGAATATTCCTCTTTTAAAAAGTGAATAAAATGTTTAGTATTCTTTTTTATATTTTGACACAAGCAGAAACCTCAGTGCATTTTACTCAGATTATATGTGACCAACACAAATAAGTGCATAATTGTGAAGTTTAAAGAAAATGATGATTCCTCCTTACTTTAGACATGATTACCCCATAATAAGATTCTCCCACCTGGGCTGTGGTTCTATGCAATTTATTCGGTGATATCATAGTAAAGGGGGTTGAATGTGAATGGACACCACACTTTTCAAATTCATGTTTCTTTTTAAATAGGGGAAAGCCATGTTTACCTTTCCTTTCACTTTACAATTATGTTTGACTTTGTGTTAGTCTATACCATAAAGTCCCAATAAAATACTGCAAAGACTGTGTCTTAAACATACAAAAAAAAATAGCAAGTTCAAGAAATATGAATGCTTTTACTGTATGTATATGGCTTTCAGTTTTGGCCTGATAATTATGGAGCTACTTAATGATTCATAATGCCATGCAGACACCTAAATTGCAGCTTGTTTAGTAAAACATGCTTATGAGTTTGGTTCACCATCAGGACCTTTTATGAAGATGATATCCTCCATGTTTCAGTAAATCATGGTGCTTCACATTTATCTCCTTTACATTGAAAGCATTCCTTGACCCACTGTTTTAATGAAACAGATCACAACTGCGGTCCACCTCAATCCTGCAAAGTTCAGCCATTCCTCAGAGCCTATTTGAGCGTCCTGGAAACTTATTTCACCTTGTTCCTCCACAGTGCCAACCTCTGCTGCTGCCTTACCTCTCCTCCCACTCCTCACGTCCGCCTCTGTCTCCTTTCTCCTCCCCTTTTCCATCTATCAACAAGTACACATTCTCTCTGCTCTTACACATATTCTGAATGGTGTTGTCACTGCTTGCTGATCAGCCTTCCCCAAGGAAAGAACATGAAGAGGCGGGGGTGACGGCAAGCTTGTCAGAGTAGGCCTATGGGAACATAATAGTGGCTCCTCAAAGGTCTGCCCAACTGTCTTGCTGTGCTTACAGGAAACAGCCTGGCTGTCACTGTTTTGCCATGATCTCAGTGACACTGTTTGAGCAGCACAGACATCTGTTTTCCACCCATCAGGTAAGGTTTTTTTTTTTGTTTTCCTTTAACTTGACACAGATGCATTATAGGGAAGAATCCACTAAACTCCTGATCTCCTTTTTTTTAAAAATCATAACTGGCTGGGATTTAGCATTATATGGTATATGATGTTTCTACATGAGGAGACTTGTTCAGGACCTCTCTGCTGAAAATTGAACTGGAAGCTTTTCTAAGTAAGTTGTGGTCTGGCCTTGGCAGTCAACACACCCAGCTCATTTTCACCCTGTGACTTCTTGTTTTCATTTAAATCTGCTTCGCATTCATCAAGGAATAATGAGAACCTCTTTGCATATGTTTTTCTTCTTTTTAACAGAAGGGTTTCTTAGAGGGAACTCTCATTGCCTTCACACTTCAAATTCACCATGTAGGGGCAAGTTTCTTGGAGGATTGCAAGCAACTGTTTATTTACTTCTTATGCAATGCTCCAACAAAGGAAATCAGAGTGTATGCATATTTAATGTAGCATTGTCAAAGACACTTTGTGTTTTGCTTCAACTGGAAAGCGAAAGAGAGATTCAGTTTGAATGTGAGTTTGTGAGGGCTATGCTTAAGGAACTGCTAGTTTTCCTTCTGGAATAACAGAGCAAAAATCACTTTTTTGTGTTGCTCTTTGGGATTTTTCACATGTACTTTAACAGTAGTGGTTATAATATAGGAGGAATCTTATTTCATAGGTTTTGCAATCAAAACTTAAGAGGCTTAACTTGCTTTTGAAGACAAAAGGCAGTTTCTTTTGTATATTCTGAAAGTTTCCAGTTTCAGTTGCCCTCTTATCACATCTCAAAATGTTCTCTGAGAAAAATGTTGGTGGTTGAACAAGATGATAAACCTCTGTATAGGCAAGCTAAAGCAACCCAGTGTTTGATTTTCCACATGTAGTTTGGCGGCCTCGGAAACTGTCAAAGATCAGTCTGAAAGGACGGGCTAATGAAGGGGTAAGGTGGATGTTAACCGCAGTCGACCGGGGACATCTTCCGCTCTAATGAATGGTGTAAAGTGTGATAAATCACCCGCTGTGGAAGAGAAGTAAGGTTCCTCTGAGCAGTGACGTCACTGCTCATATGTGAAGCAGATCCAGACTTGAACAGTTGAGCCTGGGCCAGATGTTGAGTTTAATTTCCCTACATACTCTTGGCTGGATTGACATGTAATACACTGTACATGAACACTGTGACTTTGGTAATGAGAGATAACTGCAGGAAACATTCAAGAATTAAGTTAAGAAATTCATAACTATGAAGCTGAAGGAAAGGGATTTTTTGTTTTAAATACTACAAACAATAATCTGAAAGTAATCAAGTACATTTATATCCTCCCCATTCCCCCATCCAATTTGATATTCCTAAATAAAAAAAATCCAGTCCAGCCATTTGCTGGGAAGTCATCTAATAAATAAATTTCAGTTGTGTGTTATTTAAACATATTAAATACAGCTGTTCCTTCAAGGTGTTTGCTAGATGACATTAGTGAACATGCTGACCAAAGAACACATTAAACAGGACAAGCATACCATTTTTGAGACATTTAAAGGGGCGGTGACATCACTGTATAATCTATTTCGTGTAGTTGATATTGCTGCATATGTCAAGTCTCCAAAGAATTTCATTAAAAAAAATAAATAATGTCACCTTTTTGTAGGGGTTGTTTTGGCAGGCCAGATTTCCCTCCTCAGTTAAAAGGGTTGGGTACAGTAACGATATGTGGCTCTACCTTGTTGACTTCACTCTGATTGGTTCTCAATATTTACATTTCTCTCCTCCCTTTTTCTATAGTCAGTAAAATGCACTGAACATAGTCTCAAATTAGGTTTATAATTGTGTGATACTTCCCCATAAACTAACTTCAGTCGCTCTTTTCTGATTTTCTCATCCTTTGGGAGTTTTGAGCACCCTTGGACACAACAGCTCCCCATTTTAGCAGCCATCCTCCTCTCAAGTGGAGTGGCCAGACATGCTAGCGCAACTTAGCCCTTAAATTAGCCGGTGTATCAGCTATAGGGAGGAGGGAAGGGAATGGCTGTTTGCTTGATGGTGTGCCGTAATTGGAGAATATGAATTACGTAGAAAGATAACCTACATAGAAAGTTAAACCATTCTCTGATTCATCCATTTTTGAGCAAAGAAACAAAGCTGACTGTCTATGAGCAGGGCTTTTGATACCAACTTTGATACCAACTCTTGACATTCACACAGCCTCATCAGTGCACAACAGATCATATTATAACCCCAAAACCACAGAAGAATGAAATTTGTTGTCATGACCCCTTTAAAGCAGAGTTAGAGCATTGTTCAATCCACCATATGAATATATGTAATATCAAGAAAATAGCACTGAAAAGTTAGCAAGACAAAGGTGTCAAACCAAAACTGAGCCAGGAAAGCAGAACTCTGAAAGAGCTGGAGGGTTCCACAAGTTTACTAAATTGCAGAATCCAAGTCTCCTTTTGAGTACAAGTTGCTAGATGATAGTGGTATTAATGAAAGAAAAAAAAAAAAAAAAAAAAACCAAAAAAAAAAAAAAAAAAAAAAAAAAACAACCCATGGTTAATGCATTGTTAGATTTGCACATAATGTTTTTAATTTTAGGAAGTTTTTAATTTGTCTGCATCTTTAAGGGGTGAGATTTTAGGGTGAAAAGTGGTTACCTCCTTCAACCATCTCTGTTGGCAGTCCAAATTTGAACCATTGTTGATTTGTGAATGCAGGACGTATAAAAATTATTTCAAGGGTCAAAAATAACCCATTTGCCTCACTTTGGAGAACCCTAGTTTAGATCAAAACATGTTCATGTGTTAGAATTGACAAGTTTAAGCCTTGACCTAAGTCCTAATTGCAAATTTGTCAAATGTTGAAAATCACTGTTCATGCACACTCTCTATCCAGTCTGATTTTAGCTTGAGTTACTTTGAAAAGGAGAATGGGGCAAAAAAATCTGGCTTTTGATTGACAAAGCTGGCAAAAAGGTCTGAGCACACATGCATGCAATGCCGTTTTTTTTTCTTTTTGTGAAAAATGTTGAAAAGCATCAATCATTTTCCTTCCACTGTTAATGTCAGTGTTAGTTTGTCATATAAAATCACAATAAAACATAGTTTGTTTTTGAGGTGACAAAATGCAAAAATGTTCAGATGATATGCATCATTTTAAAACTGTACCTGTTCTGTTAAGATGATTTTTCATATGTATTTGGGAATTGTCTCATCTGTTTAATTTCTGTTTCTTTTAGGCTACCAAATTGGTTATATTTTGGATTAAAAAACATGGCCATGTTCCATACAAAGAACAAATACCTATGGATTTACATGTTGAACTATGAGTAATTTAAAAGCAAAATAACAATGGAGACTCCACATGAGGCGAGTTTGGATAATCATCAGACGGCTTTGGACAGCATAACCTTTGCAACACAGGACCCATCCGCAGAAGATGAGGGTACTTCAGCAAAAACAGGTCAAAGAGGGGATGACCTTCTCCCTTTTGACCAAAGGCCCCAGTTGGAGCCAGATGGGGATATACATAATTTAAAGAAAAATTTTACCTGTGTCTGTTACAACACTATGGATCTCAGAGAGGCAGTGTGTTTTCAAAAGCCTGAACAAGTCCTTCTGGGTGCAGCTCCTGGAACATCTCAGCTTCTTGTAGAAAGGTATCCCTCCATATCACATGCTTCAAATGAAAGCTATTGCTGTGACCTTTCACCTCCTGGTCATGCAGCAGAAGTTCAGTTAAACCAAGTTGCTCAAAAACAGCCTCATCATTCTCTGGACCTTTATTCTAGACGTATGCAAAGATACTTTAAGGTGCTAGGGCCAAATTCAAATGGATCCATCATCGGTCAGGCCTGCGCTTCCACACTTGAGATCCCTGCGAACCTGATTCCTAAAATCTCTCATTTACCACATGTGAAGCAAAGACCAAGCACAATCACCTTCTCATCATGCACCGGCTCCTCTTGTATCAACAGCCATTCTTCTGGCTGTGACAGCTCTGATGGAGAGGTATTGTCAGAGGAGGAAAAAGACAAAGTTGATTGTAACCATGAGGATTTTGGTGAGGGGGAAGATGATGAAGTGTTCTTAAAGAGGCCTCACAGTAAAGATCGCTCCATGTCTAAGAAGACACAGAAGAAACGAGGTTGTGTGGGACCACAAGTAGAAACTGTGTGCAGACCCAGCACCTGTGGTTATGAGACTGAGGAGGACATAAGCAGCAAGGAGGTATGCTTTTATCAACTCAACACATTTCTTTAAACTTACAGTGGCATGTAAGAGTATTCACACCCATGGAGCTTTTCTCTATTATGTGATGCACCATCCACAAACATGAACATGTATGATCATTTGCCATTAAACAAAATGTAAAAAATTATTTCATGCAATTAACACACAACCAAAGAGATAACTCTGACTGCAAAACTAAACCTTCTGGCTTTAAAATTAGTCAAAATATTTAGAAACATTTAAGATAAAAATATAAATTAAGTTATTTTACATTATTTGAGCTGACGTAACTTCTATTGGTTCTTAGAAGACACCAATATAGTCATGTTATCATTGCACAGAGATAAGACATATAAATGTGTAAAAGTGCACAAACTTCCCATTTGTAAGTGAGAGACAGATCCAGGAGGAATTCAAACAGCTTCTGCTTTATTTCCTCTCCCACAGCTGGGGGATGAGTTTGATAGAGCACATCGGACCACATTAGCGTTGAACTTCACCTTCCATTTCTGAACTGTTTCCCTTCTCTCCTCCCTTTTTCTTTGAGGTGCATCCGTGTGTCCTTTTCGCATGACCTCCATTCCTGGTTTTTTATTGCCTATTTAAAAGCTTACATGAGCTTTCATAAGCCTGCTGTAATCCATTATATATATGCTTTGTTACGCCTTGAGGGAACATAGCCAACAACACATACCTGCCATGCTTTTCATCACAGTGAGACGTAATGCACTGGTACATATTAACCTCTCTGTCCGGTGATAGTACATTGAGATAATACTGGCTGTACGTGCAAATGACACTCAGCTCTGAATGGGTTGTTTTGGAAAGGACAGCAAGAATGCAGGGAATCCAGGGAGTGTGTTGTAAATATTATCAAAAGGAGTGCAGTAAATGCTTTCCATACCATCACACCACATACCATGTTATTGCTTGGTAGGCTGAGATGCAAAGCTAAAGAGAACAAATGTTGCATTATTTTAAAGGAGTACTAAATTCTTGAGTTATTTATTTTTAAAAGATAAGATTTTTTTTTTCAAACATAAAAACAAATATGGTAAAACAACAAAGAGGGTCATGGTATCACTGGAGGAGCAGCATAGGACCACTGCTCAGGTGAGAGCTTTTACTTGGACTCTCCATAAATCTGGTCTTTATGGACAAGTGGTAGAAAGAAAGTCATAAGAAATCCTGTCTACAGAAGCACAAGGCCCTCTTATCAATGAAGATAAAAGGGCCTTGTGTTTTGCATCTCCATGCAAAACACTCCTTTCTTCAAGGGGGGCAAGGAAGTTTATCAGAGTTGATGGGAAAATGGATGGAGCTAAATACAGGGCAATGCTGGAAGGAAACATGTTAGAGGTTAGAAATGACTTGAAACTACTTTCCCGAACGACAATAACCCTGATCATACAGTTGGAACTACAAAGGCATGGCATCGATCAAAGCATATTCATGCATTAGAATGGCCCAGTCAAAGTCCAGGCCCAAATCTAATTGGGAATTTGTAGCAAGACTTGAAAATCAATGTTCATGGATGAGATCCATCCAATCTATGTTTTACTAATTTTGCAGAGAGCAGCTGGTGAAATTTCAGTCCCTTGATGTTGCAAAGGTGGCACCGACAAACCCCAAAGAATTTTCAGCCTCAATTACAGTGAAAGTTGGTTTTGCAAAGTATTTACTTAGGGCATGTCACATGTTTATCTCTTATTTGTAAAGACATTTGAAAGCCGTGTTTCCTTTTCCTTCCAATTTACAAATACGCACAAATTCAAGTTGGTTTAGCACAAAAATTTCAGTGAAATACACTGAAGGCTGCAGTTATAAGGGAGCAAAATATGAAAAAGTTGAAATGGTATAAACAAAATAATAAAATCAACACTGTTTTCAACAATAAGTTGGGAGAACTTAAAAATCTATTTTTAAAAGGCAGTAACAAGAATATATGCTTCAGCATGCCAGGATTAAAGTAAGAACATATTTTATAAGTCCAGAAACACACTGATCTCATATGTTTGATTTTAGTTTTTTGTATGAAAATTTGAGATAATTTCTAAAATACAAACTGTGAATGCAGTTGTCACCATTAACCATGTGAGGGCACTATATGCACAAGGTTCCCAGTTGGTCATCTAACATCTCTCTTAACAGTTAAGCTCACATATGAATAAAACAAACACACATATCATTCATGTATTTTCTTTCTTCCTCCCATACATGGCTGTGTTCACATGCTGCTTTGCACTGCAGGGTTTTACCAATGTAATTTATTCATTGAAGCAGCCAGGTAGCCCATGCCCTTTTCGCATGACCGGTTGCTACATTGGGATACCTCCATGGTGATCTCTGGCACTCTCAGTGGGTGGCACAGACTAGGCACTGAGCCCAGAGCTCACACACTTAACTTCTCATTTCCATCTCAAAGCCTCTATGCTGGGGTTCCACAATGTGTCTAATTTGTGCTGATAAAGTTATAGTCTCTTCGCTTTTTGTCATCCCCTGAAGATAACACTGCATCTGTCTCATGAAATGACTCACACCAGCTCAGTTCCCATGGTGGTGGGCCTTTGCGCAACTCACAGGGCCAGATATAGAGGCAAAGGAACAGAGAAATGAACTGAGGGAAGAGTCTCACTTGAGCGTCAAGGCCCCTTCTGGAATTTGTCTCATTCTGAGGAGAAGTGTCTGCATTCCCAAACAGCACCTTGAGGGGATGTCACTAAAAAGATACTTTGTGAGTGCCTTCCAGATTTCACTTGAGTAAGAGCCAGAAAACAGGGCATCTGTTTCTGTTTGTCTGACACGAGAAGTTAATTAGCAGTCCGGCTCACAAGGTCCTCAGCTTCCTCTTTTTATATGTTTTCAAGCATTTTCTTGGAATCTTGAGCTTGTTTCCCTCCCAGGAAGTGTTGTGAAACATTTCTATTTTAACGCCTTGAATGAAAGAACTGAAATAGATAAAAATGCTGCAGCATCACTTCAAAACGAAATAAATCTCTGTATTTTTATTCTGTTTCTCTTATTTTGGGCATAGTTTGTTCTGTTCTCTAGGGAGGAGTATGAGGATCCTTTTTATTTGTAAAGCAGACACAGAGGTTTGAACTGTCTAAACACACTGTCAAACATTTTACATTCCCTAGTCAGCACTGAGCTGGAAAGATATACACAGCAAAATGGGGAAACTTTATTTTTTTCCTCTTGGTGACCCAGAGTGATCCTTTAGACCTCAGAGTGCACCAGGGAACCAGCCAAATTTAGACCATTCCTTAGAGATTGAGTGGAAGGAGGTACTTTCTCTCAGTGCTCGCTCAGTCAGCTGACCCTCGGTGGTCATTGGGGTGAGTGATGCCTGGAGTCTGGTCTGTTACATCCTTGCTGTTTAAAGATAATGGAATAGGTTAATGTGTAATAAGACTAACAATATGGTTAAAACTTAGTGCTTATTGAAGAGTGATTTGCAGTTTGTGGAAAACAGTTTAGGGTCACACATGTAGGAAGTAGTATTTAGGAAGACATATTCTTGATGTTCCTCTTGCCAAAACAGTATAGCTTTACATTTGTGTAAAGATACAGTCTTTGGCCCTTAAATCAGCTATTTGCATGTATTTAGTGTCCTACTTTGACTGCAAGCATTTATACTTTCTCAGGAGTATTTTTTTTTTTCATTACAGCAGATGTTTCAAACATTATTTACAGGTATAGGATACAGTGCAAGAACATCATGAAAAAGCTTATTTCAGTATTTCAATTCAAAAAGTTACTCATTATTATACAGATTCATTACACACCCAAATTAAGTTTCTCAGAAAATGTATTACATCAGGCTGCGAAGAAAAAAAAACAAAACAGAAATGTTATGTTATGGCCATCAAAAGTAATGAGGAACACTGTTGACAGTCAAGCAGACAGTCAATGACACCTTCTGCAAGGACAGGAAACCTGAAATTGCTAAAGAAGCTGGCTGTTCAAAGAATGCCTTATCCAAGCATATTAATGGAAAGTTGAGTGGAAGAAATAGATGTGATGGGTAAAAGTGTACAAGAAACACTGATAATTGCAACCTTGAGATGATTCTGAAACAAGAGCTTCAAAAACCACTTCACGCATTTGTTTTGTTAAGCCATTCCTGAACTAGAGAAGAAATCTTATGACTAAAGAGAAAAGGACTACTGTTGCTTTGGCCTTTCTTTTTAGATGATAGTAAATGTTGCATTTTTCTTTGGAAATTAAGGTCCCAGATTGTGAAGGAAGAGAGAAGAGGCACATAATTCAAATTGCGTGAAGTTCAGTGGGATGTTTCCACATTCAGGGATTATTTAGAGAGCTATTTTATCTACTGATGCTTGTCGACTGTGCTTTATCATGTCTAAAGTCAGTGCAGCTGTCTAGCAAGAAATTTTGGATTACTTTGTGATTGCCTCTGCTGATGAGCTTTATGGAGATGCTGATTGTATTTTCTTGAAGAACTTGACACCAGCCCTCACTGCCAAAAAGTACATATACTTCCTTTATTGACCATGGTATCACTATGCTTTATTGACCAGCAAATTTGCCTGACATAAACCCCATTGAGAATCTATGGGGTTTATGTCTGGTTTCAAGTTAAGGAACACCAGATTCGAAAGTGAGATGACCAAAGATCATTGATGCAGCAACCTCCACAGGGGGCACTGCGGCTGGTTGCCTCCATGCCAGCTGTAAGCCCCAATCGTCACAATGAGCAGAAAACAAGTAAAATATACCACTCTGTGTCCAATGATTCTATGGAATTTATGAATTTTACATTTTGACTGAAATTACAGAAATAAACTTTTTGGTGATAGGGTATATTAGAAGTTAAGATTAGCCTGTAAAGTCATTCGATGGTACAACTTCTGACCTTGCAGGATGTAACCTGCTTCTCCTGACTGCAACACTGGATTAAATGAGATGAATCAAGTGGATTGATTTCACAGCAAATATATTCTTTGTTACTTCGAAGCCTAACTTTAGATATGAAAGAACTGCCTTTAATTTAAAAATGTAAGCATGCAAATAAATGTTACCTAAATATATGTCAGGGATGAACAAACACAAACACTGATATAATACAACCACTAGGCTAACAAAAACAACAAATTCTAAAATAATAATTGCCAATGAACTTTTTCATGTAATATAAAAGACTATTGCTTTGAAATAATACCTATATGCAGTAAATATTAATGCATACAGGATTTAATTATTTGCTAACAATGTCAGACAAGCAGAAAAAAAAAAAACACTACAAAACTATCATATTCCCTAAAGAAGTCGTTGTGAAGTCTAATTCCTGCCGTGTTTGCCTGACCTCTCTTATCTGATCCTCTCTGATTACCCATAGGAGTCTCCACAGGTCATGTCTCCATGGTCTGAGTCAATGAGCCAGCTCATGAACAAACTGGACCAGCTTAATCAGGACATAGAAGAAGCTCTGAGTGCAAGTTCATCACCCTCTGACACACCTTGCATTGCCTGCAAGAAGCAGGTGAGTGTCAAAAAACTATGGCATTAAATCTACTGTCACTGTGTGTTTAAAGTGGTTGGCCTTGTATTTAATAAGCATATAACCCATTGATAATACCATGTGCTGTGTGTTTTGTCTATAAGGACACAGAGGTTTAAATGGGTGTACCAGGACACCTTTTTTTTTTTTTTAAGAAACTGTCAGATCTCCATGGGTTAAATCACCATTAGGACTGCATTTTCAATGCTTTATGGTGTGCACACTGTCACGGTTGATGCTGCACACATTGCTGTGAAAGGTTTGCTGCATACTTGGTCATGGGTTTTAAACTTTCTTAAATCAATTTTGTTTGCTCTGCAGAGAGAAAATCCAGACAGATTATCTAGACCTACGAGCAGCTGGTGTTTGGAATTTCATGTCCATCTCCATTTCTACAAGTGTTGCAAATTATGTTGAAATTCCAGTAAGATCTGTGAATTCAGTCAACAGTCACTTGTAATCCCAGTACATGAAGGGGTACAGCTAGTTTCTCTCTTTTGGGTTGTGTGACTTTTGCAGTATGAGGGTACATTCTGTGACAAAACAACCTTCGTTACTGCTTTAAATATCTGTCTCTCCCAATGTGTTTTATGATGTGGACCCTCAGCTCTCAGATGTGATACTTGATTCTAAAGCCCGATGGCAGCAGCAAGAACAGACAGTTATTGTACTTTCAGTGATGCAACAGGGGAAATGCAATTGTGTTTCCAAAAAAGGCCCAGTCTTATGGTGGCGTGTTCCATGAACTATCTCTCCAGACTTAGCGTGCAGGAACAAAAGTGGCCTTTTGAGCTTCTTATGCGTGTACTACACAGAGAAGCTGTTGTGTTAGAAAGGAGTTTGTATGATTTGGTCTATTAAGAATGGTTCAGAGAGGCTTACATGCCTCCTAGGCATCTGCATAACCATCCCAGACATTCACTATGACCTGCTTCATCTAATGGCAGGCAACTGGCAAAGACAAGTCATCTTTACTGGGATATTTGACAAGGTCATAATCTCTGTTCTCTCAAAGGAAGATTTTCACATACAGCCTTCTTTGTGCAGCTCTGCCAAGCTGAACTGAGAGCGAAGACTTCTCTTCTCTAACTGCTGACCTCAGCCTGTTGTTTTCTTTTCCCCTGGCTGCTGTTGCATTCATCCTATCCTCATCTGTTCGGCCACACAGAGACAGAGCCAGTTTTGATTGTTATTGTGATGTTGCAGTGGGGTGCTGCTTCAAAGTCCTCGGCGAACCAAACCCCAAATGACAGAGTTCTCCAAAGAGCAGACAGAAGGGAATGTTGGAGCCAAGACAGATCTTCTGCTTCTTGCAGCTCCTCAGTGGGGATAAGAGCAAGAACCAAGAAGCCAGTAAGTTTCTCTTAAAACGGTTCCCTCCGCCAAGCTTTCTGGGTTTTTTTTTGTTTTTTGTTTGTTTTTTTTTTTTAATATAAGACTTGTGTGGTACTTTAAGCTGTTCTTCTCAAGTAGGAATAAAGAAGTCCTTTTTTAAGCTTAGCTCTAAATGTCAGTCTTTGGTATTTATGCCTGGGTACTGCTACCTGTTTAAGACTCAGCTTATCAAAGCTTTGCCTACATATAGCTGAGAATTTTCTTTCATCCAAAATAAATTAGAAAGGTATGTGGTAAATAATCTACCCAAAAAACTGATTACATTTGTTAGTTTTTTTTAGAATTATCCAAAACCTCTTGAGCGAGGAATAGTGTATGATTTCTTACATATTAAGCTACTACCACACTGCTTTTGATCCACTTTTGTATTTGGATTAAGAGTGTGGAATTTTCAGTGTTTCTATGCAATGACAGGGTACATTACTTTTGTCTTGAAGTGACAAATATAACTGTCAGTTCAAGCAAAATGCATACAGAGGGGGAGCTAATTTTCATTTGTGCAGACAGACTGACTACATGGCCTAGCATGACATTAAGGTATATAATTTTTGGGTCATTGCTGCAACATTTAAGTAGCATTGATTCTGTAGCACATATTAGTACAGTATCTGAGAGTAACAGTTGTCCTGTGTAGGAATTTTTTGACATGTCCAAAAGATCTGTGACAGCATGGCTTTTTTTTGTTGCACACACAGTTTTTCAAACTGTGTGTGCAACAGTGTTACAGGAATAGGAAGGCAATACTGGAAACATGTGTAAAGAATGGGTCTCAAAATCCAATTCTCAAAAAGGCTGGTGTCCTGCACTTTCAAGATGCATCCCTAGTTCAATGCAACCAAATCAAATGACTCAGTTACCTCCTAAGCATTCAACTAGATTCTAGAGTCCTGGACCTAATTATTTGATTCAAATTTGTTCAAGTAGTAATAAATCTAAAAGCTACAGGATCCTGGCTTTTGAGAATTAGAGTTTAAGACCACTGGACAGGCATCAGACATCAAGGTATCTTCATACTCAATGGGTCTCAAACTCATGTCCTTGAGGGCCAGGTTCCAGCAACTCTAAAGATATTCACACTTGACACTTTTGGTCCTCTTCAGACTGACCACAGTTTGTATCCCCCGTCGGTCCAGACATTTTGTGCAGGTGTGAATACACTCAAGCAAACCCCAATGCTGACTAAACAACTGGACCAAGACCTACTTTTTGAGGTGGTTTGCTTCTGGTGTGACCTGCCTTGATCCAAATCAACTACAGAAAACATACGATTTTTTAGATTTCCCTAGTAACCATTGCTGGACTTCGTGGTAAAAATGAGCCCTTCATTGTTGCTACTACTGCATGTAATGATTGTACTGAAATTGTACCTGATCTACTTTTTTCTGCTTAGCAATGCTGCTACCAGCATGTTGTGGATCAGGGGAGCATCTTGTCTCATGCAGCTTGTAGCACGCATTTGCCAACAGTGTTCCAAAATTAGAAATGTCATATCGTGAAACCTGCTTTGAATGAACTGCTCTTGACATTCAAAATGACATTGCAGTTGTAATAACAGCACAAATGTGCACAACAGAAATGCAACATGCAAGATTTTTTGTTTGTTTTCTTTCCTGGTCTGTGCTCTGTCACACCCTCATCAATTCTGTCTAATGGGAGCAATGATTGTCAGCCTTGTTTACAAAGGATAGTTCAGTTGCAAAAAAACACAATGTGAAAGCAAACCTCACCAGACGAATAAATAAAGTTCCCTTTTGGTCCAAACCAAAAAAGTGGACCAAAGGACTTTCCTGATGTGAACACATCCTAACATGTGTCTGTGCTTCTTCTTCTTTTGAGTTTTGTTGACGGTTGGTAAACCAACTTAAGGTGCATTTACTGCCACCTACCGGACTGGAGTGTGGATGGCAATGATAATCAGAGGGAATTTTAAATACCATTTAACATCCTCGTATTTTTTAAAAGTCTAATTGATTTCTAACAGATTTTGATACATCTCTTAACAGACTGATTAAAGAAAGAACTTTTTTCTCTCTGTTTAAAACTTACTTTAAATGTTGGCATTCCTCTGAATATTTGTTACAGTTGATTAAGATTAATAATCTATTAATCTATTATAATTTCTAATTGATTACAAAAATTACAAGTCCCCATGTCATGTGTCCCTATCCCAAAAAGAGAGCTATTAAGGCCTGTATGACCAATTCTAAGACGTGGCATAACTGCTTCTTCTCTCCAGCTTCCATTCCTACATCTATTGTCCTCCACTTCTTTTGAATATTATGTAAATGTCTACCTATGTCATTATTATCCACTGTTCCAGGGATACCTTAAAAATTTTGTTTTGAACAATAGATTTTCCCTCACCTTTACTCAGAGGAATGTTTAAGTAAACTACATCTAACTTCAGAGCCTGTTTAGCCAACATTTCTACCTCTTCATTTCCTTCTATACCTACATGTGCAAGAATCCAGACAAATCTAATAAAAAAGTTTTTATCATATAGCTGGACCAATATGGGATATATTTTTAATAATAAATCAAGTCTACAACATTTACCAGATTCTATACTTAATGCAGCTTTACTATCTGATGCAAATATAGCTTTGTTTGTTCCCCCAATACTATCAGCAAGCAAGCAATTTAGAGCTAACATAATAGCTGTTAATTCAGTGGTATATACAGCAAGATAGTCTGATGTTCTTCTTTTGTGTCTGTGCTTCAACACATCTGACCTAAATAAGTGCCTAATTAGCAGAGCTCTTTAGAGCTTGATTGCATGCTAAGTAGGCAATTTAGCTATTTTGATTCAGGTGTGTAGGACCAAGGACACAACACCAGCCATCAAGAAGTGAAGTTTGAGACCCATGTCCTACACCATTTAAATGCAACACAAATATACAACAGTTGGAAAGGGGTTTTTAACCATCTTTACTTAAGGAATCTGAATGGAATGGACTTAAGGAATGAAATATATTGTAAAAGAAGATTAATTCATCATCAGCATAACAGATATTCCAAAAAACTTGTGCATATAATGCCTTCTTTTACAAGCTACACAATAAAAAATAAGGAGATTTTAGGCATATTTAAGGCGTCTGATCTGTTCAGATGTGAGAAATGTATTTTTCTCAATGTACTTATGTTTGGTGCCACTTAGCCAATAAAATAAAATTTCCATGGATCAGTGTTTGTGAAGAGAGGAAGCAAGTGGGTGGAAAAAATGAGTCTTTTACCAAAGAAACCCTTCAAAAACTGAATCCAGGCATGAAAACAATAAAGTAAGAAATCAGGTGTGGAACACTTAGAAAAATTCAGGAGAAAAACAGAATCTTGACAGAGGGATCTGTCAATTAGCTTAAAAGGACACAGAGTATATATACAGGGATGAGTGATTGCATAATAGGGGCAGGTGAATGATTAACAGATGCAGTGCAGCTGTGAGGACCAGGAGTCTAAGGGTTGAGGACAACTGAATAATAAACCGACTAAATAGCTGTGACCAGAAAGATGTTCAAAGCAGGAACAGAGCACAACCCAACACAAGAAGGATCCAAGATACAAAACATAAGGTTGCAATGAACTCAGAAACAGGAAACCAGAAAGTAAATTGAACATGTATGCCAAGAAAACACGTTTCAAAATAAAACAGACACTAAGAGGAAAACAGCAACTAAAAACTACCAATCAAATTAAAATATACATATATACAGATGAAAATACAGAACATAAGCATTAAGATGAGCTAAAGGCACATTTCTGCTATGGGTTCCTGAATGTTTTTACTGAAACTTTCTGGAACCTTTTATCCTTCAGGCTGTTTTTTTCCCTATGTTTCCACAATACTATGCAGTTTATGTAGATTACGTCCTCCTGGCTCTAAATGGATCCCCTTCCTACAGGAACAACACTTCAGTCTGGGGGCATAAATCTCCACCCATCGCATCAGTAGAGTCTATGCAAAAGTGACAGGCAAAAAACAGAGCTCCAATTAGGATTACAGGATTAGGATTAACTATTTAATGACGTAATCTATGACAATTTCCTTGCAGTTAAGCTTTGAAACTGCATTAAATTCACTTCTGCCTCAGAATAATTGATAATAATCCACACATCTTTAATAATTACAGTCTGCTAGATGTGTCTTATTGTACCCATACACAGAGCAACTACTACAACAGAGTGTCTGCTCCATTCAAAACTAAAATCAGTGAATGGTCAACAATCCTGGGTAATTGTATGTGCTTTAATTTGTGTCTCAGAACAAAACTGCTGAAAATATTCTGACTATATCAGTTAAAATTTCTTTGAAAAAAAAAGGCTTTCATGAGAGCATTTCTCTCTGTCCGAGAAGAGAATCTGAAAGCAGAAATTTGTGCTTCCTTTATTCAAATATTTCTTCTAAGGTTGTTGGAGCTTATAAATATATTTGCATGAAAACTCTGTCACTCACTGTTATTCACCATCAGTGGCTGGGTTTCCAAACAACAATACAGTGTGGTTTAATGTTAACAAAAATATGACCAGCAGAGAAGGATAAACTGGGAAATGACTGAAGAAAATGCTAGGAAAATTCCAGCAGTGAAAAGTTTTGAGCTGTCTCCCACTTCAAAGCTTCACTTTTAGTTCAGACTCAATCCAAAAAGTCCCACATCCAGTCAGAGCTGTTTTTGGGGTAGATATTCATCTGTTTTTCTCTGATTTGTTCTGGGTTTTTGCAATTGAAACACTGGGAGGGAGATAAGCAGCCCGGAAAAATCTACCTTGATTCCTGTAAAGGTTCCAGCAGTGGAAACGCACCTTGGAAGGTCATGCTTGACAAAACCAGAAACACAAAGTAATCAAAACACAAAATTAAAGTACTAAGGATTCCTCTGAAAGTCACTTTAGGTATTTGTGAACAAGCAATATAGAAATGACTCCATTTAGATGTTCTAAAAAGAACAGACAAGTGACAGATTGGCAGAATGAAGCCCTGATTTATTACAAAGCACTTCACTGTGTCCTTTGTCTTTCCCTCATGGCCCCTATGTATTTGGATGGAAAACAACTAGCATATGAAAAGAGTTCCAAGATCCAAGTCAAGCACTCCTGAACTAGTTCAAATGCAGTGACACTTGATTCTCCACCAACATGCCACCTTTCTCTTTTTTTAACCTATAGGTACCTCTTGAAAATAACAGTGCTATTTAAAACTTGGCCTTGGGACAGCTGGGGATCTTCACAAATGTTGCAGATATGAGTGTTTTGGCTGCAGACTAACTTTGATTATAATGAGGTCAAATCCTTTTCAGTTGTGATACGGTGATACTCATCTTGTTTTATTGGTAGTAATAAATTCTGTCAAACCATTGAATCATTAAGGAAAAAAAATTATGAAATGCCTTGCCATCAAGAGTTTGTTTCTTAAGATCTTTTTATCTTGGCACCAAGGAATCATACGTAACGGCCTCTCTAATCCATACGGAACATCTGAAAGCTGCTAATGATAATCTCATACACTCTGATTCACAGTCTTAAAGTCTAAGAATGGTGGACATGCTCAGACTGGCAGAACTGACCAGCTTGAAAGATGTTTTGGAACATGTGGTTTTCTGAAGTTTAAAATCTGAAATTTATCTCATTCTCCTCCTGTAGGACAACTTCATAATATACAAAATGAAATGTTTTTATGAATTCAAAGATTATTTTATAGTTGAAGGAAGCTACAGTACATAATAAGGCTTTTTTTTATTCCTCAACTCAGGACCAGCAGAGGGAATGTAGTATTCCTTTCAAACAGCAGGAAGCATCCTAAAATTCATTCTTATAAACACTGGGCAAAACAAATATTCTAAATTTATAAATGTCCTCTGTCTTAGGCTCTATTGATGATATAGTGATTTGTGAAATTATCAGTAATTCTTGAAGTTTTACAAATTGTGTCAGCTATTTCAAACTAAAGTGTATTTTATTGAGCTTTTATGAGACAGATCAACACAGTGTCATGTAACTGTGAAGTGGAAGGAAAATAGTGCATGCTTTTTAAATGTTTTTGACAAAAATCTTGAAAGTGTGGAATGGATTTGTATTTAGCACTGTCTCCTCTAATACTGGTAAATAGAATCACAGCAGAAGTCACCTAATTTGCATATAGAATTTGCCTGTGTATTTTAATCTTAAACCTGTTCTGTGACCCAGAGGGCTGTTTAAGAACTCTGGAGGAGCAGCAAAGATTTAAAGGTCTGGTGGGAGAATCTGTTTTGCCCTACAGAAATTAAGCTTTTATGGAAGAGTGGGCAGAATGAAGCTACTGTTGAAAGAAAGCCAAAAGAAGTCCTGTTTGCAGGTTGCTACAAGCAACATAGCAAATGTGTGGATGAAGGTGCTATGGTTAGATGATACCGAAGCTGTTTGCAAAATAGAAAAAAATGTCTCTAGATGTGCAAAGTTGGTAGAGCTTACCCCAAATACTTGCCGCTGTCATCGCACCAAAAGGGTCTCTCTGACTTGAGAAAGTGAATACAAATGCTGTCCACACTTTTCAGATATTTCTTTGTAATTAAAAAAATTTAAACATTTTGCTTCCACTTCATAATTTTGTGCTACCTTAGGTGATTTATGACATAAAATAAATTTTAAAAAAAACTTTGAAATTTGTGTATTTAATGTGACAACATAAATAAAAATTCAAGGGATATTAATATATCTGCTAGGCACCGCATAAAAAAAGTTGTAATTAATGATGGCATTGGGAAAAATGATATATTCTAAAATTAAAATCTTTTGAAACCAGAAATTTATTATGACTAAGAAAACTGCTAATTTGAAGATACATGAAATGATCAGCGCACCAGATTAAATATCCTATGTATTACTCTGACGTACCACAGACCAGAAAATTTCACTAATAGGTTGAAATAGATGGTATTAAAACTAAATGTTTCTGTTCAGCATAACCCCTAATTCTGTTATTAGTGGAAAGAGTCATATTCAGGTTAAGGAGTCCTACATTTAGATGCTGTTGACAGAGACAGGCATGCCAGTCTGTCAGCTGGACTGACCGGTCCTATAACTGCCTCTTTGGCTTGTCACTGTGTGGGGACTGCAGCCATCATTCACCCACACAAACCTGTCACACCATGTAAACATCCTTGTTGATGCAGGCATGGGGAGAGTTTTCCAATCGCAAAGAAGCCCAGAAAAAGGTACTCTTCTCCTCCAAGAAGGATGTCACTTTTTCCGATCTTTAACCTTTGACATGTGTCATCAGTCTAAATACAGCTGGCCTGAAATGGGGCGACGTGTTTAATGTAGGTCAGATCTTGAGATATGCTAGGATGAAATACTTTCTTTAGAGAAAGACAGAGAGAGAAGGCTATGCCAAATCTGTACACCTCCTCTAGGGTGCAACATCTGGTTTTTGAGTTCTAATTTTCAATGTTTATTTTTGAATCTGGGACTGACGGAGGTCCATGGAGACTCCATGGACAGAAACCTTTAAAAGTGAAAAGATAATAATCCTAGTTGTGTCTCAAGTGTTTAAATCTGTGATGAAATCCTGGCAGACAAGGGCAGATTTTACAGTTAGAAAAGAAGGATATAGTGTGGCTATTCCTCTTAGTTTTCAAAGGTCCCAATCAACTCCTGTGTTTAAACACAGGTAATTTTAATATAGATATAGAGATGTGAATCATATATTTATGACTTTGTTTTTCTGTCTCTCAGAAAGTTGGTTTTTGAACCTCGGGCACTGCTGAGCAGTTGAGCCAGCTGCCCTTGGAGTTACCCCTGGACTGGTGGTTCATCTCCTCAAACTGCCAAAAATGTGTTGGCTGTGGCACCCTATCTGCTTTTAACCTTCTTCCTCTGAATAAGTTACAAATGGTGTGCCAGCGGCATGGTGTACTGTGACCTCATTTCGTGTGTGGCCTAAAAGTGTCTAAGATTATCAATGAGCTCACACAAAGCTCACCTGTCCTCTTAAATTTAGCTATTTGGCTCTTTTTGTTTTGCTAAAATGTAACAGCAGTGCAGGTTGCTCATCAGGCTAAATAATTTAATGCTGCTGCATTTCTGCTTTCATGCAAACACTGTGGGATTGGATGTCTCATTGCCAATGCACAATCATTTTACTTAGTTAATTTTTTCCCATATAAAATAAAAGAAAATAATTCATCCTGGTAAATTCCAATTGATTGCCAGTTGTCTGTTATGATGAGGCATCTGCAGTGTTACAGAAGAACATTCTGAGAGGAAATATGGAAAGAGGTCCATAGAGGACAAATCAGAGTAGTAGGCCACAGGGAAGAACAACTCTGGAATACTCTTCTTCATAAAAAATGTTTTTGTTGTTTTCTGTGTTGCCAAGCCTTGTTAATTAACTAGAGATTCAACCAATACTTTATGAGCCATCTTTGTTTATTTTTTTTGTTACTTGAAGAAATTCTGTTTTCATTTTGAAAGAAAGAAAGCTAATTTACATTATATTACCTCTTTTCTTTTTTATATAATGCAACATCTTTGCTTTAATGACATCATCTCAGGAAAACAATGATCTATATTCACAGTAAATACTGATGGTTGAAGCACTACTACTGTGAAATTTGTTAACTGAGTACTTCTCAAATACGGACTATTCCAGGCCTGAGTTTCTTTGAGTTCCTTTATCCAGCGGTCAATGAGTGAGATTTAGGGTACATCCTGGACAGGTTGCCAGTCCATCACAGAGTGACACAGAGACACACAGGACAGCCAGCCATGCATGTACAGACTCACTCCTAAATGCTATTTAGAGTGACCTAGTAAGGAATGTTTTTTTTTTTGTTGTTGGTGGAAGGAAATTGGAGTACCCAGAAAGAACCCTAAGATACAATAGGAGAACAAGCAAATTGCTCATAAAATTGCCCTACCTCTAATTTCTGGTTTTGTTACCCACCTGTAATACAAAAAAATAATAATAAAAAATCAAATTAAAAAAATTACAGATAAGAACCTCATAATATCTTATAAGACATTTACTGACAAACTGAATTTGGATAAAATTTTTTTTAAAAAACCTTAACTCTACATATGACATTTAGCTTTTCTATATGTTATCTAGATTTTATTTCCATTTGAAAAATGTTATTGTGGTACATAACTTGCAAATGCTAATGTTATGGTAAGTGAAGCAACTTATTCTCTAGTATAACCTAAAGTCATTACCCTGGTCCACAGCAGTATTTTACCATATTTCCATGTTTTATTTTATTCTGTGGAAGAGGTTGATTGATGTGTGATCAGTCTTATAATCTCTTCTCTAACCCAACAAACTGAGACACTCTAAACCAACGTTTGGGTTAAAACTTCACAACAGCATATACAAAACACATGGGTACAAGATAAACCCAGCTGCTTTCAGAGTGCGGTGAGTTTTCCTCAAACTTGGATTTAATTTCTGAGATATTATCTTGGCCAACAGCCAGCTGAGCTCTTAAATAGTGCTACCACTGCTGGTATGGAAAAGTTGTATTGATTTTGTCATCACAACAGTGATTGTAGCTGTGTTGAAGAATGTAGGTGCATATCTGCTTCTCAGCTACAGTTACTGATATTTTGCTTCTGTTTCTGCCTTGCAGATGTTTAATAAGATGACCAAAGCAGCTGGTGCAGGTAAGAAGTTTTTTATGCTCTTCCTAGGGTTTTGTGATGTGATGCCAATGTTGCTACCTGAAATGTTATTGCGCAGATGCTACTGCCTCAAAGAAGATCAAGCTGGAGTTAATCACTAAACCTTAATGTTTTTGTAGATTTTATCTTCCACAAATGTACACTTTGGGTAGCACTGAAAGACTAATTATGTTCATCTTTTTTTTTTTTTTGCATTGAACCTGAGATGGATAAGCAATTTGTTCAGGGAGTTTGTTGGGATAGAAGACAATGACCTTGGACAGCTGGTTGAGAACATTTGATTATCATAGCATTGGCTTCATGGATGTAAGAAAGGGTTACTCTTTAAATAAATGGCCGTTTAGTGTAACAGGAACCTGCAGACATGTGCACACTTGCATTTGCTCATTAATGCTGAATGGCTTTTACGATATTGATGATTAACTCAAGGCAGACCTGAACAGAAAAATAGCTTCAAATCAATGTGTCGATTTGATTGTGTTGGTATCCGACTCTATTCACTGTGACTGAATCATTGATCAAAGATAGGCCTGTGTGTTGTTTAACACACTAAGCCTAGGCATTTGGAAAAAGGAAACAATTCTTATCGACAGTGTCTCGCAACAGTATATTCATTGAACTTCATCAGCTTTCGACAGATTACATCTACAAACTTTAATGTATTTTATTGTGATTTTTCATGATCAACCAAGATAATATAGCACATGACTGTGAAGTGAATGGAGATATATGTGTGGTTTTCTAAATCTTTTAAAAATTAAAATCTTTAGTCCCCGCTGACCCCATAATTTGTAGAAAAACCTTTTACTGGCATTACAACTGCAAAACATCTCAAGCTTAGTAAGACTGATTCATAAAGCAGCAATTTGAACATCCTACATAAAATGCTCAGATTGGATTTAGGTCTGTGCTTTGGTTAGGCCATTCAAAATCATCAATATGCTTTAATCTAAACCATTCCTTTGTCGCTACTGCGGTAATGTTTAGAGTTGTCCTGCCAGAAGGTAACCCTCTGCCCCTATCTTAGTCCCTTTCCAGTCTCAATCAAGTTTTCTTTTATGGTAGCCCCATATTTAGCTCCATCTATCTTCCCATCTGCTTTCACCAGCTTTCCTTAGCATCATGCTACCAGAGTGGGGATGGTGTGTTCAGAATGTTGATTAGTGCCAATTTTTTGCCACACATAGCATTTTGTCAAAAAGGCTAATTTTGGTCTCGTGACCAGAGCACCTTCTTTTACATGTTTACCATGTCTCTGACATTGTGCCCAACTTTGAGTAGAATTTGACTTTCCTTCAGTAATTTTTCTAAACAGGTTAAATTTCTGGAGTGTATAACTCACCGATTCTCTGTACTTCCTCCAGAGTTACCATGGCCTGGCCTATTAGTTCAAATTCTGCACACAGCCAAGTCTTGGTAGTTTTGCAGCTGTCTCATACTCTTTGCTTTTATAGATGATGGATTGAGCAGGGCTCCATGAGATATTTCATATTTGAGATATTGCTTTATATTCTAACTTTGCTTTAAACTTAACCACAACTTTATCCATTACCTGTCTGGTGTGTTTCTTGATTTTCACAATGATGTTTGTTCACGAATGTTCCACTGATCTCTAAGAATCCCTGATTTGGGGACTTCTGAAGGCAATTGGTTGCACAAAATTTTACTTAAGGCTATCAGAGTAAAGGGGACTCAATACCAAGCTATACCACACTTTCCAGATTTTTGCTTGTAAAAAAAAAATTAGATGTTATCATTATTATCTTTCTACTTTTCAATTATACACTACTTTGTGTCTATCACATAAAAACCCAGTAATATACATTCATACTTGTAGCTGTAGTACAAAAAAATATGAAAAGTTTCAAGTGGCATGAATATTTTGGCAAGGTAATTTATATGACTGGATCAGATCATTTAAGGAATCCTTAATCTTGGTATCGTACTATAAATTAAATGCTTAACAGATTATAAAAATCTCTCTGCAAGTTAATCTTACAATATGCCCTGGCCTGCCTGCTGGCATTGCTCAAGCTCCAGACAATGTTGGTAAGATTGATGGTCACAGGTGTCTGCTCTCTCCCTCCCAGCCAGTGGAATGTCCAAATGCACATTCTTTTATTTTAAACGCCTTTCATATGGTCCTCGCTCAGAGGGATGCAGTTAAAATTAGGCACCGTGCCAGATCATTGTTTCTGTTTTGCTGAGGGGAAATATTTGGCCCGCTGTGATGTGGCCCTTGGGGGGCAGCTGCAGGACTTGGGTGGATGCCATTTTAGACTCAAGTTGCGTTCTCACATGACCTCAGTTGTGTATGATGCTATCACACAAATAGTCAGGAAAAAAATCCATACAACTTTATGGAGTGGGGTGTCTGCTGCTGAATTATGAGAGCTATGTTGCAACTTACTGCAAACTTTTTTTGGGGTGGGAGAAGAGAGAAACCTCTGGGATGTTTATCAGTATTCTTGTATAATTCGATTCAAATTATTTTAAACCAGATCACAGAAAGTGTCACTGTCAGCTTCATTTACTTTGCGAGTAAATAGATTCTACATGTGGTCTTAACCTTAACCGAATGATAGAATGACTTGGAGAAGGATAATGCCTTAAAAAAGGACAAAGCTGGTGAAGAGTCAGACATATTAGATGTAATATTTTCTGGCTGGATTTTACGACTGAGGTGTCAAAACCTCTTTTAAGACATGATTATGGGAGAGCCAGATGGTTCTCACTATTAACCATAATAACACTGTCAATCTTGTTAAGTTGATATTGTCCAAGAGGGAGAAAAAAAACACATTCCTTGAGTTGAATTCCAAAACAGCAACGCAGCTGCAGGAGAAGCATTGGTTTTTTTGTTTCTTAAATGTGTAGTTTTAGCTGCAAGCAATTGTTTTTGCTCATTTTAAAGCTGTAGGTTGTAACTTTCATGAAAAAATGTTTTTTTTAACATATTTGTTAAATTTATCAATATGTTGTGACAGTATAAGACACATAATCTGTGAAAAAATCAAGCTTCTCTGCCTTCTCCCAGTGCCCCCAGTACTAACTGCAGAAATACATCACTCAGTCAGAAACAACCAATCAGAGGCAGGAGGAGAGTCTTAGCACTGTCAATCACCTTCGTGTACATGCCGCTCACAGACTCCCCCTTGCTCTCTGCTAAATTGCAGATATACAAGGTTGAGTGACAGCACTACGACCTTCCTCCTGGCTCTGATTGGTTGCTTTTGGTCGGGAGCGGTGCATTTCTTTAGACGACAATAGTAGTTCAGGGAGGAAGTGGGGGAGCTCAGTTTTTCCCAGATTATCTGTCTCATACCATACTCTCACGGCATGGTGAGACTTTTAATAAATATGCAAAAACCATATTTTTGTAAAAGTTACATACTACAGCTTTAAATGATCTCTGAACTTATTGTAACAGTCACTACTTTTGACTGCATTTGCCTTTGCTTTGGTCTAATTCTTTAAAATGATAATACAATGCCTTGCAAAAGTTTTCATACCTCCTTTTTTACATATTGTCACATTACAACCACAAGTTTATTGTATTTTATTAGGATTTTGTCTGATTAACCAACACAAAGCAGGAAAAGGTTTTTTCAAAAAAACAAACAAAAAAGGAATGCATAACATGGCGTTTTATTCCACTCTCTTTACTCTGATACCCCTAAATAATATCCAGTACAATCAATTGTATTTAGAGATCACCTAATTAGTTTATGCTCTTTGTGTGTGTGTAATTTAATCTCAATATAAATGCAGCTGTTCTGTACTCAAAAGACTATAATCTACAATTGCAACAAAAAGTTATTCTAAATAGCATTGTCTTGGGGGAGCTGGATAAAAAAAGCCGGCCACAGTTTTCAGATTTATATTTGTTAAAAAATTAGAAAACCACGTATCCCGAATGATGCAAAACGTTGTGTTGGTCTATCACATAAAATCCCAATGAGATTTGTTGATGTTTTTGGCTGTAATATGCCAAAAAAGTTCAAGGTGTGTGAACACACTTGCTTGATGCCGCAAGTTGATGTACAGTTGATGTACTGTTTTTCTGGAAAAATTAGAAAAATTCAACTGAAAAACTACACCTGGATATCCTCAGAGAAGATGTTGTGCATGTAAGAGTGGAAAAATGCCCAAACCTCAGTCTACAAGGTTTATTTTCTGAAGGCATCACTTAATGTCAACATTAGCTGAGCTTCTTTAAGTTTTCAGCACATGACCAGCCAAAAGTACCTCATCTGCTCTCACACTGTAAAATTTATCTAAGGAAATCTATTCCCTACAGCCTCTTTAATTTCAGTGTAAAAAATTAATGGCTTCCTCGGGTGATAGAAGGCAATTATGTTCATCCTTGAGAACCGGCTGTCTTGACTGACATTAATCTTAGAATTAATGAAACTTCAGAGGCATCCTAATGCTAAGATTTCTAGAAGAGATATGGCATAGATTAGGGGATACAGAATCAAATTCTTGTGTTTAAAAAAATGTGACTGACTTGAGATTTTTCAATGATTTCTTCATAGAGAACGTGTATTTTGTAAGCGTGCTGACTTTTCAGACATTAATTTAAACCACCAAAATGAATGTGATGGGATCCAAAGAGAAGCAGCTGTACAGAACTCAATGAATTCAAATTTGTATAAATACATGCTCATGTGCTTTGTTATGATAAACATTACCATCCCATAGCAAGTCAGTGGGGAAATAACATACATGCAGCTTAACCAGCACTCTGTGGCCCAGAACTGTCAGGATGAGGCTTCCCTCTTGGCCTCTGAGGCTTCAACCAGGCTCTGTGCATTTCCCCTGATCTTCCCTCTGAATAAATATGCTAATCTACTTTCAATGTGGAAATCTTTAGCTGCTGATTAAAAGTAAAACAAAGAGGATACTCTGTGAATCCCTTGGAGACTTCTGTCTGTTTGTGAGGAAAGGAATGCAAAGCCCTGTGTTGTTCACACTTTAGTGTATATGGTTCCAGTGGAAAAGCTGTAGAAAACATGGAAAGAAGATGTTTCAACAATTTTTGTGTAGCTTTTTTTTTTAACCATTTATAGTGAGTGTAAAATGTCAGCCAGTGATTGATTACCAAGCACAGTCTCTGTGCTTTTATCAGTTCTTATTTTAAGGCTGTGTTGTGTCTAATCAAGCATGTTTAGCTTCTAATTGAAGCATTTTTGGCAGAAGGGTATCCCAATAGTTTTCTCAAGATAACAACTTAAGATCACGGGATGATTGGTGTGTGTGTTAAACCTGATTCCATCATTCAATTGCATGCCACACCAGCAGGAGAGGACTTATAAGTGTAAGTCATGGGATGCATGTATAATTCTCTGAATAATTCTGTGAATAAGTGATAGGTAAACCATGACACCACATTGTTGGTTGTATGATTAAACCATTGGGAAATTAAGTCGTTATCTTGAGAAAACGGCCATTGTTATTTCGTGATAACGGCATAATTATTTTGTTACCTCAAGAAAACGGTTGTCGTTATTTCGTCATAATGACATAAATAACTCGCTATCTCAAGTTAGCCATCGGGAAAATAAACATGGGAGTATGACCACTCTCGGTTTCCATAGAAGGGAAAATCAGTGGATGAAAAAAGTGAATCTGGGATGTAAATCTTTTCCCCCTTTCTAACAAATCTGTGCTATGTCATAAAAAAATGTACTGGGGTCATGTTAGCTACATCTTGTTTTCTTAATTTGGAAGAACAGTTGAATTTATTGTTGAAGGAAGATATACAGTATCTCTGAATAATTAGGCAACTTTGTGATTATGATGATGAAAGCTGGGCTGTTGCTGGATCAGTGGACTGGACATGCTTACTCTCAAAAGAATGATGGCCTTTGCTGTAATAGTTTCCCATATAATTGAATTTGTCTCTTGCAAGATCAGAAAGGAAAATTATTAAAAAATACAGACCCTGATTATTTAGATAACTTAAGCAGTATTATAACTAAAACATTTTACAGGGCTTTTAAGAGTTATATAGTGTATTTTCCTGTATGAAAGCTACTCTCCCTGTCGCTTGACTATTCTGCTGTGCCTTTTGTGTACTCTATAAATCTCTGCTCCAGTGAACTAAAAAAGCACCAGTAGGTATTGCATAATGTCTGTGTCTTAGCAATGTTGTCCTATCTGTATTTTGCCTTTTGTGAGCTTCTCAGCTGTCCTTAAAGTTCAGGGCTTCAGTCTTGCTAAGGGTCACTGATGGTGGAGGCCCACTGTGACCTCCCACAGCTGGAATCTTTTTCTGTCTCTGTGGAGGCCTGTTAGAGACTTTAATATATACATCACCAATGCTCCATTGCACTACACTGACAGTAGAGGACATGATTTGAAACTTAATCAGAAAACAACAAAAACACAAGAAAGTGCATAAATATGAAGTGGCTGAAAAGGTAAAATGTAGAAAATAGTATGGCATGCATTTGTATTCTGCACCCTTGCTATAAATACTTTATAGAGCCATTTTGCACTTCAGTTACGACTGCAGATCTTTTTCTCTGTCTCTATCAGCTTTGCATATGATGTTTTGCAATTTTTTTTTTTTTTTTTTTTTTGCAAAATAGCTTCAGCACATTTGGATTTAAGAGACATCAGTTCTCAACTTTTAATACAGATTCTCAACTGGATTAAGGTCTGTACACTGGGACATTTTAATCCAAACCATTCTATTGTCACTTTGGTTGTATGTTTAGAGTTGTTGTCCTGCAGAGAGGTGAATCTCAAACCCCAGTTTAAATTATTTTTGCAGCCTCCAACATGTTTTCTGTCAGGAATGATAGGCAAAGTTAATTTCTGCCTCATTATAAACTTACATGTAGACCAAATTGTTCAATTTTGGTTAATGTGGAGAAAGGAGAAGCGTACCTTCCTCTGCATTTTAGTTATTATCCCAAAAAAGGTCAGTTGATTTGAGTGTTTGACCGATAGCCCACCTGGGCTATAGATCTTTGCAGCATATCCAGAATTACCATAGGCCTCTTGGTTGCCTCTACTCACCCAGTCTGTCAGTTTTGTCAAACTCTACATCATGGTTGTCCAGCTCCAGTCCTCAAAGTCTGGTGTCCTACCAGTTGTAGATGTGTCTCTGCTCCAACACAGTAGTTTCAAATGGTTCAACTGCCTCCTCAGCATGTCTAAGTTCTAAAGAGGCCTGTTAATGAACCATCATTCGATTCACACGTGTTGAACCAGGGAGAGAACTAAAACATGCGGGATACTGGCCCTTGAGGACTGACTGTGGACACCACTGCTACATTTTTGGATGAAGGATTGAACAGTTCTCCATCCACTGTTGTGAGCTTGGGATATTGTTTTTTAATCCTGCTTCTATATGACGTTATTTATAACCTTTCTGTTATGTTTTGGTCTGCGCCTGGTCTCTCTCTGGTCTCTAGCAGTCATTGGGCAGAAAAAAGAGATGGGGTACACCCTGGACAAGTTGCTAGTCCATTGCAGGGCAACATAGAGACACAGAGGACAGACAACCATGCACGCACATACACACTAACACCTAAGAACAATTTAAAGAGACCAATTAACCTAACAATCATGTTTTTGAACTGGAAAGAAGCCGGAGTATCCAGAGAAAACTCATGCATGTACACGGAGAACATGCAAACCCCATGCAGAAAGATGTAAGTTAGTTGGTAAAAAGAGTCCACCGGTCTGTAATTTAATCTCTGTTTAAATACAGCTGTTCTGTGAAGAACTCAGACATTTGTAGTTCTGAACAAATAACATCCTTAAGACTAAGGAACACATCAGAATAGTCAGTGATGAAGTTTTTCAGAAAGCAGGAGTGGGTTTGAAAACAATATCTCATGCTTTAAGTATCTGACCGAGCACTGTTCAAGTCTAGCACAGCTACAAGCATACCAAAATATGTCTGCAAACATGTCTGGAGCTAAGCATCCCATGGTAACTCTGGAGGAGCTGCAGAGATCCACAGCTCAGGTGCGAAAATTAATGGACCAAACACCTTTTAGACAGCTTCATACGTCTGACCTTCAAAGAAGAGTGGCACGAAAGTGTTGATTAGACGACCCCTCTGCAAATGACCACAAAGCAGTGGGGGGACAGTAACCATGTGAAACTTAGTTCTCTGATCCAGTGAGATGAAAATGGAACTTCTAGGATTACATACAAAATGCTTCCTTGGTGAAAAATTTTAACGCTGAACACAACAACCTCATTGTGAAACATGGTGGTGGCAACATTGTGGTTTGTTGGTGATTTCCTTCTCCAACGACAGGTGGGCTGATCAGATTTGATGGAAAGATGGATGAAGCTAAACACAAGGCAATCCTGGAAAAAACTATTTTATAAAGAAAAATGGGAAAAAATTTGTGATAATAGATCAGCATAGTTAGGGATTTCTACCAGAACCTTATGCGCATAAGCATTAATACTCCAGATGCTGAAATTATGGTTGTGTGGATGAGGGAAGTTGCAAAATACCCTGACATTCGAATACTCATCTAAGGTTAGAAAAGAGTTAAATATGGGATTTTTAGGTGATATCAGTGTCAAATGTCTGTTTAAAGAGCCCTTCCTTAAGGGTGCAACAATGTATAAAAAACAAACAACAACAACAACAACAACAAAATATAATAATTAATATATATATATTAAAATATAATCCAAACACGCATTTCGAAAATGATACCACATAATAAGAATATAGACAATTTTTAAAGAGACCGTAAAATAATTTTTACATTAACTTTGGTGTTTTATAATGTTATCAAATATTATTATTAGATTAATATTAATAATAACTATTATTGTTGTTTTTACAACATATTATTATTATTATTATTGTTATTGTTGCTGTTGTAGTATTTATTTATTTTGCATATTTGACCCAAATTGTTTTGTCAACAAAGTAAAACAGTGAATTAAAACTGAATTTGCAACAGAGCACATCCGTTTACCCTCTCTGTAAAAATGGTTTGCTATTTTACCATAGTCCAAAGACAGAACCTGGGAGTTGATTCAAGGCTGCAGGGAAAATTAATTTTCTTTGAATTGTCCCAATATATTTGCTCCCCATATATCGGCTGAAGAGCAGGTGCCAGGTCTCTGACATCATGCTCTCAATTTATCATTTGTGCATGCAGCTCAGAATATAAAGCTCATGCACGACCATGATGAGCGCATAACAAATTCCACACATGGAAAGATGGAAAATGACTTATGGTTTCCTGAGTGCAGAGGCCAGCTTGGCAGTTTGACAGGGAAAGCAAAAAGAGAGGGGAAAAAAGATGCTTGGTAGTATTTCTGGACTTCTCTTTTTATATACAGTGATTTGTCAAGGTCGGGGAAACATTTGAGAACTATCTGGATAACCTACTCTGAAATGTTTTAACATTTTCATCTCAATTATTGTGGCCATGTTTTTTAATAATCCCTTCCAGGCTCTTATGCTGAATGAGATCATCATGTTCAACAATTTCCAACATCTCTTGGTATGATTTATTGCCAAGTAAATATCATCTATCCACTACACATTGTGTTACTTCATAGTGCTGCTTAATTCTCCTAATTTTATGTTTTTCAATAAAAGGAAATTGGTTTATACTTCTGATTTCGAATTATTCCATTCTGCCAATTGGAAATGAAGGAGCAAGTAAATTCTTTATTGGACTGCTTTTCTAAAAAGACCAAGTTTTTTGTGTGCATGTGTGTGTCTAGTGAGGAATTTAGTCCTGGGATTTGTAAACTAAGTAGGAGATGTGTGCAGTTGTATGAGGATACAGTCCAGTCTAACAGGGAACATGTGTGTGATTGTATGGGACTGTTTGTAAGAAGTGACACAAAAGTTAAGAGGCTGGTCCAGTCCTTAACTGCCACATAAAAGGAAATACAGAAGCAAGATTTAGGAAGTAATAGGCCAGGAAGGGACATGATGCTTCAGGGCTCCTCATACTCGACAACAAACAGTCCACAGGTCAACTTAATTACAGGGCATATATCATTAATTGTACAACTACTCCTTTTCAGTTGTGTTTTGGCTTGTACCTTGTGGTAGTTATTTATTTCCTTGACCAAAATTGAAAAATCTGCAAAGACAAAACACAAGGCAACAAAGCATGTAGTTGAAAGGTTACTGAAAAGGATGGAGATGTGTTTGGAATCCTGAACTAGGCATAAATGCATAACACAGTAGCCACCAAAAGACAAAGTTGTGATGGCAAAGTCTCCAGCTCCAATTTGGGTTTCATAAATGGGAAAATTTATATGATGATTTATCCAATTAGGAGGAGGAAGTCAGGTGATGTGTGTTCCCCCAGCTTAAAGACTGAAGGAACCAAGGACTTATAGAAGAATTTAATAATTAATTAATTAATTAATTGTTTTACTATGACTTCTTTAGGTTTTCACATCAGCTTCAAAACCCAGCCAACATAGTATAAGGCAAAATGTCATGTTTCAAAGCCATTCGCAAATTTTCAACTGCAATGAATATATGTATATATATATTTTTTATTTTAATAAATAATTGGCTTAAATAATCATGATTTCAGTACTGACCAAAATAATCATGGTTATGTTTTTTTCCCCCATAATTCAGTAGCCCTGGTTAAAAAATAAACGTAATTTAAAACACTAAAACCCTGGGAACATTGCCATAGATGTGATTTTTGCCCCAGTTCTCGCTAGCATTGTTACTTTGATGTGAACAGGCTTACGCACTTTCCTCTGAACAGCTGTGTGACCAAAATAACTTGCATTATACTAGGGACGCTGTGGTCACACTTTTTTTCTGTGTAACCAGTGTTTTACTTATTAGGGTAAAACTGCACAACAGAACAGTAGCGGTCAAAACGTTTTCCTGAGGGCAGTCTCTCATGCCACTGAAACTCTATCAGTCTATCCAACAACATGTTTGGCCATAAAAAGTCTTGTTGGAATACTGAAGTACAGTCAGATTGCCGCTGTAGTCAAAGGCACTCTGGGACAGAAAACAGAGCTGAAGCTAATTATCATGGGGAAACAGGAGGAACATTTAGCGAGGCAGTTGTTTTAACAAAAACTTTTTAAACAATCTTTTGCTACAAGCAGCCTTTTTTCACAATTAGTTAACTGAACGGGACAAGAGAAAGATGTGGAAAGACATGTAGTGAATAGGAAAAGGCTACGTCATCAAGGACTCCTCTACCAACCAAAATATGAACCACATAGGTCACTATGTGGTTGCCTGGATTTATTGTAATCTCTGGACATCGGAGGACACAAAACGTAACATAAAAAGTGAAAGAAGGCCTTTTCTTACCTACTTTACTTTAGGCTCACAAACAACAGTTGCAGTCGCTTGATAGCAGCTGTTGCATAAACTGCTATATCCGCTTTGGGCAGGCTTGAGTCTTTCCTTCCTTATATTCCAAGATTCTTATTACATAATCATGGGGAAAAAAGTATTTTCATAATAGATACTGCTTTTTGTGGGTGAGAAGAATTATGCTATCTTCACCAGCTTACGTTATTGGAGCCCACTGACTTTTCCTGCACAGGTGACCTTTGTAGCATAATTATTTACTCCATCTTTTGTCTGTGTTGCCAATAAACCACAGCATTCAACATATTTAGGTGAAATGGTCTTTTTGTCAAAAGAACAATCTGTTCTGCGATTACTGTGAGAGATCTTCCATGTTGTGCCATTACATCACGTCATCCGAAAATGGCATTGCCTTCCTGTTTCAGTGGAGCTGATTCTTTTAAATTACTTATCCACGTTAAAAAAATAAAGGAAAGACCATGTGATTTATTTTGACATACTGTTAAGATTTTTAGCTTTTTTAGCTCCAATATATGATGACATGGAGTCAGCCTTTGTCTCTCAGGCCATGACAATAAAAAGAAGTTAAAAATAAAAGTAAAAACTAGCACTAAAATCTTAATAACACTAAATATGGTTTTGTGGGGTTTTTTTGCAAGTGCTACAGAAAATATATGTAAACAATACATTTCTTCATATTTGGTGCTTAAATTTAAAAGTTAAAGGTGATTGGTGTTACTATTGAGTTCTTTATATTTTTCTGTATATAACTTTGTGCTTTCTGTGTAAGGTGCAATATAAAAACAGTTTACTTACTTATTTTACTCACTTAAGTCAGGAACATTTCTTCAGAGTCGGCTTCGTCCATTGGCTCTTTCAGTGGCTTCATGAGTTTCCCACAGAAACTTTAAGAATTCCAGATGTTGCAGGGAGGCAAAAAGTCTAATCCAAATCCAGCCCACCAGCCCCAGCCTCTGCGTCCTCAGGTTGACAGAGCGCATGGAACAGCTCACACCAAGGTCTGTCTTTCTGCAGTGAAGCAAGGCCACAAGTGACCATGTGACCAAAGCTTTACATAGCTGTGCGCTTCCACCTGTACCCAGATAACAGAAAACAGAGCATGCTGTTTAAAGAGGTTCTGTCCTGGGTCAGTGTACCACTGCAGCTTTATTGTGGTTTCAAACCTGATTAAGCAATTTGGCTCAATAATCAAAGCAGTGGCAAGCAGAATCAGGACAGGCTTCCTGTATCCCTTAAGCTTATCTGTGGTTCAGTTTAAAAACAAGAGTTATGCTAAAGGAATAATGTTGTGTTTAAAATAGAAATAGATTAGTTGGTTGTATTAAGCTGACATGTTGAAATAACACCGACTGTTTAACAATGTAAATATAAATTTTCTCCACCTGTAAAAGTGTCCTTGCCAAAATTAGGAGTCCTTATGTGCTCATTAACCACAATAAGAACAGTGTGTATAAAAAGCATCATATGAAAGAAATGTTACCAGTATTAAAACATCACCATCCTCATCAAAGTGAAGTCTGTCTTCAAAACACCATCCAGCTTTTCAGGTGACGTAAATGTAAACTAAAATTATTAGCCCTAGATATTTAGGCAAGTACGTGAAGCTCTTCATACTGTATATCTGTGATAACGACTTTTGCAGTAAAAAAGGAAGTAGTTCTTGAAGTGACCTGTTAGGGTGACAGAGTAAACGAATAAAGACAACTTAAAACTAGCTGATAATACTTACTGAAGCACGAAAGCGCTGAAATACTTATAAAAGCACTGAAGAAGCCTCCACCACTTTTAAATCATCATTATGGCAGCATTCTGAGTGCTTAGCAGAAAAAAAAAAAACTAACAAAGTGACAGACAACATACAGACAATTTTTCAAAGAATACTATGCTAATTGTTAACCACCAACTACACTGAACTTAGCTTCTGCTGCTGAGATTCCAACTGGTGCTGAACTCAAAAGTAACTTTAAAGATTTTTTTATTGAATCTGGACAGTGTTTGATTAGCCTGGCCATTGTTGTTGGAAGGTTGTTTGCAGATTACACAATTTCCAGTAAGCTTTATAGTTCAGCTTCCTCAAGGTCGAGCTGGTGCATTACATACGTTATGGCCAATTCAATGTTTTTTTATTTTTTTTATTTACTCTGTTTTTGAATTAAAAAAAACTGAAGATTCCTATACCTGTCTGTTGGGAAAATTAGTTCGTTAAGAAGAACAACCAAGACAGAATCACAAGAGTTAGAGATTCTCTTTTAGGTGTTTTTACTTACTTGCAAGCAAGGGAAAAAATGCAATGGTGGCAACGGTGGTAGGAGTTTGTCCTGTAATTGGTGGGTTGCTAGTTTGAGCCCCAGCTCTGTCTGTCTCTGTCATTGTGTCCTTTGGCAAGACACTTCACCCACCTTGCCTGCCCGGTGGTGCTGGTGCATGCCTTGCTGCTGGGCAGCTGTGGCTACAATCCAGTAGCTTGCTACCATCAGCGTGTAAATGGGAGAATGACTGAATGTTGTGTAAAGCTTTAGGGGCCTCTTGACTTTGCTGAAAACTTCTCCCACATGAGCACCCTGCTTTCCCTTGTTATGTGTTTTGCACAGCTGCAAGTTAACATGTCTGCAACTCAGATATTGCAGCAAATGCCCAGCAATAACATTTAATAATCTCACACTATGTTGTGCTGATGCTTAACTCACTTCAGGATGCTGGATGCTTGACATTGTAGGTGAAACTACCACCATCATTTACATTCAGATTAATTTGGCTAATTATTATTTTAAAATTTGGGAGCGCTAATAGAGCATTGAAATTTCATTTCTAATTGGTCGTTTAATCATTTAATAAGAAAGAAACTAAAAGAGGACAGTGATCTCATAAAAAAGTAAAATACCTGGCCCTATGGCAGCAGAAAACTTTGAATTTGACACCCCTGAAATATACAGTATACACACCCTATTCAGATCACTCTTTTTTTTTTTTTTTTTTTTTTTTTTTCCAAAGTACCAACATAAATGACAAGATGGGAAACTGTTTGACAGAAGCTCCAGCTTGTTACAAAACATTAGAGTATTTCCTTGTTATATCATTTTGACTGAATATTGTGTATCCTTTAGAGAGTTGGATGGATTGCTACAATTATTCAATCACAAGAGAGACAAACAGAACAATAGAAATAGTCAATTACTTCTGGATTACGAACAAGGTCACAAAATAGTACCTATTGGCTGCAAGTTTAGTAATGTCATCATCTGTTAGAAGTTACATTGCTTTCCAGGACAAACAAAGATATAAATAAAAGACAAACAGTTCTAGTCTTCATCCTTGCAAATAGGCTATTCCCTATAAGAGCATGTGCAGCTGCATGGCTTAAACTACTGTCTACTATCAATCTCCCACAATTCTGCAGATTTCTACTCTTGAAACGCCATCAAATCTCTGGGAATATGACTCACAACTTACAAAAGTGTCTGAGGCAGCACCAAGCAGAAAAATCTCTGTCAACTCAGTAGAAATGTAGACTACTGTGTCCAGAAAATCAAGAGTTTATGCAGCCTTTGCTGACAATAATATAAGATAAAACTTTTGAAAATGGACTAACTTTACAACAATAAGAAATACTCAAAATGACCTACACCACATAAAATACCGAAGAGAGTCATCCAAAGAAAATAATATCCTAATGTATTTATCAAAAATCTGATCATAATTTTACCTTTTCAATTAATTTTCTTTTTATAAAGTGTATGATGTACAATACATTGTTTAGCAACTTTGTAAGACAATATTCACACAACCTATTTATAAGTGGCTGGTGAAAGGTAAAAGATAGCATTTGCCATTTCATTTCAGTCCTTTAGAAGAAAATTTATGGAACATAGAAGGGAGTTTCCACTGGAAAGAAGACTCTAAGTTCATGCCGTAGGTTTAATTTTAACCAGCTGTTTTTTTTTTGTTTTTTTTTGTTTTTTTTTGTTTTTTTTTTTGTTGGTCTTGGTCAGACACTTAACTTTATTTTCTCTCTGGGAAGAATCCTCAGGAAACATAAACATCAACTTCCTGTTTGAACTTGCTTCCTATTGGCTTATATCATCCCTCAGAATAAAATGTTATTTATGCACAGTTATCGTGTCAACTGTATGTATTGGTGGAGCTTAAATATGGATCTTTAATAAACCTTGATGTATTCTGTGCATCTTTAGAAGGACGATAAGAGTTAGTTTATTGGGGAAAATTAAAACTAAAGCTGCTTCACAAAGACCTGAGGTTGATCAACAGTAGTATATTTTACATTTGTGAGAATAACAAAAAAAGAAAGAAACCGAGTGAGTGAAATGTACCTCTGTGATTAAATTCTCGTTGCTCTAATAGAAACCAGGTGCCGTACAGTGGTTGAAATGTTTTCCCATGCATTTTTTGTGGGCCATGCAGCCTTAACAGATTTAGAACTGACAGCATTACATGCTTTGTCATTCAATTGAACAATGGCCATATATATGCTTGTCATGATTGTTTTAAGTTCTTCAAGCTATTTTATGCAAACGTTGATGCCTGCAAACTTTAAACTCTGTGCAAGAGTCTCCTGTTTGTTTTTTCATTTTACTTTCTTTTCAGAGAAGAAGTCATGTCAAAAACTTCAGTGTTCGTAGCAAATCTGCTGTTCATAATTAATCAGAATTTTGAAAATAGATATAGAACTGATTTCCATTTTGGGAATGAATGAGTCTATAAAGCACAGCCTTCACAAAAGGAAGAAACCATGACGTTATAATTGACATCCCACTAACAAAACAGAATTAGTGGTGACTTTAATGCATTGGGACCAAAATCAGCTCCTCCTTTCCCAACCACACAACCTAAAGCCAGATATATACCACATGTGTGGCTCCTCTGGAAAAACGAACTCGATTTGGGAATATATGGTCAGAAAATTTATAGCACATGCATACGACGAGCCCTCGGGGACTGGGATAGAGGTGGAAGAGAGATCTCCCCTGATCCTTGTTTCCATTAGGCTGGGAAGTGCAGTCTCCCAGACGTTTCAAGGGGGCCTGGTGTAAGACCTCTTGGCCAACAGCATGACCCATTCATGGAGGAGAAATCGGTTTCCTCACATCTGGGATTTTCCCCCAGCAGCCACAGGACAAGCATTCATCATTCATCAGTCATCTGACATGAATGGAGGCAACACACACTCAGAAACTCTGCAATGTAGATAAGTTGTACACAAGTACATATTTGTTTATCTGTATGTGTTAATCAAAGCTGGAAGAGGGGGTAGAGATGAGAAAGAGCAGATGAAAAATTGTCCAGGGAATGCTCAGTTTTTTAAGGAAATTAGTGCTTTCTAGAAGCCAACTGGCCAAAACAAACAAAAGGGTGAGTCAGTGAAGGGAAAACATTCCCAAGCTAACTGATGTTTCCTTCCTTGCATCTGCCGTTACTTCCACTGCCAATGACTGCTCTAGAGGCTGGGACATTGTTTGGCTAATATGATCTTGAGCCTGATAAGGATCATCTTTATTCTAGCACAGCGACAGACTCCTTGGTGATTCATATTAGGGGAGGTCAGAACCTCATTGCCGTGTTTTCTTCTGTCACTTTTGCACATTGGGTTGACCGAAATGGTGTTTTCCTGTCAGTCTGTGTTTCCATTCCCACCTTGGTTGATACCCTATTTGCAACATGACATTGTGTCCAACTTTATTTTCCTGTTTTCAGCCCATATCGTTCTACAGGATATCCGACGTGAATTTAACTTGATGATGGATATATGATATAATGATTAGTTAAGGGATTCAGAATGGAAAAACTTTCTCACTTCTGTAGTTACAAAATCTGTTGCTGACATATAGTGTTTTGACTTCTGCCTCTGATTGGTGTGACCAGTTTCCAAAATGGTACTTGACTTATCCTTCAACTGTGTATGTGTCTGTGATAGAAAACAAATCACTACTGGCCACAAGCTCTGGTCTTTGCATATTAATTTGGTTATCTTGTGACTATCTGAGACGGAGTCACTTGGACCCAGCTAAACAGGAATCACACTGAGAATAGTTCTTTCACTGTGATTGAGCACACAGGTTTGCTTCATGAGAAAAACATGCAGTCTTCTATGCTTCAATATTATCCATCCATCTATTTTCTTCTGCTAATCAGACCATGTCCAAGAAGGAAACTCAAACACTGTGGCTCTCTTCAGCTCATTCTGGGTGATCCCAATGTGTTTCCTGCCCAGACAGTATATATACTCCATCCAGCGAGTTCTTGGTCTGCCTTGGAGTCTCCTCCCAGCAGGATGTAACCAGAAAACGTTCAAAGGGAGGGATCCTGACCAGATGCTCACACCACCTCAACTGACTCCTTTAAATGTGGAGGAGAAGCAGCTCTACTTGAACTCATCCACTGGAGGTGGAGACTGAGCTCTGACCTGGAGGAAGCAATCAACCTTTTTCCATTTGAGAGCCATGGCTTTAGACTTGGAGCTGGCCAACATCCTGGCCTATCACGCTTGACTATGAACCACTACAATGCATGCTGATGACCATGGCTTGAAGATGCCAATAGAACCACACCATCTGCAAAAAGCAAAGGTGAGATCCTGAGATTCCAAACTCAGACATTCTCCTCTCCACAGCTAAGACTTGAAATCCTGTCCATTAACACCACAAACAGGACAAGTGATAACTGACAGCCCAAACGTTTTATGGGAACAAACCTTAGTTTGTGCTGAGAATGTCAACACAGGTTTTGCTTTAGTTCCACAAGGACTAGGTACCCCTTGAAAGCCTTTTCTGGCTCCCCATAGTCCTGCAATATCCCCCACAAAAAGTGTCAGTGACACAGTTACAAATCTTCACCAGATCCACAAAACTTATGTTGACTGGACAACCTACAGTAACTCCCATGATGCCCATGCAGGGTCAAGATCTGGTATATTGCTCCACAGTGTAAACAAAAGTTACACCGCTCTCCCTGGATCTGAGGTCAGACAACTGGTCGGTGACTCTTTTCAAGAAGCCTAAAACAGGGGTGTCCAACTCCAGTCCTTGAGGGCAGGTTTTAGATATCTACCTGCTCCAACACAGCTGATTCAGCCATTTTGGGACAAATCTCATTCACCATTGGACAATACCTCTCAGGTCAGATAGAGTAAAATCTGAACTGTTATCTGATTTATCATCTGTACATACAATATCTCATCTTTATCAGCTTAGACATTCTTCTTTTAATAAAAAAAAAAAACAACCTTTTAACAGATCTCCGAATTTGCTCTCAAAACAAAGTGGTGATATAATTTTCAGTATGTTATGTTTCTTTGCTGTTAATCATTTGTCCTTCTCAGTGGGAAAATGGGTCTTTTTTCTTATTGAAATGACACACCACATCTTCATACTAATGCCAAAAACTGGCCTAGTTAGCTTGTTCATCTGAGAAACTGTCAATCTTCACCCACTCACTCCAAGTGTTTTTAATAGGTTTAAACCTATTGTAAGAGTAATACTAGCTGGTGCCCACAGAATGTTTTCAGCTGATATGATATCATGAGTCTCAGGTCTTGCACTGCCTGCATGGGCATACAATAACAGAAGAAAATTCCTAAAATAATTCTGGTGGAACGATTATTGAAGCAGTTGTCCTGCAGACAGCCACAGCAGTAGGCTTTTAGAGAAAAAAAATGATGATGTTTATTCTTCAGGCATGAGCAAAGGCCTTCTTTTGTTTCAGGATTTCTGGTGCAAGCTTTTGTAATAACAAAAGTAAATGGTCCTGAAACTGAATCCGTGCTCCTGTTGAAGAGTTGATTTGCACTAAGTTATCCGGAGAGAACTCACTGAACTCTAATCAGTCTTTAAAGCAACATACAGCATAATCCTAAAATAAAATTAGGTTAAATATCTAAAATACTTGTACATACTCACATAATGGCAGCAGGAGAATCTTTTAGAATATAAAGAAAATTAATTATTAGAGTTCACTTCCCACCACAGCCCTAAACAGGACAAGTGAGTACCAAAGATTTATGGATAAATGATGAGGTAAACCAAATTATAAATTTGTAAAAGTGTTGTTGATCAAAGACACCAGAAGCAATTCACATACTGAAAGTTGTTTCAACTTTGTCTCAGATGTTCTCCATAATTAGACTTTATAGTATATGTACAATGCTGCGAAAATCAATTTGCTCCCTCTCAGATAAGTTCTATTTTTGCATTTTTGTTAGACTTAAGTGTTTCAAATCAAAAAACCAAATTTTTATATCAGATGAAAAAAAAAAACTTGAGTTAATACAAATTCCTGTTTTCAAATGATGATTTTATTTATTAAGGAAAAGAAGCTATACAAACCAGCCTGACCCTATGTAAAACTATAACTGATAAATCATGAAATAACCTATTTACCATTTTTTTGTATTTTATATAGTCACACCACAGCCTGATTACCACCAGATCTGTAGAATCAATAAATCACTTAAATAGGTCCTGTCTGATAACATGAAGTAGGCTAGAAGACAAAAATGAAAAATTTGTAAGACCTTGTGGAAGGTGTGCTTCCTGCTACATCCAGTGTAAAATTAACAGTGTTTCACTGATCATGTAAAGTATGGTATTCAGTCCAAAATCGTATGAAATTTAAGTCTGTTGCCATAGAGCTGAATTTGTGGTATAAGTACTATTTAGTTGTACTTCTGCCTTTATTAGTTTTGAATTTACTTGCAAAGTAAATCTGAACAAATGAATTGTGACAAAATGGAAGGTTGTGTACTGGGACCTGGTGTCCATTATGCTGTATTTCATTAATCTCTGAAGTTGGATTTTGGACCCCTAATGACTTCAAATCCAGTGTTTCAGTTTCAACTTCAAAAACCACTGGGGTTAAAAAGTAGGCCAAATAGCTAAACATCCAAATGCACAAATTTGTTTGCTTGTTTTTTACTGCAGCCATCACTAAGTTTTATATACAAGGTAGCCATTGTAGATTTTGAGGTCTGGGTTGGTGAGAAACTACTGACTTTCATATTTTTTAACTCAGACTCCTAGGGAATGTTTTGTTAATGTTTCCAAATAAAACTTGGTCATTTAAACCTCTGAGTAAAAACAAAAATAATATAAGACCTTACACAACAAACTTAACAAACTAAGGAAGTCCAAGCCCTCCTGTATTTTTTCAGTTGCAAAAAAACAAACAAAACAAAACAAACAAAAAAAAAACAACAAAGCAATGTTGGTACTTAATATTTACTGACTTTGTAAGCCTTCTTGTTTTAAGTAGAAAATGTTAGAGAATCCTCGATCTATAGGCTTTTCTTCAATATATACTTTTGTTCATATGAGATCCTCTGTTGTTCCTTGTGTCATAGTATTGTAACAAGAAGTACATTCTCATCAATCGTAATGTGGTGAGCTGGGATCCCTATGATTTTTGCAGTACCTGAAGGCATCACCATTGTCGTGCGTAAACTCACTCTGCACACACATAAACCCAGGAGACACACACGCACATCTGGTAGGCAGTGTGAAAACCTGTCTCTGTGCGTGTACTGTCACTTTCCGCATTATTATTTGTGTAAAAAAAAAAAAAAAAATTCCGCCTTGAGTTTGAGATAACATTTCATTGTGGTTTTTTGTTTGTTTGTTTGTTTTTCCTTGAAAATGTTTCACGAGTAATTTTGAATACCAGCTAGGTGTGATAAAAGGAACTTAAAGCCGGGAAAAACGTGATTTTTAAAAAACTTTTAAAAAGCTGTGGTGCAAGAACAAACGGATTTTATTATGCCGGAATTCAGGTTTTGAAATGACTTCTAAAAGAATTCAGCGAAGTTGAAGCTCCGGCGGTCTTTCAGCGAGCAGCTGCGGAGCTCCACGTCCAAAGCCTGGGATTTACTCTGGAAGAATGTCAGGGAGCGGAGACTGGCAGGTCAGTGACTCGCTTGAGGTGCACCCTGGAGCCGACGGACATAAGTGGATTTACGCGCGTTTGCCAACACAGTTGGCTTTATGCATGAGTCAACTAATATAATCCCGACGCGGCGTTTTATTTAGTGAACGACTCTTGATTTAATAAAATGTTAGAATTTTCTCGACAGTAGCTTGGAGAAAACGGTTTCTTAAATTTGCTGATACTTTCTCTTTAATTTTATTATATTGTCCTGATATTCCTGAAGATGAACCCATAATTATTCAAGTGCTAACATAAACATAGGTCATTATGTAAGTAATAGCCTAATACAATATCCTGAGGGGTCTGCTGTATGACTTAACATTTCATTTATTAAGGGTGGTGGTGGGGGATATATTATCAAACGTCAAGGTTGTTTTTTTCATGTTAATGCTTAAGCAAGGTGTTATTGATTAATGTCATGTGTATAAAAAAATCAATCATATTTATGGTGCTGCTTTGTTACGTCAATTTCACTGATACAAGGGCTAATGAACTGACTCTGGCCGCAAGGGGGCGGTGATGAGTCATTTTAAACGTCTGAACTCAAAAGCAAGCTACACATTTATTTCTTTACTTGGATCAAAACTAAGAGCTTACACCATTTGTATTCTACAAACACGTAAAATAAACTGCATGTTATTCTTTAATACACTTTATCTGGATTAATAAAAGTAAGATAAAGATTAGGGAAATATGCTTTGATGGGTAACCGTGTTATTCCTTCAATTTCTATTGGATTCAAAATTAGTACCTGTATCATAGAATCTGCAGCACTTTTTTTCTTTGATATGATACAATCCTTAGAATCAAAAATTGAATTTGCGTGTCAGAGACAACCTGAAATTTTTATCGGCCAGGAAAAGCCTAATTGGCATATGTTTTAGTATCACCACTGTTGCAGAATCTGATTCTGCTGGTCCTAAAGCTACATGCATTAAGACCTAAATACAAAGTGATACATTTTGTATCCTTTATAAATGCAGAATAGGCTGTAATAAATCTAACAACAACACAAGGAAAAAGAAATCAATCTTTATTTTTAACATTGCATTTTAACGAATAAACTTTAAGGGAAACAAATGAAACTGTTTATTTAGAGGTTAATGCTGGGAGTGATGGTACAAGTTTAATGGCATGATCTTTTCTGTAGTTGTGTAGTTTTACCACTAGATGCAGTGAACTGACCACACCAGCACTGCAGCTGATGTGGGAAAGTAGCATGAATTACAAAAACCCACTTGGTCTTCATAAGGCAGGCTGAAGTCATGCTAATGGAAACCAGATGTTTTATGTGATATAAGAACTTGCTGGTGTGCTGTATTTGCTTAGCCTGTTTTAACTTTCCCACCAGCCTGTGTGTTTTGTGTGTGAAGTCTGACGTTTGCTTGGCTCTGAGGTGCTGACTGCTAAGGGATCTCACTGGTAAAGAGGAGTTAACACATTCATCTTCTATTCTTTTATATGTATGTATTAAAAGTGAATAATGAAAGCCTTCATGCAACACTAAGCTGGAAATATAACCAATAAATATGATTAGGGCATATGCAAAAGAACTCAAAGAAGATTTATTTATTTGGTTTTTTTTCTTACATTTCCAAGGTGGCATAATTTAAGATCTTTTAATATTTGGTTGGTTCACAGTGCCTTGGCATGCAAAAGTAGTCCAGTACTACAGGCAACCGCCTGCTTTTACAAAGCAGATGTTCGTGAAATCACAGGGTGAAGCTAGATGTGTATGGAATTTGGGTCACATTTACACCACTGACAGAAAATTTCTGGCTCATTGCAGATGAATTTGGCCAATCAAGAAAGAATTTTGTGTGTGTCACATCACAGAAGATGACCTATTTATAACTTAGGACTGATGGATGGCTGCTGTCTCAGAGAGTCTAAGAGAGAGTTCCATAAAACCTGTCTGCCAAGGCACTGACTGCAGCTTGAGAGGCTGACTGAAAAAGAGAAAACACTCTTTAGACATTTGAGTTTAAACTGTGAATGTTTTAAGCATCATTAAGCAAAGGGCAAATGTGATAGTGTGTTGAAGGTGATGTATTTGTGATTAAAAGATGTTTATTCCAGATTAATTGCAGGAGAGTGATAGATTTGAGCTGTCACAGTGCATTCACATAGGAATATATCCCAAACTCCCTACTTATTAAAGGGAAACTTGTACAATATTTCTTTCATAACACTTTGCCTTTTATGTGGGCAACAGCCACCATCCACACAAAAATCATAGGTGGTACATTCTTCTTTTTCTTCTTTTTTTTATCATTGAGAAAATTTGATCTTAAACCTTTAGGATAATCTTTACCTGCTTTAATTAGATTGTGATTTATGTCATTTATTTTTTTTAAAGAAAAAAATCATGTTGCAGAATAGGCTTGGGTCGTTAGGTGAGTTACTCAACAGGATAACCATGGGTAAATTTACCATGTTTTCACAGTATTCCTGTATTAATATAAAGTGAATACAAAAATAATTTAACAATGTTTATGTATAGCGCTGGTTAAGTAAGATGCATATTATAATTGTTAAAGTAGTGTTTATATATATAATATATATATATATATATATAATATATATATATATATATATATATATCTATATATATATATATATACTATTATATATATTCATTATTATTTAGATTTTTATACATATACTAAAGAAAAAATATTTAAAAAAAAACACCCTTCAAATTTACAAGAAGTTTTCAAGTGCTTCAAGAATATTTTATGTTCTGCAGATTTGTCCCTTTAGAGGCAGGGGTCTGCAACTCCACTCTTCGAGTGCCACTATCCTGCAACTTTTGGATGCATCTCTGGTGCAACACACCCAAATCAAAAGGCTGAATTACCTCCTTTGTGTGTCAGTAAGGTGTGCAAAGACCTGGTCATTAACCATTCATTTGATGCAGGTGTGTTAGACTGGGGATGCATCCGAACATTGCAGGACAGTGGCACTCACTGACTCGAGTTGCAGACCCCTGTTTTATGGTAACACAGGTATAACAAGCTGGTATGACTTCCACTCTTGGTGCTCTTTTAGTTTTGACACCATCACTGCCCATGTTTTTGGTAACAGACACACGGTTGAATCTGACGATCTTTTGAGCGGTGGTGGCGGGTGAAAAAAAAAATTCTTAGTGGGGCTGATGTGCCAGTAGATTTCCTTTCCTAGTCCAGAGTAAGCATTTAAATGAACAGCCGGAAAATGACTACAATTTCACAACAATATAACATATTTCATATAGCATAATAAGTGAATAGTCTGTTCAGTAACTTGCACAATGTACAGTATTTAATCATTTAATGTGCCAACAGCTAACTCTAAAGCATACTTAAACTAATATATGATTGCCTATAAATTTAACTCTGTACAAACGACAGATTAAATTCTACTGCAATGTAGCTTTTGAGAATCAACTAATGACAGTAGAGGGCTTCCTATCTAAAAGAACGAAAACACACTGGTATAGGATGAAATAATCACGGCTACAAACCTAAAATTAACCCAGAAATTTGAAGGACTTAACCTGGTTCTGCTGGAACCCCAACACAACATCAAGCAATCCTCTGGATTTATCTGACAATCAGGAGCTTAGCAAAATCTTACAGGTATGAATGTTCATAGATCTGAGTCAGCAAACAGCACTTCAGCTCTTCCTTGCACAACATCTTACCCAGCAAACATTTTGATACCAAGTAAGTATCAACATCATAACAGTAGCAGAGACTCAAAAGGAGCCTCATCATTATTAACCATTAAAAAAAAGGAAACATTAGAAACATGTATTTTGTTGTCTCAGGAGTTTGGAAATTTTGCATCACACTGGCGTTATTCTTGAGCTCTAACCACTGGAAACATGGCCAGAGTGGAACCATGGCTGTCCAGTGCAGATTACATGTGTCTGCTGGGGAATCAAACCACATCACAGCTGCCTTTGCTGCCACACGTGGGCCTCAAGATGAACACAATTTTCCCCCTCTGTAATCACACCTGGCTGAAACTGAGCAGTTTAAGCTGGAAGTTTCCAAAGGCTGGACTTCCATTTAATGACTTCATTCAGTACAAGTTATCATGTGGACAGTATCATGATGATTGTTTTTATTTTCTTTCTGGTTTTAATTTCAGAAACATCTTCATTCTTTCAAAACTGTTTTCCCTCAAAAGTATTTAAAAAAAAATTTTCTTTCCTCATTAAGATGAACAATCAAAACATCATCAGGTCTGCCAGTCTATCACAAAGCTTTGGTATGTATTTGTGTGTCTCTAATGTGAATCTAGATTCCTGCTGCCAAGATGTATTGCAGTTTAGGCTGAGACCCAGACAGGGTCATGCTGCAACATGTCTGATATGGGCCTGAGTCGCAGCGCTCCCTCTGAGGACAGACCACAGCCGTTTCTACATGGCACGCAGTCCAGAGTTGAGCACAAGGGCATCTCTGAGCACAGCAGAGTGTTTTTAGCTCTTTCACAATCCTAACTGAGCTATCTGAATGCAGACAGAGATGGTGTCACCATTAATCTCATTCACTATGATTCCATAATATAATACATGTGGTGCGCATGGTAAATTTCATCGTCTAGACAACAAGGAAGTCCAAAACAGAGACTTATTAATGGGACTTACACTGTTACGAACACACGACCGCTTATTTCTGGGTCTGATGCCTTAAATGGTCCTTTTACTACATGAATGAATACAGGTACTTGTGAGTAAAACATGAGTCACCACTTGATGAAATCATCAGTACAGACTCACAACATCAGCCACTTCTTTTAGCTACAACAGCCTCCTATTAATACAGCTCCAGTCCAGGGCGTGAAGAGAGCTATTAAATCCAGAAGAAGTTTATGAAAATGTGCAGCCGATGCTGAAGTGTGCTTCTGAATTGTGGTCTTGTGAGCCTAAGCTGGGGTGGATTTTGCCAGCCAGGGAGAGGAACAGACAGAGGCTGTGTTTAACTTGGTGGCTTGCCCATTTGTGCTCTTTTCACATGTATGGCGCCATGCTTGCACTAAACAGGCGGGCTTGTATGCTAAGGCTCGAATAGTCATAGGAGGAGTGGTCCTTTGGATATGGACTTTATTTCTCTTTAGATGTGGGGAGATTCTTGTTTCAGGCCAGGATAAGAATGTTGTACTTTTAAATAAGGGTAATACCTTATTCAAAATTCTAATCTATGTGCTATAAATAGCTTTTATAAGTATTTCACATTGTTTTCTACTATTTAATACAAAGTTAAATTGACTAATCCTAACAATTTGTAAACTAAGCAGATCGGCAGCTTGGGATCAAGTTAAATAAAAGAAGTCATTGTTGTTAATTTGTGTTTGTCATTGTTTAGTTTAATTTACAAACCATGCCCCCACATCTGTCTTTTCTGACTTTCCATTTCATACTTATAAACACATTATTTTTGTAGCCTACTTGTTCACTTAAACCATTGCATATCCGTTTTTCTTATAAGTATTTTATTGAAGAGTTAATAATAACAAAGGGAAAATACCTTAGAATGTCTGACAGCTTGTATGCTTTGAGTATCTTGTGCATAAGGTCCAGACTCGAGTGTAAAGTAACAAAATGGAAGAATGCAACCGCATGATCACATGTTCTGAGCATTCCTTGAAATTCAACCAATGCAGCATTAATGCCTGGATATTTGAAAACTAGACTTAAAATGCAATGGGTCTCTATGATAGAATTTATTTGCTGCTTTTAAAACTTAATTTAATTAATTTATTTAACCCTAATTTACTTCTTTGTCTCATTACACAATTGGAAAAAATTGCATTTACGTGTCATGAGTCTACAGTCATTATTACATCACATTGGGCATGGAATGAGAATGAGAGTAAAAATATTTTGTGAAGGGTTTTCATCAGTGTAGCTCAAAGTCACGCCTGTACTCACTTTTTCCCCACTGAGTGGGTGGACACTTTGAGGTGACCCACTTGTGAGAACTTCCTGCCACTCTAAGTGAAAATAGTTTGGTGGGGTGGGAGGCAGAAATTAGCATTCCCCATACCAAGAAACAGATTCTTCTTCTTCCTCTTTCTTTTACAGTTTTCTCCAAAGCCTCACTCTCACCCAGTAAACTTGGCACCAGTGTCACCTGCAACAGGACAGAAGTTGTTTTAGCACAGGGCAAATCCAAGAGCCACTATTTTTGTAAGCCTTCCCACACCCTACATCATCCACTATATCTCCCTTACTCAGTTCATAGGCATTCCAGTGGTATTTATATTTCCCTCCAGAGCAGGGGGAGGCTGTTGAGCCTTCATACAGACACTGGATTCAACTCAGAAAGGTGGGTTGTACTTTTTCCTGCTTCCTTGTGATTGGCTTTACCATAGTCACATGGCCTAAAATGGGCTGACCACTCCTCCTCCCCTGGGCTCACTGAGCATCCCTCTCAGGTCTCCTCAGGCGTTTTGCGCATGTATGTGAAAGTTTTTCTGTTGTGTGTGGGTGAGTGTGCTTCAGGCACTTGTCAGGGGCTTGTTTGGGGTAGAATACAGCAATGTTTCGAGAGCTCCCAGAGTCCACAGGCAGTGACTGCCTGAGCAGTATGACCCCAGAAACTCAGGATATCTACCTTAGAATGGATCATTGCCGCAGACGGTCTGGCTACAGGCTGGGTAGGATTATTGCCAGACACCAACTAGTGAAGAGGATTGCTGGAGGTAGGAGATGTCTCTGGAAATAAGTGACAGCTCATGCCAATGCTTCACAGTTTAAACAGGAAGCAATTTTTTTCTTTTGGGTTTTGTTTTGTTTTCAGTTTAAATTAGTTCCTGTTAGAAAATTTCATTAAGTAGTCAAAACTCAAGATAAAAAGATCACAATGTGTTTGACTGTGTTTTTTGTGTTTGTAAAAAAATGATGAGAATCATACTTTAAGGCAAAACAGACATTGTTAAAAAGTGTGTTCGTTTGTGTTACCATAAAAGTCAGATATAACCTTCAGCTAATTGGTAGTCAAGGGTGAAGCCTTGGCAAATGAGTAGTATTGACTAACTATAACAAATAGTAATCTGCGATAAGCCTTAGGATTAACCATCAAAGGAGCACTATGCCCAGAGTGTAAACAAGAGATATCAATGAATGTCTTGCTTGACGGTTTTACAACCCTTCAGCTTATTTGTGCACTGCTGTTTGGAGCCAAGAGTGTTTTCTTTCATTGCAGCAGAGTTTGACCTCTCATTTAGCTTTCTCCAAAACTCTAAAAACTTATGTTGACTTTAAACCTCAGATAAATATAAAGCCCTTGAGGTCAAGAGAAGGTGTGGCATGCCTTAACAATGAGGAGTACAAACTGTCTCAAGCCTTGGTTCCTTCTGCAGGTGTAAACACCCTGATGCTGGATCAGAGGGAAGGTAATAGTGTATAGCACAAAACTTCAGAGACATAGTTCCCCTTCCAGATTCTCTGACAAGAGTCAGAAAAAACTAACAGATTGTGTGGGTAAGATTTTGTTTGTTACCGCAGAGGACTTGGGGGGGAAAATATGCACGTATTGATGTTTATGATACACATAGTTTTTTGTGCACAGATATATGAAGATGTTCTGGAGCTGTATGTACAGAAATTGACATAATCTGATTTTTGCTGGCATGTGGAATCATGTAATCTGTCTTGTGTTTTCAGATTACAGATGTTAGCAATTTGGCTCCTCTTTGACATGGAGAAAAAATATGTAAACTTGAAGGGCTTTTGAATTCATCTGTCAAAAATTATTTTTTTACGAGGTTTTTCAGAATGTCAACTGTGACTTTTTGTGTTTGTAGGAACTAATTTTTGTTCTTATACCTTAATGAATTATAATTTTTTGGATATGTTTTTGCTTAATCGAAAGAACACACTTTAAAGTTCATTCGTAATCATGGGCAGGTTACTGGTATCAAGATAAAGTGCAGTTTGAAAACTGTTAAAGTGTTTTGTCATACCATTCTTACAGTTTGTTGTTCTTTTAAAAGAACAATTTCATTTAATTTTTTCACAACTATGAAAGACATGACCAGTGATGGCATGGAAATCAAAGGAGCACTGCTTATCACTTACCTGTTTCAAACAACAAAAGACTTCAGACAACTCTTTGGCATCTCAGTATGTTTTCTGAACGGACCAGGATAACATAGGGGTGTTGAAGTTAACCCACCTGTTGCCAGACAAGGTAGTCACAGATCTGTACTTGCTAACATTGCAGATGAAGGACTGACATAATGAATACAGATGGTCTATACAACCAGCTAGCTGGGGAATTTAAAACACTCTGGCACCAGGGCAGATTAGTGCCTCATACAAATCATTGTGCTGAACGACACCAAGACAGAGGAGATTACAGGATTTCACCTTCTTTAATAGCTCTATATTGATTTTTCAAACTTGTAATTCTTGCTTCTTTTGGTTCCACAGTTAAAAAGTGTTATTCTTCAAAAAATCAGGTTAACATTTTAAAACCATGGTATTTTTTAACTCAGAAATGATCACATGGTGAAAATCTGTTACACTGCTAAAGTCTAAAAATTGGATATTTTAATGTGCGATCTACTTTTTTTTTTTTTTTTTTTTTTGTCTTCTCGTCTAGTATTGGTTGTTGACTCATTGTTAATATGTTGTAATGTCCAATAAATTACTTGATGTCTAAAAATTGTAAGATGTATTATATTTTGGGTGATTAACATGCCATTGCGCTGACTCCTGCATTCCTGCTCCATGGGTCCGTTGACACTGCAGGCCAAAAGTGAATGGGCACCATGGTGATGGGCGACATTGCTCACATACTGTCACATACTATATTCTAGGGATGTCTGTTCATCTTAGTCATATTTCCGGTTTAACACCAGAGCCGTCTTGTATCATTGTCAAAAAATTCTATCCAGTGTCTCAGAGTCTTGAATAGAAAATGGATAAGAAAAGTAAAACAGAGACATGGGCAAAGATATCTGCCTTCACTCTGAAGGAATGTGTCTCTTTCCTGAAAAAATTTTCATATTTCTGAGGAGCATTCCATATGTTAATACTTTGGAGAGCCTGCTGCATAGTTTCAACTTACTCCTTTGTCTCTCTGTTCAGCTCATCCCAAGGTCAGCAGGATTTCTGCATCTTTTTCTACATCGTTTTGAAGCTGCGTAGAAATTCACACATTCAGATCCACAGAGTATGTGTTGTTCTTGGAGACAGTGATAATTACCAAAAATAACAGCAGTAGCCCACTAAATTAATTATGTTAGGCAGGTTGTTTTCTTATAGAATGTGCTGGACCATAATGGAAACCCAGCGGTTGAATGATTCACAGACCATTATGTGTGTTTCCGAGTGTTCCAGCTTTGCCAAGAAAAAAACTCTGGAAACTTCATCAGTTATGTTGGTGGAAACCCATAGCAGCTGAAGACCACAGCGTGACTAAAAGCTCGATCTCAAACTGTGTTTGGTGCTTGTCTTCGAGATGCTGTTGTGTCTCAAACAAGAAGTACGTCTATTATGGCCCTTCTTAAAGACATTTTAAACTTGATGCAACCCAAACCTTGGACTGGATTATTATGACTGTATTCTGCTATGACTGGAAATGTACCTCCTATGAAATTGTAATAATTTACGATTGATCTTTTGCCAAATGACAAGGATAATTGTGTGCCACGTGTGTGCATTTCAGTCACTCTCCCTGCGTTTTAGAAATACATACTATGCCATATGTCATGCAATCATGGGTAAAAGGCTTGTGTCTCATAGTGTGCCCTAAATAGCTACTTAATTTAAAGGTCATTTATGTTAGTTGGTCATTGTTGTGTGTTGTTTTTAGTTCAAATATAAAGATACATTTCACTGCTGCTTGTTTGTTAAAGGGGTGTCAGTCATTTTCCCTCTTTGCCTGTTAGTACCTTTTCAGTTTGAGCCATTTCATAGCTGACTTTTTCAGGTATAAAAAAGAAGCCACCTGTCATAGGATGTTTGATAACATCTATACATCGGTTTATATTGGGGAGGTTTCATACCCACTTTGAAAACTGACTAGTTTAAGCATTTATTTTATAATCTACTTATAGTCTACTTTAAGAAATTGTGGTTATGTGACTTTAGTAAATAATATCTTCCTGCAGGAAGCTGTTCAGACTTTTTTTTTAGTTTAATCAGAAGTCATAATTTGTCAACCCATTTGAGACTCAACTGTCTGAAATGGGCATCACAACTACAATCAATGGAAATAGGGTGTGATCCAAAATCTTCAGAAAATTATTTAAATAAATTAGATTGTATGTGGCATTTGTACATATTTATATTATTTTATCTACACAATTATTCAAAAATACTTAACTACTAAGACAAATAAATCAATATGCAATAATTTAGGTACATGTATACAAAATTGTTTGTAGGGAAAAAAAAATCTAGTAGGAAGGAACAAAATGGCAACACCTGGGTACCATTATACCCTATAAATTGGGGAAGGGGAATATTGACTTAGAGCCTTGTTATGGTGCTGTGTTCATTTGTTCAGCCAATCACCATACATCCTATGTGTCTGGAACATTTACTGTACATTTAGGTAATTGAAATTGATCCCCTGGTGGCAAATACAAATAGACCAACAGCAAATGGATTTGTACAAATCACTATTGTAAATCAGTGACTGTAGTGTGTACACAAGTAATTTAAATTCTTCCTCCAAAAACCTACTTATAGAAGTGTCTGAACAGGATAATGTGCTCGCTCTTTGGAAATGCTTAGAATAGGGAAGGCAGCAGCATTCTTTGACTAATATTGGCAGTTGTTTAAAAATTCAGTTGAAAAGGGGTTTGCATTGTTCTCTCTTTTGGAGGGGAATTGTAACAGAAAAGGGGCTCTTCAAAGGAAAGAATAGTAAGACTGTCCTCTCGCTCTCAGAACTCCTCTCTTATCGAGACTACTTTTTTCATCAGCGCTTCACTGCAGCATGAGGTACATTTCATCAGCTAAGTGTGAGACACAGTTATCTGGCTCTTCATTCAAACTGCAGTTAGAAGCTAAATGTGTCTGAGAATGAGCATGTTACTATGCTCATGGGGACACCTACTTCAGATCGGCTAATTGGTGTGTAATTTTTCTTCCTGAAAGAATATTTTTATCTCGATAAATGTTAAAATGTTTTTTTCCTATTTATTCCACCATGTTGATAAAAAGCATTTGCATGAACAGCATGAATATTGGTTGACCGTTTTGATGCATCTCCATGTCAGGGTTTCAAGCATAAACTTTGAATTAATTTCAACAATATTAATGTGCTTAACTGTTGTAGATTGGGACAGTGTCCTGTTTTCCAGTCAAATGCAGAGTTGGACAGAGATCTCACAACTTTGATCAGACCAATTCTAAATTAATGTTCCACAGAAATGGTTCTTTTATTTTAACTGGTAAAAGTTTTAATGCAATGATGAAAAATATTGTGCTTTGAGTCAAACATGTTTGCTTCCAATGCTAAATTGAAATGAAGCAGCACAGTTCACTTGAAGATAGTTGTCAGATACTGCTTCTCCAAAATGCAGTCTCAGAAATAAATATAGTTTGAACATGCTGAGGTAATCAGCATTTCACGGTTTTTACTGTAACATTATGTTTCCAAAGTCAACCATGCATAACAGGAAAAAAGAAGAAAAGATTCAGATTTAGGGTTTAGCAAATGCTGACAAAACTTTTAGATTAGAACTTTAATCAGTGCATTTGATTGCTTGCTGTGCAGTTTTGGTGTGTAATTTTCAGCCCTACTAATGAAAAATGAGTAAATGATTTAGGAATCCTTTAACAGTCAGGAGCAAACAGGCTTTCCTTAGGCCATTTTGCAAGGTCATATCCAGAAAGATTCTCTGGAGATTCTTGCTTGTTACTTGTTGCAGACTGAGATTATGGTCTACGTGTAGAGCTGTTTGTCCTGACAGCTGCCACATGTGCACAGCTAATCATTTACAAAGTGCATTTTTCAGAAATGCCTCTGCTACACTGTAACAGGAACAAAAAGTCACACATTAACTCGGAAACATACTGTACTTAGTTCCTCAGCATTTCACACATGGCAGAATCCCACACATATGCCTTAGTGACTCATTTAGACCAACTGATTACAAACCACATTCTAGGTTGTCTATAACTAAAAAAGTAAGATTTGGGCAAGATAAGTTTGTTGCTTTCTTTCCTTCCTCTTTTTTGTGCAGCACCATACATGGGGAAGGAGATTTCTAATGTTAAGACTGTAGTTTTTACAATTTTTCTTTGCTTATGTCTTAAATAAGAATAAAAATGAACACTTAAATTACAAACAACAAGCATGTTGAAGTTCAACAGTTGGCTGCCCTCCTGTGGTAGAAAAGCCAATCACATGTCAGTACTCGCAGTTCACATAACCATCTCTGTGTTAGATTTCTACATTTTAACTTTCAACTAGAATGTTCTCACATATGTGGGTGAGACTGTATCTATCAAAAACAATCTCTGGGCCACAGTGGTTGTAAGGTGATCTTTACTTCCTCTTATACAATAATTCATGCTGCTTGTCTTATCCTCTCTGTTGCAACTTACCAGCTTGTTGCATGAGTGCTGCAAGGCTCCTGATGCAGTCCAGCTGCTCTTTCATGTTGTTAATTAGGACCAGCATCCGTTCGGATGGCTCCATGCCTTAATTGTGGACGTCCTGAGAGGGGGTTCTCACGGTTGGGGCACTTTTTCTATCATGGGCCCCCTCTGTACCCTCTGACTCTCTGAGGCCTTTCCAAGAGAAGGAGGAAACTCCACTTTAGACCCCTCTGGGAAACTTTCAAATGGGAGGAAGGAGGAACTAATGAAACTCTGCAGGACTCGACTCGACAGAGCAGTCTTCCCTGGATGTTTTTCTTTGATTTTTTTTTTTCCCCCCATATTCTCCACCTAACAGACCTGTGGTCTCACATTAATGTAATTTGTATATTAGAGTTTCTTTATGCTTAAGATCTTCTGAGCGTGAACTGTTTAATTTGTGCGGGTGCCACAACTTATGGAACATATGCTTTCTGGTCAATATTTTTCCATGTTTGAGTCATGATTTCAGATCAGCTGGCAAAGCACTTGTTAGTAATTCATAGTCCCCTTAAGCCATGTTATATTGCATTGCTGGAAAACCAAATTACAGTGTTTATATAAGTTATCAAAGGGATGAAAGAATTACAGTTGCACAACCATATATTAGAAGTGGGAAACAGCATGGCATGGTGAGGCTTGCAGCCTACTAAGTTTTACATTAAGGAAGATGTATATGGACTTCAAATTAGGATGCAAACAGAAATGTAGAGATTGTTAGGGGGATACAGTTAACTCCAAGACCACATGGGAGACAGTAGACACGAGCTGTGGGGGAAGTGACAATACAGATGAGAAAGGAACTGAAAAGACAACTGAAAAAGCTCTGACTTACTGAGACACAGGGAAAAGAAAATAGAGGAGAAGAAAGACTTTCAGTGGATAGAAAGGAGAACTCAGGAATCTCAGATGGGGTCTGATCTCAATTCTCTCTTTTTGAAGTCTGTTTCCATGCTTTACGTCATAAGGTGCACAGATGTTTACAGTTACATTGCCTTACAACAGTTTTCATAGTACTTTTTTGCATTTTTCACTCTAGTACCAGAACATTCAGTTTATTGTAAGAGATTTTATGGCCAACACAAAGTAGTGCATAATTGTAAAGCAGAAGGTAATGAAATCTTAAAAGTGTGTTGTACATTTATATTCAGCCCCAGCAGTCAATACTTTGTGAACCTCCTTTCACTGCACTTACAGTTGCAAGTCTCTTGAGATATTTCTCCAACAGCTTTGCACAGCTACAAAGTGAAATTTTTGTCTATTCTTATTTACAAAATAGGCCAAGCTCAGTCAGACTGGATGGAGAGCGACTGTAGCCATCAATGCCAATAATTTGCAATTGGAGTTGACTGGGCCATTGTAAGACGTGATTATGGTTTGATTTTTAAAAAGAGACATCCAGACTTTTTACCACAAGGGCCACAATCAGAAAGTTGAACGTTCTCATTGGCCACAAAAAAATGTTTTTCTTTTTAAATCAAAAAGGAAAAACAAAATTATTTTTTGCCTTTTTAACATCCGAAAGAAGCATAGTGCTTATGGATATATCACAACTAGATTTGTGCATCGAGTATTACAATGAAATGAACAAAGTGGCTAATTTTTTTTGAAAAGGAATCTGTTAATAATTATTTCAGGATTGTCCTGTATTTAGCTTTTCGTGACCAGCTTATGTTATGTGTTGAAGAAAAAGCATCCCCACAGCATGATACTGCCACCACAAAGTCTTCCTTTTGGGATTACGTTTCTCATGGTGATGTACAGCTTTAATTTTCCACCACATATAAGGTTTTGCTTGTAGACCAATTTTGTTCTCATTTGACCAGAGCACTATTTCTATATGTTTGTTTAAACCGCTGTATGGCATGTAGAAACTGCAAATGGGACATCACTGGATTTTTTTTTTTTGACCAATGGGTTTCTATTTAAATTGGTTCTATGAAGGCCAGGTCTGTGGACTGCCCAAATAATTGTTGTCCTGTTAAAAGACTCTCCCATCTGAACTGTGGATCTCTGAAACTTCTTTAGAGTTAATTATTTAGTTGAGGACTTTATGTAGTGGTATCACAGCAAAGGTAGCTGAATACAACTGCAAGCCACACTTAATAGATTTTTTTTGTCAAAATCTTTTAAAACTGTGCTTTATTTTTCTTCCACTTCACTGTTATGCAATACCCTGTGTTGATCTAATATGTAAAATCCAAATTTGTGGAAGGAATTAATAATTTTCGAGGTACTATAAGATATCTTTTAACAGGCTTTTTTTTTTTACTGTTCTCCTTTTGCCCCAAAAATAATGATTTGACACAAAAGACATGGTTTTAAAATGTTCAAGTTGCCCAGCATGAATAGTTTTGCTCTTTCAAAAATGTGGAAATTCATATCTCTGGTATTACAAAAATCATCTCTCAGGAAAGGGCACGACTAGTGGAGGAAATCTGCAAGTGTCTTGATGGGAGCATGTCTGGACAAAATTAGGGAGAAAAACTGCAAAATCCAAACGTGATGTCTTTATCAGCAAAGAAAGGAAACTCCTTATAAATTCAGCAAAGATGATTGTCAGAACTCTTTGCCATGCGTGGGAACAAAGCTGCAGTCCAGTGTCTGGAAGTGTTTAGCTAGTGTTCCTAGCCTTGGATGTTGCTGCATTATGTATTTCACAGGAAGGTCACCTGATTGATTTCTGATGTGTTCTGAGCTGTTGGTCATAACTACTTTAATGGGGGGGGGGGGTGGAATTTTTTTACAGTCTGTTATATTTTATGTGCCAATGGCTCCTGTGATGTGACTAAAGGGGAAAGAACACCTGTGTGTATAGCTGACACTTCCTTTGGTCTTTTCTGTTTGCTGAACAACCTGGGGGTTTCAACATGTGGCTGTTAGAAGATTTTCTCTTGAGTCAATGTGAGACACAGTAACGAGGTTAAAGAAGGTACTGTGGAGCTTATGATTGAACTTTGAAGCTTTGGCTTGCATAGGGGCCACACAGCTCAAATGTTGTGGCCCAGTATTTGACTTCAGGCTGTAACAGCCAATCAGATCCAGTAGGCTATCATCTTACAGTTTAGGTCAGGGATAATTTGCTAATCCTTCACTGAAAGGCTGATGTGTGATGGGAATCTTCACTGGAATGTTCCTCAGTGAGTTGAAACACAAAGTGTTATTTCCTTTAAAGAAAAATGGTTTGAAGTAATTTCCCATAAAACACACCACTTCCCCCCCTCTCTCCACCCACCTCTCAACACCCCCCCAACACACACACACACACACACACACACACACACACACACACACACACACACACACACACACACACACACACAGTAAATCCCCTTTCAGGCCTTAATTTCATTGTGTTCCCAGACAACATTCTGTAAAATCCATGAATCAGTTTTGATTCCCAGACTCCAGGTGACCACCTTTTCACAGGAATAACAGCATCTAAATTAAGGTCCAGATATGTTGTGCTGTGCATTGTAACATGATTGGTAACCTGTGAATACTGCAGATAGCAGTGACTGGCATTACCATAGCTGACTGAAAGATAAAAGGAAGAGAGCAGCATGGAAAGAACGAGCTGATGGGTTGTTTCCCCCTGAAGATGAAAGGACCCCCTTCTCTGGGTGTCCTTCAGAGGTGAAGGAGAGTGTTACCACAGCTGCGCTGCTCTTGTTTAAATTCAATACAGGATCTCAAGATGAAAACAGCCCAGATGACTTTTGACCCAGCAGGCTTTGGCAATGGTCAACAACAGCAGCTCTCCAGCTCATAGTCATTATTTGCACTCAGAATCAATAAGCTCTAGCTGTGAGTGTGTGTTTGTGTGTGTGTCTGTTGTGAAATAAAGGGTTGATCTTTCACCAGTGGACCCATTATAAGTCGTTAACCAGAAAGAGTTTATACTAAAACAGCATGTATCTGTGATCTGACTTCCAGCAGAGAGGGGCATGAGAGGGGCAGAGAGGGGCAGAGAGGGGATTAATCAATAATCACAGGCAGAATTTTAAAAAAGAACAACAAAAAAAAAAAAAACAAAAACAAAAAACGCCTGAAATCTGTGAAGGGAATATTTGCTGAGTCTGTTAGCAGTATCAAGGTATAACGAGATTTCAAAAAAGTTCAAATTTATTCTGGTGTGGTTAAAAGTACTTTTATAGATGCCAAAGAAACTCCTGGAGGGACCAGAAATTTCTCTGGATATGAAGCATTGAGTAATGCCCCACATCCACATGCTGCTGCACACTGGCTCAGCAGGCTGAAAGAAGGCTGTCAGGATTTCCCTGACTTACAACATACAGGCATGTAATTCAGGAAACGGACATATTCTCACAGCTATTTATTATTTTGTTTATTTTCCTTTCATATGTCTGTCATCAGTATAGATTATGGATATCCACTTAAGCGGTTCATAAGGCACAGACCATACATTAGTCTTTGTCATCAGTTGTCACCTTGACACTGTTCGAGAAAAACTGCCAGAAAAGAAGTGTCTTATATAAAACAAGAGGAAAAACTTGATGTGAGAAAGAGACAGTTGGTTTCTTCCAAACTGCATTTACAGAAACAATGATTCTCAGTTCTAAGAATATTTATCCTAGATGAAGCCACTAAATGAGGTACTACTGTCATTAACCCTTCACTTTTTAAACATCACAAGTATTCCTGGATCAGTATTTCTGTGTGTCCTTTCGTCTGTATGCTCTGTTTTTTCAAACCCCCGCTCAGATATCCACTCACTCTGAGCCAGGTTTTGTTAGAGATTTATTCCTGTTAATGGGGAGTTTTCCTTTCCACTGTTGCTACATGTGTGCTTATTATGAGGGTTTCTGCAAAGTCAACAACACCCTGGAGGAGTGGTTGCTGCACATTAGTGACTCGATGCAATTATTTGGGTTTCCTTAGTTAGAAAACCTTTAAACTTTTTGAAGGATAAGCTGAACTTGACTAGACTGTTTAATAGCTAGGATCAACTTGGAAGTTATGTAGATAATTGGCTTTAAATCTGTTTGTATGATGGGATTGGATTGAATGACTGTTTTGTTGTGAAGTGCCTTCAGACGATATTTGTTGTGACTTGGTGCTACATAAATAAACTGAACTAAGTTGAACTGAATTATTAAAGGCATATTCCACTGATTTTAGATTTTACTTTTCTGTCATCTATTTTCTTCAGAATATTTAAACTGGGAATAAAAACTTACACAATTTCCTCAAACTTTCTTTGAAACATGAACCAACAGCAGTTTATCTAGCTACTTATCCAGCTGCTGGATCCAAAGCTATGAATCAGACACCAACTTAGGACTTCAGCAGGTTAAGCTCACTAACGTTAATTGGTGAAACCATAACTTAAGGGTAAAGTTAGGTTAACATTGAAATTAATAAAATCCACAGTGAAAAACTCAGATGTGAATTAATGTAAAACAGTTATCTTACTTTTGGATCAGCTTGTGACACCTTAGTAGGGAAGTTCACTTTTTGGCAAGTTTGATCGACAGAGGTGACCCAGTTGGCCAAATGGTTCAACAAGAATCTTAATTAGAGGTGCTCAAAACCCCCTTATCTCCTGTAATTTGCATCCAATATCAAGTCAAACTAAGGTCAAGCAGTAGAAATAATAGTTGATTTACTTTTTTAAATAAAAACAATTAGAATATGTTCTTTTTTTATTTTGTGGAAAATATGGCGCTACTGTGAAACTGGATTATTTTAGCTCAAGGTTATACAGTGAGAATCCCATACTGACCCATGCTCAGTACTGATCTGGGATTTCACTGTTTGTCCTCTAGTCTTTGAGCTGTAGGAGGTGTGGAGGATTGTTTCATCCACTCTTAGCTGGAGACATGCAGTCCACTGAAAGGACATCTCCTGAGGTCAGTGTAAAGCACGATGAAAAGCAGGTCCAAAGATTTGCTGGCTCATTTGTGTTGTAGTACATTTTGCTCTGGTGTCTTAGCAACACACCCTGGAGGTGACCATTTAAAACCTGGATCCCTTGTTGACTACTGGATAACAGGTCCCTGGAGCACTCCACAGGATCAAACGGGGGAGTCGAGGTCCCCGGGTGATTCAACACTGCCTCTCTGTAATTACTTGGCCTATGAAACCAGTTAGCTCATGTGCTAGTCAAACATCCACAACAAAGTCATTTCAACAAAAGCTAGGTGTTGTTTCTCACCTTTGACAACAGACAATCTCTAAGAGTTTACTCTTGCTCCTTAATTCAGCAGCTTGTCTATTTGTAGATACCAAGAATGCTACCAACACAGTATGAGCTTTGTTATTTGGCTATGGCACCTCCTGTTTTGCTGATAATTGTAGAATACTGTGTAGAGGATATTGGAGTCTGAGGAACATGTAGAGCTTAGTTAATTAAGACCTACTACCAATAATAGGAAGGTTTTATTCCCACGATATTAGGTGAATTACAGGGGGTACTGCTCTATTAATCCACCTTGTGAATAGTCACCATTATTTTTAGCGAATCAGGGGCCCTTTTTGGGGAAACATCTATAAGATGAGTGTGGACTTAAACTTATAGCACAGAACATTTTTGGAGATCTGTTTGCAGAACTTCACATAAATCTACCACCTAGTCATAAAATAACAATTGGTTCAATTTAAAATAGCTACATCAAATTGAGTCTTTTTGATGGACAGACTATGCATACTATCTCATTATTTATTGTGTTCTTACAAAGGATGTTTTACTGCAGCAGCTCAGAATGAACTGCAGTGAGTGTTTGGCAGTTTTTTACTGATGAAGATTTAAGACCACTAGTTTTCATAAAATAATTCACATGGATGGAAAGAAACTTTAGCTGTAGCTCAAAATGCTTTAAATTCCTTTTATTTTGCTCACTGACTTGGCTCAGATGCTGTGAAGAAGTAACTGTGTGCTGCTGGGAAATATAAGTAAAACATTACAAAAGGGAAGGTTGGATAACACAGTTGACTAGGATTAAATTAATGACTTAAAATAATTTGCTCAGATTGTTTTGATTATAAAACCATAAGCAAATCAAGTCAGTTTCAGCAACAGTTTTGCAAAGCTGTTGTCATTGCTGTGATTCAGATTTTTAGGTTATATTTTAGGTAACCAGCCCTATAGTCGTGTCATTTTCATCTAAAATTTTTGTGTGAACACCATGAAACCACGGTAATTCTTCTTAGGGTTGTCACACAGTGGGAATCTCATACTAATTCTACTATACATACTACATCTCTCCAAGCAGAGGGCTTAGAGTAAATAGGTACTCATTTCCCTGCATTCTGCTGCTTTTTTACCATATGTTATAAATCTATTATAAACTTGACCTTTAAGAAGTTCAATCTAAAATCCCCTAAAACTAATAGAACTAACATTGTAATTCCCCCTCAGGTAGTGATGGAAAAGGAGGGTTTAGATTTTTACACGAGGGTAACACAATGCCATTGGTTACCAGTAGATTTAAACATACTTCAGTGAATAAAACTGATTAAAAGGCAGATTGCTGAGTGTAAATCATTTCCATAACAGTCACAGCAAGCCCTTCCTTGAAGTTCAAACTTTGCATAACATCATTTTCATGTCACAGTATGTTTTTATTTTTCAATGTTGCCTGAAATCTCTGACTAATAAAAACAGATCTGCTGTGCCTCCTGGATACACCAGGTTGGTGTTTATCTACCATCACATTTGTCTTCCAGCTATCACTGATCATAATCTGAGCTTCCCATTTGCTGCCAAGTGAACAATTGCCAACTGAGAGACAGAAGGAATGTAGGACTATTTTGGGCATGAAACATCAGATGTTGTGGTTTTCGGGCAGACTTAGAGGAGGGGGTCTCTGTGTTTCCCCTGGCAGTCTGTCTAGTCGAAGCTGACTGCTCACTGTGAGTGGGTGTCTGTATGCAATTACTTTCATAAAGGAAAAGAGTGGCCTCTCTTACACTCTCTCCAAGTATGACGACACCTACAGTAGTAGAAGTGTCTGTTTTTTTTTCGTATCGCTGCTTCTGTGTTTCTTTCTCCAGGTGTTCTAACAGACAATTATAAAGGTCAGATGCAGCTTTTCTTGTCTGGCTGATTCATTCTGTGGTAATGCAGTATGGTAGAATAGAGCCCTGGGATTTGTTATTGTACTTCCATTTTATAGCCTTTTGTCGTTAGTTAAAAATCTGATAAGTGCTTAGTGCATTTCCCGGTAAATGCTTTTTTGTGGTGACCAAAGTGAATTATCTATGTCATCCTGTTTGAGATTAATTCCCAGTTCTGGCCAAAGTACGTATGCAGTCAAAATGGGAGCAATGTCCCAATACAGCAATACAGAGTGAGGAGGCAGGCCTCATCTGGAAATCTGCTCACATGATTGGAAATTATGAATGGATATGAGTTTCTTACGTAATCACAGAGGCATGGAAAACCACACTAATTTAAATCGCCTTTAGATACAGATGTTAGGGAAAAAAGTGTTCTTATTAGATATAGATTTGGCTATTGCCTCTGTTGTAATCCAATTAGAAAGCAGGTCATTATTCTTTATAAAGTCCGTCCAGTGCCAGCTCCTCTTGGACTTTATTGATGATAGTATAAGATTTTTTTTATTATTATTTTTTTTTTTATTGATTATTTTCTTGTCTGGCCATTTCTTTGGTCTTTCTTCTTGGCATGGGTCGATTACAAACAAGGCATACCAAGGTTTTAAAACATTACATTTTGAAAACCACAGACATTTTTCATCATGTTTCTATGGTTTAAAGTTCATTTAATGAGATAGCTGTAAAAGTGTCTGAGTGCCTGCAGTTTTCTCCAGCTCTATTGATCAGAAAGTAACACATTGCTGTCCCTCCCCCACCTACTGATGCACACTGCTGTTCAGATGGATGAATGTAGGGGGTCAACAATTTTTTTTTTCTTACAAGACAGAAAAAAATAAACAGTTTGGGAATATTTCAAGCAATGAAAAACAAAACATAAACTAAAAGAGCACTCATACTATAACTACTATGTCCTTACTCAGGAACTACTATGTAGCTAATTTCAGCTTGTTATACTTGCTTTATTATTGAAAGAGCAGAACTGCAAAAAGTGATAGTATTCTATAGTGAGTACATTTACTTGAACATTTTAATTTAGTGAATGTTTATTCTGGAGCTTTGATTAATTCTATGTAACAAAAATAAAAATGATAACAAATAGATATGTAATAGATAGCTTGTGCTAACCCCTGGGCCACATGTTATGGAAGGGGGGCCAACTTGCCTAAAACAAAAAACATTGACTAGTTATAAATAATGTGTTTTTTTGTGTGTTTAAGCAAGCATAAGTTATACATTTTGGTTTGAAACATTTGGGTAAATACTGTACTACTGTGAAACCAATTTATTTTTACTCAGGATTATCATGCAGTGAGAATCTCATACAGGTCCATGCCTACTCTCTTTCTAAATTTGTACTATGTAGAAAGGTTATATCAAACTATATAGAAGTCTTTTAGATGTATTATCACTCTAGTGTGTGTATTACCATAAATTAGAATTATTAGCTTGTATTTGTACTAGTTTTTGTAGTTTAATGACTCAAATGACGTTGGTCACAGTATTTGTCTCCTTCACTGATTTTCCTTCAGACAAAGAGATTGAAACAGGGATTTTTCACTCTGATAGAGGGTAGGCTGGAAAGCTGAGAGCTTCAGCATGATTCACTGCTTCTGATTGCAGGCGGTTTATGTCATGGTTTTCCCTGACTTCAGCTGTCTATGTTTTTTCCATTTTGTTGACCCCTTTGAACAACATCTGGAGCTGCACTCTATTCTAGTTTATTTAACTGAAACATTTCCCACATGAATTTTTCTATCACGTTTTTGGAGTAAGGTTTGAAAGGTTATGAAAGATAACCTTCTTCTTGCCAAATCCTAACTCAGGAAATTGTTGTAAATTCTTAGAGACTACATCCTGAAATAGAGAGAAACTATTAGGATTAAGAAGCAATCTTTTGGCTGCAGCTCCAACCTTTGTCAAAAATGTGCTGACTTGTGTATGAAGGAGTTGTTGTGGGCAGAGCTGGAAGGGCTTGGCACAAGGAGCGGTACATGAGGAAGAGGGGGGTTGAGTGAGTGGGAGCGTGCCACAGGAAAAGTGGGTGGGTTAAAGGATAGATTCAGTGTTGGGACAGGCACATGGTCGTTTGGGGGCAGATCGAAAGAGAAATGGAAAGAACTAGGAGCTGTGAATCTGACTTCAAACTGCCAGCTGTGTTCAGACAGTGAAAAGGAATGTGACTCAGCGTGGGAAAGAAGATGCTCAGACATGCTGAGAGACACTCTTAAGTCTTGATGGATGTATGAGCTACTCTGGCTCTATGATGAAAATATCCCGTGAGTACGCAGCTATTTTTCACTCAAAGGAAACTAACATGTCAGCTGATTTAAGAGATCTTAAACAATAGATGTAATCTTGTATTGGTTGTTTTATTTTCAAAAGGACATAAAAAGAGAGGGATTGCTTATTAAATTTTAGGATTTGTAAACTGTTATTTAAAGATAATGTAATTAGACCTTGAAAAACATCTTAACTTTGGCACTTCTCAGCTCAAGCACCATCTATGATCTGTGCTGATCATTTTGCCATTGTGTATTTTGTAGTATTCATTGGAAATGGAGCTGTCTACCATGAGTTTAAGTACTTTTCTATATTGTACACATAGTGTACTGTTAGGAAATATGGTTGTGTTAGTCCAATAAATATCTACTAGCAGAAGGTCGCTGAAAGGTATTTTGGTTTGATCAGGTCCTAATCTGTCATATTTTATATAGTTGACAGGCTAAAAACGAGCATCAGAACCACAATCAGTGGAAACAGAATGTAATACAAAGTTTTTAGATAATAATATACAATTAAATGAAGTTATTATTGAGAATTTTACATTTTATGCAGATATGCAATGGTTGACTTTTGATATAATGCCTCATTCAGGAATGAAATGGTGCAGCCTTTGTATCAACCATGAGTAGGTTCATCCCCACTTTGGGGATGTTTCTTATTGACAACCACTCATCTAAAGTAATTTTTAAATATTTTTTATAATAAAGTCTTACAGCAAAAAAAGTCTGCTCCCCGACCCCCCCAGGAGTCAACAGACCCCAAATAGAGATCAGAACAAAAACAACAGGGAATCGGGTGTAATGTGGGAGTGCACTGATTGGTGTTTGATAGCTAATCACCAATCTATAAAATGCTTGACCTGCGATTCCAATTTTGGCTAATTCCGCTTTTTTTTTTTTTTGTCTGAAACGTCACTAAATATTGTGACAAAGTTGCTAAGTTGGCAAATGTGGGGTGGCTGTTGTTAACCGTGCACATCCAAACGTAACCTAGTGGGCGGTTCTGTCAGTCAGTCCTCTCTTATAGCAGAGCAACAGGGGACAGTGACTGATAGATAGATAGGTAGATAAGTGGATAATATCGGTTTGTCATATAAGCATCAGCCGATTGCGGATCTCCTAAAATTACGGAAATCGAGCCTGATTTATCGGTGCACCTCAAGTGTAATACAAGGCTTTCAGAAAATAATATAAAATTTAGGCATTTTTATGACTATTTATTTCCAAATTCCTTGGGAATACGTGACTTCAAAGAAACAGATGGCAATAGTTTAACTACATGGATATGGAATGGTTTGTTTACAGGAAATAGAAGGGAACAAGATGGCATCATGTAGGTACAAAATGATGGCATGAATCCTCGACTGGATAAGTTGACCTAGAGCTGATACATGCCATATTCACATGGTGAATTATATAACAAGTGTTCCTTATAGGAAACTTTTCAAAAGATGAATTGAAAAGGAAGGAGTCACCCATTCCATAAGTGCTTCAGCCATATGCAGCTTTTGACATTTTGTTCTATTGTGTCACAGCCAAACTAGGTTTTATTTCTTTGTGAAATTGTAATTCTATACCATAGACAGCTTTAAATCTTTAGGTTGTGAATAGCAAACACAAGTTCTCATTCTTTGGCACGATGCCCGCCCCAGTCTTTTATCCACAAGAGATTTCCTTAGAGAGAGGATGAGAGGACAGAATGTCTCACTATCATGTTACAGAATGCAAAACAGAGGGATTCCCAGATTGTGTTACTGTTTCTCAGTGGTCCAACCTTAGGTCCTGGGACACGGGAGGGCCTGACAACACTCTCACTATGCATCGCAGTTGAATAATAAAGAGCCGATATTATTCACCTGGGAGGGAGGTCTAGCAGAACACAAAGCCTTGAGCTTGTGCTGACGCAGGTGGGAACACAGCAGAGTGGCTCCTGGCAGCAAATATATGTTGACTTATCTCCGGGTTCAGGGGTAAACAGTAGACATCCAAGGACACAGAGAGCTGTTAATATTTATTCAGTTGTTGGTCAGTCTGGAGAGCAAAGTCAGTTTTCATTGAATTTTTGATGATATGGAAGCAAAGCAGTGTAGGTAAGTCTAAAATCTATTTATCAAACAGAGATATAGTTTTCTGTAAATATGTGGAACTGTAGGATGAATGGCTGTGCTGCATGTTGCAGCTGCTATGTGTCGGTCACAGTTTGGAGCTGAGATTTTGGATTTGTTATAGTGATTTTTTTAGCCATGTGTTTAGCTGATGAGGAACCTTCTTTGAATGTGCTGTTTGCTCTCTTTCAAGAGATTCTTTAAATTTTGAAAAGCATCTGAACAAAGACTCAAGAATGTAATCAAGACACTTGCTTGATTACATCAGAACAGAATAATTCTAATCTGTGGTGATTTTCCATTCTAAACAGTACTTGTTATAATACAATTTTTTTTCTTAACAAAAAATTTAGATTGGAAATTTCAGCATTGTCTTTTTCTGCTCTTTTAAATAAGGAACATTATCATTATATCATTTCTTAATCTAAAGTTTCTTGTGTGTTGTAGCATTGATGTGTCAGGTATCATCTCTCATGTAGGTGGTAAATAGTCCCCACCTCTGTTAGCATTAATGGAAAGGTGCCAACAGTCTGTTTCATTTATAGGCCATCAGTGGCTCTGAAACTCTGTAGGTCAGCAGAGGCCGTTTCTGATCCAGAGAACAGGATCACCGCTTTTTCAGATGTTTGTTAGCTTTGAGATGGAGAGTGCTGATTTTAAACTGTTCTACATCTTTTATTGACAAATCTACCCTATGAGTACATTTATTCAGCAGGAGGAAGAAAATCTTACAAAAATAAATAGTTTTTGTAAACAGATTTAGTATTGCCACAAGCCTTTTTTGTAATTCATACACAGAACTTCTTTTTTGTAATCTGTTAACCTGAGGTATAAATATGATATCACATATAAGCCAATTTCTGTTCAAATCAATCCCTTAACCAGTTAATAGCCTGCTTTACTTTTTACTCTATATAACCAGAAAAAATTATGGGTTTTTCTGTGCTTTCTTTCATCTTAAAATGACTTTAAACCATTAGAAATGGTATGATGGATGTTTTGTGTTTTTAAAATATAACTTTTTAACCTGTCCATTCTTAGGAGCAACACTTGTGTAGGGCCCTGTAACACTCTTTAAGAGCTGTCTTACATAAGGTTGCCATGTTTAGGAAAGCCCTCTTTAAGGAGATAGTACTTTGTTCCTATATTGCAGTTATAGAGAAATTATTTTAGTCTTTTTACACCCAAGTCTGTATTAAAAAAAAGTGCTGAGATTTTTTTTTTTTTTAATGTTGTGATGGATGCTTTGGTGGTTTTGTTTAAATTAAAAATTCTCTCATTTAATGTGATTTATTTTCACTTTTCATCTCCGTCGTTGCCTTGCAGAAATTGAGGCAAAAGAGGCGTGTGACTGGCTGCGGGCAGCAGGATTTCCCCAGTATGCTCAGCTCTTTGAAGGTAATGAAAGCACTCACTGGAACTCCTACACACATTTATCATCACAGGGGGGAAAATTGTTTGTTGAAAGCCAGGGATTAACAAAGAAGCACAGGGATAACCCGGTTCTGCAATGAACCAAAAGTTTTTTGTGTTTTTTTGTTTTTTTTCATAGATCTGTTGTGAAATGAGATCATTTGAATGTGACCTTTTGAAGCGAGTAGTTGTGCACAGTGTCATCTGGTCTTCTGCAAATGCTGTCCACAGAACCATCTGCAGTAATATTCATGTTCTGTTCGCAGGAAGTCTTTAAGCTAGAGCACCAAACAGATCTGTAGACACCACAAAACAAACAGAACATCAGATGCCTTTAAAAATCTAATCTCTTCCATCCAACGACTACTTTATAAACATGTCTGCTGTGCTTGACGCCTGAAGTCATGGGAAGAATTGGGTTTTATCAGAGCTTTAAGGGGCTTTACTCCCACAGATCTCTGTGTTGGGGCCAGACATTTGATGTGCCTTGCTGCTATACATCATTTTTTCCTGACAGCTTGTGGAAAAGTAACAAAACTTCCAAAGAGTGAACTGATAATCCTGTCAAAGTGTAAAGTGCTTCATGCTGATGTTATGTGTTAAAAACCTTATTAATACATACATCCATTATTGAGTTTTTTCATGTTTGAAAGCCTTTAATATATTTGAATCCCTGCCCTCTAGAACAGGCACAGCCTTGTTGAGCCTGGTGGCTCATTGCAGCTTCTGTTTTCCAAGAGAAGAGACTAACTTCACATGAATTTAGTGAAACGATAGATTTAGTCTCTTAAGTTATGTAACAGGAAGCTCATACCGAAAGCAAGTCGCAATGCCCACACAAGTGCGAGCACTGTTATTTGGGATAATTCTGTCTATTTTCATTCAAATTACAGAAGGTTTCATGGCTCCTCTTTACCACTGTAATGAATTTGGTTTCCAGACACTTCTATTTTTCCTTTGTTTTAAACAGGACTTGTAGAAAGTGGAATTTCAAGAATACCACTCACTCTGGTTTTTTTGCACTCACATTTTTTCTGTTTTTTTCCCCCTTTAGATTCACAGTTTCCAATTGACATCACGCCTGTGAAAAGAGATCATGACTTTCTGGACAAAGATCTGGTGGAAACTCTGTGCAAGTAAGTGATATTAGACACTAAATGAAATGAGAGTCAGTGGAAGAACATATACTTGTTGAACTATTGGAAAATCTATACATTGCTGCTCATATTTATTGGTTCCCTTGGTAGAGATGTGCATAAAGCTTCTTACTAAATAAATATGTCATTGCAGCAGCATTCAAATTTGAGAAAAAAATGTTTTCTTCCAGGACAGTTATTCAGTAGAGAAAAATCCTCTTCTATGTTAAAAATAATATTTTTTTTTTTGACAAAATTATTGATACCCCTGCTTTCAATTGTTTGTACTCCCCTTTACCAACAGGACAGCTTTTGGTCTCCCCCCCTAATAGTTCACAAAGATGGAGCAAACAGCGAGAGTGATTTTTGATCATTCTCCATTTCACAATCTCTCTATATTGTCCACAGTCCAGGGTTATGCTACTGTTATTCACGTTTTTTTCATATCACCCACCAGGTTTTCCATTTTGTCTGTGGACTGAGATGTTCATGAAAGAAGATTGATTTGTTTATATCTGTGTCATGTAAAACCCAGCTGTGTATTCCACGTTTATGTTTGTTATAGCAGGACAGAAGAGAGATTTTTTTTCTGGCATGCATCCTAAACAACCAGTTGGGATGGAGATTGAAGTTATGATCCCAGGATGCCACTCTTTGATGCAGTACCTTACCTGGGCATTTGTTTTACTTCAGTTTCTATGATTCTCTTTGTGCGTGGTGGCAAGGAAAATATGGGCCAGCCAAGAAACCAGTAACAAAGAGTCACTGTCACATTTATGTCTCATGGAAACAGCTAATGCTGCATTATAAAACTCTGAACAATTAAAAAAAGTATTTCAGTTTCACAAATTTGAATGGTTGTTTTTTCAGTACCAGTAACTCTGCCACTAGTGGTTTAGTAAAAGAAAAAAAAAATAAACAAAAGAAAAAAACCTTGTTATTTTTCAACGTGGGATTTATTTTTCCCCTTTGAATAAAGCTGAAATTATAGATTGGAAAAATCTATTATTTCTGGTGTGACAATATTCCAGTGCAATAAAAATGAATTTATTTTAACACTCACTTCTTTTTTGCTAACTTGATTATAAGAATATCATAAGAAAGATGATGCTTCCCACAAACTGATATGTTTAAAAATATGCATATTGAATACATTGATTTTGCAGCTTAAGCATATAGGTTATTGTGATTACATTGAAATTATCTGATATTGTTACTTGAAATGGGGATAGAAAGAAATTATCTAAGGTATGACAATAAATTAATATATGTTTTTTTTTTCTTTTGGCTTGATGTCTTTTTTTTTTTTTTTATATATATAAAGAATAAAATAATTGTACCATCAACTGCTGGCTCCACATTGCTGTTAGAGCCCATATAGTTTTTGTTCCCTCCCAAACCAAAATGAAAACAGCACTTAAGCAACTACAGTAACTATGGAAACGATCCAAAGAGGGAAGCAGGAGAGGCATTAGTGGTGCCTCGCACTGCTCAACATATTGTGACTCTAAACAACCCTAAAGCAACTCATCTGAATTCCAAACTAGCCGCGGGATGAATAGGGGACAATTGGAAACAATTCCACCTCCAGTGTGATTTTGCCCATGACTTTCCAGCATTGCTATGGTAACGTAAGAATAGCCCTTTAGTCAGTGATGCCACCACAGTCCCAGAACAAAAATAAATGCCACCCTGCATACCGTGCATGCCTTTAAACAGATAGATATTTCATACATGCTAGTGCAGCCTCTGATCTCCAGCTAAGTACCCTCTTATTTTAGCGACCACATTTAAAGCTCTTTAGGCATGTGGAATAAAGGGCCCCCCTGCTTGGAAATCCTCTCTTTAGTTCTGTATGTTACTATCTTCAGTAACAATCATGGGAAAGTCTTGTTTTAATAACCCCTATCATCTACAGCTTTGGAGTATAGTTAGAGCCTCCTTCACAGCATACTTGAAAAAGAATCTGGAGCAGCCAGTCACTGATTATCTTTCCACAAATTTGATTCTTTTTTCTGCAACAACTCAGTTCAGCTATTGTGTGTCTTTACCTGTTTCTTTGGTTAATCCATAAACAGTTTTTGTGCTTTTATTTCCACTATCTCACAAAAATATTTATATACCTGAAACCTCTTCAGATTTTGTTACATTACTGCCACAAAGCTGGATGCATTTTATTTAGATTATATGTGTCATAACAGCACAGGTTAGTGTATAATTGTGAAGAGAAACCAAAAGAATATATGGTTGTGGAGAAGTTTAGGAAAGGATGAGGTTATAAAACAATAAAAGACGCTTTGAACATCTCATAGGGCACTGTTCAGTCCATCAGTCAAAAAGGGAAATAGTATAACTGCATATCTAACAAGATATGGCTGTCCACCGAAACACAAAGGCTGGGCAAGGAAAGCATTAATCAGAGGACCTGCTAACAAGACCATAACTCTAAAGGACCTTCAAAGTTCATCACCAGGGCCAGACTGGTTAAAATTTGGTGGGAAGATGGAGCTAAACACAGGACAACCCCTGGAACAAAACTTGTAAAAAATAAATGGAAACTATTTATAGATTCTCTTTACAACTATGCACAACTTTGTTTTGATATCACATAAAATGCCCCGATAAATGCATTGAAGCTTATACCATTAACAATTCCAGGGGTGTTAAAACTTTTGCAAGGCACAGCATATTGCAAAATCGATTTTTTTGAGCTTTATATCATATTATAATGTCATTCCCTCATCAAATACATACCTGGAGTGTTGCTTCGACTCAGTCGTGCATGTTTGAGGAATCCCTGAATCTTCCATGGCAGCCATACCGGGATCCTTTGACTCTTGCTCTCACAAAGCGCCGCCTATGTACCCAAAGCTCCACCTTGGAGCTTCAGCCCTCATCCGAGCTCCTGACCCACAGAGCCCCCCTCCCCCACACACCTTCTCCAGCCTAGCAGCAGCAGCAATTAGCAAACACCTGGTGGAACTGCGTGTCTCCAGAGCTTATTATACAAACTACAGCACTCCTAAGAACGATTGTAAACCGCATGGTGAAGCATTATTGTGATGACGTGCTGAAGGGGTTGTATCAGAAAGGGTAGGAGCTTCTTAAAGAGACAGAGGCCAATTTCAAGCCCTCAGATATGGTTATGATCCAAAATCAAATTTCTTTTAAGTTGTATTTGATATATACAGCATTTTCATAATAACTGAAGGCAACATAGTTACTTGATTGTGCTATAAAATAGACCTATGTGTCTAGAAAATACATAATACTGCCCCTTTACATATGGATTTTTTTTTTCATGGAACAAAGCTTTTGTGTGAAGTTTGTAAAAAAAGCAAAAAAACCACAAAACAAAACAATTTGATCTATGGTTTTTTTTTTGTTAACCCCACTGGCAAATAACGTACAGGATATTTCAAAGAATGATTCAACACCACATTTAGTGATAACACCTCTTTGAATAAGTCAGTCTAAAATTTTAACTCAAAATATAGCAAACAACCCGTCTAATCACCAACATCTCAACCCAAGCTCAACAGAAAGAGAACCAAATAACTGGCAACTACCGACGTTTATTACATTAAGGATATTATTACACTGACCAATTCCATTTGGGGCCTGGTTGTGCGTCCAGAGCAGAGTCTGATCAGATTAACATTTAAATAGCTCTCAGAACTGAATGGGGATCTTTTTCTGGTATGCTCATTTGAAAGCTATTGTCATGCTTTCTTTGTTTGTTCAGATCAGTTTTCATCTTTTCTTTCAGGCGGCTTAACACACTCAACAAGTGTGCTTCTATGAAGCTGGATGTGAATCTTCCAAAGAAGAAGGTGAGTGGTAGCGCCTGACTGTTTGTTATCATATTGTTTTGTTAACTGTTTATTGGTATGAAATTACTGTTTGAAAAACTGAATACAATCAGAGGTTTTATACGGAACAAAATCCTTGTATGGAATATAACACTTTCAATATGTATTGGACTTTGTGAAAAAAAAATTAAAAACATATTCAGAATTATTTTATGATCAGAGGGATCAGATTTCCCTCTTGCTGTAAACAGAAATGTGTTGTTCTTTCACCTACTGTACATTGTATCATAGTTTATCATTGTCATGTTCAAGTTTTGTATACCTTAAGTTAACCAGACAGGAATGAACACTATTGATTCCCCCCCCCAGTTATATAGTGACTGGGTCACTCAGATAAACTTTTGTGTCTCAATTAGCTGAATGTTTAATAATATTAACAGTGCTGGATTTCATTGAAGCAAAATGTAGATATGAAAAGCTATATATGTTTCATTTTGCAAGTCACCATACGTGCTTGCATTCTTTGTAGCTGCACAATGTACCTGTAAAAATAATATGTATGCATACTGTAAGAAAAGACCACATATCTTTGTTTTAGTTTTCCCAGTTAGGAATGATTATGTTTTTAATTAGATTTTCTTTATGTTTTAGTAAATATACTTTTAGGAGGAAAATCACTACTGCTACAATTTTGATACTACTAACAATGGAATAAATGTAACTGAAGCGTTTTTGTTAGAGATGCACTCATTAGAATTCATGGCTGATTTTTTTGATCTCCCTTTTCCCTTAAACAGCTTCTTTAATTTTTGTACTTCCTCTGACTTGACTGAAAATACTTTTTTTCTTAATTTAGTAACAACTTAGTAACAATGTCCACACTACAGAGTGTTGTTGTTACCACATCTAGCTCTTAGATTTGTTGCATTACACTGTGACTGGCTGGTCACTAGTAGAGTTTAGATTGGGCTTAACACATCTTTATATCATACATTCTCCTTTGGTTTTCTCTGTGCTGTTTGTATTGTAGGCTTATCAAAAACATGCCACAGAAGCCTGACTCGACCATCAACCAGATAATTTTGGCCCGACCTGGCCCAAAGCTCACACTACAGATCTAAACTCTAGTCATTAGTTAGGGTTCTACAGGCTGAATATTGGCAGAAAAAGAAATCTGCACTGAGAAATGACCAGATGATCTCTTGGTACATCTCTCATTAAAATATAAGCTGTATAATTGAATATTACCATTTTGTCTCTAGAGTGAAGACTCTGATGAAGAAGACCTCTTCGCCATCAGTGACAAATGGACTTTTGAGTGGAGCAGCAGGCGTTGGTCCAGATTACAGGACATCGACTGTCTGCTCAGAAAGCACGGAGAAGGCAAGACCTCCAAGGACGGCTTGCCTCTCCACAGTACAACCAGTAGGGAGAGTGTTCTGACAGATCTCAGTGAGCCCGAGGTCTCATCGTTGCACAGTGAAAGTAGTGGGGGCAGTGGTCGAAGGGGCCTTAGCACAGAAGACTCTGACTGCTCTAACCGCACCTACTCAGATTCTACAGCGATGCCAGACTCTACATCTTTCACAATGCCTCACATCCCCAAAGAATTTTCCCACTATGACTCTCTGCCTGAAAAGCAAGGGAAGATTAGCCGTACCCGTGCCAAAGACTTCCTGAAGCGCATGGAAGCCTTGAGATCCAAAGGAACTTCAGTAAGGGGCCGTAAGACTTTGGTCATTAGCTCTCCTGTCCTGCAGCATGAGGCCCAGGCACTGAAGACGCTACATTGTGTTGAGATCATAAATGATGATAGCAGAGCTCTAGAACTTCCTTCGGGCAGAGTTATGCCACCACAGTCCAGCAGTGAGGGTAGCAGCCATTCCAGTGGCAGTACTGTCAGCACACCAAGTCTGCAAGAACGAAAGTCTCACAGAGCTGATCACAAGCGCAGTGGCATGTATTTGGAGGACTTAGACATTTTCTCAGGCAACGAAATGAACAAAGTTGCAGAACACAACCGCAGAAATGAATTTTGCTCCTATGAAGATCTAGTAGTCCACATTCCAAAAGACCATAAGCCAGGAACTTTTCCCAAAGCACTGTCCATAGAAAGCCTGTCCCCAACCAATGGAGCCATTAACTGGCATACAGGAAGTATGCACCTGGACTCCACACTAATTCCATCCAGACAGGAATCCAGGACTGTTACACAGTGCTGCTCCAGAGGTAGCCGAATCAGTGTCTATGACAATGTTCCTGGGTCACACCTGTATGCCAGTACTGGAGACTTAATAGACTTGGAGAAAGAAGACCTCTTTCCTCACCTGGATGATATATTGCTACATGTAAATGGTCTGCAGCAGCTAGTGGACCACTGGTCAAAAAATGTCTTACCTGGAGGAGAGGGGATGGTGCAGTTGGATAGTGGAAAGGAAGATACAGTACGGCTGCAGTCCTCTAGTCAGATCACATTGGATTTTGAGGAAAACTCAGTCACAGAAAGCCAGACTACTCCTGGTGATGGAGACAGAGACAAAGTATCACTCACTGAGACAGAATCTACGAGGTTCAGGGAAAGGAGAGACTCTGGAGTTGGTGCTTCACTCACCAGACCTAACAGGTATGATTCACAGCACTGCACTTGATTAGGTAATACCAAGGTTTAGAAGTTTTTCTATGAACAAACAAAACTTTTTTCTCCTATGGCATTAGGTTACGATGGCCCAGCTTTCAGATATCCAATCGCCTAAGTCACTCAATGGCATCACTGCAGATTACAAACCAGTCAGCAGGCCAGCTGAGTTTATTACAGAAGTTTTCTCTCCTGCGTCTTACAGCAATCATGGAAAAATATTCCATGTCTAACAAGCATGGCTGGACTTGGTAAGTGTTATTAAAACAATACATAGACAAAAATAATGCTTGACATCTTATCAATCAGTTAGAAAGAGGCAATATAACTATTTATTAATATTTATTAATGTTTCTAGGTCTGTGCCAAAATTTATGAAGAGAATGAAGGTACCAGACTATAAGGACAAGAATGTGTTTGGAGTGCCACTCATAGTGAATGTGCAGCGCTCTGGACAGCCCTTGCCGCTTGGCCTCCAGCAGGCTTTGAGATACCTTAGAAGTCAGTGTCTTGACCAGGTCAGTAACCTCTTAATCTTAGGATACATGTTCTTTATCTGTAGCGAATACTAAAAATGTTCATGTACTGTACAGTATATTCACTCAAAACTTGATCCAGGATCATTTTGGATGAATTACTGCATCAATGGATTTTTGCATGCATTCAATCAGCCTGTGGCTCTGCTGTGATGGTAAGAAAGCCAAGGTTGCTTTTGTAGTGGTTTCCAGCTCGTCTGCATTGTTAGCTCTTTAGTTCTGTCCTCTTGACTGTACTGCATAGATTATCTTTGGGGTTTAGGCAAGTTTCCTTGCCAAACAATCATAGGGATACCATGGTCAGTAAGTCAGGTACTGACACTTTTGACAGTGAAGGAAAGTGCTAAGTCTGGCTGGAAAATGAAATTAGCACCTTTATAAAAGACATTAGCAGAGGGAAGCATGAAGGGGTTTTTTTGGTAGCTTTTTGGTGGAAAGTTTCTGATAGATGACTGCACTAAGGACTTGATAAGACATGTCTTCCCCAAACCATCACTGACTGTGGAAACTTCACACTGGACCTTAAGAAATTTGGATTTTGAAATACAAAATTTACTTTTTATGCAAAAGGAGGACTTTGGAAAGTCCAGTCCTTTCTTCTTCGATGGGATGCTTCTGACATCCCAGCTACAGGAGTGGCTTATTACAAGGAATGCAACAACTGTGGCTCATGTCCAGGATACATCTGTTGGTGGTGGCTCTTTAAGCACTACAGCTGCAGTCCTCGTCTTGTGAATATCCCCCAAACCCATAAAGGAGCTTTGATTCACAATTCATTTAAAGATGGCGTTATCTATGTTATGTATGAGCACTTTTCTTCCACAGTTTTTTTTTCCACTCAGATTTCTATTGGTATGCCTGAATACAGCACTCTGTGAACTTTTCTTTAGCATTTTATGACTTAGATGATTGTGTAACCATAATATGGCTATAAGATAACATTTCTATCATAATAATTTTGTTTCATTGGTCTTATGTAATATTCTATTTTTCTGAGAAACATAATTTTGGGTTCTCAATACCTTAAAATATATATCATGTTGTGTTTATTGAATCTTTATTATCAATATCTGATTTTCATTTTTTGAGTTGAATTACTAACTAAATAAATAAATGTTTTCATAATATTTTATTTTACTGAAATGTAATTATATAAAATGCTGTGAATGAAATCCATGCACTGAAAGCTGCGCTCTGCCTCCATGCTTATAGATTTTTGTTTGTCTACCAGGTGGGTCTGTTTCGAAAGTCTGGGGTGAAGTCCCGAATTCATGCTCTAAGGCAGATGAATGAAAGCTCTCCAGATAATGTAAACTATGAGGATCAATCTGCCTATGATGTGGCTGACATGGTGAAGCAGTTCTTCAGGGATCTGCCTGAACCCCTGCTCACCAGCAAGCTAGGGGAGACATTAGTCCATATTTACCAGTGTAAGCACACAAATCTCTCTTGCAGATGATAATTTCTCTCTTGCTTCACTGTCCAGCAAGAATTGTAAAACGTTGTGTTTCATATGTGCAGATGTGCCAAAGGACCAAAGGTTACAAGCTGTTCAAGCAGCCATAATGTTGATGCCGGATGAAAACCGAGAGGTGCTGCAGACGCTTCTCTGTTTTCTGAGCGATGTCACTTCTTCTGTGGAGGAAAATCAGATGACACCCATGAACATTGCAGTGTGCCTAGCCCCTTCCCTGTTTCACCTCAATATAATGAAGAAGGACAATCTATCACCAAAGTAATTTCTCTTGCATTATTGCATTATATCTAATTTGATGTCAGTCATTTAAGCTCCCCTGTCAAAGTGTATAATGAGCACAGTTTGCCTGCGTTCTATTAACTTCTGTGTAATTATCTTCACTATGACTCTATAAAGCATGACATGAAGTGCGCTACAGCTTTACTCTGCCCTTAGGGATGCTTTAGATTACTGTCTTGGTGCCAGTTTATTAAGGTTATGACCCTTTTTATGATTGCTGTTTTAGGAGATCAAGCTGTGTACAAACAAAGCAAATCTATCATGTTAAAATTTCCTTAAAAGGATCAAAGGAGTTTCTCTCAGGGTGGAGAAGGGGTTTATGCTTCGTTTATTTGGTATGTTGTACTGAAGACTTTGCAGGACTGAACATTTTTTTCCCCATAATCTCTAGGGCCATGCAGAAAAAGTATGCCACAGGCAGACCAGACCAGAAGGATCTGAATGAAAACTTAGCTGCAACTCAGGGCCTTGCTCATATGATCATTGAGTGCAATCATCTCTTTGAGGTAGAACAAATAATTGAAAGTTGCAAGAACTTTATGCCTAGATGCAAGATACTCTCTCTTGTATTTACTTGCCTCTAATCTTACCTGTAATTTGGTTTACACATTAGATCCCTCATGAGATGGTTACTCAGTCGCGCAATTCTTATGTGGAGGCCGACTTGCATGCGCCGACAATCGATGAGCTGTGCAGACAGATGGAGGAGGATGATGGAACATATCAAACACATATGGAAGGGAGAGTACAAAATTTCCTTAAAGAGGCCAGAGAAAAGTCCAAATACTGGGTGTCATGCAGCAGTTCAGATAACACAGAGCTGTACTACAAAAAGGTTGGTGGTCTTTTTTCTGTCTTTGGACTAATTTGAATTGCTGGTCATTTTGCCCCTTTGCATTTCCTGCCTTTGTAGTTTTAGTTGTTTCACTTTCCACTTTTTGGCTATGAAATGAAGCCTTGGGGTTTTTCGTATCTGCCAGTGGAGCATTTCATAGCCAATTGGACTATCAATAATATTTCAACCAACAGAACAAAACCGGAATCAAGACCAAAAGAAATGGAGATACCCTATTTCTAAATCTTGTACAGTTAAATTAGATTATACAACTTTTTATATTTATCTCCGTACTTTTGGAAAATAATTACCAAGAGAAATAAACTGATACAATGCAATGATTTTAGAAAATAGGTACAAAATAGTTTGTTTATGGAAATGGCAATGTGTGACAACAAAATGAGAGTATAAATTGGCAAAGGGGCCCAAACCTTTTGTTTGTATTCATTAGTGTATTAGCAAACCAAAATGCAGTCATTGCCTTGACAAAATGTCTAAAATTAATTCAGTTTTGCATGATGATTGTGCTTTTTTGTCAGGTGGGGGATGGAAATCCTTTAAGACGTTGGAGAGTGTCTGTGGAGGTGGAAGCGCCACCATCCGTTGTGTTAAACCGAGTACTACGAGAGCGCCACCTGTGGGACATGGACCTGCTTCAGTGGAAAGTGTGTGAGACCCTGGATAAACAAACAGAGGTGTTTCATTATGTGCTCAGCCGCATGCCTCCTCATCCCAGCAGGGACTTTGTAGTTCTCAGGTTAGTAACAACCAAAAAAATATAAACAACACACCATCTTTTAACTTTAAGAGACTATAAAATATGTTTTTGTGCTCATACTCAATGTTTTCTTTTTTTTCTCTTTATTTTCCAAAGGTCTTGGAGGACAGACTTGCCCAAGGGTGCTTGCTCATTGGTTTCTGTATCCATAGAGCACGAGGACTGCTCTGCTACAGAAGGAGTTCGAGCTATGATCCTGGAATCAAACTACCTTCTTGAACCCTGTGGCTCTGGAAAGTCAAGACTAACTCACATCTGCAGGGTGGACTTAAAGTAAATCTAAAACTACTTTATTATAGGATTTTCAGATTTTTAAAGCAAAACCTAAAACATAAAACTGGTGCATTTTCTGTGTGTTCTGAATGTCCATGTCGTATTAAGAATATGGTTTTGATTTCAGAGGAAGGACTCCAGATTGGTACAACAAAGCATTTGGTCATCTTTGTGCTGCAGAAGCTGCCCGGATCCGCAACTCCTTTCAGCCGCTGATCACAGATGGACCAGAAACCAAAATCTGAAACTGTTATGTCTGTTAAGCCTTGAAATCAGAACTGAGCTGTTGAGTCATTGCTAAAAGGCTATGCACAGACAGTGTCCCTGAACAAAAGCAGTTTGTTTTTTTGTGAAAGAGCTGTGAAAACAGTTTCAAGCCTTTCAACTTGCACATAGGCAAAGGAGGATATTTTTAGGTGCTGAGCATAGTAACTCAATTGGGAAATTAATTATATTGCCAATGCCTTCACATTATAATTTTATGTACCTTCATGTTGTTAATTTTTTTTTCTATAATATAAATATGTATTGCTATTATTTACAATGTCTAGGACATTCAAGCTCTTAAATGCTTCTGAGAAGCATACGCTAATCAGTTCAGATTTAAATATAATATAATTATATACACTCAAGTGTTTGTATATTTGTGTGTGAATATTCTGTAATTAAGAACACATTGTACATTCTGTACATATGAGAACAGGTAATAGTACATATATATTGATTCTTACATGGTCAGCCTTCATTTAATACACATGGTACAGGATTGTAAGCTGGTTTTACTTAGGTCATGAAATGACATTTTTGAATATGTGTAATTTTATTAAACTTTGACCTCCAATAGTTGTGGAAAATAGTGACAGAAGGTTTGACTTGATCATACCTGCTTTATAGTACTGACTCATCAGGTCAGGTACAAGACACAGTCTTGTGTTTTTTGTTTGTTTGTTTGTGTTTTTTAATAAAACTGCTTTAATTATAAAATGTTTGTGTGGATTGACTCTGAATCTTAACACTGTACCTGACATCAGCTCATCCTTAAAGGAAAAACAAAACTTGGCAAAAAAAAATATCTGATCCCAATTATCTCAGACTGAAAAACAAATCCAAACATGAATTTTTGTGAAACAGAAGAAATTCTCTCAGCTCTGGACTTAGAGGGACCTCTACTGGACATTTGAGAGAAACACATCCACTGGGAAAGACAATTCGTTAATTTTGTTTCATTTTAAAGTGATCCAAAATGTATTGTCTAATTTAGCTATTATGACTTTTACCTTTTTGTACCTTGCAGTATTAGATTAAGAGTAGGTAAAACTCAATATTCAATGGAGAAGTCTGCATGCCTTTTAAGATTAACTTACATACTTTCAGCTTCAACAAGTTTTTAAAAATAATAAATAAAGATTACATATAACAAACCTTTATTTTTGATCCCCTATTCTAAATATTTGCCAGATAACTTTGAGAAATTTCTGATCTGGAATGAGTTATGATTCTAAATGGACCCAAGAACAAGAAGATTCCTTTGGAGTGCTTTGTCTTCCTTTTGATTTCCCAGTGAGCAGACACTGAATTCTATCAATAACAAAATGCAGCATTATTTATTTATGTTAATTTCAGCCAAGTGTGTGAGCTAGGATGTCACTTTCCCTTAGAATTTAAAGAATAAAAAGTGTCATTCAGGCATGCCTGAATAAGCTACACATAGAACAACAAAAGACAAAGTGATACTCTATTAATGAGTTGGCTAAATAACCAGGACTTAATGTACTTTGCATTACTTTGCTGGAAATAAGTTTAGCTTCAAACCTTGATACAATTTTTTATCTCTTCTACTGACAAACATCAGTTCAACAAGGACCTGAAATGAAAAAAATCATTTCCAGACTAAGTGAGACAGAAGTAATTTTTTTTTTTTTTTTTTTTTTTTTTTTTTTTTTTTTTTAAATGTAACTGTTATTGGGTGGGACATATTAGGCATTTATATCTGACATTTTTTGCTCAAAACAGATGTGTTATAGTAAAACAGACCAGACTTTGACAAGGACCAAATTGTGATGGCTACATAACTGGTCAGGGCATGTCCAAAACTACAACTCTTGAGGGGTGTTTCGGGTCACCCGAAACAAATTAAATTTTAAAGCTTACTGATGCATGAGGAAGGTGAAGGGTGTCCTGTGTGGTCTGATCAAAAAGACAAACTACTTTATCTTAAACTGCTAAAATGTTAAAGCGGGTTCTTCCAGAACAGTGTCAGAATTCACTATACATCTCTGTTGCATAGACCAGTCAGAAATCCCCTTTTACAAATAAAGATCTTAAAATTGTGGTATGCATTTGTGTAGAGAATTCCTTATTCTGGGACCCCAAAATGAAATTCAGAGCTATGACAAAGTCACTTCAGTTGTAGATAGAGTCCACCTGTATGTAATTTATTCTGACTAAGTATACACCCAACTGCTTGTTAAGCCCTTTAGGGGTTTGTTAGAGAACGCCCGTTAACAAACAGCATCATGAATACCAAAGAACCCAGTAGACAGGCCAAGGATAAAGTGAAGAAGCTTAAAGCACAGTTAAGTTACAAAACAACATCCCAAACTTCAATGATCTGATGAAGTACTGTTCAGTCCATCAACTGAATATATTTAGAGGATGGCACAACTGGAAATCTACCAAGTCATGGCAATCCACCTACGTCAACACCAGAAAACATGATTTTGAGAGTCAGACAAAAAGCCTGTGGTAACTTTTGAGGAACAGAGGAGATCCACCACTCATTTGGGGGAATCTATAGGGAAAGCAACTATGAGTAGTTCACGCAACAAAACTGGCTCTTAGGGCAGAGAAACACAGAGTTTGTTTGAAAGAAGGCCAAAGGAAATCCAGTTAAAGGGGTAGTGTTATATATTATCCAGGCACATAGTGTCATTTTATAGCCCAATCAAGTCATTATGTTACCTTCAGTTATAAAAATGTTATATATATCAAACATAACTTGAAAGAAATTTGACTTTGCAATTTAACGCCTTGAAATTGGGCCTGTGTGACAATCTTGCTTTTTCTCTGCCTTCAGCAGATCATCACAACAACATTTCTCCATTAAGCCATTTACAACAATTCTTACCACTGTTGGACTGAAAAGTAGTTCCTATGTAGTTCCACCAGGTGTTTGTTATTTGCTCCTGCCGCTAGTCTGGAGGAGCTGAGTGGGGAAGGCGCAGAGGGAAGGGTGCTCTGTGGGGTGGAAGCCCGGCTTGAGACTGCAGCTCCAAGGAGGAGCTTTGTGGAAAAGGCAACGCTTTGTAAGTGTTTAGGCACCAAAGATTGAAGGATTCCTCAAACATGCATGAAAGAACCGAAGCTACATTCCAGGTATGTGGTTGATGAGGGAATAACATAATAACATGATATAAAGCTAAAAAAAAGTTGATTTTACACAATACCCTACCATTAAAGGCTGCCACGAGCCATGCCAGGGACACAAAAAAGTTCAATGAGTGTGAATATCTTTGCAAGGCACTATTATTTGTGAGAAGAAAAAAAAAGCTTAATCACAATCAACAAGATTTCATTTTTTTTTTACTCTCATGATTTTCTCAAATAGATTAATGTGACATACACGGTACAAACTACATAATGATATAAACCTTCACACATGTGGAATATATTGCTTAGATATTGACTATAAAGGACAACTAACCATTAAAAATAACATCCACAGCATCCAAGACCATTTACCATAAGCTTAGGTGTTCCTTGATAGTTTGTAAATAAATTGGAAGTCCGCTTTAAACGCTGGAAGACCCGAAATGAACGTCGCCAGCGGTATCATTATGTGCATCTGCCTCAGGTAAGCTTTGGCTGTTGTTTTTGTTTTGTTAGAGGGCATTCCTCATTTTTTCTCATTTTCTATATGATAAAATCCGAGCTACCTGATTTAAATTCCCAAGAAAACAAGTCTGAAGATGTAGTAAAATAATATTTATAGAAATATTATTCAATTTTAGATATTTTTTTTCTTTGGACTCTTACCAGAAACTTCAATATGCTCCCAGTTGAAGCCACCCGGACGTGGTCCATGTAGCATCCAGCGCAGGAGAGGAACCGCAGCCAGGGGGCGGTAACATGGCGGTGACAGCAGCTGCGGAGAGGAGAAGAGCATCCAAAAGATCCGCACACACACACTCAGCTTTGTGTTCACAGCGCAGGTCAGTCAGCTTGCTTAACCTGCTGGTACCAACAACACACTCCCTCAGCCGAACTCTCCAGAGTGGATTTCTCCCAACAGAAAGAGTCTTCCCTTGGGGTTTTTCTTCTGTTGTCTCCTTGCTTCTCAAGTCTCTCTCTCTCTCTCTTTTTTTCTTAACGATCTTAAGGAGTAATTAAACACACCACGAAAAGAGGGAGAGAGCGTTAATCAGTCTTTAAAAAAAAAAAAAAAAAAAAAAAAAAAAAAAAAAAAAAAAAAAATCTCAGGGTTGGCGTGGAAATGACAAGCGAGAAACCGGTGACAATGCCGGGCTCGCTGTCGCTCTCGGACCGTCAGCCTCCTCCAGGTCACGGGCTTCGCGGAGCTGCGGTCCCCGCTGCTTCCACCGGGAAGCCAATGATGATGTCCGGTTCAGGTTCAGTGGTCCTCCCGGCTGGCATGATCAACCCTGCGGTTCCCATCCGGAATATCAAGATGAAATTTGCCGTTCTCATTGGACTCATCCAGGTCGGTGAGGTTTCTAACCGGGATATTGTGGAAACGGTGCTGAATTTGGTAAGTACCCTACATAATATCTCCTGTATGACTGACCATTACAGCTCAAATCCACACCTGGAATGATTTTCAAAAGCAGTGTTCACATATCATTGCATGTTATTATGGCACGCAGCCTGTGAAAATAATAAATTATTGTGAACATAATGAATTATTTGCAGTACAAATGCCTTGATATTTGCAAAAAAGCCTTAAACATAAATATAAATTACAGTCACTCATTTATACAGTGGGCTGCTTGGGGAAAACAGAGTATAGCAATAGAGTCATTTCTGAAGTTTTTAACTTCAGAAAAGTCCAAGCCATTCTGTGAACTTGTTTCATTGAGGAAGAGTTTAAATCAAATGGTACTTGTTAAGATTTCATTATTGTGGTTATAATAACTACATGTATCAGCTACTGCTGCTTGTGAGAAAGGGATATTAGGGGAGGGGGGATGGGGTCAAGATATGACTGTCATACTATGCCAGCTTGCTTGTGATAGGCATGGGCCAGTTTGAGATTCTGTATGATAAAAATACCCATGTTTTACAGTATTTAAACAATAAACATAGTCACATACAAACACGTGTAATAGGATATAACTTTTATTTAAAATGAAAGCAACAGTTATTCCTGCTGCTGTTAAAATTATGTAGCATTTTCATCATAATAGCCATAACACTGTAATCTATAGTATTTATTTATTGTTGTTTTGATTTTGAGATATAAACTTAAGAAAAATGAATACCTGCCAAATATGGTTGTGGTTTCCAGTAGCTTATTGCACAGAATCTTATACGTTTTTTAAGATTTCCTCTTTTGCTTAACATAAGTCAAACAAGCAGATATTGACTGGTTACTCAGGCTATCTGCTCCACGCTCCTTCACAACAGTAGTTTGAAAACACAGTCAACTCAAGATTGATGGTTGGCTGTCCTTTAGTTTCTACAGCACTACAGTCTGTTTTTTTTAAGACCTAGAACCGTTTCTAAGAAACCAAATTGAACAGGTAATTTATTTCAGTAATTCAGTTTAAAAAGTGAAACTCATAGATGCTTGGCAACCAGAGAGAGGTATTTCCACCATGTATTTGTGTTAATACTGATGCTTATTACTTTACAACTAATGAAAACCCAAAACTCAGTTTCTCAGAAAAATCGTACAATGCGTGATGTGGCATGGTAGTGATCAGCCGGTGGTGAGATGCCTTCTTTCAGCCAGCTGACTGGCAGTGGAAACCAAACAGCTGTACTCTGTGGAGGATATCATCAGGGAAAAAAAAAACTCTGATCAATCTGGCACTTTCTCTGGGATTTTATTAAAATCCCTATAAACCGTAAGACAGAAACGCAGTGTGACAGAAAATTTGAGTAGTTTAGGAACCATGACTTATTAAAAACATCAATATACTTTACCTGTAACTGTAACTAACTACTTGTACTCATGCCCCTCTTCTTTCTGTTATGTTTCTAAGAGAGCACCATGGTTAATAGGACTTCTCATAATACAGCCTTTTGACTCCAGATTGGGTGAATGATGATGGATTAGAATTCAAAACTTTTACACTGAAGTCATTTTATTCTTTAGTTATATTATAATCCAACATCAAATGAAAATATCATAAAACCAGTTCCCACCTTGTGCTTTGACCATCTGCAGGAGCACTACATTCTGTTTGCAGTAGTTGGCCTCTTCTTGTTAGCACACTAGAGATTAATTACAACCTGTTCTAGCTCAACAGAGACCCACTTTGTGGAGCAGAACAAATTGTAGCCCTTGGCATGTTCAGACATGAGAGCTATGCTGCAGTAGCTGGAGTCACTGACACCTTGCCCCTTCTCACTTTGTGGTGCTGTTTTCAAAGAAAATCACACTCTATTATGATGATCCTGATCCTTTTTTAAAAACCCAAACTTGATGGCCATGACAGTACTGTACATTCATTTCCCCTCATTTTCTGCATGATGAATTTACTCTCTGATTGGCTTTGTATTATGCTCATGCTTTGTTTTAAAATTGCTTTGCCCATACTCTTCAATGCTACATTAGACTTTAGCATTGGAGTGCACTATTCAAACTTTTTTTTTTTTTTTTTTTTTTTTTTTTTTTTTTTTTTTTTGTAAGTTTTCCATCAAACCAGTTCGAAACGTTTAAATGACAGATTTAATTAAGAGGGTATGGAAGCTCAGACGTCTTTCGTTTATACATATCAGTGCAATTAGATTCTGCTTGGCAAGAGAAGACTGACCTCAGTCCAAGCACTGAAAGATGTAGGTAGTGCAGTAATTGTAACACCAGATCAGTAGTTATTCTATCTGCCTTTTCATCTAAATTACATTAGAATTTTTACATCACATCTTGATCTTTGAAAAAGCTGTCATGCAAAGACAATTTTGTTGAATTCTTTGAGAAGAGGTGTTTTTTGCACATATGCTGAGATCAATTTTCAAATTTGGCTGAAGATTCTGAGTCTTAGATTCTGTATTCTGTAATTCATAACATGTAGTTTGTAGGATAATTAAGACATTTCTTTTTGCTCCATCTAAGAATGTTATGAGGATCCTGATTTGAACATGTGTCATTGAAATATTGCTTACTGATTCTTTTGTTTTCACAAAGGTGCATAACAGGATGAAAAAAATATGATGAGGATAAATGTCATTAAAACTGATCATTCTGTGATGATTCACATCAGGGATTCTAAATCTTCATCTTAAAAGTCACTGTTATTGCTATATAGGTAAGATTGGACTTTTTAAGATTGTGTGGACTTTACCAACCGTCTTCTATGATCATGTTACAAAATTTAGGGTTTATCTTAATTATATCATGTGTTTTGCTATCAATCTACAAAAATTCAATTATCACAAAGCATCTGTAGGCTATTCTACCTCACTGCCAATGTTTTAGTTTTGATGTAAAACCAATGTGATTAAAAAGTCAACACATAAACAAATGGCTATGACAAAACTAACATCCTTAAATTTTTTTATGAGTTTGTAACCTTCCAAAGGATTTTTCTCAAGCACAAACAACCACAATGTGGTAAAGATTATATTAGAAATTGTGAGTGGATTTTTTTACATTCATATCAAGTAAAGCATTTAGTCTATATATACATTTTTTTTGAAAGGATGTGTGCATGCCATATGTAAGGTAATCCATTAGGAAATGGCATGTTTTATTTAAGAAAAAACAAAGTTCCAAATATTACAGCCATAGCAAGAGTTCTTTTTATGTATTATATCATTTTATTTATAATACAGCTTTTTAAAAAAATATTACTATTAAGAAACAATTGGTATGAATACTATAATTATTCCATAATTATAGATAGAGGCACAATTTAAGTCTTTTAATGTAACTGTAGTGATCTGCCTGCAGCTTTTGCATTTTTTTTTTTCTGTTCAGATGCAGTGTTTGCAGCTGTGCTTATGATTTAAGGTCATAGTAAATAACTTGAAAAAGGTTGTAATCATTTGCGGAATTAAAATTGCTTTCACTGATTATATTCCATTTGGTTACACATTAATCGCTGTATTGGATGTGTTCCCGCTGAGGTCCATAGTCTATGCATATTAGATGAATAGCATGGGATACCATGGAAGCCTTGTTTTTGTGTGTCTTTTTTGTTGGCTTTAAGCTATGATTGGCACTCTGCTCTGCTATGGCACTCTGCTCCTCTTAAGTCAGTTACACACTGATCAATATTGGGTCGATATGTTCTGTTACAGTTTATAACTATGAGTTTTTTTTCATTGTTTTTATTAATAGGCACTCTTTTGGATTATGCCACAGACTGTGTTTGGCCATGTTTTGACATTTCCTTTGGAGGGGAGGGAGACAATTTCCTGTGACATGAACCACTCTGTTGAGCTTGGAATGTTGTTGCAACTATCAAACAATTAAATGGGTGTTTCATTAATTGAAAACCTGAGCCTCATGTCTTCCTGCCACTCTTTGCATTCATACTCCTGTGTAGAGCAGGTTAATAAGATTATGATGTACCTACATGGAACAATTTAGCGTCGTTTTGATGTTGTCATTGTACCACCTGGTGTAGTTTGTGCATGCTACATGCCCTAAATAATTAGTTAAATTCTATGTTAATTAGGAATATCAATGTGTGCATCAATAAATTCTTTGCTCACTAAGCCTTTTTATTCTTTCCCATTCAGAACAATTGCATTGGAGGGGAAAGGGAGGGGTGGAGGGTATAATATGCAAACACTGTGCTTCCTCAGTTGAGTTTATTCAGTTTGAAGCCATTCGGTTTTCCCCCCAATCACATTATCCTTTCCTCTGATCTACTTCACGATAATCTTCTTAGGATTTGGGAGAAAATTGAAATTCTGACATTGTGCAAATTTGTTTGTTTTAAAAGTCATTTCCTTCAGCTGTCAATTGACTCAGAGACATGCCAATAATTTGTTTTTTGTTCTCAGTCAAGGACAAAGTAAAGGATTGCACTTTGTGTGTTTTGTTTGGTCTGCAAATATTTTTTTTCACTTGAACATCTACACTCAGGTGTATAGCAATAGCATTTTTTAAAAAAAAAGTTTTTATATTACAGTTCAAATGAAAGAATAGCAAAATGGATTTTTATCTCGGTGCTCATTTGTTATGCAGTTTATTAGATTGTTGTTGATAGCTTAATCAAGTTATTTTGAATTTCAAAGCTCAGATATGTTGTTTAGATAAAAATATAGGTAATGTGTGTCTGTCAACCTGATTACATTAGCAAAAAATCACTGTTGGGTCCAGAATCTTTTGATTTAAAGATAACCATCAGTGCCTTTAGGAAATGCTGAACAGTGAGGTCAGATGACTTTGCAAAAGCCGCAAGTCTGTTATCTTTGTTTTTCCCTTTAGTCTCGCTCCTCTCTTGCTATGCTCATTCGTTCTGCTCACTCATGCGTTCCTACCACAGAGAGATGCCAATAGTATATTATTTGGCTGCTGCCTAAATTAGTGTCATGGCTCATCCCAGGAAGCATCTCCCAGCTCAGTGGGGGAATGTTACTAAGAGAACAACTAACTCCTGGTTATGAGAACTTTATGTTTTTGGACTTTTTTAAAGTTTCTTTATAGAAATGTGCTGCAGCTCAGAATGATGAAACAATGAGAAAATTCTTGTTGAACGAGAGGACAATAATATAGACTGAGTCAGAGATAATGGTGATAATATATTTTTTAATCTATTCTGCTTGCTGTTTTGTATTGAACCATTTATTCATGTTTATGACATTTATTCCCTTTAGTTTGGTTCAAATATTTTCATAAGCCCCTCTCCTATTTTCGTTCAAAGGATGTCTAATAGTAGGAGCAAATGGGAGTCTCTTTAACAAAAATATATCTAAATGAAGAATTTGTGTGAATGTATGCTTGATTTATCAAAGCTCTTTTTGAGACAGTAAAACATGGTCCAAGGGTAAAGAAAAAGAAAAAAGAAGTAATGTTAATGCATTGACAAATATTCTTAAACTGGCATCACACTGTTTATCTGAAACGTATGCTGGCATGTTGAAAAGTTAGGAAAACTTCATATGCGATGATAGTGAATCATGATAATGATGTGATTTGCAATAAATACATTCTTAATTAAAAATGGTTAATATCCTTCTGCATGGGCTATATTGCAAACATAGATCCATCTACTGCAAAAAAATGAAACTCTATTTCTATCTCAACAACATAGTTTAATCTGCCATTTTTTGCAATGATGCATATTAATTTTAGCCTGATAAAAACCAGCCCTTTGCTTTTTGTACAGAAGGTCTGGACTCTTGGCTATTGAGAAACGATTTGCTTCCTGGAGGCGTGGACTCTGTTGAAGTTTTAAACAATTGGACATGATTTTATCCAATCGCTAACATTTGGCTTCGACGTATATAGTGCGCCAGTTTTACTATGAAGGAAGCTACACTAAGAAGCTTACTGGGAGTTACGTGTTCTTTAAACAACCATCCCTCACAAAGAGAGAAGTGCTGAGCCAAACGAGATGGCTGTTAATGTTAATTTAATATTTGGAAGCATGGCCATCAGGGACTGAATGGCTTCATTCACTTCCTCCGCTGCTATTGCCAAACTACAGACAGACTACAATTCTAAAACAGCGCAGAAAATCAACATCATCGTTCACAACTTCACCTTCTGTTTGCTGATTGGCCCAGTTAAAATTCTACCGGAGAAATCCAAGTCAATGGGAGAAAACCCAGACTGTGCTGTGATGTGAGATTCGAATTGAGCAGAATTACGCAGGAAGGCAATGGCCAGGTTATAATAGCGTATATAGCTGTTCTAATTACTTTACCAGAACATCTTAATTAGGGCCCTATGAAACCAATTTTCTTATTATTTTTTCCAAATTCTGTCTGTCTTTTTGTGTGTAGCTTTTGTGTTCTGGCAGGACATCTCCCACCTTTGCCTTGCTTTACTGAAGACAGAGCTTTTTAATTTTTTTCTATAGAATATCTGATTCAACACATGGCAACAAAGTCTTTGATAAACTCACACCTTGCTTCTACTGATTTATTAAAATATATTGCCAAGTATTGCCAAATATATTACTGGCATAGAGACCATGAATGCATGACACTGGTATAATTAATATTTATAAGAGTAAAATCTTTTCAATGAGTTCATGGGAAAGGTCAAGAAAATCCTCCATTACAAGGGCCACCATAATTTTCAAAGAATCAGGCTAAACTAGTAAAGTTCAACAGATCAGTGTTAACCCCGCCCATAGCCTCGTCACTCAACTCTGATGGACAAATTTGACAGATTTCATGGTGACGAACAGGAACCATGAAATAATTAAATACACATTTAATTAATTATTTGTGTCGACTATTATAAGTTTTGCATTTTAATGATTTAATGACATATTTAATAAATTGTCTATTAAATAAATTATTTAAGCATATAAATTAAATATTTATTTCATGGTATATTTGCTTAATGATTTAATTATGTATTTATTTAATTTTGTCCTTTTACTCAAGTTTTAGTTCACACAACCTTAGCTTCAAATCAATCAAAAAAAAGATGATTAAGAGAAGACGTACTTAATTGATCCCAGAACTGGGAAATTATTGGGCAGTGGCAGCATGACATACAGAAAAAAAGACAATAGACTCACCACAAATGATAATAAAATACAAAGTAAAATGTAAATTTCTATACAATAAAATTATCTGTATTACATTCAATGTAACAAACTTGACAAAAGGTTCGTCTGGTTGTGTAAAACTGTTTTCAGAACATTATGAAGGGTTGTGTAATTGTTTAAATATGATTTAAATTCATCTAATCTCAAGTTCACTAGCATAAAAAAAGCTAAACCTTTACTGTCTCTCAAAAATGTGTAATTTATCACATACAAATGCATTCGTATCATTGTAAAGTCACCCAAGTTTGATTCAGATTCAAGCTGACCAGATGCAAAAAAAAAGCAATAAACTCATAACTTTTAATATTTCAGTAAGTAAAGATTTTTAAAAGGTTTAACAGTATTTTGAACATTCTATAGTTAATGTCTGATAATTATAACTTTATTAATATTGATCTAAAGCTGACGAAAATAAACCACTAACCCTGTCTACAAAGATAAGCAAATGCTAAATTATTTAATACATGGTTAATCTGCATATTCAAGAAAGAGTGTGTTGGATCATTATCTGGAGGGAAGTATATTATTCTTTGTTTTACTATTGTTTGGCTGTGTAGATAGAAGTTCACTAAATCTCAGCCTACATGTCATGTGTTGTCCTCCCAATAGGGGTGAGGCCCTCTATGCTCATTTCTATGGAGATGAGATACATCTTATATCATGCAAGCCTAATTCATATTGCTTTGAGCAGCAGAGAGACAGCACTGCAGCAGGGTGTTTCCATCACTGTAGAGATTGAACGCAAGCAAAGACAGTCTTACAGCATCACACTGCCAGTGTAGATAACATCTCTGGCTATGTCAGAATGACAGTATGGTTATTGAAGTGAAAAATAAATGGTGCTTTTTTGATTTGTATTTAATAAATGTATGGATTTTATAATTGGTTGCATAAAGCAAATGTAAAAGATGAAGAAATAGTTAGATGTATATTAAAGGCAAAATAAATATATTGACTGTAGCAGGGATTGTTCCTTTTGTCAAGAGAAAATTTAGATATGAAAGCAGATTTATTTACAGCATGCACTGTTTTTAGGATCACAAAGTGTTCTCCATTATTTAGGGGTGAGGGAATGTTTAGTAAATGATAGGCACTTTGGGAAAAAAAGTGGTTGAACTATTAATTGTGATCCCATTCTTTCTGATATTGCCACTGGCTCATTAAAATGACAAGTTTCCATGTATATCTGCCCTTTATTGCTCAGGGGCAGTGTTTGCAAATCACCCCGCACTGTCAGACATTACCAACGTAATTTAATATTGTTAAAAAAAAAAATTGTCGTTGGACATGTTGACCAATGTGCTTCTACTCTAACCTTGCAAATATATTGCCATTGAAAAAATCTTCAAAACCTCAGGGCTATACAGTGTGACAAATGTTGTATAATAACAGTATTTATTAATGTATGTCAGACCCACTGTTTTTAAACCTTTGAGTTTTAATTTAGTTTGTCATATTTAAAATATTTAAAGGTATCAATGCTTGAATATTAATGTTAATATTAAATGCCTCCTTAAGATTGCTGAGCAGGAGTGTATCCAGGAAGTTTTCAAAGAGAGCTATATGGGGGCCAATGAAAATCTTGGGGTGTCACAGCAAAAAAACCCAAACCCAGGCAGGAAGCAAGGCTGGAATACAATGTGAATGACTCACAACATGAAGATCAAATATTGACATAAACATAAAAGCATAAAACACAAAAATAATTCTGACTAATTTAAGCTATTTATCTTATTTCTTAAGTTATTATTTATTAAAAAATATAATCCACACAAGACTTTCTCATCAGAAGGGGTTGTTGGGGTGACCTAACCTGTGGGGGTGTATTATATTTTTTCTGAGCAGAGTGATTGTCTCACAAATATTAGGTCACTACACTACAGTACCGACTACTAAATAGATACAATTTTGCAGCATGCGACTACATTGTCCTACATGTTTCAAAAATGTCCTGCCTGAGACACTCCTATGTCTGCCAGTTTGGCAGAAGTAGCTCAAAGGTTTTCGCGAACACTGATCAAGGGTAATGCACAGTTTAAGTCAGCAAAGAGGATTATAGTTATTTACTTTGTCCTTTAATGGGTTCAACCAAAACACTTGACAGGTGCCTTTGTGTCATGATTTTGCACACCTGCATGCTCTCTAATGTCTAAGTACCAGCAAGTCATTAAATTTCTGAAAAGCTAATGGAGCACACAAGGAAAATTTCTGCAAATTGCTTGTCTGTTACAAAGACAGACTAGAATTTTGTCATAATGTTATGGTTTTAAATGGAAAAGGTTAAACGGTAATGTTTTAGGTTGCAAGTTTGTTCTTCATGGAATATTGGATGCTGTAAGTTAAACTTGGGCATATAATGGCAAAGAAGCAGTAATAAGCTTTTGGATTTAGTTCCAAAATGGAAAATTTTGGAACCTTCCTTTTGTGTATTGCATGTAAAAATGTGATCATAGTGCTCTGCTACATGGCATCACTTTCATAGTGGATTCTCAGTAAAAAGGCAGAACAGTTATTCCTCCTGTGTCAGAACACTTGCAAAAGAAGAAAGCCAACTCAACTGGTGCACCGTGAGGGATGAGGTCCATATTAAAGGAAGTGACAGATTTATCCTACTCTCTGGCACATGAGCCACTAGGCAGTTAATGATGTGTGCTGTGAATACAGATTTCAGCATTATTCCTGACAAAGCAGGCATTGTTGATAGCATGGTTTTGCTTTGAATATGTTATGTTTTCATTTACACTTCAGTCTCTTTAGTTTTTATGTGCTATTCCTTCATTGTCTGTATGGGCTTTACCAGTGAATATTAAAGGACAGTTGAGTTCATCCTATACCTGTTACCTATTGAAATCTAGTGAAGGCTTCTGTTTTGATAATTAAGCATAAATTCTGAAATATATTCGCAGAAGCATAGCAAGGATGTTTCCATTTCTTGCTGATGTTGAAGGCTATGGACTCTAAGAGAGTAATCATGCACATATTTAATGTAGCTGAAATAAGCGGGAGATAATGAAGGGTTTAGTAAGAGTTGGGGATTTGGATTACAATTAATACTGAGATTTCAGCTTAATAAATGAAGACACCATTTATATGTCCTATCTCCTTTGACACATTCCACCTGGATGCATATTTTATTAGTCACTCGTCTGCACATTTTTTCAATATTGAAGTTTAATACAGAAAATTCCATCTTTTTGATTGTCTCTAATTTGTAATACTGCACAATGTTAGTCAAATGTATTTTGAACAGCAGAGTAAAGGAGTTGTCTTTATTGCATCTAAAGAAACTTATCAACCAAAGTAAACACCCTATTTTTTATTTCAAATACACAGACACATCACTGTGTGTCCTGTCTTCTGTATGAGTTCATCTTAAAATGAACAAATGGTTAAATAGATTTGCCAGATGGTTTCTTACACAGAGCCATCTGTGAAGTCTGTGTAGGAAAGTGAAAGGAAAAGGGCACGTTAAAAAAATGTAAGGCATGTGGATAAAGAATCTGTCATCCATCATCCATAACTGGCATGCTTCAAACTGACATAAACAAATAGGAGCCTGTTTAAAATAAAAATCTTGCAGATACTACACTTTAAGATTGCATCATAATTTTTTCCAGAGAAGTTTGTTTTCTCCAAACTCAGTAACACAGTAACTTTTATCAGCTTGGTGTACCAAAAACTCTAGCTGAATGCAATTCCTGATGCCTGGCAGCATGAATTCTCATGAATCTGCTTATTTGCAAAATAAAGTGTTTTGCAAAAGATTTCCTTTTTACTTTGTAGGAAATGAAAGTCTGCAAAATTTTCTGTATAGTCCTTTTAGTTTGGTATGCAGCAACAACCTCAAGCAGAATGTAAACATCATAGATACTGGAGAAAAATTAGGTAGCATCTAAATCTGGCTACCTGTAGGGTCTAGTCAGACCAAACTCTGCTCATCATATGAGATGCAAATCAGAGGAGTTTCCTTGATGAGAGAGGGTTTCCTGTGTCTAATGTTTTACCATATTCCAACATATCACATTAAAGTTACATTTGTTTTCTTAACTGATTTGCCTACCATTTATTCATTTAGCACTAATTAACAATAACAATACAATCATAGTGTTGTTGATTGTTTTTCTGATCTTTATTGGAAAGAACCCCATGCCTCCAAAGAGAATTCCTGAATCATTTAAATTTTAGTTTTGTGAAATCAGCTACTAAATTTTGTAAACGTGTCAAGTGTATAATGTTGGTTCTGTTGCACCTCGGCAGAACACTTGATACTGTTGACCATGATATATTATTAAATCAACCGGAGAGCTGGGTCGGACTTTCTGGTACAGTACTTAGTTGGTTCGAATCCTACCCAAAGAACAGGGATATCTTGGTGTCAATAGGCAACTTCTCATTGGAGCGGACAAAAGTCACATGTGGGGTACCCCAAGGTTCAGTCCTGGGGCCCCTCCCATTTAATATCTATATACTCCCGCGAGCTCAGGTTAGTGAATCTGAACGCATCCATGTACTGAACAGATGCTTAGAGCAAATCAATGCATGGATGTGCCAAAACTTTCTCTAGCTGAACAGAAACAAAACTGAAGTTATTATCTTTGGACCCAAAGAGGAACGATCTATAGTCAGCATGCAGCTTCAGTTATTACAACTACAAACTAGTGATCATGCCCAAAATCTGGGTGTAGTGATAGACTCAGACCTGAACCTTCAAGGACACATAAAGACAGTAACAAAGTCAGCCTTCTGTCACGTGAGGAACATTTCCAGGATTAAAGCACTAATGTCTCAACAAGATCTCGAGAAACTCATCCATGCATTTATCTTTAGTCGCATTGTTTACTGAAACAGTGTCTTCCATAGGTCTGCCTAAAAAGTCAATCAGACAGCTGCAGCTGATCCAGAACGCTACTGCTCATGTTCTCACTAAACCAGGAAGACAGAGCACATCACCCCAGTTCTAAAGTCCTTACACTGGCTGCCTGTAGCTCAGAGAATAGACTTTAAAATACTTTTGTTAGTTTATAAATCATTAAATGGCTTAACACCAAATTACATTAAAGACGTGTTGTTATTGCATCAACCTTCCAGACCACTCAGGTTTTCTGGTTCTAGTCTACTCTGCATCCCCAGAATCAGAATCAAACATGGAGAAGCAGCATTCAGTTTTTATGCACCACAAATCTGGAACAAACTTCCAGAAAACTGCAAACAGCTGAAACATTGAGTTCCTTTAAATCAAGGCTAGACACCCACCTGTTTATAGCTGTTTTTGACCCATAATAACATTGACCAACATATTTAATGTGTATTGATATTTTTAATGATGGCACTTGATAAAATGTAGTATTTATTACTGGTCTCACAACCGGTAACTGTTTGATTTGTTTATGATGTTTTATGTTTTCATGATGTAAAGCGCTTTGAACTGCCTTGTTGGTGAAATGTGCTATACAAATAAACTTTACTTGACTTGATATTTCAAAGTTGCTGCGTTTGTGCCACTGGATTTTTTTGACATTACACTGCAAAAACACAAAATCTTACCAAGTATTTTCGGTCTAGTTTCTAGTGCAAATACCTTGAATACACTTGAAATAAGACAAAACTAACTTAAAAGTAACTTTTCAGCACAATATAGGAGCTTGTTTTAAGTCAATTTTTTCTTAATATTGATGAAAATGTTCTAGTTATAAGTTAAATAATCTGCCAGTGGAACAAGGCATTTTTAACTTATAGTATGGGAAAATTGTCTTGTCCCACTGGCAGATTATTTCACTTTACTGTTCATCAATATTAAGAAATTGTTGACTTAAAACAAGCTCCTATATTGTGCTGAAAAGTTACTTTTAAGTTAGTTTTGTCTTCTTTCAAGGTATTTCCACCAGAAACTTCACCAAAAGCACTTGGTAAGATTTTGTGTTTTTGTAGTGTACCAATAAATCCATGGCAACCTGGGATTCCTGGAGATTCCACTATGTTTGATATAGTGTCAGATTCCCAAACAGTGTATGCTGTACCATTACACTATACTAATGAGAGTCAAAAACTTAAATGTGTGATGGGGATATAAAGAGAGTAACTTACAGATACAGTAAGTTTTTGGGATTGGTTATGATCTTAAATAAAACCAAAGCATCCAGAGAAGACTGCAGGAAATACTTTTTGTTTCCACCTTCACTTGTATTTCTCATTAGGATGCGTAGCAGAAGCCTTCAGGGACTGCAATGCATCCAGCATTCTGCTCCTACGGTCTTGATGAGAGTGCAGAAACATGAACACTTTAGACTTATTCCACACTCACTCCATTGGCTTCCTGTTGCTGCTAGGATTGAGTAGATCTTCTTTCTCAAGCAACAGCGCATCCACAGAAATGCTTCATCCCATCTCGAAACACTTCTCAGCCCACAAACCTCTACACCTTCCCTTCACTCCCCATGATTCAATCGCCTCTTTTCCACCAGCACAAAACTCACCAGTGTGGGCAATTGAACATACTGTGCTGCTGCCCTTTGGCCGTGGAATGCTCTCTCTAATGCTCTGAGGGCCAAAGCAGCCGGAAGACAATTTTAAACATAGTTTAATAGAACATATATGCCTCTTCCCTTAATCTTATACTTTGACATTTTTCTTTTTCTGAAAACATGAAGTGGGTTTTGAAGTAAATTCACAATATTATCTGATTTTTTTCACTTTATTTTAATCAAACATTAACCTAGATGAGGGAGTTTAGCTCTACAGAAGAAGGAGAAACTGTGACTTCCTAATCTAATCTGGTTATGGTATATGTAGCCTTGGTGTATACTGCACAGCTCATCTCCTATGTTGCTTTGAGGATTCAGTCCTGGCTGTGTGTTGTGCCTACAAGCATACTGAAGCCGATTTTCAAGCAATGTTTAGATGTGTGTCCCTGGCTAATGCTATTACTTGTGAGACTGGACTGCTTTGAAAGGAACATCTGGATGGAGGAGAGCCTCAGTGTTTCCTTGGAGTCTTAGGCAGAGACAGATTACTGCTGTACCATTTGGTTGATAATGATTCAGCATGGAATTAGATGCTCTATATGGAACAGCTTGGGCAGTGTGATAGTATTATTACTGCTGTTAAAATGAATACAGGGTGTTAGGCGTGGCTGTGAAGATTTCTCAATCCATGTATCACAAGTTTGATAAAATAAGCTCTGATAAATGTTTCAACAGTTTATCACATTCCCTGCTGCTGGGCAGAAAATTCACACTGTATCAAACTCGTACTTGATGTTTATACATGGATATCAAAAGTCAACAACCAGCTGTTAAAATTCCAGGTTTTTGAGACAAAAACAATTACACCACCTTTTTTGACATTTAGTACAACCAAACTAAAAACAAATCAGAGCGAGAACTGAAATAAGATCCCCTTTTTATCTCACCACAATCTATGGCTTTAGCTAAAAGATGCAAAAGACCAACTGTTAGAAAAATCCATAGTAATTATTTTTCTTGATTTAACCTTTGCTTTTGGCACATTTGATCAAAGCATTTGTATTAACAGCTTCTGGAATGTAGTTGGTATATCAGGTGTGGCTCTTTAGGGGTTTCACTCTTATCTTTCTTGAAGAACATTCAGTGTTTATGGCAAACCAAACAGAGTCAGACTCAAGGAGCCCGTTATGTGGTGTACCATAGGGCTCAGTACTGGGGCCTGTTCTCTTTCTCGTATATGCCCCCCCCCACTTTATCATATCATATCTTCTGCTTTGTCATTCTTTTAAGTCAGTTGAATATCTAAAGGTATCCTTTACCAGCATCAAACAGTGGCTTTGTGATGACTACTTGCAGCTGAACACTGATAAGACATAGTTATTCCCCCTGTGATCCAAATATATTGTTGGATTGTCATCCTCTAGAATTATTCAGAAATTTCCTTTTTTCCACTAAGAAATATTTCCAGACTCTGTAGTCAAAGGTGAATTGCATTGAATTCGTGCTTATTTAATCTTGTCTTGATTGTCGTAACAGCCGTTTTAGGTGTGTTGAATAAGATCTTAACCATCTCCAGTCAGCACAGAATGTTTTACAAGATTTTAACTACCACATGAAAGAGGCATCCAATTACTCCTGCTTTAGTCTTTATGCATTGGCTACCTGAGTTTTCACTTTCACTTTCAGATCATCTGGCCAAAGGTTTTTAATGGTTCCAGGAACATATTTTGACATAAGTAGAGACAAATCTTTTAGAGTGGTAGGTCCCATGTTGTTGAATTTGTTGCCTTAGTCTTGATATTGTCTTGAATCTTTGAGTCTTTAAGACTTATTTATTCAGACTGGCTTTCTAACTAGATTTGGGCTCTCTGATGTTTTTCTATGTTCTTTTGTCTGCTGTTCTATCTGTGCCTTTATCCCTTTCTGTTTCATGTGTTGATTGCTTTATTTTGATGTAGATCGTTTTATTGTAAAAATATATATATATCTATATATATATATTGTATAACTATAAGATACCACTACGCAGAAGTCCTTGACCTCTGCATAGTGCTATATAAAGTTTACTTACTTTACAGTTAATCAGATTTTCTGTGATTATTGGCATGCGTGTACCCAAGGAGACCCAAGGAGAAAGGTGGTTCAACAAAGTACTATTTTAAGGGTGTACACATTTATGCAATCAAGTTATTATACCCCGTATTTTTCTTTTACATTTCCCCCGAACAGATATGTTGTTTTTTCAGTTGAATTGTTTAGGATACATGACACATAAAAAGTTTTTTTTTCCACCTTTTTTGCTCTCATTTTTGGCATCATAAAAATCTAGCACTTTAGGAATGTGTAGAATTTGTATATCCACTGTAGAATGTTTGCATTTTTTTTTTATCAGGAAAAATGTGAAAATGTATTTATTGATTTCTTCTGCCTTTAACTGGTCAGGCTCTAATCTTTTTATACATCTTTAATGGTAATAAGTCTTTTGTACATAATGGAAGAAGTATCAAATTAAAAATGTTAATTTTTAAAATACTATCTGGTAAAAACAATTATATTTGACAGCTTATACTTTCTGACTCTGACAGTCAATTTGCAAGACTCTACATGTTGACTATCTGGCCTTCAAACACATTTATGAAATTGTCCATATTCCCATAGTGACCTAGATAGAATATTTATACTCAAGAAGTTAATTACATTTCAACATGTAGATTACAGCACTTACTGTACTGCCATTTCCATTCAAATTGCTATTTCAAGTAGAGCAGACCACATGACTTGTGCAGCTATGCCTTTTCAGAAGAGGATTAAAATCCAAACTGAGGAGAATTGCTCTGTCTCCCAAGTGTATGCTTTTGGAAGTAGTGTATTTTTTTCTGGCATCACACTGTCATTTTTAGCTCACAATGCTGTACTGCACAGTTTTAAAAACTGAACTTCTGGGTTCGTGTACAGAATACACTGTAAAATGTGTTTTGCTGGTGTCTCAGTGGTATAAGGAGCCAGTGCGTTTGTCATTGAAGCACTGCTGCTGATTTTCAGTCTCAGCAGGGCTAAAATAGCTTGCAGTCGATGTCCTCTAGTGGAACTGTGTCAGTATGTTTAAACTGGATGACTGGGTTGATTGGAAACTAACAACCCTGTTTTGCAGACATGGAAAAAAAATTGGCAGATAGATTGAGCATTATTGTTTATCCAGCATTCTCTACATATGCACAGTGCTGTTGAATATGAAGTGTAATTGACTATGAACATCCATCAAGTTCTAACAGATACTGTATGACATTTACATTTTTACAAAAATTAACTAGACATGACAATTATTACACTTGAAATGATGTTTGCCAAGCATTTCAATTTGTTTATTTTGATGTTTATGGGTTGCACCTAATGGAAACCCAGATTTCACTTTCTTAGAAAATTATTATATTGCTTTAGACCAACTGCAAAAATAATTTTAAATACAGAAATGTAGATCTGGTGAGATTATGTACATGTGCTTTACAGTATCTGCACTCAGTACTTGGTCAGGGACTCTTTTTGCATGAATTCTTGTGTCAGTGCAGCGTGGCATGGCAGTGATCAGCCTGTGGCTCTTTTGGGGTGATTAGCAAGCCATTTACCTCTTAATACCTCATACTTTCTGTATAGGGGTTTGGTTAGGTAGTTTTTTGGTCAATCAAGCACATTGATACCAGCTATTGTTTCTTATTTTTCTTTCAATAATTTTTGGCACAATTTGCCCTTACTGACAGGAATATGTAGGAAATTGGCAGAAAAAGAAGGGGAGAAGAGATGCAACAAAGTCTCAAGGTCCGAAAATCAACGCCCTGTTGATTATTTATACATTTTCAACCAATACTAGAAATATATATTTGCTGAGCAGCAGCTGTCATTCATTAAAACTTGCATGTACAAAAAGTAACATTCATCTGAAAAGTTGTGTACTCAACGCAATGATGCATTTCTCGAGAGATGCTGATGGTCCACGGTCTGCATACACCCACGCTGGAGGTGTCGAACACCCAGTAATCTTTCTTTAGTTTTATTTCTCCTATTTTTAATTGTTTCTGACCTTAATAACAAAACTAACTAACCCAGACAAAATTCTCAGTGCATTGTATTTGCAAGAACTGACACGTCAAATTAAAATTATTCGCCATACTGTGGTGATCCCAATATGTTTTTATTCCAGAATCCCCCCCGTCATCGAGTGTGCGCACACAGCCCACAGTGCTTGTGTCAGTGCTTGAATGCTGTGGTGGTAGTTTGCTGTTTTGCTCATTTGCATTTGGCTTGCTTGTACCCAACAGTGCTAGTAGCTAGTACTGTCCTCTCAACTTCTGTTAGTGCACTTCAGGTATAAAAACAAGACTGTACTATATGACTGGTTGACAATAAAATTTGGTGTTGACAATTTTTCAATGTCAACTTTCTCAGTTATTGTAGACTAATCATTGCAACTCTAATGCCAGGTGTCAAGTTCTGCAGGAAATTAAAATCAACATTTCCATTAAGCTTGTCAACAGAAAGGGAGGTTGAAGTGTTCTAAAATGTTCCCCCTGGATGGTTGTACTGAATTTCCTCTTTATAAAACACTCCAAGACCTTAATATCCAAACAAAATACAAAGTTTAAAAGAGGACCTTTGACTACTGAGGAACAATCTAGTCTTTTTCTCCTTAGCCTAAGTAAGACACTAATGGTGACTGTTATTCCGGAATGGCTTAACAAAAGTAATACAATGGTTTTAGCTCATGTCTTGGGTATATCTATATATGTTCTGGCTGTTGATAAACTGACTCCAGCTGTAGTCCACACCTTGCAAACCTCCCCCAAACACTTTACTCTGATTGCTTTACTTAACAATTCTCTAGACTATAGTTAGCCCTGTTGCTTGTCTAGCTTTTTCTACCACACGTTTTCCTTCCACTTAACTTTAGATTCATATGCTTGAATACATCAGTCTGAATAGCTTCATTCTGAATGGTCTTTGTGATTGCCTGCCAGGGTACTGTCTAACTTCTCCCTGATTGGATAGGGTATAACATAGCCAAAAACATACACATTGTGTAATAAAAAGATTTTTTTGTCTTATGCTGCATTAACCATTTTCTCTAGCTTTTATCAGTATATATCAAAATGACCAGTAATAAACACTTGAAGTAAATCACTGTGTAATGCATACATGCATCATGGCTTTCTCTTTTTTTCCCAACATTTTTGTTGCAGCATGTGTGTTTTTGCTTTCCTGTTGAGAGATATGTGACCAGCAGTGGCTGATGCAAGCTTCTTTTAACTTTGGAGAAATCACTGGTAAACCACAAAAGAGCTCATTTGACCTGGGTGTATGTGACTAGTCTTAGTGTATAAATGGTTTAAAATTTCTAGACAGAAAAAAATATTCTAAGATTGTTTATTTAGTCATGCTTGAAATCCATGCAAATATTTTTTATATTGTATTATGTTTGATCAAAAAACATATCAGTTTTCTGGAACTTCAAATAAGTAGCATGTGTTTCACATTACCTGTTGGCTCTTTGAATATCTGTCTCTACACAAATATGTTTTTCACACCTTCAGATAATGAGAGAGTGCACACTGTTTTAATAATTACTCACATGGTGTGGTAGTTTTTCATATATTAAAAAGTTGCGAAAAGGGGAAGGTGGAGCAGGATAACTTGGAGAAGAAGTTGTCTTCTGTTACTACAGAGCTGTTTATTCACAAAATGTCTTCATCAAGCAGCAAGCAGCCTTTTGTAGCTCACTGAATTTGAAACAGTTATGACAGCAGGTGAATATAAAATTAGTCTTCAAATAACAAAAAATAAAATTGAATTAAATGAAATGGGTTCACCATAAAACTAATTAAAACCAGCTGTATACTATGAAAAACATGTACAAAATATATTCACCCTCTGTACTTATACATTTATTAATAACTTCTATTCTTAGGACTGAACCTTTTCATCAGAATAAAAGAATAATGCATTTTAAGTTTATTTGTCATTTTATGAGCGGGGCTACAGGGAGTAAAAAGAGCCAGAGAAGAGGAGATGAAGACTGTAAAAGATAAAAGAGACAGCTGGGGAAGAGGAGGAAAACAGATGATGCGGGAGAGAAACAGACATGCAGTTAGCACTTTACAACTGCTCTAAGCAACACATGTGCAACAGACACCAAGATATAAGTTGGTCAACTAAATTTAATTAAACCAAGTCATACCAACATCATTGTTCCATCTGTGGAAAATTTGTAATCTAATAAAACACAGTATTTTATAGCAGCTAGCAACAGCAGTTTTGATGAGATAGGAACTTAAACTGTTTTTATTTTGATTTCAAATTAAAAAGTCAGCTGCAGCATAAGACTGATGCAACAGCTTTTATATACATTTTACTTTTAAATAATGCTAAGATCATGGAAAAAATAGTATTAAAGCTAAATATTTTCTTGGCTGATCATTTGGCCTCTTGATGTTTTAGGATCCTGTGGTTTTCATGCTGCAGTGCTTAAATTGTATATTTCCAATTTATGATGCAGCTCTTTGTCAGCATAACTAGCAGTTGCTGGTGTGTTGGAATATTAATAGTTTTAATTTTCTGTTGAATTCTCGAAAGAGGTTTTTTATACAACCATTTTTCAAACCTATCTTATGCTTACTGTTCACTGGTAACCTACAGATTCACTTTTTGTACACTTTCTACCTGCTTTACCTGAGCCCCCTCTAAGCAAGAGCTTTAATCATGTCAGAAAAGCAAAATTTACTTCTTACTACTTGATGATCAAATTTCAGTGAAAAGGATTTTTCATTTTCTTGTAAGTCTTTTGTAACTGTTTCCTTTTTTTCCTTTTATTTTTTTCTTTATGTAGACCAGTTTCTGTATTGACTAAGTAAGTAAAATATCACACATTTTCACACAGAGTACTCACAAAGTGCTTTACAAGAAGTGTAAACCTCGTAAAATGACATAAAGTACAATACAGCAAACAAACACAATACTATCATTAATTTATATCATAAATGCTCAAGTTTACCTAAAAGCTTCCTGGAATAAAAATGTCTTTAGCTCTTTTCTAAATATGTTTGTTAAACATGTTGATGTCTGTCACTTTGGCAGTCTTTACAGACTTAGCAGCAACTTGGTAATGATCTGGATTGCCCACTATATTCCTCTCACTATTTGACCTTGACTCATTCTAAAACCTGTCGGCCAAAAACTGCTCAATGGTTGCAAATTGTTTTTCAGCCAGAAAAAAGTTGGCTGATTTATTTAAAGCACACCCATCTAAAAAAGGAATTCTTCCATTACGGTGAGGGTGTTTCTAAAATGGCTTTTATGTTGAGCTGTGCTTTGATTTCCAACTGTATGGAAGTAGGACTCTGAAGGATTATTTCCATTATATTTAATGTCCTACAAGTTAAATAATTTGTCTAAACTGGATGAAAAACTGGTTGATGTAGTTTTTTCTTACCCAGAGGCAACTTTTCAAGTCAAGTTAAGTTTATTTATATAGCACATTTCAGCAGCAAGGCTGTTCAAAGTGCTTTACATCGTAAAAACATCAATCAAGTATACATCAAAATCATCAAGGTAGTGTATAGCAAAATTGTCAAAATCATCAAGCAGATATACATCAAAATCATCAAAATTATTGAGCAAATATCAATACATCAAAATCATAACGATCACCAAGTAAATATAATTTGAAATTATTGATCAGTGTTCCACTTACTACAAATCAAAGTCAGGTCTCAACAGGTGGGTTTAAAGCCTTGATTTAAAGGAACTCAGTGTGTCGGCTGTTTTGCAGTTTTCTGAAAGTTTGTTCCAGATTAATGGAGCATAAACACTGAATAATGCTTCTCCATGTTTGGTTCTGGTTCTAGGGATGCAGAGTTGACTAAAACCAGAAGACCTGAGTGGTCTGGAAGGTTGATACAATGACAACAGGTCTGTAATGTATTTTGGTGCTAAGCCATTCAATGATTTACAAACTAACAGAAGTATTTTAAAGTCTATTCTCCGAGCTATAGGAAGCCAGTGTAAGGACTTTAAAACTGGGGTGATGTGCTCTATTTTCCTGGTCTTAGTGAGAACACTTAGTGAGTGTAATTATGGCCAAATTACTGAAATGACTAATATTGATTTGTGCAGGATGAATGTACTCACTGTATTTGTGTAAAATAGGAATTTTTGTTGAATTTGTTTCTGGTATACAGAAATCCATCTCAGCATCTCATAAGCCTAATCAGTCTGGCTTGTTTTGTCAGTTTGACAACTGTCATATTGGTCACAACAAAAACTGTGAATGTTTTTCCCTTCAACAGACGGGACAACTTGAAGTGCTCTGTGGTTCCTTTGAGATGGATTGTGAAAGCAATTAGAATGGAGATCATCTAGAGCTTGGCAGATAAAAAGAAATGTATTTATGAAATAGTAATATGAGGAGAAAATATGTCAATCAGCAAGATTATCACGTTTGTGTTTTTATGCATCAATTTTACATGAGTTGAAAATTTTTCAGTAATTTCTTCCAATAATTCCAGTAATTCCAATAACAGTAATTTCTTGTTTATGCCTGACCAGCATCCCTCCATCCATCCATCCATTTTCTTTCGCTTATCCGAGGTCGGGTCGTGGGGGCAGCAGCCTAAGCTGGGAGACCCAAACTTCCCTCTCGCCTTGAAATTGGGCCTCTGTCTCTTTAAGAAAATCTAGCTCTTCCTGAAACTCTGCTTCCAGGAAGTCACCACAACAGATAACCCTTTAACAACCTTTTTACCAGTATTTCACTGAGAAGTAGCTCATATAATGAACTCAATAGATGTGCAGTTCCACCAGGTGTTTGCTAATTGCTGCTGGCTCGTCTGGAGGAGCTGAGTGGGGAAGACGCGGGAGAGGGGTGCTCTGTGGGGCGGAACCTCGAAAGCTTGGAAACTGTAACTCTGAGGAGGAGCTGGGTCTCGAAGGTGGAGCTAGGTGCAGCCAGGCGTTTTGCACAGCTGAATGGCTGCCACAGGAGATTAAAGGATTTCTCAAACATGCATGAAAGAATCAAGGCAACACTCCAGGTATGTTTTTGATGAGGGAATAACATTATAACATGACGTTAAGCTCAAAATCGATTTTACATAATACTGCCCCTTTAAGTCTAATAAAGTATTATGACAGCTGAATGTGTATTAAACACATGAAATCAAATCAAGTTTATTTGAATAGCACATTTCAGCAACAAAGCAGTTCAAAGTGCTTTACACCATAAAAACACAATACAGTAACCAATTATGAAACAGCAACACACATTACATTTTGTTATATGCCATCATCAAAATCATCAAGGAAATATACATCAAACATATTGATCAATGTATTATTAATCAGAGACAGCACTAAACCAGTGGGTTTTTAGTTTTGATTTAAAAGAACTCAGTGTTTCAGCTGTTTTGTAGTTTTCTGGGAAGTTTGTTCCAGATTGGTGGAGCATAAAAACTGAACGCTGCTTCTCCTTGTTTGGTTCTGGGGATGCAGAGTAGACTAAAACCAGAACACCTGAGTGGTCTGGAAGATTCATATGACAACAGACCATTCAGTGATTCATAAACTAACAGAAATATTTTAAAGTCTATCTTCTGAGCTACAGGGAGCCAGTGTTCACCTTCCTAGTTTTAGTGAAAACACAAGCAGCAGCTTTCTGGATCAGCAGCAGCTGTCTGATTGATTTTTTTTTTTTTTTAGGTAGACCTGTGAAGACACTGTTACAGTGATCAGTGCGACTAAAGATAAATGCATGGATGAGTTTCACTAGATCTTGCTGGGAGATTAGACATTGTAATTATCTTTGTGTGTCTCTGAAGGTTCAGGTCTGAATCCATCATTACACCCAGATTTCGGGCCTGATCACATAAGGAAAATAAGCTGCAAAAAGGTATACAAAGCCAAGAAAATAGCTGAAATCTGCCTGAATTTAGAATGCCATACTGCTGCTATATAATTGCCAACTAATACTGTCTGATTTAGATCTAATTGTGTGTGTTAAAAAAAATAAATAAATAAGTGTCTTACCAAATTATCACAAAAAATGTATGGGTAAAAGCCTAGACCGTTATTGTTGCAAAACATAGTGATGGTATTGGTTACAGCAATATTTCTAAAACTTTATAACCCTGAAATTAAAGAAACATAATATTTCACAAACCAGCAGCAACTAGAGGCTCCTCGCTAGTTTTCTTGTAGAGAAGTAAAAAAAAAAGTCAGATAAGTTGTACCAGGGTCAAGAACCACTGTAGAGAGCTCAAAAAGACTTGGAAATAACAGGTATAGTTTTTTTTTTTCCATGATAACATTTGCACTAAAAAAACAATCATCTCCAGATCTGCTCTAAATGCAAGAATCTTCTACTAAAGAAAAAGCATGTTGAAGTTTGCGTAAACTTTAGTTCAGAAGATTTCAACAAGTCTTGAAAATACTAAGAGAGAGTATTGTCTGGTTAGATTAAACCAAACTTCACCTCTCAATGTATGGAATTTCACATCCCTACCAAAACACCATACAAATAGTGAAATCTGGACAAGGGAACATCATGGTATGAAGATTTTTGTAAGTATATGCTACTTGCAGACTTGACATATTAAAGTCAATCAATTCAATGACTCGATGGAATATGCTGGATTTCCTTAGAAACTTTGAACTACTTAGAATAATTAATTGAGCTTGCTGTACTGTTTGATAACTATGATCAATTGGAATGTATGTATGATTGAATTGAAATGATTTTTTTTGTAAAGTGCCTCGAGACAACATTTGTTGTGAATTGGCGCTATATAAATAAACTAAGTTGAAATTGAATATGTGAAGATGAATGGATAAATAATCAATTTTATGTTTTTTTCAGCTCACTGGCGCTGCATGAGAAGTCACTCTGTTCAGCAGCTCCTACTTAGTCTTGAATTTTTCTATAACTTTTTTTAGCCATGTTGTTTGATTCTGTTTCTTCCACTTTGCTTGTACACACAATAGAGCTGACCATTTCATGGACAATCTTGTATTTTTTTTTTTATTTTTTACCAGAACTGGTGTTTGGAGACATTTTGTTACCCTCTGCTAATGCTGCAACCATCTCTGATGTCCTACATACTGCTACCAGCACAATCCAAACATCATCCCCAGACCATTTTTCTGATGTCTGGGGTTTTTAATCATCTCTCCATGTCCTCCACTCTTCCCACCTTCATCCAGTATGTTACCTGCCACACCAGAGACAATAAAACGCTGGACTTACTGTATGCCAAAACCAAGAAGGCATACATCTAATCGCCTCTACCTCCTGAGGGGCTCAGATCACAGCCTGGTTCATCTCCAGCATGTGTCTAAATCCCCTGTACACAGAGAATCAGCTGTGACATGCACAATGAAGAGATGGTCTGTGGAAACTGCAGGAGCTCTGAGGAACTACTTTGGCTCTGCTATGTAGAAAGTGCTCTGTGCTCATCATGGGGAGGACATTGACAGCATCACAGACTGCATCAGAGAGTACATTATTTGCTGCATGGACATTGTTGATACAAATATTCACTGATGTCTCCAAAAATACCTGTCACTCTATTGTAAAAATCGTTCTTGTTTGCCTTCATTTTTTTAAAGTCTGGCTGCTTCAGTGGAGATGATCACAAGGAAAAGATTAATCCTGGATTGCTCCTATTCTGACTGTATTTTCTCAGTCTTTTCAATGAATAGAAGAAGAGCACGCAGGGATCCAGACCTTTTTACCCATTGTCCCACGGTACATTGTGGCTCACCTTGTGCATTTTGACTGCACATCTGTGGCTGATCAGAAAGACTAAATATGTCACACACATTCATTAAAGATATTAGACTGTGGAATGTCAGCATGTGTAGTACATGTGTAATCAAACATGTATATTGCCGTTATAAAGAGAAAGCAATGGGCATGCTCCAAGCTTGCGTTAGCCTCACCCTTCTCGCATGTGTTTGAAGAGGCAAAGTGTAAATTCAGTGATTTTTGACAGTAAAAAATTGAAACTTACAGAAAACAAATTTACTGAACAGTCAAGTGAACCAAATAATCATTTTTGTATCGTTGTTATTATTTTACTTATCATGATGACAGGTAAGGCAAAGCCTCCCCTGCATGTCACTGAGGTATGGTCTTTCTTCAATGAAAAGCCCTGGATCAACTCTGAACTAAATGCTCTCCCCAACCTGGCTTGGGTTTAAACCTGCGTTTTTGCATTAACACTTAGAGCCTGGTCCAACCCCACTCCCTGGAACCCCGAGAGCCGGTTTAAAGTCAGCCGGTGATTGATTCATTTGCCGCAGGGGAGGGTACAGAGAAGAGTCGCCTTCCAGACCTCTCAGTCAGAGGAGCGTTAACTTTCTCGATGTTTGTCATTTTGACAGACTGCATCAAAAAAATCCCGTCATAATCTATTTTTACCCATCAATTTTTAAATGATAATATATTCAATAGCTTTTAATTTTCATTAGGTTTAACTAATATTCAACAAGCTGAACAGAGACCCCACATTGTGCCATCCCACATCAAGTAAATAAATACATGTAACCTTTTCTCTGCAGTGAGAATAATACGGATGAGCAATTTGTCTGCAGTGGCCTGAACATATATAATCTTACAAATGGTCTGCATGAACTGCTTGTGCATAATCAGATGTCTCAGGGTTTTGATATTGAGCTGGAGGATGAATCTGCTCTCTGTGCTACACTGGAGACTGGAATTACCAGCGCCACTTCAGCCAAGGTTTTGAACTCAGGGAACATTTCTCCAATTGAAGCAATTAGGAATCGTCAAGACTGTGAATGAGGGGTTTTCAGTATCTCGCTTCGCTCCAGCGGGGGGAAATCTCGCAAGCCGTAGAGGTAGTTCAGCTGCACCAAACACTAGTCCAGGATGGAGATAATACTCAGAAGAAAAATTTTTTTAGTGATTGGGTTAAAGGTAAGGCTGAGGTAATTATTTTCCTCAGCTTCCTCACTGACAAGTGTGAGCTGGATGGGACAACAAGAACAAAAGTGTTCCGCGGTCTCTGAGGAGGTGGCCTTGGCAGCTTCAGCAGGAATTTGCTTGATATGATGGTCCCCGCCCACTTTTGAGGCGGCCCTCTGCTCAGTGCAGACAGAAGCTGGGTTGGAGCACTAGGCCGATGGGGGCCAGGCCAGTCCAGACTGAGCCCTGCAGGGCTAAAACGCCTAAGGAGGACATGAGAGCTGTGCAGAACGAACTAAGAAGAATGATCAGGAATGAAAAAAACATACACAGAAGCAAAATGGAGGACCAGCTGCAGCAGAACAACATTGGTACTGTTTGGAAGAGCTTGCAGTTTTTCAACAGGTTTGATCAGACACTCGCTCCTCCCCCAGCCCAGTAACCCCTGCTGCAACCCCCTCATATGCAAACCATGGCTGCACGTCTTCCCCTAACGTAACACCTCTCAGCTTTCAACTCTTCAAGTGAAAGACAAGGTGTGAAAGACAAGGTGCGAAAGATCAAGGTGTGAAAGGCTGCAGGTCTGGATTGCATCAATCCCAGGCTCCTGAGATGCCGCGCAAATAAACTGTGTGGCATCACAGGGTACTTGTTCAACATGAGCCTGAAGCTGGAAAAAGTACCACATCTGTGGACGATCTCCTGTGTGGTAACCATACAGCCTGGACTTCTGAGGGACAAGCTCAAGTTGACAAGAGTTGATTACCACCTGTACCTCTGGATACTGGACAACTTTACTGGCTGGTTGCTGTATGTGAGGACACAGGGCTGTGTATTGGATAAGCCGGTTTGGGGGCCCTGCAGGAAACTGTGTTGGCACCATTCCTCTTCACTCTTTGGACTATAGACTTCTCCATCAACTTCCCAGGCTGGCATCTGCTTCTATTCTATTCTATTCTATTCTATTCTATTCTATTCTATTCTATTCTATTCTAGTTTGTTTTAATTTGTTTTAATTACTTTGCATGTGTGAATTATTTTGGTTGTTACCAACATCTGGTTTAAATTTCATGCCATTAGCCTGATTAGAAATAGGTTTCCTGAGGAAAAATATCGACATGTTCAATACTTGTTTTTCCCATTGTATTTCACCTAAAATTTATTCTGGGGTAAAAGTATGATTAGAAGTCAAACACTGACAAAAGTCACTGTTTATTGTAGGATTATTATTTCGTTTTTCTTGAATTTAGATTTTATGATAATTTTATTTTTCTAATATTGAATAAACCCATCATTTTACAGTTTAAGGTGGATGTTTTTACTAGGGCATTCAGTTCTTAATCAATTCATCATAAGTTGTTTCTTGTTAACATTAAAATCTCAGATGGAATGTGGAATAGGGTAAACACATCTGTAGTTAGTTATTCCATTTGCAAACACCACATCAAAACTGCATTAGCTGAATAGGAATTACTTCATGCTGAATAAACTTTAACTGTATTAAATTCAATTCCTTTTTTCCAGCTTTATCTACCTTCTCTGTCTGCAGTGTTTGAATAACACTTGAATGGGGATTTGGTATTCCCGGTCGATGCATTTATTCTTGCTTATAGGTTAGCTGGTGCTTTCAGGTCTGTCATGGAGTCAGTGGCAGTGTGGACAGTGTGCCTGTGTTTCTGCACTGAGCCGTGTGATTGCCATGTGTTGGAGAACATGGCCAAGTCTCACTCGGGGCATCTGCAGATTAGTGTGTGTGTGTGTGTGTGTGTTCCCTGTGTGGCCATGGTTCTTGGCTGAGCTATTGGTTGCTCTGATTCTAAACTGGCAGACAGTCAACTTGTGTTTGCCTTTTAGACATCATTATAGTAATCATTAAGACTCTTAGATTTTTTTGTGTTTGGCATCACACAAGGCTCAGAGATAGCAACCGTGTTGATGAAACTGGAGTGCTGACTGCACTTCCATTGTCTATACCAGCAATGTGCAAGCTGTGACTCTGTAGCCACGTGTGACCTTGTAGGCCCTCTGATGATTCATGTTTTTAAATATAAAGATTAATGAGGCTGGTTGTTGCAGCTTCTCTAGGTCTTACTGCGTCTTACTCTATACTATGCGATATCTGCATAGTATTTCTTAAACAGAATTATGCTAATAGAGCAGAATACATGTTTTCCCCTAAGCAAACTACATGCTTTTGTTAGATTTATTTTTCAGAAATATGAAATTTTTTTTTTTTAATCAAAGTTTTTCTTTATTCTTGATCAGAAAAAAACAAAAATGTTTTAATATTAGACATTTTTACATTAGATATTTGGAAAAATCTGTTTTTTTTAAAGGGTCATTAAGCTTTTGGAGCTTTATTCTAAAGCTTGACATTTAAATAAAATTTTGGGTCTTTAATTTGACTTCAGACATTTTTTATAGTAGGTACTTATCTAACATTTTGTTTAGAAGGGGCGAAATAGGTTCATTGGAGTATAAAGGTCGCCAGTTCATGGTTTGTAATGCAATCTTTAATGCTGCTGAGTAGTGAACACAGAAAAAAAGCCTTATGCATCCCACTGAAACCTTTTTATTACTCTTCTCAGAACCACACTTGACTAGGCAGATTTAAATCTGATAATTCACATAGAAACTACTGTGTTAATCTGGACGTTTGATAAATGATCTCTGAGAAGTGCACCAAATCAAGTCTTGTCTATAAACCTAATTATGTTATAGTTATTATTTGAAATAATTGCAATTATTTTGCATAATTTAGTTGATATTGATATAAAAATCTTAGATATGATTCTCCTTTGTTTTTCCAGCAAATTTGAGAAAGGTGACTGACTAGAGTTTACACTACTTAAATGATGTCATATGTGTCTTGAAAGGCATGATTCAGATTCTAAAAAAGAATTTCCATATATTTATTTTCAGAGAAGAATGGTCTTTATACTAATTAGATGAGATATTACTTGGATTATTCTCTAATGTTGGCACAAATAAAAAATATTTTGTCACTCATAAATATTTACACAGTAAATTATTAACAGTTTTTTTTGTAATTATGTAAATATTAAACTGCGTCTAAAATTAGCTTATTGGAGCTTCTGACCCTAAAAATCTGAGATGTTTGGTGTGTTTTGTAGTGGAGTTAACCCAGTGGGTTCCTCCATGTAGCCTGGATTTCAAGACTATTTTAAAATACTAGATTTAAAAAAAAAACTAATTGAAATAAATAAATTTAAAGTTTGCATCAGCTTCAGGGTTTTTAGTATCTCAGTAGTATGGTTCTTATAAATTAGCCGTGCTATTTTGTATCTTATTAGAACATGAGGCTGTGTTTTTTTTCTTTTTTTTTTTTTTTCAGTAGGCAGCCTTGTGACCAAAGTTAAACTAGTTTACACTCATTTGACTAGTAGTCTTTTATTACATGATAAAAGGACTCATTAGCTTTTTTTAATTAATTCAGGAAGAAACGGCTGCTCGTGATTGTCAAGTGAAAGAACTCATGCTGTGTTCCAAGTCTAATGTGGTGTGACTTTGCTGTTTCAAAACCATCTGGCTTTTCTGTCTGTCTAGACTCAGGTTGCTCAAACAAACCCCAGCTCATCTATAATTAATAATTGTCTACATTTGCTTTTATCAATAAATTCACAGGCCTGCGTCTAATAATTGCATTCGGCATTTATCCTGCAGTATCAGTAATTGCTATATTGGTGGTTACATTAGCGTAATCAAAATTGTTCTGAGTTCCTTTCTAATTAAAAAGCTTATGTTCATCTAATTATGTCTGTATAATACTGCATTAGTTAAAAGAGAAAAGTAGAATTCATGTGGAGTCCATTTTTGTAGATTTGCTGAATCATTAGTATTTTTATATGCTAATTTCTTAAGGTGTATTTTATAGTACAGTTTCTTTCATGATTTGTATTTGCAGATAGGACTTAATGATTTGATCTTAAAATTTGACATTGGTATTTTGACATATTGTGATAAAACATGTGATGATGAAAATTGTCTCCAAAATGATCATGTTCTTTTTATCTGTTAATCTATTCAATGACAGCCTTTCAAATAGAAATGTTACTCTATAACGTACCCTTTATTAAATATTCTAGTTTATTGTAGTGGTACCAAAGAGAGTTTTAACTGCTTTTGCATTTGATAGTTATAAGTCCCGCTTGAAAAAGAAATTGTAAATCCAACGAGGTTTTTATCTGGTTAAATAAAGGTTATTATTAATTACCTTTAACAGTGAAAATATGATACAAAGAGGGACTCTAAATCTGTGATTCTCAAACGTTTTAGCTTCTGAACCAACTCTTGGGAGTGAATTCGTTTTGCATTTCAAGGATAATGCTTTATTTTACAGTGCCTATAAAAAGTATTCCCCCCTTTGGATGTTTTACCTATTTACTGCTTTTATAATTTCCTGACTTATACTTTTCTCTGATTTGCTTGGAGTGTTTTTTGTCTTCATGCTGTAATGACAGCCAGTAATACTGATTAACCAGTGAATGGACCTAACATACATAAGTGTCTTTATACTGCAGTCAATGTGAGACTACTGACTTTTGGATTTTGTCTAAAAAGCCAAATTTTGTTGATCATGATTGATTTGTAAAAGCAATAAAATAGTAAAACATCCAAGGGGATGAATACTTTTTCTGGGTACTATACATTTATAACAACATATTATCCCTATCTATATAGTAACTCTTTTTTCTTTTGTTTTTCATTCTGTATTTTATACAAAAGAGGTCCATTGATCTTTTTTATTGTAGAGCTGCACCATTCATTTGTGTTCAACTCTGAATCTGATATCTGTGACATCTGGCGATATTTTCCATATCAATTTTGTTCTTGTTATTAATTAATATGTTTTATAGGCTAATTTGAATAATCCACTGCTATATTATGTAGACATAGTTTTTTTTATATTAACATTCACATTCTTGTCTTCTTCAGATCTTTTCAGATCTGCAGAAAACAAAGATCACTGAGAAGGGGAGGTAAGACAGTGTTTTCCAAAATGTAACTCTAAAGGGGTTCACTTCTGCTTTTTAGAGCTTAACTTTGATAACAAGAGCATTAAGACTCATAACTTGTCTTGCTTCACTGAGGTTCTGTTTCAGTGTTGGTTGACTGATGCTGAACCTTGCTAAAGCACTTCTGCTACAGCAACAAATTGTGCAGGCTGGCATCCTCCACAGCACAGCGTGACAGGGGTTTCTATCAAGATTTTATCGTATCGAGCTTACAAAGTACAACAAGTTGAAGTCCTGTTCGATTTTCAAAGTTGCAGAGTAATGTTTTTTATACACATTTTGAAGTATCTCATTAGAAGAGGTTGATGGAAATGGCAAAATTCGAAATAACTTCCTCAATTATGCAAAAACGTTTTTATGCACGATTGAGGTAGTTTTTAGCTTTTCTGAAAAAGAGTTGATGCCCTATAGGGGAGATGGAAACGCATTTGCCGAGTAAGTTTTGATGTAGTGAACATTTACCTCACATGACTGATCAGTTGCTTCTGCTGTCAGTGTGCATTGGAAATGCATTTCTTTCTTTCTAAAAAGCTGCTATATTTGCATTAAAACCACTTGGCAATGATGTGATTTAACCTAATACAAGGGTTTCCTCTGTGAAAGTTATTTTTTTATGAGTGGAGGTGATGTTAAATTGTGTGTGCATATGTGAGATAGAAATTTCAACAGACACCTTGCTGAAGTAGGTGTGGAATGAACAACCCTCATGATTTGACATTTTCCCCTCTCAGGTTATGTGTAGTGTCACTTTCAGTATACTGGGTTGCAGCAGAATAACCTTGTTTTCTTTACAGACCCTAAAGTGATAAGCTTACGAGAGTTGAGTGTGTGTGTGCAAGATAGAGCGTTCTCTCTTCCTTGCTAACACATTTAGAATATGGAGTCACTGTTTTTAGGCGAAGTTGAAGCTTTAAATTAGTATGATGCTTTAGTTGATGACATGAATCTGACGTGAACGATTTGTCATAATCTTATTGCACTGCCATTTTCATGTTTTTAATGTGCAAATTTTGTACTTTGTATGAAAACATGTCTCCTATTTGATGAGAAAAGATAAAGTGGACCTAAAACTCTAATGATTATGTACAATATATGCCTGGTATCATGAGATCTGTTGTTGCGTTGTTCCTCACATGGTATGGCCTTCTGGGGACTCATCAATTCTAAGGTTCAAGATTACAACAAAACACATGTCCTGAGAAAGGGAGGGAATCTTTAGGAACTTCATGATTCAATCACAATTCAAAAGACAATGTGATTTTTGATCTTACATGCCTCTGTGCTCCCTTGAGGCTGCTAAAATTCCAGATTTTTCATATTTCAGTGTAGATGTTGAAAGTTCAACAGCATAAATTAAAAGAACACACTCCCTTTCATTTAGCTTTTCTTTTGCTGCTGATGCTCCATGCTGCTTCCCTGTAGAGCCCTGATTCCTGCTACAGAGTTCCCTCATCATTTATTATTACTGTAAGAATCCAGCATAATTCCAACCCTCAAAATATTTGAATAATAAGCATAACAAATGGATGTCTTGTATTTCTTTTCAGCTCCAATTCGAAATCTCTCAAAACACAGCCATGCGGATCAAGCAGACAGTTCACTGAGCAGGAGGCAGACTAAGGCCAGGCCTCCATAACAGGAGATGTTTGTACATCAAAACTTACTGTAATCTGAGAAATACATCTAATAACTTATATATGAAACAATGCTTTTTATACAATTTATTGGAATACTGTGTATATTTTACTGTCCAACTGTGCATTCTTTTGGCTGAAACCTTTAACATCCTCAGCAAAATATGCCAAAACATCACCAGCATTGGCACAGGACCATGTAGACTGGATTGATGGCCAAAGCTTTGATATCCATTTCAAGAAAGATGCCTTTATCAGATAGGATATTGATACTTACTTCAATCTCAGCTCCTTTTTGTAGTTTATGCTTGGTCTAAAAATGTCTTCAAATGGGACTTCGAAACATTCATTTAAAAAAATAAACAAAAAATTCTTTATCTATACACTTTTGTTTCAGCTATTTTAAATATATAAAGATCAAGAAGAGGTGTTTGCTGTTCTATCTGGAATTGATCAACGTAGGAGAGTGGGATTAACAACTCCTCATTTACAATTAGCAGCATTCTGCTTCACAGCCTCATGACGGCAGATTGAAGCTGACAGATTGTGTTGATGTAAGTAATTACACAGTAGATCAAATAAGACCATAAAAGACCCATTAATCACTGTGCTGTAAACTTCCACACTCAGTCATGCAGAGCACAAGTGCAAACCCACATAAGCACACACTAGGGATGCATTGCTTAGATAACTAATATTTGTTGTTGAAACATTTCAAAAAGTCTTTTTTTTTTTTTTTTCAATTCAAATGTCTGGTTACCATTTTTTTGAGTGTGTTTTTACTTTTTATAGTGTTTTTTCTTCATTCTATAAAGGCCATTCAATTGAATGCTCTCTGCTAAAGGTTCCACATTGCTTTTGGTGTTCGTGAACTTATGTGACATTTACAAAGAAAAGTGAAAAGCTATTTGTCTTTGCCATGCATAAACTGACCATAGTACTCTGTTGGGGTGTTTTTATGCTCCTATTTCAAATCAGAAGAGCTTTTGGTGCTTATAAAAAAAATCTCTGCTGCATAATATTGCCTACCCCTGTCATTCTATTTGCTATTTAATTCAATGTATGTATCACTGAAAATCACTCACTCTGTTAATATTCTACTGTTGATGACAGAGACAATTTGGTGTTTGAATGCTACATATTGACATATTTTTGATGTATGTTGTGTTCATATCCCTTTTTTTTATTTTCTCCACAAAGGACTTAGGCAGAATTTGAATTATTCATTTCCTTTTCACTTTCTCCCAGCGTGAACATGACGGTAAAGATTGAGATAGAGGTTGAAGTGCAGGCAAGATGTAGAAATACTTGCCTATTTTGCTGCTTTTCTTTTTTGTACAGCTTGTCAGAGTGAATGGAACAGCTTGGACACTGCCTGGACTAACTAAACATTTTTGTCCATAGTAATTTAGGACCACACTATTTGTGTCGTTCCATGTGATTGGTGCATGGACTGTCCTTCTAAATGAAACATTTCCCCACACATCGTATAAATATTTGACATCTGTTTCATATTTTCCCGTATCTTTGGCAATTTCTATTGCCCTATTTTTTCTATTATTTCACTTATTGGGGCGACGGTAGGAGGTAGGAGTTTGTTCTGTAACCGGTGGGTTGCCAGGTCAAACCCTGGCTTTTCCATCGCAGTTGGTGTGCCCTTGGGCAAGACACTTCACCTGCTTTCCCTGCTGGTGGTGCCAATTGTATGGCAGCCTTGCTTCTGGGCAGCTGTGGCTACAATGTTGCTCACGTCAGCATGTGAATGTGTGTGTGTGTGTGTGTGTGTGTGTGTGTGTGTGTGTGTGTGTGTGTGTGTGTGTGTGTGTGTGTGAATTAGTATTGTAGTCACGACCATTTAACTAGGACCAAGTCAAGACCAAGAACAGAGTGTATCGAGACCGAGATGAGGCATAGGGTCTGAGACCAAGTTGAGACCAAGACTGTGAGAGGGCAAGACTGCATCAAGACCAAGACCAGTGCCCCACGCTACATGGTACAATAAAATGTGAAACATGATAAAAATTGCTTCTCAAATTGATTTGAATGCTCCACATTCCCATAAAAACACCTAGATATTAATATCTAACAAGCCATTTTATCCCAAATATAGTTTTTTATTGAAGTTCACAGAAAAGTTGAATTGTCTGTATAAAGTAAAAAAAAAAACACAGTATGTTCTTTTAGATAAAATTATGTATATATCTTTATACAATATAACATTTCAAAATATAAATGTGAAATACCCATGTTGTGTTTTTACAAGTGTTTTGTGTATTGATAAAAATTGTAGTGCTGTTTTTAATATAGAAACAAAATAAAAAGGAAAATGTAACAAATACTAGAGGAAAAAAATGGACTTGAGTTGCTTTGGCAGAAACAAATTTTTCACAATTAGCAACACACTAACGGTAAAAAATACTCAACTATGAACATTTATCAAGGAGCAACAAGCAAGAAGCAACCAGGAAGAAAGGAGCGCACCGTGACTGTTCTCACCCTCTCAACCCACTGCATTAAGCCTGCATCTGTGTAGCAGCTAGGTAGCGCACATATGTCTGCCACCATGACAGGTGACGAAAACAGAGAGCAATGAGCATGCGCTGTGTGCTTTTATGTTCTTGTATTTTATTTATTTATTATTTATGTCATTTTAAATTAGAAATAGAATAATAATAGCTATTGCAGTGCGTGCAGAGCATTACAAAAACAAAGAATGGCTTTCACTGAGACTTGAGTCCTACCGTTCATAGTAGAGAGCTGTTCAAAAGAATCGGATCGTTCGTACATCACCAGGGCTGTGCAGAAACATTTGGAGGGCGGGTGCTCAAAGTTAAAAAGGGTCACTTAGAACAAGATCTTAAATATCTAACAACGACATAACCGATATTCATCAACAATCTATTATGAAGTTGCTTCATACTATATCATTGTCATGATGTAGGGACAATTTAAAGCAAAGATAGTCTATGTTGCTGATGAGGGGTTGCTGCTCCTGCTGCTGATAGTGATGGAGGGCTGGGCTGATCTGAGACTGCAGTTGTTAAAAAGACCATAGGAAAGATGGTCACTGATTATTATGAAATAATCTAAATTGCTGCTGTGTCTTATTAAATAAATCTTAATAATATCTAACTGGTTAAAATCCACAGCAACTTAGTGGCAGACTGCTGTAAAGATCAAAATAGCTCAGAGGGGCCAACTCTACTTTTCAGTTGTAGTGTTAGCAACTCTGAGAGATTTAGATATGTAAGGTTAGGAGATAAATTATATTCATGAGATCTTGTCCTTCTCAACAAGATGTAGAGAAACTCATCCATGCGTTTATCTCTCGTCACATTGATTACTGCAATAGTGTCTTCACAGGTCTCTACCTAAAAAGTCAACCAGACATCTGCAGCTGATTCAGAACACTGCTGCTTGCGTTCTCACTAAAACCAGAAAAATAGAGCACATCACCCCGGTTCTAAAGTCTTCCACTGACACCCTGGGGCTCAGAGAATAGGTTTTCGAGACTACTGCAAGGACAATTAGGAAAAGAAATACATAAAAACATTTTTTTTATAACTTCAGTATCAGATCTGCATTTTTCTTCACAAATAGCTCCATGTTGAAAAAATATTCTTGCCAATAATTTGATAGTTGGAGGGCCCAGTTCCAATAATGACCTTATTTATTTATTTATGTATTCATTCATTCATTCATTCATTCATTCATTCATTCATTCATTCATTCACTGATGCAGAAATGAATGAATGAATGAATGAATACACAAATGAATGAATGAATGAATAAATAAATAAATTAAGTAATTATTGCAAAGGTGATTAAATAAAGAAGTCAATTAATCATATGCTTACTTATTTATTGAGCATTTATTTATTTTTGCTTTTATTCTTAATTATGTTGCTTTTGGTCCCTCACATAGAATATCTATTAGGTTCAGGTCAGACCAGTTTGCTGGTCAGTAAAGCACAGTAACACCATTGTCACCATGAGCCAACTTTTGGTACCTTTGGCAGTGTGGACAGGTCTCAAGTCCTGCTGGAAAATAACATTGGCATCTCCATACAGCTTGTCAGCAAAGCAAAGCATGAAGTGCTTTAGAATTTCCTGGTGGACAGCTGCATTGACTGTGGACTTCAGAAAACACAGCGGACCAACACCAAATCATCACTGACTGTGGAAACTTCATACTGAATCTAAAGCAAGATTGATTCCATGCCTGCCCAGTCTTTCTCCAGACTGCGGGACCTTGATTATCTAATGAAATGCAAAATAGTCCAGTAACAGTTAAATTCTTTTTCTCCTTAGCCCAGGTAAGATGCTTTAGGCATCGTCTCTGGTTCAGGAGCGGCTTCACATGAGGAATTTGTAGCCCATGTGTAGGATTCTTCTGTGCATAGTGGCTCAAGATGCACTGATTTCAGCCTCTGTTCTCCCCTTGTGGACTGAGACTGGAGCTCCTCCAAATTCTTGTATTAATCTTGCTTTACAGTCTTCTCAAGGCTGTGGTTATCCACGTTACTGGCGTGCCTTTTCCTATCTCACTTTTTCCATGTCCCTCAGTTTTCTATCAGTATGCTTGGATATACCACACTCTGAACAACCAGCTTCTTTAGCAATGACCTTTTGTGGTCATTGCTAAAGAAGCTCATTGTGGAAGGTGTCAGTAACTGTCTTCTGGACATCTGTCAAGTCAACCATCTTCCTCATGATTGATTGTGCAGGCCATAATATGGTCATTGCACAACATTGTGCATTAAAATGTTTATTTAAAATTGATGTTATATAATATTGTAATTTTCAAAGAAATGGAAATTTGTGTTTTAATCATCAAAATTACAAGAAATAAAGATAAAGATTTTTCACTCTGTGTAATGAATCTGTATAATATACAAGTTTCACTTTATGAAATAAGTGACAAAAATATTAAACTTTTTCACAATATTTTTTTTTAGATGCACCTGTACTTGGTCGAACATTCAGTATTCATGCTTAATGTTAACAGTATACTGTTGATTAAGCCCCACTTGTCTTTACCCCAACATGGGGTTGGATTTGTCCTTTTGTCTCATCATGTTGATCATGAGTCTTCCAGGATTGACAGGGCCAGCAGATGGGACACACACCAAGGGGTCAACTGATTAAAGATCCTGGGTAGAGGAAGACAAAGCTGCAAAGACATTGGGGTGGGTGGGGGGGTGCAGTAAGTTACGATTGGGTGAAATGGCTTGATGTCCAAATGTCTGTGTGGAGAAAGAGAGGAGCTTATACACAACGAGATACCAAATAATAACAATAATAATGGTAGTGACAAGCAGTCAATACATCATAGTGATGTTAATTGTAATTTGTTTTCACTTAAAAATGTATTTTATGAGTTTTGGCACAACACTTAATATAAAACATTCCAGATTCTACAGCAGTATGAAATTATGACTCTCATTTTCATCTCGTTTTGAAAGGCGGGGGTTTAGGGTTCCAGACTTGGCTATGGCCTCTGTTTACATTTTCTCCCTCTGCCTTTGTGGGTTTTCAAAGGTCAAAGACATATTTGTATTAGTTTAATTAGATATTTTTAGTTGCCTATAAGCTCAGTATGATTGACTGTGAGTCAGTGGGCTTGTAATTGTGTTTCTCCCCACCGACTCAGGTCAGTATTTAGTTAAAATACGACTAACAGTAAAAATTATTTAGAACCCCAACAGCAGAGCTTTCTCACCTACCTCTCTTGGAGCATTTCTTTACTTCCAGAGTCTTTGAAATCCTCATGAAGCTGTTAATGTACCTGTAATAGGAGACAACAAGGCTTCCCTCATGACCCGCAGCCTCGTCTTGTTATTGGATATGCAAATGTCTCTGCTCTCTCTTGCTACAAAGGTACTGATAATGAGCTTGAACCTTTCATTAATTGTTCTCATCCACTGCTGTTAGAACCTGCTTTAACTAGTATCTAGTAGATAATGATGTGTGCCTAGCCGGAGTCCTGATTTATTTAATCCTCACCTGCTACCACCATGTGTCTGTGTGTTACCTCTGATGTGTGAAGAGTCACAAGACATTTTGTCACAGAGAGCGCACATACTATTTAGCAAGCCACAGTTTCCCCCATAATCTCTAGTAAAATTACTTGTTTAAGGCCCTTGTTACTTGCTTTACTTATATGCTGTTACCAAATTTTCTGGACTATACGTCGGTCCCCAGTATAAGTCGCATCAGTCAAAAAATGCATCATGAACAGGAAAAAACATGTATAGTCAAGTCAAGTTTATTTGTATAGCACATTTCAGCAGCAAGGCAGTTCAAAGTGCTTCACATCATAAAAAACATCAATCAAGTATACAGCAAATCATCAAAATCATCAAGCAAATACACATGAAAATTATCAAAATCATTGAGAAAATATCAATACATCAAAATCATAAGGATCATCAAGCAAATATAGTTCAATGTTCTACTTACTACTAATCAAAGGCAACTCTAAACAGATGGGTTTTTAGCCTTGATTTAAAGGAACTCAGTGTGTTGGCTGTTTTTCAGTTTTCTGGAAGTTTGTTCCAGATTTGTGGTGCATAAAAACTCAAAGCTGCTTCTTCATGTTTGGTTCTGGTTCTAGGGATGCAGAGTAGACCAGAACCAGAAGACCTGAGTGGTCTGGAAGGTTGATATGACAACTGGTCTGTAATGTATTTTGGTGCTAAGCTATTCAGTGATTTATAAACTAACATAAGTATTTTAAAGTCTATTCTCTGAGCTCCAGGGAGCCAGTGTAAGGACTTTAAAACTGGGATGATGTGCTCTATTTTTCTGGCCTTAGTGAGAACATGAGCAGCAGCGTTTTGGATCAGTTGCAGCTGTCTGATTGACTTTTTAGGCAGACTTGTTAAGATACTGTTGCAGTAATCAATGCGACTAAAGATAAACGCATGGATGAGTTTCTCTAGATCTTGTTGAGACATTAGTCCTTTAATCCTGAAAATGTTCTTCAGGTGATAGAAAACTGACTTTGTAACAGTCTTTATGTGTCTCTGAAGGTACAGGTCTGAGTCCATCACTGCACCCAGATTTCAGGCATGGTCACTAGTTTGTAGTTGTAATAACTGAAGCTGCACGCTGACTCTAGATCATTCCTGTTGGGGTCTAAGATAATAACTTCAGCTTGGATGGATTTGGCGTTACCTGGTGACATCATGATATAGAGCTGTGTATCATCTGCATGGTTGTGGTAACTGATCTTATTACTTGTTATAAGCTGAGCTAGTGGGAGCATGTAGATATTAAATTGGAGGGGTCCCAGGATTCAACCTTGCGGTACTCCACATGTGACTTTTGTCCGCGCCAATGAGAAGTTGCCAATTGACACAAAGAAATCCCTGTTCTTTAGGTAGGATTCGAACCAACTGAGTCCTGTACCAGAGAGTACAGCTCACAATATAAACCAGCTCTCCAGTCGCTTTAATAATATATCACGGTCAACTGTGTCAAATGCTGCACTGAGGTCCAACAGAACCAACACTGTGGTATATGTTGCATTTATTTAAAAATTGTCAGACATAAGGAGGAAATTGTCCATGTTAATAACATGATCCGGTGACATGTTCAGTTGCTTTTTGAAAAGCTGATGAAAACTGCTGACTTCAGCTTGGAAGTCTGCTGGCAGTTTCTGACGCAGTAATGTCCGCCCTCTAACTCAGAGTGGTGAGGAACGACACTGCTCTGTTGGCAAAGTGTGTAGTGGAGTGGAGACGCATGCAGTGTAAATACGGGGTGATAGAGAGGCGGTTGTGTTGCTTAAAGGGATAACGCCAAGAAGGGCTGCCTGCAAAGTCATTTATATTCATCCCCTTGGCAACTACCAGGGTGCGGAGATGTAAATGGACTGTACTTCTTCAAGTACCAATCTGTGGACTTGTTCCTCCAGCTCTGGCCATTAGCTTTCCTCAGGGCTCCAGATGGAAATGTTTAATTCTTGGCTCCTGTCAGTCAATATAAATTAACATCAAATGCATAATAGAAAAATTCATCATGAAGTGGAAAAAAAAAACATACATACCTCGTGCCTGACTATAAGTCACAAGACCAGCCAAACTAGGAAAAAACATGTATAATCAAGTCAAGTAACTTTTGCCATGGACAGGCAAATAAAGATGAGAGCTGCATTTTTTTCAGGCACATCTCTCCAACACCAGTTAGACACCTTTCTGCCTTCAAAACTGCCTTAATAATTTGTGGCATAATTTTAACAAGAAAACATTCCATAGAGATTGCTGGTTTCTGCAGACATCAATGATGCGATTCTCATGTTCCATCATATCTCTAAAGTGTTCTGTTAGGTTAGGCACTGGTGACTCTGAGGATCATTCAAGGACAGTGTGAGATGGTTCAAGATGTAGGGTCTTAAGGATTTTCAGCTGGTGTTAAGGGACACATGTCCACCACATCCTTACACCACTGCCAAAATGCTGAACCATTCATGAAAAGCCTGATGCATCATTGCTTTTATTCTGTTTATGCCAAATTCTGACCCTACCACCAGACTGTTACAACTGAAAGTGAGAATCATGGGACCATGTAGCATTATTCCAATCTGTTATTGTCCAGTATTGGTGAGGCTGTGCGAATTGCAGCCTAAGTTCCTGTTCTTGGCTAACGGGAGTGGTGTTCTGCTACTGTAGGCTACCTGTTTTACGGTTTGACGTGTTACTTTTTGGTAGACGGTATCCTGCATATCTCAGTGGTAACGAGTCTTAGCTTTCAGCCTTCCCTAAGCTCTGATAACAACAAGGCATTTTAGTTCACACAACTACCGCTGACTGCATATTTTCTCTTTTTTAGACCATTCTCTATCAACTAGAGAGTAGGTTGTGTGAGAAACTCCTTGTAGGTGAACAGTTTCTGAAAATAAATTTAAAAGAAAAAAAACAGTTTCTGGCACCAACAACTAAGCTGCCTTCAGAGTAATTTAAATCCTGTTTCTTCGCCATCCTAAAGGTCTGTTTGAACTTCAGCAAGTCATCTTCTGCATTTCTAGATACATTCTAGCATAGCATTCAGTTTGTGCAGTGAGATTGACTGAGTCACTATTTGTTTTAATGAGCAATATCTCAAGAGTACCTAATAAACTGACAGGTAATAATCTCAATCAATACATATGACACACATACATAGCCTGCTTAGCCTTTATATTAACTGCGTCAAAGTTTTGTTTTGACTTTTTTGCTCTTACGTTTCAATTTAGGTGGGAGTCATTACTTTAAAAATTATTGGAGTTCATACTGCCTCTTTACATTGCAATGTTTAACAAGTTTTAGTGTCTCTGAAAACATGACATGTGGATTTGAAACTCTTGATGGAAAAAAAGTCTGAATAAAAACCTTTCTTTGCTTTACTGATTCTTTTTTTGGAGGAAGCCATGAAAGCTGTCAGTATTTTCTTGTGCTTTCTTATCTCTGCTTCTGTACATTAAAATGTATAACCATAAATGGAGTACAAAATGCCTGGTTAGTGTCCAGATAAAATTTATCTGGGTCTAAATGAGGCTTCGTTTGGGTCCAGATCCAGACCATGGCCTACCATTTGGAGACATCTGCTTTAAACTACCAAAGGGAAAAGCTCTTTTTGGTACAGTAGACTTTTTTTTTTTGCTGTGTATTATTTGCTCCATTATGTCCCAGATTGTGTTGATCCTTAGATTTTGCATGTGTATGCAATTTCTCACTTTTATGTTGCATACAGTTAGTGGATGTGTGGTCATGGGTAGATTTCAAATACAAATTACACTGAAAGGAAGAAAGAATGAGGATTTAAAACTGGATGCCCCAGGCGAGGATCTCCGACTGAGGGAATCAGAGATGAAAAAGGGTTTTTTAATCTGATGCATGTGTATTGTGCTTTCAGATCTAGAATTACAAGTATTTCTTTTGAGATCAAGTGGTCTAAAGATGTTTTCTTTCTTCATTTATTTTAATGTGAACTTGGCTGTCTGTAAATTGTAAAATGGGAAGTAAGTTATTTCTCAGAAGTTCTGATTAAATAATTCCATCACTGCTGTGAGAGAAAGCTTTGATTTTAGTTTTTAGCCTCAAGTATATGATTGCAGATTTGTAAAAGAAACTGGTATGGCTTGCTGTCAGGGTCTGATGAATAGTCTGCGTGGAAATGGCATCATCAGTGTCGTGGCCACACAGAGGAACTGAGGAATAGCTGCAGTAAACACTGTGGACTGTCTTTGCTATTTTCCTCATATCCCCTCTTCAGATTTGTGACCTGCATTCTGATCTCCAGTTTTAACCTAGAGGACATCATGTACCAGTGCCATCCTGGTAAGAGTTGTGACACTTTGATGATCTGGAGAGGACTGACTCTAGAACTCTCAGCTGCCATAGTCTTTTCATCATTCACTGTTTTTTGCCCTCTGAAGGTCTGTCTCATGCCTCTCTGTTTCCTGTCTCTGCTCCTGGTGTCTGCATTGCAGTGTAATTTTCTCCTCTCTATCAAGGAAGACATGTTGGTATTAGTACCAGACATCTCTTTGCTGAGGTTGATGGAAAGTAGGAATCAAACCTTGTCTGAATGAGTATGCTTTGCATTGTTTCAGATATCAGGTAGGCATTTTTCTTGACATGCTTATACAGTGGGAGGTGAGTACAAAGGCTAAACTATCACAAAAAAAGAAAGTGTTACCCCACCTTTCAGCTTTCAGTATTTAAAATTAGTTTTTATTTTGAGCAGATTGTTTTTTAAATTTAGTGGAATCAATACAAGTTCAAAGTCCTGTCTCTTAATTGACCATCCATAATGCAGGACATCTTAAACATCTTCATCAATCACCACACAAGCCAGTAATCATTCAGCTCATATTATTCCCAGTTTATATTGGGAAGAGCTGATTTTGTTCAGTTTATTTATACGCTACCAATATACAGCAAATTGTCATCTCAGGGCAATTTACATAAAAGGGTCAAGTTCAACCTCAGTAACATGGAAAACAGTTTAAACATCAGGTTATTCCAATACAAATGAATAATGACTCAATCCATTTCAAATACAGTTACTTAAAGACTAATGCAATCAGTCATCCATCTGCAGTAACCCCCTTAGTCACACATGGACATGAGAGAACTGGTTTCAATCTCCAGTTGTCACAGGGTAAGAAGTGGAGTACACTGTGGAGAGGTTGCCAGTCTTTCACTAAGCAGCTACCGCTGGGTGCGCAATAGTCTTAATTTTGGCACAGATACTGCGCCATAGGTCAGAGAGTCTTTCTGACTTCTGATCACTTAAGTTGGAAAAATGAAAAAAACTTTGGCTGAAGTGGCACTTGTAATTCCAGCCTCCAGTGTGGCAGCAGAGCGATTCATCTTCCAGATCAACATCAAAATCTTGAGGCACTTGAATATGCACAAGTGGGTGTGCAAGTCCATGTTCGTAATTTAAGTGTGATCATTTCATTGTTTATATGTAGTTACTGGGGCCCGCAGTCAGTGGTTTTTGTCACTGCAGAGAAAAAGTTATATGTATTCATCTGTTTGATCTATAATGGCACAATGTGAATTCTCTGTTAAGGTTGTTGAATATGAATTAAACTGAATAAAATTCAATATAACTGAATATGTCATTATTATCATTTTTAAAAAATGATGGGTAAAAACAGATTGTGATGGATTTTTTTTGACCACGTTTCTCAAAATGACGGACAATGAAAAAGTCCAGCGCAACCTTTGTTTGGGACTGAGAGGATTTGTTAAACCATTTAGTAAAAAAAATGCATTTATGAAAAAGTTTTGGTCCTTTTATGTTGGTCTTTATCAAGAAATGTATTGATTAGGTTATGTCTGCTGTGGCATGGTATGTTAATCAGGTTGAATGTGTGATGTTGAGTTGTGTAATGGACCACAGGAACACTCTGGCTCATTTCTGTGTTAGCCATCCAGCTATAGATTAATTGCTTACCTTGGGATTATTGCCTTGTTACAGTTGGGTTTAAGCTTGGCTGTTGGCTGGATAGCAGGACAGACATTGAGGTACAGAAGAGTTCACAACTGGGTGACTGTGTTGTTCATTCATTCATTAAAATCCAATAAAATCTTTAACAGTTAGTTATTGTGCACCACATTTAAAATGAGATATCTAAGTTAGTTTTTTATTTAGTTATTTTCAAAAGTGGCAATGTACATTGTATCCAGACATTTGTACTTGCCTGTTTAGAAGACACTGTTTTTGTCAGATGCAAAATTGCAAACCAAATATATTCTTGATCTTTTTAAAGTGTATATGTTTTTCTTAATAACCCTACTAAACAACTAATACTGATTTAGTTTTGCCATGTATGAATTTTCTTGACCACTAACATTCCACATCCCATCCAAGATTAATCATATCTGAGATCCAACTCTTGAGAGGATTTGCTGTTTCTCTCTGTATTACGCAATTAAACCTTAACTAAAACTTCCTCCACTTCTGGGAAGATTTGCACTGTCTTGATTGTATTTTACTTGTGAATTTTATTTCTCACTATACAAAGCTATTCTGTTTGCAGATAACCTTATAACCAACACAGATTGATGTACAGCAGCAAGTGGTTTTGTAAGACACTGGAATCCTCTTTTTTCTTGGCACTGTGGCAACAAATACTCAAATGCACCAAGCATTTGATAGAGAAGTGGTAAAACAACCAAGTGTGTTTGTTTAGTAGCACCTGGTGTTTGCTTTCATAATTGTGTCAGCCAAAAAATAAATAAATAAATAAAAATGGTTGTGTACTGCAGCAACCAACATCTTACCTTTTGGAGAGGCTCTTTTCTGCATTGCTAAAGAATCATGGTGTACATCTTTTGAATTTAATACCATTCTATAATGCCATGAGGCGCTAAAATCCGTTGCAGTGTTGCATAAAAAAACAGCATCATTAACTCTGGCAATATTTCGTTCGGGAACTCCTCTCATGAATGCCCAAAACTGGTGCAAATGTAATGGTATTACATTTTACATTCTTTGCCATTTAAAGCAGAGGATCAGAGGAATGACTATATGATACAACCCACCAGAACAGTAAACAGGCCTGCGGTTTGGTGCCACAACATCAGTTAAGATAGAAACCACTGAGGCTTCAGGTACTTTTCCTCTAAGATTCACTGTGGAAGTCAGTCGGAAAGCCAAATCAGTGTAGCAATGTAAAAAGTGGGATTAATTAGTTGAGTGGAGCAAAGGGAAAGTTGTCTCATACTCATTTTTTAAGTGCCATTTAAAACCAAACAGACTAGAATTAATCAACTTTGATCCTCATTTTAGTAGCTACTTGCCATGTTAAAATTCAAGGCTGGATTCTGGTCAACTTACCCCTGTGTTCACAGGCTGCTACATGTGACACAATTTGGCATATAACAGAGGAGCTATGGGTAGGTTTTAAAGACACTGGATAAAAGCTTGTGCTTTCACCCAGAGAGTGAGAAGGCCATGTTACAAAGCCTGACCTGTCAGTTTGGCTTGTCAGAAGTCTCGTGATGATATCCACTGGTTTTCACTTAAAGGGAGCTGTCTTCAGTGCTGAAGCCAAGGCATTCAGATTGTCCAACAGACATGAGCACAGGGAATCTATGTAACTGGCTTTTTATCACTACAGTAATCCAGTACTTCATAGCCTCCAGGTGCCAGAAATCTTTCTTTGCCCTGCTACTTTGTCCTTTTAAATTGTCAAATTTTATAAGCTTTGTATGGAAAGAGTTTTAGAGTCATTTGAATATTTAAGTTTTGTGAAGCATATTTTGGAAAGATCAAAAAACAAGACATCTATATTCTCCTTTCTTGAGGATATTCTGTTTAAGTTACTCAGCCCTCTGGGTTTAAAACTTAAGGTATATCTATCGCGCCTTGTAAAAATATTCCCTCCCTCAGAGATTTGTTCTGTCTTGACTTTTTAGTAAGAATTAGATTGTTAATCAAAAGTTTATAACAAAAAATCTAATCTGAGTTAGTACAAGAAGCTGTTTTCAAACAATGATTTCATTTGAGTAAAAAAATCTATTCAAACCATCATAGCGCTATGTAAAAATATTGGGCTTCAGTTTCACTTGCAACACCCAGGCTTGATTACTGCCTGGCCTTTTGAATCAACAAATCACTTAAACAGAACATGAACTAGGCTAAAAGATATGAAACATGAACACATCATGCACTGATCAACAGAAATTCAAGAACAGGTGGGAAACAAAGCAATTGTAGTTTTACAACTCATAAAACTAAAACAACATTTCTGATGGTCAAACATGGTGATGTGATGGTTTGGGGCTTCTTTGGTGGAACAACCATTTATTACGTGAATACTTAATCACATTTTGTTTTACTCTTCACTGGGCTGCCACCTTATCATGGTGGAGTTTGAGTGTCCCGATGATCCTACGAGCTATGTTGTGAGGGGCTTTTTGCCCTTGGTAGGGTCACCCATGGCATACCTGTCATAGGTGAGAGGTCAGATAAAGTGCAGCCCAAAAATCCCTTATGATGAGTAACAACAATGTAAGCAGTGTTCCCTCACCTGTACCGCTGGGGCCCCACTCTCGAGCCAGGCTTGAAGGTGGGGCACACTGGCGAGCGGTTGGTGCCCGGGCTTTCACTCGTGGAGCCTGCCCGGGGACAGCCCAAAGAGGAGACATGCGTCCCCCTTCCTATGGGATTACCACCTGTGGGAGGGGGCAAAGGGGTCTGGTGCAGTATAGAATTGGTCGTGGGGCTCTTGGCAGTCTGATCCTCAGCTACAGACAATGGTTCCCAAGAACCATTGTCAACCATTATGTGAGACAGCTGGAATGTCACCACTCTGGTGGGGAAGGAGCCTGAGCTGGTGTGTGAGTTTGAGAGGTTCCAGCTAGATCTAGTCTGACTCATCTCGATGCACGGCACCTCAAGTTGGCTCCGATGGTGGGAAAGGGTACAGGTCAGACCTGGCATGCCCAAGCAGAATGTGGCTTGGGAGGTCGCTGAGGCAAAAACTCGGGTGTGGGAGGAGTTCGGAGAGGCAATGGACTATGACTTCCATACAGCTTCAAGGGTCCAGGATACGCTGGAGGGACTATGTTTCTCGGCTTGGCTCTTCACAAGTCTTTGCTCCTTTAGAACCCAGGTTATTTAAATACTGGTCTACCTTCTTCCTTCCTTCTACCTTCCTTCTTAGCTAATATAACAAATTAATTATGAAACCTCTAAATTATACGTAACAGCAGTCAGAGAAGTTCCATCACAGATTATATCTCAAATCTGAACAGTAAGGTGTCTGTTACTAAATGAGTTGAAAGAGTAAACCTGTGTAAGGAAGGTCTGGGTATCTCTGATCAGACTGTTGCCCCTTTGACATGGTCCTGAATAAGCAGTGGAAAATGGAAAGATGAATGGATGGAGTCGCTGACTGTGACTATGTGAGACAAAGTGATTTTGTTATTCTTGACATATTTCCATTTATTCTATATGTCTCAAGATGGGAGTAGGAGTTATTCTACAAATACAGCCAAACCATTTTAGTTTAAATGGTAAGCACTTAGAGAAATGGGACTTTTAGTGCTTTTTGGGATTTGGTGCATTTTCTTTCCTCCTTTAATTTACTGACAAAGAAGATAAGAGCGTACTATGAGCATACTGTCCTTTGAATGCAAGTGGAATAGGAGCTTTACACATTCAGATTTTTTTTTGTCTGATTTACATTTTTTTTTATTTTCCGAAATACATCACAACCTTTGCTAAAACACTTGATGTACTTTTTAGGGATAAGAATATTTTCTTATCCCTAGAAAATCATTAAGGAACTTTGTTAAGGATTTGCAAAAGTGTTTATCACTTGAGTTTCTGCACATTTTGACACATTACAAACACAAACTATATTGTATTTGTCTTGGTTTTTTGTGATAGATCTCCTTTAACCTTGCAAGGATCAGATTTGGATGGATGGATGGAAGGACGGACAGTAGGACAAACAAAAATCTATGCATATTTGTAATGTGGGTGGAAGATAATACATGGTTTTCTTCTTTTTGTTTTATAAATAAAAATCTGAAAACTGTAGTATCTATTGGCGCTCTTGCACTGCACTTCCAGGCCTGGCCCAGCCTGGGGTCAAACCCACATCCGGCATTTTTGGACTAGCACTTAGTGCGGTCCCATCCCACTCTCTGGAACGCCAAGAGCTGTGGTTCGATTCAGGGCAGCCAGACGGGTCTGGTTTAAAATCAGCCATTGATTTGTTTATTGGCTGCGGAGGCACGTAGAAAGATAAGTCATCTTCTTCCAGACTTCTTCAGAAGCTGCGCTAGAATTTCTCGATGTCCATCACTTACAGACGGTGTCAAAAAAATCCCATCATAAACTATTTTTACCTGTTAGTTTTTAAATAATAATAATAATGACATATTCAGTTGCATTTAATTTTCATTCGCTTTAATTAATATTCAACAAGCTGAACAGAAAATCCACATTGTGCTATCACACATCAAGCAGATAAATACATGTAACTTTTTTCCGTAGTAACAAAAACCACTGACTGGGGCCCCAGTAACTACATATAAACAATGAAATGAAACGATCACACTTAAATTATGAAGATGGACATGAATTGTGCACCCACTTGTGCTAACCAAATGTCTCACAGTTTTGATATTGATCTGCAGGCTGAATTCAAGCTCTGTTGCAGGACTATAAACTGAAATTACAAGTGCCACTTCAGCCAAAGTTTTGAAATCAGGTAACATTTCTCCATTTGAAATGATCAGAAGTTGGCAAGACTCTTTGAACGAGGTGCAGCAGGAGGAAATCCGGCAGAATACGCTTCTGCACCAGACGTGCTCCAAAGCATCCAAAGCATTACTCCTCAAAACACTGTTAGCTCCCAGATAGCGTGATGCATTTTGTTCAGTGTCCAGGTCATAGATGATACTCAAATGGGATTTTTAAAAATTGATTGATGCAGTTACCTCAGTGATGTACTCTGTGCTTAAAGTTGAAAATATTTGTGCCTCTGCACCTTGACAGATGGCCTTATAACACAATATCTTCAATATAGCTAGTTAGTTGGGTGGACTTTAACTGCCCTGTTGGCAAAACCTGAAACAGGATTTAGTGACCAAGATTCTAAAATTCTCAGAAAATGGAAGGGGTATTGTTATGATGGAAAAGACAGAGAAGAATTAAGACATTTTGGGTTAATTGCACAATTCCACAATATCAGACTTATGTTTTTCTAATATTGCACTGCTCCAGTTTAGATCAAATAATATTCATTATAGAATGGCCCAGTGAAAACCTAGACCTAAACTGACTGTACTAAGATCTGAACACTGATGTTTTCTGATGCTCTCTGTTCAATATAACTGAGCTTGAGTTACTTAGCGCAGAGGAATGAGCAAATAAATTAGGCTATAGGTGAAACTGTTACAAAGCGGGGAGAAACATGCCCTAATACACTTGCAGCTATAATTACAGCAGAAGGAAATTCTGCAGAATATTGACTAAGTGGGCTAATACAAATGCTCACCACACTTTTTAGATTATACTTTAAAAGAAATAGGAAAAATAGAAAATGTACATTTTTCTTCCACTTTACATTTATTTGCTACATTTTATCAGCATATCTCAGAAGATTCCAAGAACTCTGGATTGTGATTGGAGAGAACAAATGCTGTTTGTAAAGAAGCTTGTTTGATAATACACAGAGCTCTCTGAAGAGTAAATTGGTTAATGAGAGCTAGTTAGAAAATGGCTTTATAAAACGTAGAAAGAACGCTAAGATATCACATAATTCACAACCAATTTCCATTTTCAGGCTGGAGAGAGAGACTGGAAGAGATTTCTTTCTCAAGCCTTTCATAAATCTTGGGGGGCACATCTGTATTTTCATAGCCTGAGGTCAAAATTAAATCTTGTTCTGAATTTTATTTAGCTGATACTAAAGTTGATGTTCTGTGTAGTTTATTGGTTTTGGTACTTTTGAAATAGGAATTATGATGGAATGTTCTTTTAATAAAATAAGATATTTTTATACCATGGTGGAGAAAAGATAACAGACAGAGGCGGTCTGTTTGCTGCATGCTGAGACCTGATCCTTGATGTGTAGATGATCACATGACATGATCCATGGATCTTTGCCAGCTCCATCTTGGACTTAAATGCTCTAACATGTTCTTCACACTGTAATCAGGTACACTATGAAGTTTTAGGTATACAGATGTGGCTCAGTCGTCACATCAGTAGTTAGCAGTGGTTTAATAAAACATAAGATACTTAAATTTGTAAATCCTTTTGTTTACGGTTTACAGTATCTTATTGTTTTTTTAGTTGCTAAGATTATTTCTTTATTGATACTTTGTTTAAAATAAAACTAAAGAAGATGAATGTTAATCCACGTGTCAAATACCACCAAATTGACTCAACCCCAGTTTCTGGACTATTTGAGAATATAGCTTGCAAGTCTGAATTTTTTTGGTACTCTTCTTTTCAGCAGCAGTCTTCCATCCTTTAATACACCAAGACTCAGCAGTTCCCACTCTGAGGAAATGGTAAACTCTATGACTCCTGTTGTGCTGTCAGCTTTACTGGTAATGAAATCTACTCTGAATGTATCGGTTCATGTTACACTCCACCAGCCTTCGGTGTGAAACAATGTACATGTCTGTCTTCTGTATCCTAATCTTAGATCACAGTACAGAATGATTAAAATATAGAGCAGAAGTGGGGCACCTCCAGCCTCCATGTTGTATACTGCCCTCTATACTCTCCTATCCGGCCTGCCATGCAATTTAATCCATTAAGTAAAATATTTAAAAGCTCAGAGGGTAAAGTTATAGACAATAAATAGCATTTCTTTAATAAAATTGTCAGTAGGGATTCTCTGATCAGGTTTTGTGCTGCCAAAGTGCCAATCATCGATACAGATCACATGGGTTGGCTGTTAATTTTTTGATTTGGTTATAAATGCTACTGCCACAGGGAGAAGGCAGAGGAGCTCAGTTTTTTCTCAGATTATCTGTCTCATGTCATACTGTCACGACATAGTGACAGTTTTAATAAATATGTAAAAAAAAACATTTTTATAAAAGTTACATGCTACAGCTTTAAGGAGATGTTCGATGAGAGTAGTTGAGTACACTGTCTATGGATCTCAAAATATTACATCTCAGTAGCACATAGCTGGGCTCCAACAGCAACGGCAGTCGGCAGAACCCAGCATCTTCCACCCCTGAGAAAAGCTGGTCGTCAAGCCTGATGAATAAATAATTTTTCCTTATTTTCTTAACCTTTTGGCTTTCACGCTCATATGGGCAAGTTTTGGCAATTGTGCGCTGCTTTAACTGCTATCTGACTGCTCTGGGTGTCTTTTTTTATTCTCTGCACTGAGCCTCGATAACTCACCATACTCCGTCAAGTGCTTGTTTTTTAAATGTCATAATAAATTCGTTGTATTGATGCATTTTGACTTGCTTACCCCTCCTAACCCCTAAGGTATTTTTCCATTGCATGTGTTACAAGACTCAAACTTCACATCACTCACAGATGGTGCAAAAGTTCCACACGACAGACTTGTTTGCTTAGGATTTTTTGTTTTAGTTTTTTTTTTTTTTTTTTCCGATCAAAGTAGTTTGATTCAAGGTTTCTGGGAGAGTTGAAGTAATATCTGGAGCATTAACAACAGACTAAACTTGTTTATGGACGGATGCCATGCGGACCGAAAGAGTAACCACAGATCTTGAAGTTTGGATGTACAACATTCAACCTTTACAAGACTATTGAGTGACAGAGAGAACATTATGAGTTTTTCTGAATTGGTAAAGAAGCTCAAGCCTTAGGCAGAGGGAGAGTTGGCGAAGGAATGCATCCTGCTGCAGAGCTGCTTGCTCCTAATAAAGCTAAAGAACTTTAAAGCTGTAGTTTGTCCAGAACCAGGAGTGGGCTGGGTTGAAATTCAGCTTGGGAGCTCGCTTTGGAGAGGCCTTTTATTTGATCAGACAATGCATTAAAGTGGAGACAATTTTAAAACAAAAGAACTTTGCGGTAGAAAAACACTATGTTTTTCAACAATCGAAACTGCTGTGTGTGTGTGTGTGTGTTGTGTGTGTGTGTGTGTGTGTGTGTGTGTGTGTAAGATTAGGTTAAATTTTTGGTCATGAATATGAATTTTAAAGTGAGTTTTAAAGTTCAGCACCAGCTGACTATTAACAGTTAATTAAAACATTTTAATGACAGAAACATTTTAAACAAAACAATGTTGGTTTAATTTGTCTTTCTGTGGTCTGCTTGCTTTTATTTCCTGAACAGAGTCACAGTTAATAGTATTTCAGTACAATTAAAATGGGTGTTTTCCTTAATGAAATTAGAGGTTCAATTTTGGTTTTCTTTGTTTCTAACAGAATGCATATGATTAATAAATTATTTCCTAATGGAATTAAGACAGCAGTGCAGTGGTTTGGATAGCTGCATTGAGAAAAGACGGTTTCTGAGTTCAAGTATTAGCTAGGTCTTTGAAGGTTATTTTCTGTTTCTGTGGAGGTTTTTTTCTTCTGGTTGATTCAACTTCCTCCAACTATCCAAAGACTCATGGGATTAATTGGTGCTTCTAAATTGCATTAAGCAATGACATATAAAAACAAATTCTGTTAGTCTTGTGACAGTCTGGTGGACTGTGTTGCCCTTCATACTTTAGGTGTAATCATCCCCGCTCCTCTGCGACCCTATTTAGGGCATCAGGCATAGCAAATGGATAGATTGACAAAAGCTTGTATACTGTAGTTTGGGAAAAAGCAGAAGTACAACATGGCTGTGTTAACAGAATACATACTGATGAGCTCCTTGTTTGACATGACTGATTGGAAAGACACCTTTCATCTTTAGCCTCCTGAAGCCTTGTTAACCTAATCTGTATGCTGAAGGTGTCTAATGTCTGTGTGAAACATAAACACTGTCATCTTTAAATGTTTGCTAGTATTATCACAGACAATACACCACTGCTCCTGATGTCTCACTTTCAGTCTGCTCACATGCTGAAAGTTATTAATTCGGATCACATTTCTCCCACACCTCCCAGTTATTGCTGGTAGATTTATGCTAATCTCTGAGGCTATGCAGTCAAACAGTGAACACTTCTCCTTAGTTTCTGGGAATCAATACTGCTTTTATATAAATGATTTCAACATTTAATGTACACAGAGAGACTGTAACTGTTAGACAATGACATTTAAAGTAGGCAACTTTAAATGTCTTTCCTTTGAGTTTGATTTATTCAATTTTACTTTTTGTTCTTTTTTTATGCATATCCTTTACATTCTTACCTGAGTTACCTGAGCTGTGAGAACTGCTGTTGTCAGAAATTTAAACAGTACCATGTAGATATATAAGGTAGTGCTCTAAGGTAATCAGTAGCCCCCTACCCCCACACACATTTTGTCATTCAAGTCAAGCCATAGATTGTAGGAAAGGGGGTTATGATGATGTGTGTTGTCTGTATTCTCTAATGTGTTTGTCTTCCTCCTAATTAAGCGGTGTTCATCTGTTTCAAAGCGTGGGAAACGATGCAGACTTATCATTTGAAACAGTATGTTTCCTGAGGCAACCTCTTAGTTTACAAGTAGTGTCCTTCTATGACATTATTTGCATGAAAGTGTTTTTTTTCCTCTCAAGAACATTAAAAGCAGGATTTATTATTAATACAGGGATATATATTTTAAGAGAAATAATAGTATTTGAAATGCTGAGTAACAATTAAAATTCACAGTTTGATATCCCAATTTCTAGTGTTGGAGCCATTGGTAAATGAGGATAAAGTTTTGAAAATGTTATTAATACAATTCCTTATTTATTGGAAATTTTTAAAACTTAATTTCTTCATTATTCATTATGTATTGAATAGATTTCCACAGTCTGGAACAGAACTTTTTCACAGATTGAGTTTTCTGCCAAAACCTGGGAACAGAGACAATTTTTTTCTTACGCCAATTTTTGGTTCTGTTTTAAGATTTGACCTACCGACTCTGGTTTTAACTGGTTCTGACTTTTTTTTTTTTACCACAATAATTTAATGTGTAAAAGAAGAAAAAAAGTGCAACAAGGTACATGTTGTTGGTTAATGCACATGTAAGCGAAAAATTGGGGGAGTCGTGGTTTTGATGCATTTAATGAATGGAGAGAAAAATAATCCTATTTTTTCTTCAGTATTTGACCTGCCAATCCCCGATCAGGCCAGATCAAGGGGAAAGCCGCAAGTAATAATCTCATTCTGATTGACTGGTTCATCTCTACCTGAGAGTTGTGCTGTTGAAGGTTTTTATACCAAATACCACACATATGTGTAATGTAGCTCTCTCAGTAGTTTAAGAAAAGTCTTTTTCTGTAGATGAGAAAACATAGTTTTTCAAATCAGTGAATCAGAGTGGATAGACTGTAACTTCGTGGGTCTTTAGCAAAGCTCAGCATCAATATAAAGGCTATTCATCAAATGCACTGAAACCACAGCAGCAATAAACTGATTTCAACCTTCCCTGATGTGTTTTCCTCTTGAATAGAAAAGACATTCATCTTATTTTGTCTCATATTGCTGATAAACTTAGTCCTTGGATCATGTAAGTATTTTCTAGGTCTTTTGTGTTGTTTTGTTAAACTCAGTCTGGTACTGCAAAGCCTTTGACTGCTGAATGGTCACTTTGTTGTATTTTTTTTTCCTGCTTACCTAATTTTTTGCATTGTGTTTAGAATGAGTCTATTGGTTTTGCAGCAAAAAGATGGAGCTCTGCAGACTTTACAAATTCTGGAACCGTTTTGTTCTTGTCCTTCAACCTCTCCTGGTGAATGTGCAAAAACGCCTTTGGTCTTTGTTTTATTCATTTATTTCTGTCAGGGGATTCTTTTTTGTATTTTAGACTTTAGCATCAAATGTAATATGTTGTTCTTTAAAAGGTCTATACACCAGTCCCTAGACATTCATTATGTAAGAATATTTATTACTGGTGTTGTAGAATTAACTAGAACTGACTTTAACCTTTATCAGTGGAATACATTTTCTGCTTCTGTAGACCACATGAATGTCTTACAAATCAGACAGAATTTAAATAGTCATCTCCTCAAAGATTTCTCCTCGTCTTAAAATTTGTTTCCTTTTTTCAGTGCTTATACAACCCAGTCAGCTTTGTTTGTAAATAGAATAGAACATCTATTTATTCTCATTCAATTTAGATTCCATTGTAGGCTTCTCTTGAAAACTATCTCAAGTCCTATCTATGGGGCTGGTCACCATGCCAACAGCAGGACTTTAGCCCTGGCTTAATCAGAAGCAGTTGATTGTTGAGGGATTTTTAACTGCTCTTAATTCGCTATCCCATGGCAATAACACATAATTGTGCTCTTTCTGGGGGGGAATAAACAAACTTAATTGAGACATAATAACCTTGCTCGAGTAAAATGGTACTGACTGAAATGAATAATGAACCCAGACATAATTTAAGTGTGTTTTAAGTGTAAGATTTTTTTGCGTAACTTTTTGGGAAGATAGATATCTGGTTGTTTAAATCCTGAAGGAGTGCTTGCTGTCTGGAAACCAAAATGCAAGCTGGCTCCTTAAGAAAAAGAGTTTCATACCTTAAAGCTCTGCCTTAGTACATCTGAAAAAAAAATTGAGAATCACATTTAAGCCTGCATTCTGGGGTATAAGTTCTCTGTTGGAACAGTATGCCTCTATGGTAAAGTGAAGATATGAAAAAGCTTGATTATAAAGAAGTTATAGAAGTTTTGTTTCTGACGTTTAAAGGGAGACAATAAGCAGAATGTCTTTCTCAGTCTAAGCAAAACTCTCTACTGCATTTTAATACCTTAAAGATTTTCAGAGGGTTTTTTTTTTTCAGCTTTTTTAAAAATACTGTGGAAAGTAAGAACCACAATCTCTTCACACGATGCAGTAGTATGTTAAACATTCTTCAGCAGACAGTGTTGTCAGTTTTGATTTCTAAGACTGATTTGTTGCAGATGCTCTCTGCATTCCACTAAATAGGTTTTTATGTCATTATGTTATTCATTTTAGTGAGATGCACAAAGTAGACAGTCTATTTGTTTAACATGATAGTCGCAAATGGAGTTGCACCAATCAAAGATTTGTAGCCGTTTTCTGATCGGCTACAAATCGATACAAATTTGTAGCCGATCGATACAAATTTGGGTTTTGTAAAGATTTGTTCTCCCAATATCAAGCCAGTTCTTAGCAATTTTTTTTAGGAACTATAATTATAGTATTCAAAATATTTATTTCTGGCGTTATGACTGAGCAGTTATTAATTGTCTATATTAGGAGCAGATGCATCATCTGTCTGTGTAAGACAATACTCACTGTAAAACTGGGCTTTTCTAATTATTTAGTTGACATTTAAAACCTATCTTTAACATCCTATACTAGCATTTAGCATAATTAGTGCAGTTAGCATTATTACTCAAAAACCTCAGATTCTTACTATAAATTCAGTTTCCAAAAGGATTCAAGGATGTCTAGAGCCAGCATTTCCATATCAGCACATTGTTTTTTGTAATATGTGACTTCTTGGTATACTCCACTGCTCACAAAATTAAAGGAACGCTAAAATAACACATCCGAGATCTCAATTAATTAATATTCTCATTGAAAAACTTTATTATTAACACAGTGGAATTGATTGAGAAGAAAATAACACAAAAATTATCAATGTAAATCAAAATTATTACACCATGGAGATCTGGATTTGGATTCATAGTCAATATGCAAGTGAAAAATACCATGACAGGCTTATTCAACATCTGTGAATATTCGTCAAGACAAGTCTAAATGAAGCTCAGTAGTGGCTGCCCTCTACGTGCCGACAACGCCTGGGCATGCTCCTGATGAGATGGCGGATGTTCTCTTGAGGGATCTCTTCCCAGACCAGGATTAGAGCATCAATTAGCTCCTGAACAGTCTGTGGTGCGACGTGGCGTTGGTGGATTGACCAAAACATGATGTCCCAAAAGTGCTCAATTGGATTCAGATCTGGGGAACGGGCAGGCCAGTCCATAACATCAATGCCCTCATCATGCAGGAACTGCTGACATACTTCAGCCACAAGAGGCCAAGCATTGTCATGCATAAGAAGGAACCCAGGGCCCACTGCACTAGCACATGGTCTAATAATGGGTCTGAGGACCTTATCCCAGTACCTTATGGCAGTCAGGGCACCTCTGGCTAGCACATGGAGTGCTGTGCGACCATGCAAAGAAATGCCTCCCCACACCATGACTGACCCACCACCAAACTGGTCATGCTGGAGGATGTTGCAGGTAGCATAACATTCTCCATGGTGTCTCCAGACTCTGTCACGTCTGTCACACGTGCTCAGTGTGAACCTGGTTTCATCCGTGAAGAGCACAGGGCGCCAATGGCGAATCTGCCAATTTTGGTGTTCCCTAGAAAACAGCAAATGTTGCTGGTTGCTAGGGCAAGACTGCACAACCTGTCTTGAGACATAGTGGACCTCAAATAGCTTGTTTTTTTTTCAGTTTGAACTTACTGAAAGCTCTCTTCCCAACAGCAACACTCACAGGCAATGTACAAAATATACATAAAGCAATGCAGACTTCTTCAACTTTGGTTTGTTGTTGCAATTTGTTAATTGCATTTAGGAGACCAAGAGGGGGCAAGTTAGGAGGGAAAGTGGCCACATATACCATGTTCAGGTGTCTTATCTCATTTTCAAACTCTGACGAAAGATCTCTGATATATTACTTAATAAGTGGTTAGCATACAGAAGGAACTATATCCTTGCTAATCTGCCCAACTTTTAAAACAGAGAATTTCTCAAGTATTTCTGCTGTAGTGTGGAACCTGGTGTCCAAATCACTAATGATGCGGTCCATAGTGGTAAAAAAAAAACACAAATAATTCAATTCAGTTCATAATTCAACCTAAACAAAAGCATCAAACTGGAATAGCTTAATATGATCTGTAACTTACATTCAAGCTAAGGTAGGATACTCGCTGTTTCCAACCATCCAGTCTCCAGTCTAGACAGGAGTCGGGTCCTTGGAATTGTCCTAACTTTCCCCCATTGCAGCACTTCTTCCAGTATTGGGATGCTTTACATCACTGGTGCTTTGTATTGCACTTGGTGATGTAAGATTGAGAGACAGCTGCTTGGCAAAACGCCTGCCCAAATCTAGCTCTGTCATGGCAGCCTGAGTGAACCGCTTACTTGTACCTTTCTCAGGCTTCATTTTTAAACCTCTCACTGGTACTGAAAATAACACACTGAACAGTGCTGTGGTTTATGCACCCTGTTAATGCCTAGGTATGGTGCATTCACTGATCTGAAAAAAGATTGGATTATTGTGTTTGTGAACAGCTGGTAACAGGTCATGGTACATGAAAATCTGTTGATTATGGTTCCTTAAAAAAATTTTCAGCTTATACCCACTCTCAAACAATTTATAGAGCAGTTGTAACACATCTATTTGAGGAAACATGTTATAAATTGATTATTCTGTACAGATGTGCTTTCTTTGTGGATCCTTGACTTAATGTTACAGTTTAACAGAGCATGAGCTATCCACGACTGCATGCTTCCCTGATCATAGGCAAGAAAACATGCAGAAAGCCTGCCGAGCAACTTATTGGTATTACCTCTAATTTTAAAACAAAGTAGGAGTTTGTTTGAAACCCATCAGAGCAAGACTGGCATTTTATGACATTTTCTCACCCAAAAAATACAATTACCCCCCCCCCCTCCAAAAAAAAAACAAAAAAAAAAACAAACAAAAAAACACTGGAGTTGTGGAAAGCATTGATTACAAATTAAATGTGCTTGTAACACTAAAATGAATCCCACAGTATTTTAGCTCAACAGAGCAGCTTTACTTTAATCAAGAAAACACAAAAACAACAAAAATAAAATCCTATTAGTAAACCTCTAAAACTTGATTCGTGCCTCAATGTTCAATCAATGCAGAGAGTACACTGTGACCCAACCTTTTCTTTGTATTAATACTTTTGTATGCTGAAAACTTCCACCTGCAATTAGACCACCACAATGCTGCTTTACAAAAAGCCTTTTATAGCACTGAGTCACTATGTGCTTCAAATAATGCAATTGAGAAACAGATGTAAATGGGGTCTGCGTATGTGGAGCTATAAATAAAAAAAAAAAACTTTTTCACAGAAAATATTGTGAAGATGCTTGAAGGCAAAGTTGTTAATAAATACTGGGTTCACTGATTTTTAAATAGAGATAATTATTATTTTTATATTATATAATTATTATAATATAAAGTATGATAAAGAAATGCAGAATGCAGATATTTATAGAATTTTACTAATTCAACCACTAACCAAAATATTTTTTTAAATCAACATGTTTTTAAATAATAATATGGTTATTTTAGCAAAGCATACACAGTGGTGCAATCAGTGGTGGAGCAGGGCAGCCTCAATACAAACAATATCAGACATTTATTTACACCCAGCATCAGGGCCATGTCATAGTGATCTGGGGTTTTTAATGATACCTTCAAACAGTTGTTTTTTGTTTGGTTTTTTTTTTAGGATGGAAGATAAACATAGAGTCTTAAATATATACATACATGTCCACTTACAGATGAATAAACATACCATTCCAAGTTACAACTAAATCACACACTCATTGGAACTTGATGTCATTCTAGCTAGTTATTTGACCACTCTTCATTAGCTAATTTAAATTGTATCAAGCTTTTAAGCATAGTCCAACAGTTTTCAACAGGACTGAGGTTGGACTCATTAGTGAAGCTCATCCAATCCCAAACCAGGTTTGATGTGTTTGTGATTGTTGGCCTGTTGGAAGATCAAATTACATCCAAGATTCAGAAATTTAGTTGATATGTGGTAAAGCTGAAGATTTGGAGGTAGTCCTCCACTATTTTTGTGCCTTGTAAAATGCAGTGTTTAACATCCCAAGGTTAAAATGAGATAAAAACAGCATGCAGTCAACTAAAAACAACTAATATGAGATAAAACCAACATCTCAGAAGGCCATAGTGAAAAGATGGGTTTTCAGAAAGGATTTAAAAACAGCCAGATAAGATGCCTGTCAAATTTCCAAGGGGAGATCTTTCCACAACGTTGGAATGATGAATTGTCCTCACCATGGAAACTGACAGTGGTGTTCCAGCATCCTTCAGTTTATGTTTGAGCCTTGGTGGTTCCGCAGTTGTTTCTAAATATCTTGACCAATTTCCTCTCACCAGAGATTACTGCTGGGCTCAGTTAAGCTCACTAACGCACTTCAACACTGGTTTTGGAGTGGTGAAACCAAGTTAACATTCGACTTGTAAAATGAGAAAAACCTCAACCCTATTAAAACTTTTTGGACAATGTTTAAAAATTGAATCTGTGGCGGGAAACAACTCATTTTAAGTAGGTTCAACTGTCAGGAGTTGTTAGAATTATGCCAGAAGTTTGTTGATGCCCACAAAAGGTGTGTGGATTCTCTGCAACTTGCTATAGGACATTTATTCAAATGTTAGTGGGTATGGTGTAAGTATATATTTGAGCCTCATATATAATTTGACTGTGCGTTGATTATAGAAGATGTGCATTAATTTCAAACTTGTGAAGCAAATTTTTGTTCTCAAAGTCCATCGCAATTCTAAGTTTCATCTTCATTCCATGCTTAGTAAAGACTGAATTTGTGTGAAAAAACCCAACATCTTTAAAAGCCAAAAATCAGTAACATTCATGTTGATAATAAATTAATATAAACCTCTGACCAGTGTGGAATGTAGTGGCATGCAAAAATCAAGCTGTGGCCAGTCCTCAGCTGAATAGTTTCCATTTTCTGGTGATTATGAAGTATTTGAAGAACTTTTTCTTCACTGAAGGACTGGCTAAAATATTATCACAGCTGCTCCCATATTTTTTGATGAAAGCAGAAATCTAATATCATGTTAAATCATGTACAATTTAATCTGTCTAAACACATCCTTATAGGGTAAATTTACTGAAGTTATCTAAGGGATCAGTGACGTGAAGGACGGCAAATTTATTTTTTGGCACATTTCAGCAACAGGGCAATTGAAAGTGCTTGATGAAAAATAAAACAACATGAATAAAACAAAAAGCAAGTAAGAAACATTGCACTGCGGTTGCAAAATAAAGGAAAGCAATGAAAAGCCATTGATTATTTATGACCATTTATGATGTTCTAGTTATTATTAATAGAAGGCAACTCTAAACAAATGAATTTTTGTCTTGTTTTAAAGGAACTCAGTGTTTCAGTATTTTTGCAGTTTTCTAGAAGACTTGAGGAACAAATAAACTGCATGCCGCTTCTCCATGTTTGGTTCTGATTCTGTGGATTTAGAGTAGACTCGAACCAGAAGGCCTGAGTGGTCTGGATGTTTATCCAACAAAAGATCCTTAATGTATTTTGGTCCAAAGCCATTCAGTGATTTATAAACTAACAAAGGTATTTTAAAGTCTGTTCTCTTAGATACAGGGAGCTATCTAAGGACTTGAATACAGGGGTGATGTGCTCTATTTTCCTAGTTTTAGTAATGATGCATACAATCAGCAGCGTTCTGGAACAGCTGCAACTGTCTGATTGACTTTTTAGGCAGACCTGTAAAGATACCATTGCAGTAATTAATTTGACTAAAGATAAATGCACAGATGAGTTTCTCAAGCTCTTGTTGGGATATTAGTCATTTAATCCCAGAAATTTCCCATTCCTCTGTTTGTCCATAAATTGTTGCTCTGGTTTTGTTTCTATTCAGCTGAAAAAAGTTATTCCACATCCATGCATTGCATATACATCTGTTCAACACTTCTACTATTTCTACATTAACTGTGTCTTCTACTACAGCTTTAACAGACTAAACTATGCTGACTGCAATTGGCAAGGGTTTGTGAGGTAGCAGTCAACTCAACAAGAAATATTGTGATGTTTTATTATCATGAGATCTAGTATGACAAGATCTTGTTACACCTCCATGTCTACCGCAGAACAACTAACATCTAAAGTCCCCCTTATTTTCATTCTTGGGGGTATAGCCAATCAGTTCCAAAGAAATAAATTGCACTGGGATGCTTTGCAAATGGCAGCCAATAGCATGTCAAGTACCACTGCGCCTATGTAGTTCAGCTTTCTTTTGAAGATTTGAAAAAAAAAAAAAAACAAAAACAAATCTCTAAAATTTCCATGAATAATTTAAAGTTGTGTTTCAGGAAAAAAAAAAATCCTTGAAAAGGTGAATCCACGAATACTGAACCGCTAATAGGCGGGGGTACACTGTAAACCTTTTTTTTTTATGTGATTGAAGTATGAAGCAGCCAAATTTTGTCTAGCTGGGTGTCTGCTGCACGGCATGTACTGCTACAGCACAGGCAGGTGGCTGGAATTAAAAACAGCAACTTTTTTGGTATTGTATATGTATTAATAATAGTCCCCATTAGTTTCAGTACTATGTAACTTTCCTTAAACATACCAATTATATTTTGCTGGTGTTGTTTGCAAGCATTTTAATAGTGGTCTTCTGCACATTTTGGCCTGTCAACACTTTCAGACACCATGTTAAAGTTAGCTGTGAGTTTCCAAGCTGTAAAAGCCTTTAACGGTTCTAAATTTTTTATTCACTGTAAGTCTGTTATTAAAATTTATGATACTGCTATGACAGACTTCAGTCTGTAGACACAGTATCACAAGTACATAGATCTATATGGGAGACAACGGAAAAAATCTAAAATGAAGAAAAAGGTGTTTCCCATAATGAACTGTCACTCTTAGTTACCAAGCAGAGATTGGTGATTTTCACTCAAACAGCACTTTATTAATTCTTGCAAGAATGAGACGCTCAAGCAGATATGTTCAGTATCTGTTGAGTCTGATTTGCTCATACCTGATCTGTTCTGTTCTGCTGTGTTCTAACTAGACAGAGAGTCACTAACTTATTACACTTGGGTTATCACAAAGTTTCTCACAGGGAGTCTGGGAACCAACATTTCTGGCTCAGCATTAGGACCTTCGAAACTTTGAAAATAGAGGAGTGCTTCATTCTTATCTAAACCCTCCCTAACTTCCAGTAGGGTGAAAACACAATAAGCCTCACATGAATGTGACAGCTACAGCAGGAAGAGGCAAAGTAAATATCTTTTTGAATTTTACAAAGAAAGAAGCAGAAGCCATTTTCTAAAAATTCCACTAACAACGGCAAACATTTTTACAAGATGAAATTGAAAAAACTGAAATATGAACTTGTAATAACAGCACCTGTAGACTGAAGAGTAGAGAAGATAGTGAAGCATTTAGTTTTGTTTATTATCTCCAATCAACTGCATCAACATAAAGATGAATGATGAAGTTAAGGCAAGGCACAGTTTTCCTGCAGCGAACTAGTCTCCTCTGAGTACTTCTCTCTGCTCTTTGCTTTCACCTTACTATTACCTGTCAGTCACAGTAATGTGCAGTGGGTGCAGTGGTTCCAGGGCCATTTGCTGCCTCTTTGCTTTGATGCCCACCAGCGAGTTGTTTTCAGTATGCTTTCATGTACAATGTGCACTTCTTCGGAGAGCTAATTTCATGCTTTTTGGTCTTGAAGAAGTGCATTATTGATTGTTGTGTTCTACTTTCTTTAAAGTGATTTTCATTTGTAATTTAAATTGGGGGGAAAAAGAAGCAATAATGAGTCTATTTACCGCCTTTTCATTAAAAACCAGACAGTTTTTATTGTCATGGATGCTTAAATTCTTATTGTAATCAGTGTGCAGGAAGACAAACCCCACTTGCATCTTTTGAGAGCTATTTGCCATCAGAGCAGTGATCTGAAACAGGCAAGGCATAAGTATGTTATTAGTTAATTATATTCCTTTAGGACATTCCAAGTCAAGAAGGCTGATAGCTGGATCAAACAAAAATATTATTGTCCAAGTTCATTACAATTCAAATTGCCTTCATTCTGAGCATTATGTCAGTGTGACACAGAATACAAATCAAAACCATTGTGTGACTTCTATAAAAATATCATTTACTTGGAAATTTTCTGTTTCTCTATTCTCCAGTTGGTGGGTGGTGAGTTTGACCTGGAGACAAACTTCATTATTCAGGATGCTGAAAGCATTGGCTGTATGGTGGAGCTGTTGGAACACTGTGATGTCACCTGCCAGGCTGAGATCTGGAGTATGTTCACTGCCATACTGCGAAAAAGTGTTCGAAATCTGCAGACAAGCACTGAAGTGGGGCTCATCCAACAGGTGCTGCTCAAAATGAGCTCAGTGGATGACATGATTGCAGGTATGACGATGATATGAACAGACATATAATTTGAGCTGTGCTGTTTTAAATGTAAATTTTGAGATGATTTTTATTTTAATACCTGGTTACTATATGAGTTAAGCTCTCTTCAGTCAGCCAGCAAAATCATTTGCAAATCAATCTTTTTTTTTCAAAATGCAAATGATGGCCACATGGAATTTAATGGAAAATCGGATTTTCATCTACATTGCTCATTGTTCGGGAATAAAGGTGTTTTGGTCTGCTGGGAATTTAGAAATGTAGAGCATTCCCAGTTGATGTTATTCTGAAATTACACTACAACAAATCTATCAAAAACGACAACAATATATGTTTTAGAGGCTGAAAAAAATGGTGTGGCTCTTTGTGCACAGGTTTGCAGCACTTATCCAGCACATTAAAATGAGTGAGGGCAGGGAAAACCATTGGTTTAATTGGCAACCCAGGTTGCCATTTAAATTTAGATCATGATTTGAGAAATTATTCTAATCTTATTGATGTTTACACAGAGTCTCCCTAAAAAAGGTGTTGCACTGAGGAAATACAAAATCTCTGGGCTCAAAGTCCAAATCCTAACAAAGATGACTTGTTCATTCACAGCCTTGCCAGCTTTCTCATTGCCTTCATAAGAAAATTTGATTTGGCTAAATTAAAGCTGCAGTATGTATCTTTTATGAAAAAATATTTTTTTTACATATTTGTTAAAATTATCATTATGTCGTGACAGTATAATATAAGACAGTTAATCTATGAAAAAAATCAAGCTCCTCTGCCTTCTCCCAGTGCTCCCACTACTAACTGCAGAAATACACCACTCAGTCAGAAACAACCAATCAGAGCCAGGAAGAGGGTCTTAGCGCTGTCAAGCACCTTCATGTACGTGAAGGTGCTTCACTCACAGACTCCCCCTGCTCTCTGCTAAGTTGCAGCTGGTTCACCACAACATAGCCTGCTGCTAATGCTAAGGCTAGTTAGCATGACCACCGATGACAGCAGCTAAACAGTTTTCCTGGAATGGTAAGTTGGTTCTCCACCACTGGTACATTTAGCGGCACGTACACGAGAGTGATTGGCAGCACTAAGACCTTCTTCCTGGCTCTGATTGGTTGTTTTAGGTCGGGAGCGGTTCATTTCTTTAGACAGCAATAGTAGCTCAGGGAGGAGGTGAAGCAGCTCAATCTTTTCACAGATTATCTGTCTCATACCGTCACGACATGGTGACAGTTTTAATAAATATGCAAAAAACATATTGTTGGAAAAGTTACATACTGCAGCTTTAACAGTAACGGGTTACACCTCCCATCATTCTCAACTGCCAGTGATCTGGTCATGGTAAAACAGCCACTTCCAATGATTTTTCTGAAGAATTCATCTATGTGTATCTCCTTAATGACCAAGATTCAGCTCATCAGTATTCTAGGATTGCCCAAAGAAGAAGACATATAAAATGTCAATTGTGATGAACAGAGCTGTTTTCAGCCTACTTCAGAATCAAAGAAAGTTTTCAGTAAGGACGATAAGAAAATAGTTTAGAAGCGCTAATGTGCTCAGAATGACCAATTTCAGATTATTCTCTCATTCAGTTCTGCATTAATGAAGTAGAATTCAGCTTGTTGTCAAAATAAAAACAAGCCTGTAAGAGCTGCTACATCATGACCACGGTGGATGTTAGTTGTTAAGGAAAATAAAGCAACTGGACCATTTCACATATGCAGAAATGGCAAGTTAGTCAGGATGTTTTTTTGTTTGTTTGTTTTTGGCATTTGTGCAAATAAGCATCCACTTTCCACCAGCACAAATGCATGCATTTGTGTGTGCATTAGTGCAAACACACATAACTTGATGGCAGGGAGACAAGGTTAGCTTTTTTGGCAGTGGAAAAAGGGAGGCTTTGATTTCTGGGGTGACTTTGCATAATCTTGGGGGGTAAAAAAAAACATGCATTCTAGGTCAACGTTTTGTTCAAATTGCCCTCAAGTGATTGTGTGGATGGCTGTTTGTGTGTCTTTTTATTGGTCCTATGATGGGCTCATGCCAGTCAGTTTACCCTCTCTCTCACTCATTTACCTCTGGAGATAGGCACCAGCTCCCCTTTGACCCTGCAAGGATATAACAGTTCATACAGAAAGTATTCAAAGCATTTACTTTTTCCACATTTGTTATGTTACAGCCTTATTCTAAATTGTATTAAATGAATCTCTTTCCTAAAATTTTTACACACAAATAAATGATGGTAATGTGTAAAAAAAAAAAAAGTTTGAGATTATTGCAATTTTTTTTTAAATAGAAAAGAAAGACATCACATTTACATAAGTATTCACAGCCTTTACCATGAAGCTCAAAAGTGAGCTGTTCCCACCGATCATCAGAAATGTTTCTACAACTTAAATGAAGTCCACCTGTGGTAAATTCAGTTGATCGGAGGTGAAAGGCCTTAGTCAGAGAGGTAACCAAGAACCTGATGGTCCCTCTGTCAGAGCTCCAGTGTTCCTCTGTGGAGAGAGGAGAACCTTCCAGAAGGACAACCCTTTCTGCAGCAATCCACCAATCAGACATGTATGGTAGAGTGACCAGATGAAATTTATTTCTTAATAAAAGGCACAGCCTGCATGGAGTTTACCAAAAAGGCACCTGAAGGACTCTCAGACCATGAGAAACAAGATTCTCTGGGCTGATGAGACAAAAATTTAAGTCTTTGGTGTGAATGCCAGGGGTCAAGTTAGGAGGAGACCAGGCACGGCTCATCACGAGGCCAATACCATCCCTACAATGAAGCATGGTGGGGGCAGCATCATGGTATGGAGATGTTTGGCAGCAGCAGGAACTGGCAGACTAGTCAAGATAGAGGGAAACATGAATGCAGCAATGTACAGAGAATCCTGGATGAAAACCTGGTCCAGAGCACTCTTGACCTCAGACTGGTGCGACAGTTCATTTTTCAGCAGGAAAACGACCCAAAGCACATGGCCAAGATCTCAGAGGAATGGCTTCAGAACCCCTCAGTGAATATCCTTGAGTGGCCAAGCCAGAATCCAGACTTGAATCTGATTGCGCATCTCTGGAGAGATCTGAAAATGGCTGCACAGACGTCTCCCATCCAACTTGATGGAGCTTGAGAAATACAGCAAAGAAGAATGGGTGAAACTGCCTAAAGGTGAATCAACAAAGTTTTAAGCAAAGGCTATGAATACATATGAAAATGTGATTTCTTGGTTTTCTCTTTATAATAAATTTGCAAAAATCTCAATTTTTTTTCCACATTGTCATAATGGTGTAAAAGGGTAAAGAGATTAATTTGTTACAATTTGGAATAAGGCTTTAACATAAAATGCGGAAAAAGTGAAGTGCAGTTTCTAGATGCACAGTATAATGGATGGAAATTGGGAGGGTGCGTGTGTGTGTGTGTGTGTGTGTGTGTGTGTGTGTGTGTGTGTGTGTGTGTGTGTGTGTGTGTTAACTGAGTTATGTTTAAGATTGGAAATTAAACTGTGTTTTCCCTGCGGTGTTTCTTTGGCTTTTAATAAAGGGAGTTTATCACATTGATACAGGCACTCTGTGTGATTTTGGCTGATAGGTTTTGTGTTTTATATAATTGAATTACACTGACAAAAAGTAGCAAGCTAAAGAGGTATCATGTTTCAGGATGAGCAACATTAGCACTTCACCTTGAGGATCTCCTGTGCAGGATGGATGAGTTATATCTATAAAATTAAATCGCATTTTTTGATGCTCTTTTTCCCATCTTTTTCCCTGTTTTGTGTATGCATTTGGTGATTTTTTTTTTGTGTGTGTGTATGTCTGTATCTGCTGTCTTCTTTTGCAAGACTTACTGGTGGATATGTTGGGTGTGTTGGCCAGCTACAGCATCACAGTGAAGGAACTGAAGTTGCTCTTCAGCATGTTGCGAGGGGAAGGAGGCCTTTGGGTAAGTGATACGACAACTAAAGGGCTTGACGAAACTGTTGTTTTGTCAGGATCAGTTAAATTTCCTATGGTTTGGTATAATCAGTCACAATAAAAGTTGTTTTGTTTGTAATACTCTCTCTTTTGACACATGTAAAGCCAAAGCATGCGGTCAAAATGCTGTCAGTGTTAAATCAGATGCCCCAGAGAAATGGTCCAGACGTCTTCTTCAACTTTCCTGGTCGCAGTGCAGCAGTAAGCATCATTAATCTATTATTTCATTTTATGAAGTCTCTTGAAAGATTTTGGGCAAACATGTTTTATCTTGGGTAATTTCGGGTGTGCAGAAACATCATTAGTGGGTCAAGATTTGTGATTGAGATCTCAAAACTGTGAAGATCAGTTTATTTGAACAATGACCAAAAGGATTCCTCTGTACTGGAAAAAATGATGCAGAAGTGTAAAGAAAGACTGTAAGTAAACTGTAAATAATCAAGAGTGTCTTTTATTGATGAAACATTTTTATTTAGTGTGCTTACAGCACAGTTCAAATACATTAGTTTGATTACCTGAGACAGGATTTGATACTGGTCAATTTCTCTTTTGTTCTCCATTCCAAATAAAGGATATGAAACTTTGCGCTGTAACTTCATTCACTTTTTTGGCCTTAGTAAATCTGCCATATAAATGGTAAGGAGCTAAATATGGTACCAAGATAAAATTTATAATGGAGCTATCTGTTAAACTGTAAGAAACTTGAACATTATTCACTTTTTTCCCTTGGTTTTTGCTTTATGTTTGACCTACAACCTGAGGAAGATTAAAATACTGAGAAGTGCACATCTGTTTTCAATGACGCTCCTGGAAACCTTGAAGACTAGTGGCAAAGTTATTTGGTAACGCTACAGTTACTGCTGCAGTTATTTTAATTAACAGACTAAAACTTGGCTGTAGTACATATTCATTTATATAATTTCCCTCTTGGATTATTGGTGTTTTTGAATTGTATTAAACACCTGAATGGTTTGATTAAATTATCTCTTCAACACTGTGGAGGTCATTCGGTATTTTTCAAATTGAGAAGTTATTTATTCTCAAAATACCAATTAAACTGACATGAATAATGTGTCTTTCACATAATAGATTTTTTACACCTCCTGTATTTGACATTTGACATTTCACATTTCATATTATTTTAAAGCACCTTGATACTTTTTTGTATATTCTCCTGGAGAGGCTTATTTACAATATATAACTTGAATACCTTTGTAATGGAGGGACACCAAGGGATTTTAAATGGATTTCCTGGACACTTCATGATGTTTTTTTTTTTTTTCCTGTTTCTCCTAGGCAATTGCTTTACCTCCCATTTCTAAGTGGCCTTATCAGAATGGGTTTACATTCAACACTTGGTTCAGAATGGATCCCCTGAATAATATCAATGTAGACAAGGACAAACCATATCTCTACTGGTGAGTGCACACCAACATACACTTGTGCTTTATGTTTCACCTTAATAATTTTGCTTTTGTATTTCCTCCTGCAGAGGCTTATGAAGCTAACGCTAACGACAGCTTTATTGATGAAGCCTGAAGCATCTGTCTGATGCTTTGTGATTAACACTGATTTTCTCATCTTAGGACTGCATACTGTCTTTCAAGGTTAAAATAGTTTTACAGACATTATTTGTTACACACACACACACACACACACAAACATACACACACATTCAACATTTTTGAAATGTGTTTAGGAAAATGGTCATGTTTTTCCAACTGCAGCTGGAACACTGCAGCTGGAACACTGAGGGCTTAGAGACACTGTGAAAGTGATCATTTAGATGTGAATAATTGCCACAAAATGTTCACATACCAGCTTTTGCCGAAGATTTAGGTAATTATTGTAAAAGTAAAGAATCCAAAATTGCTGCACTGACTCTCCCTTTGTTTATAAACAAAGCCTTTCATTGAACTCAAAGAGTAGAATTAATTATACAGAGGAAGAGAATCAGAATGGACATAAGGGTGGAAAGATGCAATTGGCTGACAGGAAGACCGATAAGTTAGTGATAATAGTTAGCTTGGTTCTTATCATCTCCTGGCTGTCATCGCCATGTGGGGTGTAACCGTTTTACCAAAATAAAGTCTTCATCTTAGTTGTTCTCTGTTTCTCTGATATGGCAAATCAAAAAGGGAAGACGACATGGAGTTTTGGACTAGAAAAGGTTTTCATATTTATGTGCCTGCTTTTCTACACTGACGGTCACAAAAAAGGGTGAGATCTGCCAAGCTAATCCTGTTTATGCATTGCTCCGAGTGCCTCGGAGCTCAGCAGCGGGCTTGTAAATAACCAAAAAGAATAATTGCATCTTTAGAGGCAGACCAAGCTTCTCCAGCAGAAAGGTGTGGAGCTCCATATGTCTTTGCATAAAAAACACTGCTGTGTTTGCATGCCTTTGAGGATGGGTCTTCTTGTTTTTAGATCATTACAATGGTTAGTGGAGTTGAACATGATAGCTTCAGACCTTAAGACTAAAAGTAAATTTAGCATGTATCAGCAGAATAAAATATGTGCAGTGAACACTAGGAATCTGTTTGCATCTGCACATAAGCTGCTTCTCCATTGTCAATTGTCATTCTGCCTGGTTAATGCCTGGTTCAGTTCGACCCCAGTTTGGAGCATTTCCATTCTGTTCCTCACTATTGTGGGCATGAATATGGACAGGAACACGGGCAGGCCGTGAGCACACAGGAGCTCTGGTTGGCTCTCCGATGATGTTTGCAGCGAGACTCAGCAATGGAGAACCTCGAGCTTGTGGTTCTGATGGACTCAAATAAACCCAGATATTTCATTTTGTGTTATAGAAATTCTTGCATGGCCCAAACATAATAAAAACAATTCAGATTAGCTGATTATTTTGCTATGCATACAAATGTATCTTTATTATGGCACTTTATTTTTATTTTTTTAAATGTTCAGCCTTTTGGATTTAGGTAATGCAGTCAAAAGATGTAAACCAATGAGCTTTATTTTACCAAAAATCCCAAACAAAGAATAAAATGTACATCACGTCAAACTATTATGATATAGTTCCGGCGCAAAACTGTAACTCCCACAGAACGCTGACCAGAGCTCCCTGTTTCTCATTGATTGCATGCTCGTACCTCAGGGAGATGTGTTGCCTGCAGGGCTGCAAAATCATGGTCATTCTGCTCCAAAAGTTGATGTTTTCCTGGCGCTGCTCAAGATCAAACTCATAATTACGGTCCTCCACACTGTACAGCTCTCTGATAGCAGGCGACATGTCTGCTAGTACGCTGCGGTGGTTGAGATGTTGTTTGGAGTGACGGAAATCACAGGCCAATCAACAAATGCAGTCTGCTGTCAATCAAATCACTTGCGCGCAATACATGGCTTGTCTTGGCTTGTACTACCCCTAAAGTGGTTACAAAAAACGGGGTAGACCTGTACAAAACCACGCAGGATCTGTTAATGGAGATGAATCTGGCTGGGGCTGACTGAGGCAGAACCGGTTAAAGCCGCTCTAACGGAGAAGTGGCTATAGTGGCCTGTGGAGTGTTTATTTTTATATGCTGTTTAAATTTCCATTGTCATATTATCTGGTGGAGTCAAGAAGGTCAGATTGAAAAGACTAGACAAAATATTACCCCAGCAAGCATCTGAATGATCAAATAATTCAGATGCTTGCAGCATTCAAAAGCTTCTTAATTTCATTTAAACTAGGGATTCATGATATATTAGCACTAACCTTAGTGTCAGCCAATATTAGTCATTTTTTAACATTGTATCGGTCTGGTAAATAAAACTGGGCCAATATTAACAACCAATATTTATTTTCATCTTGTTGCCATTTGTTTTCTAGAGGGGGAGTGGAGGAGGTTGGTCATGTGGTATTTGTTTGGTCATGTGACAGTGATGCAGCGCAGGATTGTTGGGAGTTTAACTGAAGCAAGAAGCAGTGGTGAAGTTAGTGGTGTGGTCATTTTTTCAAGGTATTGGAAGTATAGTGAAATATATATAACATTTGGCGAATATTGATTGTTGGTCATAGCCGCAACATTAATATCAGATATCAATTTCGGCCTAAATTTTCATATTGGTGCAACCCTAATTTAAACTAGTCTCTCTTTGCCATTTGTTTTAGCTTTTTATTGGTTCTCTTAAAAAGCTTAAGAGTTGCTTCTGCAAATTGCTTTCTCTTGGAATCAACTGTTGAGATATGTCTAACACTGTATAATAAAACATTTTTATACATTTCTATATGTATTTCAAAGTGCAGCACATTTTAATGTAAATATAATAAACATTCCCTAATTTAACAGCTGAAACTGACACACAGTCACATTTTAAAAATGATCATAAAATGGCTTTGGTGAAAAACCCCAAAAGTTCTCAGAAATTCGTATTAATTTTTCATGGTGGTAGCTGTTCTTTGCTCTGTGCTTGATTTGAATTATATTTTAGTGTACTAAATCTTAAACTTTAATTGTGTATGATATACATTTTGGCAAAAGTAGCATATAAAGTGACAAAAGGCATAACCTACACAATTTTGTCTAAGCTTCCTTTTAGACTTCAGATGCTTTGAATTAGATTAAAATTCATTTTAAATGTGTGTGTTTGCAGCTTTCGCACCAGCAAGGGCATTGGCTACTCTGCACATTTTGTTGGGAATTGTTTGATTGTCACATCGCTGAAGTCTAAAGGCAAAGGCTTTCAGCACTGTGTGAAGTATGACTTTCAACCCAGGAAGGTATGTTTGTTTTGGTATTTATTCATGCAATAACTTTGAAATATATTCATCTTTTATTGAAGCAGCATCGTCTCAGTGAAAAATGGATAAAAAAACTAACCTTTTATTTGACTAAATTTATTATGTAGTAATTGCATGTTGGCAAAAATTGTTTTCGACCAAATTAGTGGTGGCACAGTTACTGATAATTAAGCTTTACAATACATGTAACAGCAGGAATTTTTTTATGTACACTTTATTTTTTTATACCTGTTTCTTGAATCTTCTAATTTATAAATCCTGACTCTTGTCTTTGGTATAAATTTGATACAACACTGAGACCTATTTCTTTTTGCCACTAGCCACTAGGCTAGGCAAGGTTCCATATTTATGTTGCCACCGCACAGAGTAGCCAGAATGATGGAGAGAATGAAAAAAGTCTCTAAACTCGATGTTGCAGAACGACAACAGTGGCATCACAAAGTGTGCACAACTATCAGTTGCTATCTCCAGTAAAGTCCAGAATTATTTATATCAATAACTTCACAGACTTGAAGTTAATCACAAAAGACTTCAAAAATACCAAGCAAAACATGCAAAATATGTGAACATTTGTAAAGATTGTCGTAATGCCAGTGCTTTACCACAGATTTAAGAAAAAAAAGATTTTCAAGATGCCAATTTTTAAACAGGTTTTTTTTGTGTGTTCTTTCGAAAAAAAAAAAAAAAATACTCCTGTACATTGTTGCATGTTTTGGGAAATGCTTATGCCCTTTCCAATCAGTTACAAACTTATCATTTAAACGAAATTAAGCTCTAAATCTGCCAGTGTATTGAACATTTTGGGCTTACCTGTACATGCCAATCCAGCTTAGAAGTGATGTAGCCTGGCCATTGCCTTCCTACGCAATTCCGCTCGATTCTCATCTCCCTTCAGTGCTCCGTCTGGGCTTTCTCCCATTATGCTGGATTCCTCTGGTAGAATTTCAACCGGGCCGATCAGCGAACAGATCGATAAATTATGAGCAATTACATTGATTTTCTGCGCTGTTTTAGAGTTGTAGTCTGCCTGTAGTTTAGCAATAGCAGCGGAGGAAGTGAACAAAGCTATTCAGTCCATGTTGGCTACGCTTCCAAATATTGAATTAACAATAACAGCCATCTCGTTCGACTCAGCACCTCTTTCTTCACAGTAGAGAATGGCTGTTTACTGTACAGACAATTTCCAGTGAGCTTCAAAGCATTGAACTGGCGCATTACATACATCACAGCCAAACGTTAGTGGGTAAAATTTAAAACTTCAGAGTCCATGCCTCCAGCAAGTAATCGTTTCTCGATAGCCAAGGGTCCAGACCCTCTGTACGAAGCAAAGCGTAGAACAAGGGGTTGATTTTTACAAGCTAGAAGTGATGACAATGGAAAGTCTTTTCTGTGCTACTTCCACAAAGGTAAATGTGTAAAAATGGCAAAACTCTCCTGGGACTTTAACTGGAATCGATTGCTTTGGTCAGAAGATAAAAGAATTGAGCTTTACAGCAACAAACCTTTCAGTTAGGTTTGGCGTGAAACAAACGATGATGAATAAGGGAACACACTGCATGCCTACTGTTTAAGTATACTGGTGGAGCTGTGCTGTTGTAGGCCTGTTTGTTCTGCAAAAGCAGTGGGTACCTTATTATAGTGGGACCATTTGTTTTTGGGGATATTTTTTTTAAATATTTAAATTTAAGGTTAAATTCTCCAGTTTGACATTATGACTTTATGACTTATGACTTTAAATGCTTTTAGCACCTCATGAGCAGGAGTGCCAGAAAATCTGTCAGTGTCTTTCTGTTTTGTATCACCTAATCTAATAGCAGTCGGAGTAAACATTTGGGGACTTTAGTTTAAATTTTAAATGTAAAAAATAAAACAATAAAAAAAACAGCATTTTAGGCATATTTTGTTGGTTCTTGTGACTCACCTGGTTTTGCTACATTTATTCCACTTATTCTCAATCTGTAGAATCTTTTAAAATTGATAATAGTTTATGTATCACGTGACTTGTTTAGAACTCAGAAGTCTGCAAATGGGGATTAGAAAATCAAACCTAATTTGTTTTTGACACATTTCTTTGGTGTAGCTGTCCCTGTAGAGCACAAAAACTCACCTGACACATGTGAACAATTACAGGCTTCACATAAAACTCGAGGAAAGCTATTTGCCTCATTCCTGGAGTCACAGTGTGGGTATTATATTGTTGAAGCTGTTCAAAGATAAAGTGCATTAATTAACTTTTTAATTGATTTTTGGATTCAGACATTAGTGAATAAGTGTGTTTCTAAATGATCTCCAAGCAGGCTTCATTCTTCTGCTCAGCCATGAATCTTCTTTAACACAGTTTTACCTTTAGGTGAAGACAGCTACAATTACTTCTACATTCTTTCTTCAGTCTAACCAATAAATAATTGACACTGGGTCATAAAAGAGTTGCATGGTTTTACCATCTCTGCAGTTCTGATGTAGTAAGTACAATTTAGGTTTCATTAGTCAGTAATGGTAAATTAATTGATATTGCCCCGCTGGTAAATCACAAGAACATACAAAGAAACACACTTTTCGAGTGAAGACGCAAACAGCCCCTCCACATGTAATTAAAACACAATTTTTAACAACTATTATGTATAAAAGTTTTTTTTTTTTTTTTTGTTCGTTTGCACTGAAATTGTAAAGTTTATAGATTGTTTTTAGTGTATTAGTGTTCATACATTTTTAGAAAAATGTATCCTTAGCATTTTGAGCATCCAGAGCTGCTTTTCTTTTTGTTTTTTAAAATTAGAGCTGCATGACATGTGAGGGAAAACAGAAAGAGTTGTTGAAATTTTCAATTACAATATCAGTTGTGATTAATCCACAGTTTTCTCACTCTTCCTCGTGTTTTCGTTCAGCACAATTTCCCACCACTTTCTCTAAGTTTAAGCATTTGTCAACTGAAATCTATCAAGTTTGTGTATCGATGGCAGTGAAAAAGTATCATTTGCATTCAGAGCATTAATGAATATTCCTTGAAATCAAAGCAGTCTTTTGTAGTTGCAACAATCTGCATACTTATTTTGCTATGATGATTGCAATTTAATCTATTATACAGCTCCTTATAAAGTTTAAGTAATTATTGGCTTAAGCCAAAAGAAATGAAGGTTCAGTGTCACTCTGCAATTTCTTTACTAAAGAGAGAGTCCATGGGTCCCACTGCACTGTATTATTTCAGATGTGCAAAGGAAAAATGAGAAAGTTGATGTGTTTGTTTTTGTTTTTTTTTAAGTGAATGCTTTTGGAGCTAATTTCTTTTCAATCTGACTAACTTTTCACCCTCAGTGGTATATGATCAGCATAGTTCACATCTACAGCCGCTGGAGGAACAGTGAAATCAGATGCTATGTAAATGGACAACTAGTTTCTTATGGTGACATGGCATGGCACGTCAACACAAATGATGTAAGTACTCACTTGTAACACATTAAACTGAATTTGTTTTTTAACATATGATTGACAGGGACTGATTCATCAGTGTTTATCATTTCCAGTCATTTTAATTTGGAAAAGCCAATTTTAATTCCCTTAGCAAGATGGCAAATTCTAATTTCCATGCAGTTATCATGTAATTAGGCAGATTTTAATGTTGAAGATGGATTTTTAAACATTTGGGTCCCTGTCTATAGAGGTAAAATGAATAACTTGCATTAACATATGTACTTTTGTTCAGACTGTGGTTTAATAATGTAAATTTTATTTGCAGAAGACAGAATGAGATGTCTCTTGAAATGTGTTGTAAACTGTCCTAATCCATTCACGCTCTGCAGTTCAGGAAATATTCTGCTATACTTGTTGCAGATCCATCTATTTTGTAGCAAAGATATTTTTTATTTGAGGGGGAAAACCAAATGAGTTGTAATTATTCTGTAGAACATGTGTTTTTATATACTGGTAACAGAGAAGAATGCTATTTCAACCAAGTAATGGAGGTGCAATTTCAGGATTTCTGGACATTTTACAGATATTTTACACCAAAATGTTTACCAGGATTTTATTACATGCATGTTCCAGAAATCCGAAGCTGGCTCCTGAATAGACAGATTTATGAAGAGCTTTTTTACTGCTTTTTGACATCTGGACTAACTTGGATCATCTGCATATCTAGTTGTGTAGCACTTTTTAAAATGTGAACTGGATGATCCTACATTAAATACAGATTTTGCTAAATATAATTTGTGATTTGTCATACCGTTATTTTGTTTTTGTTTGTTTGTTTTAAGAAAAAAAAAAGTTTCAGTGCTTTAATTTTGATGGAATGTAGTTGTATAAATATTGTATCATATAACACCATAACTACTTTGCAACAAACCATTCAAATCAAGTAACCTATCAAATGTCCAGAAAATATTCAGATCTTGAACAGAAAGCCTTCCTGGTTATACATTTCAGGAAGTAAAAAAGTTTGCAATAGTATAGACATTAATCCTCACTGTAAAATAGTCAATATATTTTACAATTGGATATGTTCATTAATGCAGCAAGAATACTTGTTTTTCTCTGCATTTAGATTAAAAGACTGCATTTTTAAAATTTACATATTCAATTGCTACAGTTTTGTTTCTTATTTAATAAGCCATTTGAAAACGTTCCTAAATACCAAGTGATTTAGCCCTTTGCCTTATATTTCCTTCTTTCAGAGCTATGATAAGTGCTTCCTTGGGTCTTCAGAGACAGCAGATGCAAACAGAGTATTCTGTGGGCAGCTTGGAGCTGTCTACGTATTCAGTGAAGCTCTCAATCCGGCACAGATTTTTGCAATTCATCAGCTAGGACCAGGCTATAAGGTATGTGCATGTGGGTGACTAAATTAGATTACATATAAACAGTCTGAATCACCCATCCATTTATGTAATCAATGAGAAGCGCTGCCCTGTAGTTTCTTGCCTTATGCCTGCTTTTCCTACCAGATAAACCACTGCATAAATTACCTATTCCTTTGGAATAATAGCAGGGCGTGCAGGGGGAAAGCTGCAGGAACTCGGAAAGAGGACTCCTGAGCCAACTTATTTCAACTGCAGCAAAGCTGCCTGAAAATCATAAATGTGAATTGAAAAACTTTGACTTGACTTAAAAAAAAAACTGCAAATATTTATTATACGATGACAAAGTTTTAGTTTGCTTGATTTGGTGTGATATTCAAATTTCTTTCATTTGCTTTTCAGTGTTTGCCAGGATTTTTTAATTTCCTTGTTCTTTTTTTCAGACTCTCATTATAACCCCTGATACATGGAGTGTTGCTGTTCTTTAAAAATAAGACTTGCACTCTGTCACAAAATGAAAGGCACTGCAAAACTATCTCCAAACACATAATGTCTCAGTTTATGATATAAATAGGGATTTTTTTGACACATTCCTCTGTCTTGTTTTTAAAGCAAAAATACATTTTTATTGCAGTGTAGGAAAGTGGTATTGTATGTGACACATTACTAATTATTTAATGTGATACCTTCAAACATAGGAAAGTTTTAGTCGGAGATTTTAAAGAACGTATCATTTGTTCTTTTGAATGCTGACTCACTGCTCTTTTTTGTGGTGCTTCGCAAGCTTATATTCTCTTGTCTTTAGATATGTCTTTTATATATTTAGTTAACATATTGAAACAGGTACATTATCATAAGATGAGACATTTTTGATCAATTCTGATAGTAAAAAACACTGGGAATTTTTGTCAGATTTGAACATGTAAGGCAATTAGTGACTAATTTCAATCACTGATCGTTTGACAGTGATTGAAATGAGCCTGTTTTCTATTGTTCAGCTTTGCCCAATGAGAAAATAATCAATTCAGATTTTTGTCCTGTTCATTTAAAAAAATCCTACTTCTTGAGTCAAAAACCATGTTCTTTGATTTACTTTATAAGTTTCATAAAAGTCAGATTTTGGGTGTGTAGGCTTTCATGCATGAATAGAGATCATCTTCTTTTTTATTTTAAAACCTCTTCCTGTGTGAAAGAAACCTGCACCACATTGTCCTTTATGGCCAATGTGTAATCATAATAAGGTTTGCATTGATGACTTAGATGTCATAGTCCATAGAAGAACAAAAAATGATCAGCAAGTTGGACCTTAATGGAAACAAGGTATGTTATTAACTATTAAATGCTGAGTTTGTGTAACCTAGTTTCAAATATATTACAAAAAAATCTTCAAAAATATGTCTTTCAGCCAAATAATGTAAAACCAAGCAGTGTTTGAAATTGGAGAAATTCATTTTTTCTGCTTTGTTTTTTTTTTTTTTTTTTCCCAATATAATCTTACTCTCTTACTAGAGAGAAAATGAGGCAATTGTTCAAAATTCTGAAATGATGACCGGGGTCCATAGAGAAATTACCTGGAAGTGATGGAGCTCTGATAAGTAATGGAGAATATAATAAATCGAGCATAGTGGCTTGCTGTAATTAGAAAGTTGTCCAGCTGTCAGGGAACCTTCATGTTTTAATTAAGAGCTGCAGGGATATGCATTAATGCAGGAGATTACAGCACACATTTGTTGCTGTATGTTCATGGTTTGGCTCTGTCTATGGAAAAAAAACCTCTACACTGATGTTGGAGGTTTTATTTTTTTTCCATCTCTACTTGCCTCATCTGTGTTTGATCTTTGACATGCTTCCCTTGCTTATACAGTGCCTTGAATGCAACTATAACTTCTGCAGCTGTTCTAAACAGAGATTATTGCTGCAGTGGGTCACCATTTTTCTTGCATGTTATGATTTATGGCCCTTAAGATAAAAAAAAACAACCTGTTAACAGAATCGTCTAACTGATTCTTTTTTAAATGTTGCTTGCTGAATTTCACTTTGACCTGAAACAGACTTCTGGGTATTTCATTAAAAGCATCTATGGCTGTATTTTTGTATTTGTTACAGGGATATAAAACATTCTGAGAAATGTACTGAAAATTTAAATGAAAAACGTCGAGTACATAGATTCTAAAATTGACAGAAGCTTGCTTGAAAAGTTTTCTTATTCATCGTTGCGGTTTTATCAGAACCTAATCTTTCAGGGATGGTAAAGAATTTGTGAGCTGCAAAACATATTTGAGTCATCTTTGAGTTTTAGATGATCTACATGGTATGATAAACATAAATATTACTATTTTAAAAAATCTTTGTTTGTTGGTTCTTAAATTTTTATGTGTCTTTTGCTCTGCAATCCATTATAAGTCTCTACTGACAGATTTACTGCACACTAAGCATTAATCATTGATTGGACTTGTCAAACCAATTGAGCCATGACTTTACATCTTTTCAAATGATGCACTAAGTTATTTCTGTCCTTACCCTCTATCTCTGTTGCCATACGTGGGCTACAAGAGGCAGATTAGCCCTCTGAATTTGTGCCAGTGCTGCTCTGCAGAATGCACCATAGAATGCCCTAGAAGAGACTGACTTGCACTGCCCTGGTTCTCATTTTAGGAAAATGAAATGCAACGTCAGTGTAGGCTATGGATCAGAAGGTTTAATCTGTAACCCTAGTGCCGATACAGAACGTAACAGCTATGACACTAGAAGTTAAAAGGAAAGATTAATCTATACAGAAAATGATATTTAATGAATCTGATTGAAACCAGGTTTACTGAGACATATCTATTTCAGAAGGTGCTGTTCTTGAAGCCAAATGTAGTTTTTTTTTTTTTTTGTTTTATTTTGTTATATTTTCTATGTTTACAGTTGGAATTGCTGTACTGTGAAAATGGTTATGATGCTGATCAGATGTGTGTCTAATGGTTCTGTGGGAGGCTAAATCTACTTGCATCTAAAGAGCCTAAAACAGTTTACATCTCCAAGTATTGACCTATTTTTTGCTGTTATTGGAGCAATTGTATTGTCTTATTCCTAATTAGGGAGTTCTTTAAACCACCTTCACGGAGACTAGTAATTGATGTCCTTTTGAATATGTATTGCAGCACTGAAAGCATGATTTTTTTTTTTTTTTTAAGTCCTTGTTACGCTCAGACCACAGATTACACTCAAGTCCTGAAGCTTTTCAAGTGCTCATCCTTGCTCAGTGATGGCCTTTTGCTCTTGGAGCATAAAGGGAGAACTGTGGCCTAATTCTTTTATATGACTGGCTGGACTGTGGAATGATGCTGTCTTGGTACAAGGTTTTATAGTCAAAACCCATGCAATCTTTATTTTCACACTGCGGCAGTCCCCGCACAGAAGTGGAGCCACTGGAGCTTGTTATTTTTGGTCACTTGGGTTCCATGAGTAGAAATTACCCAAGGATGTTAGAGACTACATGATGAGATGCATAGTGGCTGCTGTGTGGACTTGATCATAGCAAATGAGAATAATGATGATATATATATATATATATATATATATATATATATATATATATATATATATATATATATATATATATATATATATATATATATATATTTTTTTTTTTTTTTTTTTTTTTTTTTTTTTTTTTTTAAACGAAGTAAGAAGTAGTTTTCCAGAAGATGTGGTTCATTCTTGCTATTTCTGATGTTCTTTACCAGAGAAATACTTGCATGGATGTAGTGCCAGATGAGAGTGAGTTGATCATTTCAGGAAACTGGTTTAACACAGTCATGTTTGGATGAACAGAAGCTTTGCTTGAAATAGTAAACATAAAGGATAATAAGAGACATAATTTTATGTGAAATGTATGACAATGTTAAGCTGTGAAATACTTATTGTTGAACTCCAATGTAATAGACCGTTATGTGATAATGTGCATTTTACTAAAATTTTGCTATGCCATCAAGATTTTACACTTAAGAGGAATCCACAATGGGAAAGTCCAGTGGCTAAAGAAACCTTTTATAGCAGCCTCAGTAAATGCATAATGTTTTCCAAGTACCACCAAAGCTGGTAGCTTTTTGTGTTTTTCTTTTTGAAAAAGATGAGAAAAGGCTTTTGTTTTCCACTGTCCCTGTAACTTTGGTTAAATTGTGTGGTTTATTGTTCATTTAGTTTTTAGTCAAAAGGGAAAAATGTTAAACTTCTCAGTTGGAAAAATAAGGAAAATTCCTTTGAAATCGAAATACCTTGTAAAAAAGTTAGTTTCTTGTCAGTCCCAACCTCAAAATCCAAAATGCTCAGTTTAAAAAGTAGTGATAGCTGCAGTTTAAAACTGTTATTCACACATCTGATTTATCATTCAATTCTGCTCAAACATAGCAAGCTGGTTCTTTTAAGATACATAAAATGCAAAGAGGTACACTTAATTTGCTTGTATTGCTGATAAATAGTTAGCTTGTCGATACATTATTAAACTGTTATTTGCACCTCTATAAATATGAATTTCATTAATCTATACTAACAGACACCAAAAATGCTCTTTAAAATAGATAAAATGTAAAGAAGTACACTTTTATCAGCGTGTTTTGCTAATCACTAGTTAGCTTGTATTCCTAAGACTAATTAACTTGGCACTGAGCACAGCTGCATTATTAAACTGTTATTTGCATTTCTCATGATCCATGTTTCCATTAAATTGTACGAACGCATAGAACAGTACAACTGTTGTTTAAATTCAGGTTCTTTTAAGACACATAAAATGCAAAGAATTTAGTTTGTTTCTGAGCGTGCCCATTAGAACCTCCCACTGGTTTTCAGATTTGTCTCTTGGACATGCTTAAATTGTTTTTTTCAGATCCACATTCCAACATCAGAGGTAAAAATGAGTCACCACAATTGCTTGTGGTTAACTGCCTACTTCTGTTTTATACTGGACGGTCCCAAAATACACATAGATATTGTTTGAAGCAAAGATCACCGTGCTTATCGTTTTGGCTGTTCCTGCTTATTAGCTCGACATGACAGATCATTAGTTTTTGTGTTTACTTTGTATAGTTGATACCAAATCAAAGTACCGCTAGTGGTTAGAATCCTGGGGAAATGGACCTCTATTGAAGTACTAAGAGTCTGACCAGTACCTCTCTTTATGCTTTTATTCAGATTTTGATGCATTTTAGGCAGATGCAGGAAGCTCTGAAAGGCTTTTTCTACAGATCTTCTGGGACCATATGGTTGTTTCCTCGCTGCAGAGTTCTCTGTCTCTTTTATCACCACATGCTTGCTGCCCATAATTCTGAGAAGGATGGAAAACATTTCTCACATTCATTAATAATTCAGCTCTACTGATTAGATGAATTGATTTAAGAATTAAGCATAGTGCATTCTCACAGCTTTGACAGATTATTTTAGCTCATCTGTCAACAACTAATTGATTGAGTAAATTAGGACTACTCTGCCATTGATAAGCAATTTGTTATTCTAACTATAATGAATGTGCTATTGAACTACTGACTGATTGGACTCATGCTTTCATGAGAGGATCAAAGTGTTTTGAGACAGTAGAGGTAATATGACATTCTTGGGCAAACATAAAACATAAAAATAAGGGAAATCCCCTACTTGCACTGTTGTGTTTGATTAAACCTGGTATCATAAATTACCTGGAAGTTTGATGGGAAAAAAAGTATTTTTTCCCTAAAAAGGAATAATAACTTGATTTAACTTTGTAGTTTTTCTCTCTGATTACCAGGTTGTGAAGCTTAATTGTGCACTGCCAGATTTAATTTGATTGTGTTTTCGATCATATCTGATAACCCTTAATTTACTTCCTTTCCACAAGTATATTTAAACCAAAAATTACTCATTCAGTTTAAAAAAAGAGGGTGGGGGGGTAATGCTCTCATGTTGAAGCCATTTTAGTGTGTCCACATGAATGACTTTGCTTTGTTGAACACACTTCCAGAAAGTCTGGCATAAATGGTGTGGGTAAATGAAAGCACGTAAACAATCATTTGTGCTATCAAAGAAACTTTGATCCATTTGGTCAGCCAGTGTTCCTCCTAATCATTACTCTTTATTGTCGACGTTGCAGACTGCCATCAAATTATGTTCCTCTGGGGAGAAAAAAGGAAAAACTCACTCTGGGAGTCGATATTAAGCAAAGTAAAAGAGCAAAAGGGACTTTTATGTTGTCTCCTATATAGGCAGTTGGTGTAGTGGGTTTTTTTGATAAGATATACAGATGAAATTACATTCATAGTTTTTGAAGATGGGAAATAAAGACATTATGGTTTAAACATTAAATGTAGCACCCTATACAACTTCTTTGTGCTATCTTGCTGCTTTCCAGTTGTGTCATGAACAGTTTGCATCACTGAAATGGTAAATTGTGTTGCATTTTGTAGCTGATTACACTAATAACGAATGATAAAAATTAAAACAGACAGTTCTAATGAGTATAGAAATTGCATTTTCAAAATGTTCCATTTCCCGCACATTTTAATCAGTTCATTCTCAAATAATTTTTTTTTCATCAAGTTGTAATTAAGATAACACCACAGAGAAACTGATAAGGGGCTTGTGCAGAAAATAAGCTTACATTTTGCCCCATGTTTCCTTTTATCGCCTAATTCCCTGATTTGGTCTCATTTTCTCCTTTTTCAGAGTACGTTTAAGTTCAAGTCAGAGAGTGATATCCACTTAGCAGACCATCACAAGCAGGTGTTGTATGACAGCAAATTGGCAGGCTCCATCGCCTTCACCTATAACGCCAAGGCCACCGACGCCCAGCTTTGCCTGGAGTCCTCACCTCGTGAAAACGCCTCTATCTTTGTGCACTCACCACACGCCCTTATGCTTCAGGTCAAATTCATTACTCCTAATCTGTGCACACCACCTGAGGCAATGATGTAGTCATTTGTGTGTGTGTTTTTTTTTTTTTTTTTTTTTTTTTTTTTTTTTTTTTTTTTTTTTTTTTTTTTTCAGTCAGCATAAATATTTTTCATGTTTAAATTCTGACTTGGTTCACAAATATTATCTCAAACATGGCATTTGTTTTTTGGGTTTTTTATATCCTCATAGGATGTGAAAGCCACAGTTACACACTCCATTCACAGTGCCATCCACTCCGTTGGTGGTATCCAGGTACTCTTTCCACTTTTTGCTCAGCTGGACTTTCATCATTTGAAGGACAGCCAGGTGGAAACTACAGTCTGGTAGGTTAATGTGTTGTTTCTACACAGAGCACAACCTTACTTGATGCAGTAGATGGCAAATACATGATTCAGTTGCAAGTGACAGAACTCTGTTTGGCACTATTAATGGGGCTAGTCCTCACTCTTTGGATCCAGTATTCCTTTAGGAAGAGTTTATGTAGCTCTCTGAGACTGAACAGTTTATTTTTAGGTATTTACAAGGGATGATTCTAGCAATAATTTATTTGTCTCTATGTTATTAGATCGAATTAAAGTAGGACTGCAGCATTTAAATATCTAATGCATGTTGATCTATAAGAAAGATATGAAAAATATTTTCTTCCAAAATAGCAACAAGTAGCTTTTAAACTTATTGCAATATTCCTCAGTTAGGTTTAAAATAATGACCAGTATGGGCATCCTGACTGGTCTGCAGCAATGCATCCTCATACATAACAAATCGAGCTGGACTATGCATTCTGACACCTTGCTATCAGAACCAGCATTAACATCTTTGGTGGTTTGTATTACAGTAGCTCATCTGTTGAATCAGACCCCACAGGGAAGTGATGTGCTTTAATGAGCTTGGGCCTCAACCCTATCACTGGTTCACCACTAGTCCTTCCTTTGTCCAGTTTTAATTGAAGCTGACCACTGCAGACTGTGAACACCACACAAGAGCTACTGTTTAGGAGATGCTCTGATCCAGACATTTAGTTATCACAACTCTGTGCCTCTCGATTCACTCAAATATTTAATTTGCCCATTTTCCTGCTTTTAACACATCAAATTTATTGGAAAAACATCACAAACAGGAGTCATGATGGAGAGATAATCAGTGTTATACTGTTATCCTTGATCAGTGTACCTTTAGAATTTAAGAAGTTATTGATTTCATGCTAAAAAGGTCTTATATTACATGTTTAAAATAGTAAATACCTGTTTTCACCAAAAAAGGACCTTTTTTAAATCTAACTAGTATGTTATTGTGCTTAAATCTTTTTAAATCCATATAATGCATGCCACACAGCAAACATTACTCTCACTACCTATAAATCCAGGCCATTGAGCAAGTAATCTGTTACAGATGTTTTATTAGTGTGTGTCCTGTAACAGTGTTTATAAAGCTGCAGTCCATTTTTCATTATTATCTCTTCTCTCATTCCACTTATCCGAAGCTTGTCTTCCCAGAGCTTCATAGTTGTGTGCTGCATGGAATCTTAGCTCTGCTTTAATGCTGTGATAGTTCAATGACATGGATGGATGCAGGAGTGGCCACATAGCAGCACAAATCCCTGATACCCAAAGCTCTCTGCCTCCAAAGACTCCACTCCTCTCAGCTCTCCATCCCTCTTCTCCTCATGCCAGTATGTTTTCCTCTTTGGTTCACAGTGTGCAGCCCTACCAAACACTGCGCTTTGTCGTTGCTTTAAGATTTAGTCCCTCTGTAAAGCCTGCTGGGCTTTGGAGTTCAAAGCTTTTGCAGCAATTAACTCCCTATTTGGCCTGAGGGTTTGCTGTTCTCAACAGCATGCACAGATAGTGATTTTTAAAATATCCTTTTAATAATCATTTCCTATGATACTTCTTGTTGCCAACCTGAATACAAAGCAGGAGTGAAAACACATCAGTTAGTGTTGTTCTATCACACTGGAAGACAGCTGGTTACTTGTTAATTCTCTAAACCAAGAACACACAAAGTTGATTCTCACAGAGTTCTATATTTTCTTCACTTAATCTGTAACTGTGAGGATGAATCAATGGAGAAAAGGAACTTCAAACCGACTATGCACCAGCACACAAAAGAGATATACATCAGATTGGATGAGTATGCATACTGTGTGCACACTATATGGGCAAGTCTGTGCAGGAGTGATTGTAGCCTTGTTTTTGTTGAGCTGGAGTGGAAACCATTGGAGGATGTGAGGGAAAGCCGATTAAGAAGTGTCACCAAGCACCACTGTAATTCAGCCAAAAGGCTTCAGCTGAAAAGCTGTACAACAAAGAAACATTTTCTTCACTGCAATGCCTTGGTCCTTTGAACCCCCACTCCCACATGAACACATACACAATATGTTAGAGTTCACCTCAAAGACCACCCCCTGCCCCCTAGAGGACTCAAAAACCCAACCTTTCTTTTCTGAATTCAAGAGGGATGAAAGGGTTGGCTTGAGTCCCCAGCTGATTGCTGACATCCTCTGAAAATGACCTTGTTGTTTTCCCTTGGCTACACTATCATCTCATGCTGCAAGAGTTAATTTAATGTCTTTTTTTTTTTTTTTTTTTTTTTTTTTTTTTTGCTAGTTTTACCACCACATTAAGGCCAATGGAGCTACCACAACAATCTAATTTTCAGTATGAGTATATTAGATTTAATTCCTGCTAAAAAGACGTGTGAAAGGCAATGAGTTTTTAGCTTTTTTCTGGTTTTTTTGCAGTGCCACCCTCCTGGCCTTTTTGGTTGAGCTACTGAAGAGTTCTGTGGCTATGCAGGAACAGATGCTGGGAGGAAAGGGCTTTTTGGTGATTGGGTACCTGCTGGAGAAGGTATGGGGCCAGTCTCATCAATGTTTCACAGACAAATCCAATATAGGTGGATCTCATTACATTAGAATATTATTGAAAAGGTAATTTGTCTCATTCAGTTCAAAAAGTTGAACTCGTAGATTATGTAGATTTTAACAGAGTGATATTTCAAGTTTGTATTACTTTTAATTTTGATAATTATGATTTAGAGCTAATTAAAATCTCAAATTCTCTTCCTCCCAAAATTTTAATATTAGACCAATATAGATTAGATTTTGTGACAAGCTACAAGCTACACAGTCATGTGTAGAACTGCTGACTTGAGAGTTGTCTCAGAGATATCAATTGACACTCTTCACAAGGATTGTAAAACAAAAAGGTAACTGCTAAAAAAGCTGGCTGTTCAGATTGCCATATCCAAACATATTACTAAAAAGTTAAGTGGAAGGAAAAAGTGGGGTAGAAAAATGTGTATATACCACAGAGAAAGGCACAGTCTTGACAAGATTGTGAAGCAATCAAGTATTTCCAAATTCTGATTGCCATCATGCAACAATGCATTGATGGAGTCATTCATTCAAAAGAAGCCATGACCAAGAATTGAGTGCATGAACATCCTTTTCATTTATGTGTTAAAAATCTTATGTAATATAACAATTTCTGAGAAAATCAGTTTGGAGTCCCAGTTGCTTTAATTCTAAAAAAAAAAAAAAAAAAAAAAAAAAAAAAAATTGCATTAAAAGATATGTATATCTCTTTATCATAGCAAAGAATGTGAATACTTTTGCACCTATTATAAATTTTTTTTTAAATTGTTTTCATTTATTAAAAAAATGTACATAATAAACTAGTTTGTGTAGATTAAAAAATAAAACTATTCAGAACTGTTCAAGAAAAAGTCTGTCACGCTACAAAATTAGGAAAATGTAAAACATTTTGAATATTTAACTGCATTGTATATGATGAGATTTACTTTTTGAGATAAATGACTCCAACTTTTACATTGTATTTAATATATTTATTGAGATGCGTCTCTATTTCTCACGAATTCAGATAAGTTCCATTTTAAAAAGTGTTGCATCAACTTTTAAAATGTCTTTTTGCATATTTGCTTTTGAACAAGATAAGACCTCATGCAGACCAAAAGGCTGCTTGTTTTCCAGTGAACACCCAGTTTGCTGTCTCTCATTGTCCAGATATCCTGTGCCTTGTCTGTGTCTTGTTCTATCAAGGTGACTGTGTTTTGTCTGTACTGTCAAAGCCCTGTCAGTAGTCTAATCTTCCATTGCCTGTGGCAAAGTCCCGTATGTTTCTTTGAACTGAACAGAGGAACATGTCCCCTACTTTCTGCATCAGTCTTTATTTACCCAGTTTGTGATTCAGATCTAGCAGCCGACATCCCCAGAGTGCTGTCTCTTTCAGAGTACTGAGATATGACTCCACTTTGTCACTCAGTGACTCGCCTGCCTGCTGGCTTCAGATGCTGTAAACTAACAGCCAGGCATAGTCGGCACCTGAGAGCTGCCGTTTTTTCTTCCTACCCTCCTGCTGCCAGGTTTCACACTTTCACATATCGCACCATCTGTTCATGATCTGTTTATGCCACAACTTCCCTCTTCCTTTGGCCTTCATTTCTCTTTCTCCCTTCTTTTCACAAAGTCCCCACCTGGAATGACAACAAGCACTAGGTGTGACCTGTAATGGTACTTGTCACATGTAGAATCGTCTGTAAAAGTGCCAATTATATCCTTATTTTGTTTTATTATATATAATAATGAGATAAACTGGCAAATTGATCAATTTCTCACCAGTGTTAACATGATGAACTGTTTAAGAGGAGAGACCAAAAATTGAACTCCTTATAGGGATTTTTTTCTTATATTGTAAACAAGAACCCTCCATCAAAATATTTACATTTAAATCATTGATAAATCTTGTGTTTTATTAGGTATGAGCTTTTTTAAGTTTGTCACACTGTGATAAAGTTTATCACATGATAACATGATAACATGGTTTTTAAAGAAAAAAATTGGGTGTCATTCTTTTAGGAGAATTTGTCTTTTTTGTAAGAGAGGGAAAAATGTTGCAGCCTATTTTCAACCAGCTGATCAGTAATGTGCAGCAACAGGTGGGGGAAAGGCACTGCAACTCCTTGCTCCATACAGCTGGAAAAAAACTGGTCACTCTGGCACTATCTTTTCCATCTTTTTAAAAACTTTAAACCGTGTGAAGGGTGTGATGGAAAATTTGAGAGGTTCTGAAACTGACTTTTAAAAACCATGGTGTACCTTTATATCAGTAACTGCTGTAACAGTGTATTAAAGGGAAAATTAAACATTTCCAAGTTTACAAAGAATGTTGTATAGTGTGAGCTGATTTTGTTTCCATGTCAACTATAATAGTTTTAGGTCTACACTGTTGAAATGTCATTAATTTGCAACTAAATAGATTTTTCCTATTTACTGTAGGAATTTGCTCTACACAATGCAGTGAACACAACGAAATGCTATCCTCAATGGGTTTTTAACATGATTTTGTGGCTCTCTTCTCTTCTCTAGTCTTCTCGGGCTCACATCACCCGGGCTGTTTTAGAGCAGTTCCTCTCCTTTGCAAAGTATCTCGACGGTCTGCCACATGGAGCACCACTGCTGAAACAGCTGTGTGACCACATCCTGTTTAATGCAGCCATTTGGATCTATACTCCAGCCAAGGTGAGCTCCTTCAAGTAGCAAGATGCACAACCAGAGGTTCAAACTATGGAAACTGTTCATCACTATTGCCTTTCAAAAGTGTGAAGACAAATGTGTATTGTGCAAACGTCCTTTTGTGGAAACAGGCCATCAAGTAGACTTTTTCTTTGTGACAATTTAGGTGAGCTTTCAATGACAGCAGATGGTAATGGTTCTGGTAATACTAAAACTAGTGGTGAAATACGACTGTAAATAAGCAGAAATATTTAAATTATGGAATTTGTTCTATACAAGTAAAAACTGATTGCAACTTGTTTTCAGTGCAAGGCTGTAGAGTGTGACCAATTTAGTCACAAATGCAGTGCTTTAAGGGGGCCGGTACGCAGTACCAGCACTTTGAAATTTTACCCCTCAGTGTACCGGGATTTTTTCCAGCATTTCGTGTGGACCGGGACTTTTTCCGGTGCTGTAACAGGTGTTACATCAGTCTACGTTTCCCTACCAATATGCTCCCCCATACATACAGCTCTGCACAGCTGAGTGAAGCTGACACCCCACCCACATAAAAACTTCCAGCAAACAAAACACTTGCTCTCAGGCTGTAATTGCACGCTCTTCTTGCACACAAAGGGACTAAACTCAGGAACGGTAAAACAGGACGCAGAATGGAGCAAAGAAGAGGTGAAAAAGTGCATGACAACAGAGAATCTGGCGCTGAACAGCGAAAAATCAAGAGCTTGTGGCAGATCAGTTGAAACATGAGATGAGACTGATGAGGCATGGTAGGTGAATGGCACGAGGGATTACTAGTGAGCATAAATATAATAAAAACGAGAGGAAGACTAATAACGTGAGGGAAACTAAAGAGGACATAATAAACCAAGAAAGGCTAACACTAAGCTAAGAAAACTAATTAGAATGCACAAAGAACAAAATGCAAGAATAAACTAAGAAACTAAATACAAAGGGAAAATCTGTATTGCAAGACCTTTTGATCAATAATTAATACAAGGGACTGAACAGAATATGACAAGACCATAACTGAAATAAAAACCCAGTAGATCATGATTGGAAAAAAATATTCAGTAAACTATGAAATTAGTCCTCAAGGAAAGAGCTAATATGGCAGAAACTATGAAGCATGGATTACTCACAAGCAGAGGTTGGTTGAGTACCCAGAAATTGTACTCAAGTAAGAATAGCACTTTTTCAACATTTTATTACTTTAAGTAAAAGTAAGAAGTATCCATCCAAGAAATTACCCAAGTAAAAGTAAAAAAGTATTTGGTAAAAAGGCTACTCAGGCACTGACTAACAGACCAGGACATCTGATTTAATATTCAAAAATTATGTCATCAGACAGACAAAATGTATAGTAGTATAGTAGTAGTGCAAGTTTGGTATTTTAAGGACTAAAATGAAAAAAAAATACAAATAACATATTTACAAAATAACAAATTAAAAGAAACACTTTTCTGAATAGTTTGTTTTCAATAAAAAAAAACAATACAGAAAGTAATGTATGTGTATGTTAGAAAAGGTAAAGTAAGTTCACAATATATAGTGTTTACTGTATCTTTTGGACCTTCAAATGTCTCAGCAGCCTCAGCAGATAAAAGCTAACGTCAGATCAACAAAGCTGGTGTTCAAACAAGAATTCTCACTTTACATAAACCTTAGCTGTATGTCTGGGTCTGGTGCATTTCTGGTTAAAACAAAATATAACTTCACTTTATTCTGTGAAGTTACTCACAGCAGGTAGAGAATCCAGAAGTTTTACTAAAGTAAGAGTAGAGATAGTTCGTAGTAATATTACACAAGTAAAAGTAAAATGTAAGTTTTTTTCTAAAAAGTTACTCAAGTAAATGTAACTGAGTAAAAGTAATTAGTTACAAGATACTTTGAATTTGATTCATGTTGATTTGATTTAGAAGTGGCTTTGTTCTTCGTCATTGTTGTGGAATAAAACTTCTAATAGATTAGATACACATGATTGATACATAGATGTATACAAAATTATGCATGTTTCTGTCCCATATTTTTATGACATTAAGGTGAGTATTGGCACTTACTTACTTCCCTGGTCTGGCCACCCCTATGGAAATTATCTGGGAGTGCCACTGCTGGTGCAACCAGTCATTGGGAGATTTTTTTAAAAAGTCTCTGTGACCATAATATAGATCAATGTCCGCAACACTGAAAGTCTCCCTGTCTCCCTGTGTGTATCTGTGTAACAGATACACACTGAAATTAAATTACAAGGGGGAAGTGTTTACGTACCTACCTAACATTGCTTGTGATGGTGTGTACATTTTCTCTGTAATTCAAAATAGTGGCATGTCCTGAATTTGATACTTTTAAGTGTTTCATTCCTCTGTGCGACACATTTTAAGATCATATAGAATAGAATATTGAAATGTTGCCGTTATGCTCCCATTCACTGGTCTCAGATACATCTTTTAAATGTTTTGGAGTTTTTCCATTCCTACATTTAAGTAATTACCCATAAAATGAAATCAGACATACCAAAGAAGCTGAGTATGTGTGGCAAATGTGTTTTTGTTCCATTGGTAGGCAGAACACAAATATATAAATAAAAATATGAAAGAAATGCAGAACTGCCCAGAGGCTTGCCAGTGACTCTTCAAAATGGAGCGATCAGAAAGGATGGATGAAAAATGAGAGAAACGGCTTGGTAATGAAAGGAGTTAGAGCACTTTGAGCAACTGTGAGACCGAGCTGCTTGGGTGCACTCTCCTAGATGGCCAAAGTGGAGAAATTCATTTATCTGCCCCTTTCTGCTACAAACTTATGGCACGCTGCAAGCTATGTGACTTGCATTAATACAGGTGAATCCTGCCATTTCCTTGTGAATAAATTGTATTTTATGACTGCATTTCTTTTTGTTTATGTAAAGTTGAGTTTCCACTGCAGGAATCTGGCTGGATGATTTTCTGGGGTTGTTTTTTTTTTTTCTCCTTTCCAGTACAAGAACGAGGGCTACATCAAACAAAAAGTGGGTTGAAATCTGGTCTAAAAATACCCCTGATAGAGAGGAAGGACTTTTTGGATGGACCCTGAACTGAAGGTCGAGCTTTGTAATGGGATAATGCTTAGCATTTTTTGCTGGCTAAAAATCCACTGCATTTTGTTTCTGTCATTTCCCAGTTTATTCTCTTCTGTAGTTCATCTTTTTCAATTAACTTTTAAGAAGATGGCTATTTTAAACCTAGCCACTCATCCTGAACATTGAATGGAGTAGAATATTTTTATTGACCCTCATTGGGAAAACTCGGTGTTTCAGCAGAGTAACAGGCAAATGGGAAGCACACAGCTACACCTCCATGTTCGAAATAACAATAAATAAAAGATGGCACAGTTATACAAACCAAGAAAAGCTAAACCTATGAAAAAATACCTAAGCTCCTTTGTTTTTCCCTGATTTGATGTAGAAATGGTTCTGCTGGCACCAGTCCATAAAATCCTGTGTCCACTGTGTGTACTCAAAGTTGTTCATATGTATGAATGTATGTATGTATGTATGTATGTAAGTAAATGTCACACTTCATGTAAAATAATTAATTAATTGCTTATTCCCCTTCAACATGCATGATTACATACATAAGATTATTCCTTTGTTCCAACAAAACCTCTTGGCAATAAATGTTACACTGGTGGAAAACATGCTTATTTTCCTTCAACATGCATGTATGTATGTCATTTATGTAAGTCATCTAAAATAATTGATGTTTTTGTACTCTACCACTCATGAGTCACTTTAGGAACTAACCTAGATATGGTGTTGTGTTGGAGTAGCCTTATAGCTACAATTTGAAATCTACTAATAATGGTCCTACCGCCCAATGTTGTTGTTTAATTTTCTTGAGCAAGGGAAATTTGCTATTTTGAGTCGTATAACTACATTTCATTGCAGCAGACAGAAATGAATAACAGAAAAGTGCTTTAAATCATCAGTTGTCAAAGCAGGAATGAAATGTCTGAAAAAGTTGGGTACATAAAAACTAAGACTGCAAAAGCACCTGCCGATATTGACCACAAAAGTTGATGGACTGTTATAATCAAAAATAGGAATTGAAAAGTACTTTTCCACTTTCCATTTAAAATGCACGTTTTAAATGCACTATGCACTTTAACTTTGGGTTTATCCCTTAGCTCCTCTTAAAGTTTGGAGATTTTTGCCACCTGCTAATTTGCACACCTGGTCTGCTGGATTAAACTCTTATATGCTTTTAATGTTTACATCACTGTGCTGTTGGAAACATGAATATATATGTTTGATTTCCCATTCCAGGTTCAGCTTTCATTATACACATACCTTTCTGCTGAGTTCATTGGCACAGCTACCATCTACAACACAATTCGTCGAGTTGGTACAGTCCTTCAGCTCATGCATATGCTGAAATACTACTACTGGGCCTCCAACCCTGCAGACAACAGTGGCATCACTCCAAAGGGACTAGGTGAGCATATTTAATTTTCTGGATGTTAGTTACTGCTTTTTATGCAGTAACTATAAATTGATTTTATTTGGATTGTTGTAGGTTTCTCATCCATCTTAAATCCAAACTAGCCTTAGAATTTTAGAAAGGAAATCACTGGGAGTGAACCATTAACAAGTATTGGGTGCAGTCCCAAGCCTGTTATCAAAGTGTCTTACAAAAATTGAAGCCGCTCCACCACTTTTTAAATGACTCATCTTCACATAGAAAGGTTTGTCTGTCAGATGTTGGGACTGTGGCCAGGAGATGGCAGTTAGGCAGACACACTATATCATCTATCGTCATCCTAGAAAGGTGCTTGCTGTGGGTGTTAAGTCTATGAAACGTGGCTCAGTCTAGTGACTGGCACACTAAGTCTGTGAAACAGCACATCACCACCAGGCTGTAAAGGAAAAGAAAGTGTCCTTGAACTGTCATTTCCTTTTTGCTGTCCATTATTCTTTTCAGAAACTACCCACTTTCTAATATAGGGGCTGTTTTATATTGGTTTTGAGACCCCACTTTATGCTGCACCAAGGCCCAATAAAATTTACGTGCTGAAGGTTGGAGCTTGACAGCACTGATGTAATACTCTTCACCTGATCAAAGGTCAGTTAATCCAAAAGAGATTTTTTTTTTTTTTTTTTTTTTTTTCTATGCGTCTGCTTGAATTATTTCTACAGGTAATTTTCATTTGTATTATTCCTGCTGGATTGTTAAATTAATCCCACAGTGTAAGTACTGGGAGAATATTGCAGATTCTTAGCTTTTATGAACTTCATTCTTCATCTGATTTGTTAGAGTGGGATCATAATGAAATGCTTTCTAATAGTTGTAATAATTCCTAGACTTAGCTTATCAGGGATAATTTATTCTTATAATATATATTTTATAATTCATTTATTTTTCATGGAATATTATGCAAAATAAAGAAATGTAGTGAAGATTCTTTGATATAGGGAGTAGTTGTTATAGGTGAAAAAAAATCAGGTTTTCTGTATTTTTATTTCCAGATTAGAGCTGAACAAGAGAAAACTGTTCAGTTGCACTCTTTTGCTCATTGATTAGTGTATCACTGATTATAGTGCATCACTGTCACTTATGCGTATCTATGCTGTGCAAAAATGGTTTGTAAAGTAGAAAAAACTGTTTTGGGAAAAAACTAGACACGATGTGTTATTCAGAAGACTACTCAGTGTGTGTACAAAGAACATGTTTGTGTATCGAACAACTGCATCTTTTCCGCCTTGCTGAAAATTATGTTGCAGTTGTGGTGTCTTTTTTACCACAATCAAATAATATGAAATCAGTTATTAGGGCTGAGCACCTTGTGTGAAGTCTAGAGGAAGAGAAAAAGCTCTGTGTTGTCTTGAACCATAACTAATGATCCAGGGTTTATTATATTGACTGAAGTGATTGAATACATCAGTGAGGATATTTTCTAAAGTGCTTTTACTTAAAATAAGCAATGTACATATATTAAAAGAAAGTTAAGAACAAGGTGAGAAGTTGTAAAAGCTTGTATAAGGGGATATGTCATAGTTGAAATAGAAGTCTACAACACTTATTTTTTTTATGATTTTCTTTTTTTTCTGCAAAGATGTGTGAAATATGCTCATACCATATTATACTTCTCATTTGTTAATCACAATTGTCCATTAAGGTTCTTTTTTCTCTTCGCCAAATGAAGACCTTTGAATAGAAGACAAATTACACCTCTGATTGTAAAGGAAGGAGAAAGGAACAGCAGCTGGGGATACATCTTAAAATGGATCACATTCCTGGTGTACATTAGTCTCAGACTGCCTGGTTTCATTTGTCTTTGCTTGCCTGAGCAGCTCACTTTTTTTTCGCTGTTCTTCTGAACAGAGGAATGACCAAACAAACATAAAAATAAAAAAAAAAGACCCAAGCATTTAATGAAGTGTTGAGTTATGGGACACAGAGAGGACATTTAAAACAGATCTCCCCTTGCAACACATTCTTTATCTCCAGGTACATCCTCCTTTTAGTTTTTAGGGTTTTTTTGCAGGTCTTAATAGAAAGTGCTATCATATTAAAGCCATGTATCATTTGGTTATAATACGGAATCTGTTCCGGCTGTTGGGCAGATGCTCAGTGCTCAGTTTCTCTCAGTGTGTGACTTGAATGCACGTTCAACATATTAGCTCATTCCTCTCCTATCTATTCAGTCTCTGTGCTGGCTTCATTTTACCAAATGATGTGTAATGAGGTGGGCAGCAAAGCTTCTTAGCCAGTCAGCACATTAGGTTCAAGCTTGTTTTGTCTATCCTCATTTAAAGGATAGATCATTAACAGACATGATGGGCTTTGGGAGTTTTGGGTCAGTATTTCTTTTTTACCGCTTTAGTTTTAAAATGTACTTTTTTTACACTTGCTCAACCTCATAACGTTTTGCCAGTTCAGTTTAAAGTTAATATACTCTAACTCTGAGCAAGGCAGATAAAGCAGGCAAGGCAAGGATGCATTCTAACAATTCTGAAAACTAGGACTGGAACATTTCACAGAAACCATCATTGGGTACATGTATGGGTTTAAAAGTGATGGTTTAGTATGATTTTTAGTATGGTTAAATTAAAGGCAACACAAATGAATTTCAGCCAGCTGCAAATATTTCACATAGCCATCCATGTTTTGACGCTCCTGCACAACCCAAAGCTCTATTGTTTCACTGAAAGAAAAATGGTGGGGCCAAGATCATGGTGGGGCCTTCTTTACTGTGCAGGACAAAAAAACACTTCCATTGGAATCTTCTTGTCATTCTGATAAACTATTTCTCCTCAGAGAATAAAACCTTTCAGTGTTCTATGTTCTATGGCCCATTACAAAGTCCAAATGGGCATGTTGATGGAATGAATGGTGATGAGGCCTGTGCAGATGTTTTTAGGCCCCTCTCTTGCACATGGTAATTAGATCCTTTTTTTGTAATTTTTCTTTTTCTTCCCCTACCTTATGATTTTGATTAGGAGTGGACTGTCTTATTCAAGGGTGGTTCTTAGGGTAAGAGGGGAACCTAGGCATCCCTCTCAACAACCAACACTCTCCAGTTGACTCATTTGAATGTGCAGGAGCAGGGACCTTACTCTGATCTACTCCCAGATGACGTACTTATTGTATGTCCAAAGCTGAAAGCAGCTACAATTCGGAAAAAGCTTATTTTCATCTGGTTGTATTCAAAATTTAAGTCTTTAGGTTGTGACCCATATATCATAACTAGAGGTGAGGGTCGTAATGTAGATGGACAGGTCAATTGAAAGCTGTACCTTCTGGCTCACCTCTTTTGTCACCACAACAGACTGAAGCAGCTCCTGTGTTACTGCAGAGACGTGCCCAATCTGTCAGTCCAACTCAAACTCCATTCCACCATCAATTTTGCACAGGACACCGAAACACTTGAACTCCAACTCTTGATTCAAGAATTATGACAATCATAGTGGCAAATGCTGAAGTAGCTTTGTTATGTTAGTTCTGATTTGTACATTTTGTTACAAAACCAGCCCCTTGTTCTATGCTTTACTTCATACAGAGGGTCTGGTCCCTTGGCTATTGAGAAATGATCAGTTGTAGGAGGCATGGACTCTGAAGTTTTAAATTTTACCCGCTAACGTTTGGCTATGATGTATGTAATGCGCCAGTTCAGTGCTTTGAAGCTCACTGGAAATTGTCTGTACTGTAAACAACCATCCCCCACTGTGAAGAGAAAAGTGCCGAAAGATAGCTGTTAGTGTGTTAATTCAATATTTGGAAATGTGGCCTAGATGAACTGAATGGCTTTGTTCACTTCCTCCACTGCCATTTCCAAACTACAGACTGACTACAACTCTAAAACATTCTAAAACAGCGCAGAAAATAGATGTCATCGTTCACAACTTCTCCTTCTGTTTGTTGATTGGCCAGTTGAAATTCTACTGGAGAAATCCAGCACAGTAGGAGAAAGCCTAGACGGAGTAGTGAAGGGAGATGAGAATCAAATGGAATTGCATGACATATTGTTGACTTTTGTTCTTTTTTTTTTTACTTTGGTTCAGAAAAAGAACACATTTAAAAGTTGAATACCAGAATATCAGAATGTACAATTCCTCTCTTAAATGGTCTGCATATAAACAGGTTTAAAATACGTCTTTCTGTATATTATCACAATGTGATGATATGAAAAGTTCATACCTACAACTCTGTGTACAAATACATGTACCCTTACCCCTCAACTGAAAACCTTTTATTGCTGCTTCAAAGATATAAACAAGGATTTTTGTTATTAAGGACACAGAGAGTTTATCTGTAATAAATCTTTTTATGTATAACGGTTTGTAAGCAAGCATAAAGGACGCATGTTAATGTTTTGACATTATTATCATTCATAATCCGTAATAAATTCCAGCAATAATCACATGGACATAAATTGTTTTCCTATAAACTCATTCTTCTTGTGCCTTTGGGATGTAGGAATTAAAGCAGTCTGTGAATGAGAAACAAGGGCTGTGCAGGGTTGGAGAGCATAATTGGTTGTGAATAACTTAGATGTGGTGGCTGTGGTAATAATGTTCTTATCTTCTGTTTTATGTTAGGCTCTATCCCTTTGGTGGGGTTTCCTCTCTACTGCTATTAATCAGTGTCGGGATGCAGAAGCACTTACCTTCCTCCACCTACCTCAGGGAGCCTCTTCATTGATTACATTGACTGGCTGAAGTAGCAGGATGGTCAGATGTCTGCTGCTATTATATTGGTTCCCATTTCAAATAAACATGTGTTCAGCCAAGGCAGAGGTTGAAGTTTATCAGTACTGGAAAGAAGAGGGGGGAGCATTGGGCAAAGTGGCCAATTTTCTCTGAACTTCTTTTTATTGTATTTAACCCAGTTGGTGACATATAATAGCTCCGTAGTTACAGAGTATTTTCTCTGTCCTACTGCTTTGCTTATTGCATGGGATAAACAGCAAATGAGTTAACACAACTGAAATCTTATGGCAAGCCTTTAGTGTAACAGCAGGAGCTGTGCTAACACTACAAGGTCAAGGTCTGTATGTTGTGTTTTCTGATGTGTCTTAATGAATACTCTTGGGTTTTATTGATCTGGCTGTAGCTGCAGGTTATTAACCTCATGTACATAAAAACAGGCTTGACTAAAAACCAGGAAAGCCGTACATTTTGAATAAAATCTGATGTTAAAAATTGATCCTTGTGTAAAACAGACATGGAGCTAATCAATCTTTCCTGACATCCCCCTCAATTTTCACAAGATGCATACTCCTGGTAACAGAATCTATCAGATGTAGAAGGTTTTGGTAGATATAAAAATTTGTTTTTATAAGAAATAAATTACAATATGAGGCTAGCTTTAGAATGCCAAAGTGACCTCAAGTTATCAGAGGAATTTGGTATTGTTACAATGTTATGTTGTCCAGTGTGATGGCCTTGTGTGAAAAAGGTGACTTCAGACTGGCAGCCTGGACCCCATGTTGCGGCCAAGGTTACTTGGGAGACAGTCTGAGTTTAGACACAGCAGGAAATGATGGATACATTTTGGAGGAATATTCCAAATGACCTTTAATTTGCTTTAGAGCTTATTGTGTTCATAGCAAAAATATACAACTTCTTCTCTTTTACCAAAATAAGAAAAATAGAAAAAAAAAAATACTAGGCTGTTGCGAAATCTATTAAAACTTAAGTTTCTAAAGCTTAGTTTTTTTTTTGTTTTGTTTTGTTTTTTTGAGAGCTCAGTTTGTCTGCATTTCCTCACATGCTCAAAGAAAACTCAGAAACAAGACTAAAAAATTGACAGCAGAAGAAAGACAATATCTGCTTTCTCTTTTTTCATTGCTTCATTCATTTTCTTTCAAACCACAGATGGGCCGAGGCCAACCCAGAAAGAGGTAATCTCTCTGCGGGCGTTCATGCTTCTCTTCCTCAAACAACTCATTCTGAAGGTATATCCCACCTGTCTTCATACATCAGATTCCCCACACGACTGCACTGAGAAAATATAGAAATTCTGTCTTTATCCTTTGAAATAGTCTACTGTTCTGCTCCTTAAGAAAATAGTTGTGCTGAAAAGGGGATATGATCTACATCATAAAGTTACAAATTTTGTTAAGTAAAAATTCCACATATATGTGGATTCCAGTACTACCTGAGTTTATTGCTGCTTGTTATTTCTTTGGAAATTGTATTGTTCTACATACTTGATTTATGTACAAGGAAAGTCCTGAAAAGGATCTTTTTTTTTTTTTTTTTTTTTTGTCCCCAATAGATTTATGACATTTAAGACGAGGAATCAACCAGTAATGAGTCACAGTGAAAGACTTCCTTAAAGTCATAAACTTGATACGATGTACTCTTACTGGCCTCTTTTTTATGGCACAGTTGTTCAGTTGCGTATTAACACAAATATTGAACCAGCCAATCACATTTCCAATCAGAGTTTATAAATTGCTGCTCTTTTTTGATCATCATGCTCTCTCTGGTTTATAGAGACGGGTCTAAAAAAGATAATATATTCATAGAGAGGCAGTTGTCGATGAAAATGCCTCGTTAATGTCAGAAGTCAGAGGGCATATTGGTTCAAGATGAAAGGCAACAGTACCTCAAATAACCGTTCATTACAACCAGGTTTGCAGAATACTATCTCTGAACTCACAACAGGTTGAACATTGAGGCACATTAGCATGAGCAGAAAACAACACTGGGTGTCATTCCCGTCAGAACAGTAAACTGAGTAAAAATCACACAGGCTGATCAAAAGATCTAATTCTTCATTTCAGCTGGGCTGGTTATCAGAATCTGGTGTAAGCATGAAAACATGAATCCTTCCTGCCTTGTATCAGTGGCTCAGGATGGTGGTGTTAGTGCAATGGTGTTTGGGATATTTTCTTAGGAGACTTTGTGCCCCTTGGTATTGACTGAGCACTATTTTAATTGCCACAGCCCACCTGACTATTGCTAATGGACATGTCAATAGTATACCTTTCTTTTGATGGCCACTCCCAGTAGAGTAAGACACCATGTTACAGGGCTCAAATGGTTTTAAACTGACAATGAGTCCACCGTTCTTCAGTGGCATTCACAGTCACTAAATCTCAACTCAATAGAGCACTTTTGGGATATGGTGGAACAGGAAATTTGCATTACAGATGTGCAGTCAAAAAATCCACAGCAAATTTCGGATGCTGTGACGTCAATATGGACCTAACTCAGAGAGGGATGTTTTCAACACAAAGTTAAATCTACACCATGAGCCAGTTATCAAGGCATAAGGAAGCCCAAAGGTATACTTTGGGAAGCCCAAAGTATACCTAATAAAGTGGCCTGACATATATATATATATATATATATATATATATATATATATATATATATATATATATATATATATATATATATATATATATATATATATATTTATTTATTTATTTATTTATTTTTTTTAAATTTATTTATTTTTTTTAAACTGTATCTTTACAGTGCCAAAAATAACACATTACATTTCATAACAATTACTATTACTCACCATTGATGTCCAAATGCTGTAGTTTATTCCCAACCAGAGTTTCTGCAGGACAGGCAAAATATTATGCCCCAGCACCGCTTAGAAATTGATAGAAATATCTATTATTGTTCCATACTGTGGAATTTGAAAGCTAACTTGGTTCAGAAACCTACTTTGTTCTGACAAGGCGTCACATATAACTAGCATAGCTTCATTTGTTTTTAAAGCTATATCTGAATCAACCCATGCATCTACAGTTTTCAATAAACTCAATCTTATTGAAGATGTTTGCAGCCAGATCACTTTAAGCAGAATGCTGTTGTTGGCATGCTTATTTTAATGTGATTCTAGTTAATTGTATGCAGACAGAACTTACAAGAAAAGTTATTGGTCATAAAATTTAGACTAGTGTTAAGATAAGTATAACTGCCCCTGCTACACAAGTGTTGTCTGTGTATACCTGAGTGCAGCAAGCAGAGTAAGTCACATGACATAGAGAGGCAGTCCCTGTAGCTTCTCTCTCTATCTCACTGTGAATGTCATAGTAAAGGCAGGAAAAAGTTCAGATTCTAAGTGGAAAACTCAGGTTCAATCAACAAAATGATATGTACAAACTATACAACACAGTCTTATGAGCCAATCAAAAGACAACAGTCCATTATTGTTAAACACTGGCCACTTAAAAGTGTCTCGCTGGCGTTGGGGCTGACATATTTACTAGCATCCAAAAAGATTTTTCGAGCATAAATAATCTGTTTGAATATTTGTTCCACTAAAATACATTTCAAAAAGTTTTTATTCTGTATGTTTCACTAATAAAAACAGCTGACAGCCCAGGCAAATCTTAGTAAGAATTTACAATATGGAAAAACTCTTTATTTTCTTTGTTGATATGTTGCTAATTATTGAGTTGGTGCCTGAAATGCTTTAGTCAGATTATTAGTTTACATGTCTTTGATGCTTTTTTCCCCCTTGTGCATGATTCAGTGTGTTATTACTTTTTATTTTCTTTTAGGATCGAGGTGTGAAGGAGGATGAATTACAGAGCATCCTCAACTATTTGCTAACAATGCAGGAGGTACATGTCTCTTTCTATCCTCCATGGGAATTCACTCAGCGATTTTATGCCACTCTTCTGCCCTTAGCTTTATTGTCACAAATCCTCTTTAGAATTCTTCTTCCATCAGCAGTTTGTTTTAACTAGCAACTGAATTTTTTTCTGCAATGCAAAAGCCCAACCATTCTCCATTAGCTGATATAAGGTAAGCATTCTGCAACCACTAGTGATAAAGACGCAATTGCCTTATTTTCTGGACCTCTACAGATTAGGGGATTTCTTAATCCCCAGGACCTCTATTGATAAGGGGATTAAGAAACCATTTGCCTACCCAGAACATGAAAAATGCAACCTACCTCTGGAGCGAAAGCCATGAGGTAGCTATCTTTCCTGAATACCAGATGGCATTCTTGATGGTGAAGTGCAGGCCATAAAAAGCAAGATATTTTTTGGAGCTTGGTGCAGTACCTGAATGGTGACAATCAGGAATATATCTTCCAAGTAGAAGTATCTGAGGAAGCCTCGGAAACTTATATTGATACTTTTGCTGCTTCTGAAACTCTGCATCTAGACTGATTTGGTGGGCACATTCACAATTGCAGGAGACATGGACAATGTTTTTACATAGAATAAAAATACACTCTTAAACTGCATTTGCTCTCTTTGGTTCCCCTCTTCTTTACTGATTCTGTCTCTTACTTTGTTTCTGTCATTGTCTGCCTACAGGATGAAAACCTGCATGATGTGCTGCAGTTGGTGGTAGCCCTGATGTCTGAGCATCCAGCTTCTATGATTCCTGCTTTTGACCAGAGAAATGGAATACGGTAAACCCTTTGGGAGCATGTAAAACACACTACTAAGGCACAAATGGTGATTTCAATATATAAATCTAAATACCTCACAGCACACTATTACAGTGTGTCTGTTTGATTAATGAATGAAAAAAATACTCAATTTGCAATATACAACAGGATATAAAAGTAAATATATTAACACAATGACATCACAATATTAAATTATCAAATTTCCCTCATGTTAGCTGTGAAGTTTTAGATGCATACATTAAAATGCCTATTTATTCAAAAGAAAAGATTACTGATTTTATCCCAACTTCCATATAATGCTATGCAAATTCTCTCCAAAAGAAAGAGGCTGTCAGCCACCCAGTAAAGTGCCTCTTCATCAATGGGGCTACAGTTAATTCTCTCAAGACCATGCTTCGTGGCTAATTTGCATCATGTGTCTATTCTAGGGTAGTCTACAAGCTCTTGGCCTCTAAGAGTGAAAATATTCGTGTACAGTCCCTCAAAGTACTTGGATATTTTCTGAAGCACTTGGGACACAAGTAAGTAACCAATTGCATTAGCTATGATGCAGATTAATAATTAGATATTTTGCTGTTCTTACATTAAAAGATTTTAATGAACTGACCATCTCATTGGTCTATGGTAGCCTTGCCTTTATCAAAATGTAGACAGAGGTGGATTAGAAAGTTGTGTATCATAAAGTTGACCTTAAAATTTTGATTAACCAGGAAAAAGTCCAGTGGAAATATCTTGACTTGATGGCAGTTTTGCGAATTGGAGTGCTGCACTTTGTTAAATAGCTAAATCTTCACATTCTTCAAAACACTAGCTGAGGAGGAGGAGGAGGAGTAATGATCCTTCAGTGAGGCTTATTGATTACTCCTAGGGCAGTTATTAATTACAGTTGTTTGAATATATAACTTTCAGTTTTACTCATCTCATTATGTTTTTGCCAGAATAAGTTTTTCCTGTCTTTAGTTTTGCATTACAACTTAATTTTTAGATCAATTCTCGGACTTCTGTGATTCAGTGCTAAAACTCATCATAGTGGGGGATTTTAACGTCTATGTAGACCCTGATGGCGATAGCCATCTTATTTTCAATTGTCGTAACCCTAAATGTTTTCTTTCCTACTCCTTCCTGTTTACATGCACTTGATCGTACAAATGGCACAAAGTGTGGACAAAAATCAGCAGTCGTACAATCCTGTCTTATCTGACCTTTTTTTTTTTTTTTTTTTTTTATAAACCTCAGGTTTTAGTTGATTATTCTGCAACCGTGATAAAAATTTTGTTAAAGTGGCTTTTCATCTGACAGTGCTGGAGGAACTTTTAAAGATTCTCTACCCATGTAAAGTTTCCTCTGTATTACAGAACAGGACAGCAGTGGGCAGCAACCTGATTTCTGTCTTCTCACAAACAGTTTTATTGATAGTTTCACAACCTCAGTGCATGTAGCACTGTACAATGTAAACAAGGTAGAGAAAAAATAGGAGTCCTACTTAATTTGGGAAAAAATGTCTATTGTTTCCTGCAATCAATGACTGAATGCATTAATCTGAAATGAAGTCCTTGCGTCGTGCCTCAGTTCATTAATATACAAATTAATTATCATACAAGATAAGAGGCCCAAGATACTGTTCGAAAGAGAATAAATAAAGCACAAAAATGTCAGCAGATCATGTCATGAGAGATAAGAAAAGATGCTTATGGCTGGACAGCTTACAGTTTTAAATGCAGGTTGCAGAGTGAGTAGAGAGGATAAGTGGTGTTGCTGTGCTCACAGCAGTAGAGTGCCAGGGAGTGGTAATGCCGAATGGAAAATAAGGTTAGGCATAAGGCCATGTTATGCTACTGCAGGCAGAAATAAAAACCTTGTAAATCTCAGCACTTTCCCATAGTGTTTTATTTCCCAGTTGTTTTTTGGAGACAAGTTAGTATTTCATACTGTTTGGGTACTGATCCAGTTAAAGTGATCAGTGGTTGTTCTTGCTTAAGAGGTCATTTTAAAACTTTCCATTTGTATCTGTCTACCAATGGATTTTGGAAGCCATGTAAAGAGTAAAAGTAACACATTTTTAAATTTTGGTCAAATTTGTTTTTCTTCTTTTCCTACTCTGCAATCCAAGCATTGGTATTCATACAAATAAAAGACTAAAAATTTTAAAGAAAATTACATTAAGTTTTAGAACCAAATCTTTATTGTTTTGTAACTAAATGATCTATATCCAGTTCTTATATTGAAATTTACCTTCATTTTGGCCTTAACTGATCAATTGAAATGTATTCAGTCAGAAAGAGCTTGACATATATTGTCTCATGGAGACAAAGCTTGTCTTTGTTTTTTCTTTATTCTTTTAACAGACTTGTGGTTTACAGTTCAGTAAGCCATGCATCATCATCATCTGCTTTCTTCTTGCAAATTTCCATATTTATGCAGCTAAAAAAAAGCTACTCTTTCCGTAAGTGCTCAATTTCTAAGCTTTACAACGTGGGGAAAAAAAGTCGAACAAAGTAGCTTTGGCTGACAGCATTTCTTATTCAATTTGTCACTGTTGAACCTATTCACTTGTACTATGCCTCGGTATCTTGAGCCACTCCTGGTGACAGGCTAACTTCTTTATCCTATACACCTCCGACAAAATTCACCCAATTTATGACAGCAGGCGGTTTTCCTGACACTTGTCTCTAGAGCCTGGCTCCCTGTGGATGAGCATAGGGAGGCAAGCTGATGGCACTCACTGATTTGAATGGCTTTGGAAGTTCCAAACACACCACTTCACCATTCTGTCTGTGTGTGTGTGTATTAACAGAAGGAAGGTGGAAATCATGCACACACACAGCCTTTTTACTCTTCTGGGTGAGAGGCTTATGTTGCACACCAACACTGTGTCTGTTACAACATACAATGCCCTTTATGAGGTAACAACATTGTTAATTTTTCTCACAAATGATCAGTCATTATGACATTATGATCTGTGTGAGGGTGATGGATGTCTTCTCACTTCACCTCATCCCAGATTTTGACAGAGCAGGTGTGCACACAGGTAGTTCACAAACCTCATCCTGAGCCTGACTCCACTGTCAAGATTCAGAATCCAAGTAAGCCTGTTTGATGTCAAGCTTTTTTACCTTTCACAGTAATTGATTGTTGGAATTAACAAAGTATTTTTGGAAATGCATTGCTTTTCAGTGATTCTCAAGGTTGTTGCAAATTTACTGAAGAGCTCTGCTCCCAGCACAGAACTGATGGAGGTTCGGCGGCTCTTCCTTTCAGATATGATCAAACTGTTCAGCAGCAGTCGAGACAACAGACGGTAAGTAGACTTTAACCACATTTTCTTCCTTGCTTTATTAAAAATATGGCAGATCAATGAATGAATCTGAGGGAAAAGGCAGAGAATCCATGAAACCTAAATATAATTACCCTGTAAGAGAAAAAAGTACCCTTAGTCATGCCATATATGAAGTGAAAATATGACAAAACAAACTTTCCTTTTTAGGTACTTGTTTTTTTTTTTTTTTTTAACCAATTAAAAAAACAAGTACCTTAAAAGAACACAATTAATAAAATTCATATTGAAAATATTGATTTTAATAATCTGAAATGCCACATGGTGCTCAGTTACTGAAGAAAATGATGCATCACACCTTTAACCTCACAATACCTCGTATTAGGATATTGATGGAGTGGAGTTCATGGTGCTGCTATTATAATAAATAAGATACTTTGAGTTTTTTGGGTTTACAATCTTCTTCTTCTTACAATCTGAAAATCTTCTCTCACTTGTGGTGCAAGTTTCTGGTCAATTGCTTCTCTGTAGCAGTCAAGGTGACTATGGTCTTTATACTGGACCAGGGCTGATCATATCAAAATTATTTTTGACTTGGCAGCAAATACTTCAGAGTTAACAGAAAACCCCTTCCTGACCTGATTGTAATCCTATTCAGAGGTTGGAGACTCTAGTAAGGGAAGAACTAAATAGACCTAAGTTTAGTTTTTGTTATTGCTTACAGCCAGTTTTATCTATTTTCTGGAATAATATCTGCTTGAAAAATTGCTGTCTTTGGAGTAACAATATTGTGTCTGAACAACAAAGTTAAACCATTTAATTTAAATAGTCTAAAATCATGTTAAGGCAAGAGGTACATTGCTCACATACAGATGCAGACAAATTCGTTGGCATGATGTCAAAATGAGCTGCATTCCTTTGATGTTTCCCCCTCCAAAAAACAGCATTGTTCAGTTCAAAACTCAAAAATCAAGCTCCACTCATCAACATGTCCATTTCATTTCATAAACATCATGGAGTGCAACTACTGTCCTATTGAAGAAAGTTGCGCAAAGTATTACCTATTCTTTATCAGCGATAAACTTGTTAATGTTTTATCCAGTTTACATGAGGCTGATTTTTTTTTTTTCTGGTTTGAATTTTACAGATGTCTGTTGCAGTGTTCTGTATGGCAAGACTGGATGTTTTCTCTCGGCTACATTAACCCCAAAAATACAGAAGAGCAGAAAATGACTGAGATGGTGTACAACATATTCCGTATTCTGCTTTATCATGCCATCAAGTATGAATGGGGAGGATGGCGCGTGTGGGTGGACACTCTCTCTATAGCCCACTCTAAGGTGAGTACAGCACAAAAGAGAGAAACACTGACCTCTGCTGCTGAGGCAGACCTTTTAAGTAGTCTGTCAAATAATCGAATAATATTCAGCGGACTGCATTATAGCGTAAATTTTTTTCATTAAATTTTCTCTATAGGTGACGTATGAGGCACACAAAGAATATTTAGCAAAGATGTATGAAGAGTATCAGCGTCAGGAGGAGGAGAATATAAAGAAAGGGAAGAAGGGTTTGGTCAGCACCATCTGCGGTCTGTCTGCTCAGACCAGCATCAAAGGCGTGATTGAGATTGGAGAAATCGATGATCATTCCCAGACCCCCGACAGTGAGGCAGACTATGAGAGTGCTGACTCGCGCAACCTGCTGACTGAAGGGAAGGGGCCTGAAGAAGACTTCAGGGGAACTAAGGATTCATTAGATGGGGTCAGAGTTGAAGTTCATGACCTTCTGGTGGACATCAAAGCTGAAAAAGTGGAAGCTACAGAGGTGAAGATGGATGATACTGAGTTGTCTTCTGAAACGCTGGGAGTATCTGAGAATGGCCCGCTGGTTGAGGTAGATTCTCTGTTGGATAATGTTTACTGTGCTGCTGTGAAGAAGCTTGACAATAATGTCAGCAGTTTATTGTTGCCAAAGGGCAGCATGAATGACCAAAATGCTGCCCCTCTCATTACACTGGATGATGAGAAGGACGGCATCCCTCACAGTAACAATTTCCTGTTTGGCAAGGTGACAGGCAACATAGAGGACAGTCTCCTACCTGATCTGAACCAAGCTGAGCCTTTGGTCCTGCCGAGCTCAGAGCTTCCCGATCACACCGGATCTAGGGATGAAATTGGCCTTCTGGCTCACCTGACAGGCAGCTCTTTACCCAGCATCTTGGAAAAGGAAGAGTTTGAGCTAAAAAAAGGGCTCGAAAACATGAACTCAGAAACTGAAGGCTTTTCTAAAATCCCACAGACCTCTAATGGTACAGCGATATTCGAAGGGGAATCCTTGGCTGGTAAGACCAATGGCACAGTAGAGACAAGAAGCAACACTTCTGAGACTGCAAGGTCAGATGATAGCAAAGACAAGGAGATAAAGATTCAGACAACAGCCACAACCCAGGTTAGTCTTATCATGTGTCTAAGTCACACAAAATCTGTTGGTCTCTAATATTTAATATACAGATTAACAATCAAATCAGTCACTTTTTTGGTAGAAATTATATATCTACATAGCAAATAATGCACAACTAGGTGTAGAAAAAAATAAAAAACCAACAGAAATTATACTGATTTGTTCAAATTCAATAATGAATTGAAAGGGGTATGTTTAAAATGACAGCAGTGTGGAGTTTGATCAAAGAGGTCATTCATGCTGTGAAAAAACAAACGTCAAAGAGGTGGTCTTAAGTTAAGAGCCGAATGCATAGTGATTGTGGATTCAGCTCTGAAAATCTGAGTAAATGAGTCATTCCAGAAGTGGTAAAGAACATTGTATTATGATTAAAAATCAGTTGGTTTGTTGAATGTTATTCTACACTGACAAATGCTGCAGTTGGAAGGATCTTTAAGGGCTTCACAGAAGTTCTGCAGCTTATCTCTTAGAACTTTGTTTTGTTCCTGCCTCCACGAGTAAGACTACAAATTTATCTGCTCTTGCAGATATGTGCAGGCTTTGAACCAAAGTATTGGCCTGAACCACTGCCTGAAAGAAACAGGCTGAAAAGGTTACAATTTGCTAAAGAACAGATTGACAGGCCTAAAGACAAATGGTGCAATGTTTAATAGATTGATGAACACAAGTTCTTTGTGTGTCTGGGTAGTTTTTGAGACAGCCTCCAAACACTTCACTCAAGTCACAATAAATATTGAAGCATGATGGCTCAGGCATCAAACTAAGAGGATGTTTCTCATGTGGTGGTGTCCAGTTGATCCTACACCGTTGATCATGGATTCATTTTAATACAACAAAATACTTGGAAGAGGTCATGTTATCTCATGCCACACAAAATGGATGTTTAAATAACTAGACAACAACCCCAAACACATTAGCAAGAGAGCAACATGATCAGACCAACAAGTTTAAGGTGATGGAGATGTCTTCCCAGTGCCCAAATCTTAATTCAGTTGACAACCTGTTGAACAACTTCAAACAAGACACGGAGAGGAACTGTAGAAAGTAGTCCAGTTGTCCTGGGCTAGAATGCCTGTCCACATGAGTCAAATGTTGGTTGAGTTCATGCAACACAGATGTGAAGTACTTCCCAGAAACAGTGGTATTATAACTATAGTTCAATGATTCACAGGAAAAGCTAAATCTTTAGCCATTCTTTAGTTTATAGAGTAAATGTTTGTAAAGAGAAATGCAGACATTGCTAATATTCCCTTTTCCTCTCTTTCTGTGGATTTGTAACAAGTGACCAAATTAGACATAACTTCTCAAGCATAGGAAAGAACATGGCTAAAAAACAGCTCTCAAGTCACAGAGGAAGGTGAATAGGAGACTGAGGTTGTTAAACTGTTTGGTCCTCCGTGCACTGTTCAGTAATAACAGAGCAACAGAGATCATTTTCTCCCTGCACTGTGGCAGTAATGGGGACAGGAAGGCCTGGTGCACATAAGGCATCATCCCTTTGAGACTCAGGAATCTGGGTTGCTAGAATAGTTAACTGAGCCAATATAAGGGAAGAAGAGACAAAGTGTTATTCTACAACAGTTGCTTGGGATTTGCTCTTTTCTTCCCTCCTTTGTGCTTCTTTTTAGAGGTCAGCCTCTTTCTCTATATTGGGTTACTGACAGAGGGTCAGCAAGATGCAACTTTCACTACTGAGGTCATTTTCCTCTCTGCGGTTACATAATTGCTAGTGTTGAATTCATTGTTGCTGATTTTAATACAGGCGTTATGCTGCATCTTGCTGACTCATTCATCTTATGTCAGAAGTCTCATTGAGCATATCTTATACTTTTTTGCACCAGCAAGCAAAAAGAGGTTATATAACTATATACTTTAAGCCATCGTTTTTTGTTTTTCTTGGCAAACAATTTGATATTTGGCTTTTATTTTATGATCATGATCAGAGCAATTGAATTACTATCTATCCTCCACATTCTACCTTACAACAAGCATTAAACTGTGTATGCCTTACAGACTGTATTTGTTTTAGTGATAAATTGCTCTCCCATCAGAGTGTGCATGGACGCCCAGTCTCTCAGCTGGAAAAGGACATACGGATGGACCTTGGCTTTAGGGCCATCCCCATAACAGAGGAACCGCAACATCAGTTCAGCCCTGGTCCCCGTACTACAATGTTCCGCATTCCAGAGTTCAAATGGTCACCTATGCATCAGAGACTGCTTACTGACCTGCTATTTGCTCTGGAGAGTGATGTCCATGCCTGGAGAAGGTGTGTTAAGTGTATTATGTGAACTGAAGGGGATGGAGAGGGAGTTTAAGCATGATGCAAGGCATAATCCTGTATTTTTTTTGGAGGGGAGGGTCTCTGTACAGATCATTGCTGGGATAAGAATGGTTTGGGCTAAATATTGTATATGCAAAAAAAAAAAAAAAAAAAAAAAAAAAAAAATACCGTTAGCATATTATCCTTATTCCCACATTTCTCTGCAGCCACTGCACCAAATCTGTCATGGACTTTGTTAACAGCAATGAAAACATCATTTTTGTCCACAACACAATCCATCTCATCTCCCAAATGGTAGACAACATAATCATCGCTTGTGGAGGGATTTTGCCCCTGCTTTCAGCAGCCACCTCTCCTTCTGTAAGTGCATCTGTGTGACTCTAGTGAAAGGAAATATTGCCATCTAGTGGATCTTAAGTGCTTTGCTCTACATTTGTCTTGCATTTACAGCAATAGCATATGTATTTGAATGCAATGGTACTTTTATACAGATTTTTATATAATTCAAAAATTATTTTTTTATTTAGATTGCACATAGAGTGACATATGTAATGTGTTTGTTTCTGTAGACTTAGATGATTGTGGTTTACAGCTGATGAAGACTCTGAGACCTTGAATTTAAAAGTGTAATGCAAACTATACTTTTATTTGAAAAAGGACTTCTCCACCATTGAGTAACAGCCCAGTCCTTTTCTTCTTAGCCCAACAAGACTCTTCATTAGTTGTTAGTTGTCTGTGGTTCAGAAGTGGCTTAACCCAAGAAACTTGATGGCTGTAGTCATGTCCTGATATCTCTATGTGTGGTAGCTTTTGAAGAGGCGGGTCTCGTCCCAGTCAACACCTTTGGAATCTGCCCCAAACTCATAAATCAACTTTGTTTTACAATCTCGTCTAAGCTGTCATTATCACTGTTGCTGGTACATCTTTTTCAGCCAGATTGTTTCCTTCCACAATGCTTTCCATTAATGTGCCTGTATGCAGCACTTTGGGAGCAGTCAGCTTCTTTAGTAATGAGTCTCTCTAGCTTACCCTCCTTGTGGAGGGTGAACAACTGTCAAGTCAGCTTTCCCATAATGGCATAAACCACAACAAACAATTTCTGCAATAAAAATGTTTTTTTGTCCAGGGTAACATACAAATTTTCTGAAAAACTAAATTTTTAATTTTCATCAGCTGTGAGCCATAATGATCAAAATTAATAAAAATGAGCATTTCATAAATACCATTCTTTGTGTGTAAGGAATCTATTTTAAGGTAAAATGACTTTTAATCATCTTCCTTTCTTTTTCTTTTTTGCCACATAACTAGACTGTCAAGGTCAGTACTTGTGCTTTTTAAAATGTTCTTTACTCTGTTGATATTTTCTTTTGGAAAAGCCTCTTAAATTCTGATTAAATTCCCACCAGTTTGTCTTGTTATGTCTGTTTTATCAGTGAGCCCATCTATCACCATAACCATGGTAATGGACTATACAGTTCCTGAATTTTCCATGACATGCATTGAGAAGCCACTGTATTTCAGTCCTAACTATTTCTGTATTTACTGCTATGCTTTTCTTAAAGACTGCTGGTCCAGTTGAAGACTTATCAAATAAATGTTTTACATTTAATTCTCCTGTTTAATCGTTCAAGACTGAGTTGGAGAACATTGAGGCGACTCAGGGTATGTCCTCAGAGATGGCCCTCACTTTCTTGTCTCGTCTCATGGTTATGGTGGATGTTTTGGTCTTTTCGAGCTCCTTGAACTTCAGTGAGATTGAGGCTGAGAAGAACATGTCCTCCGGTGGTTTGATGCGCCAGTGCCTCCGACTGGGTAGGTTCTGTTCGCCTAAGACAGTTTCCTGCTGACAGGATGTCAGCTAGTGCAAAAAGGAGGGGGAATTACAGTATCATTTATTCATGCATGTACAACAGAAATTGAATTGAGTTGGAAGATACAATAGCGTTAGCTTCACATAATATTAATTCCTCTAATCCCTTAAAATCCCCTGTTTGATCAGCAGCGCTAATTAATTTAAGGATCCTTTGGTAATTGTGTTGCAAATTGTAAAATGCACAGGGTTTCTTTGCAGTTTTTATTTTTAAATTCACAAAGAGCAGATAGACTGATCTGCAGTGCTATAATGTTCTCTTTGCAAATGTGTTTTGTATTTCTGATAGATGTGGGATCTGAGGTTTCCTCTGCTTTTCTGTCTGTTTTTCAGTTAATATAATCAAGCTATAGTGAATTACACTAGAACAAAAACTAATAATTGTTGCGTTTGGAATTAAATAATTCCAGAGTCAGCTGTTTTGGTTAATTTTTGTGCATATAAAGTCCATCTTTAGCCATGACTGTTTATGCCTGTGGGTTTGTGTTTTTGTAATTTCACATTTGCTTGATTGTTAACTCCAACTTGCAGTTTAGGGGATGGCAAATAGCTTTCAGACTTCAATGTCCTCTTTCCAAACATACAATTTCTCATCACTGCTTTAGTGTGAAATCAGTCTGGCTGCTGATTTTCCTCCTGCTCCCCTTCCCGTCAGCCTGGAACAAATAGTCATCAGAGATAACTGATTAGGTTTAAAGAGGTCATGCATGTTATCAACATTTAATTTTCCTTTCAGTCTGAAATACGACCCTATTTGTGTGCTTGGTGTGTTTTTTGTGCACAGTGTGCTGTGTTGCTGTAAGGAACTGTCTGGAGTTTAGGCAGAGACACAACAACAGGACTCAGGAAATCCTGCAGAATGCTGTGATCTGCAAGGTATGATATTATAAAACATTTCACATGTTACAAATCTAACATTCGTCTACTTCAGCACCTAGTTAAACATGATCATTTGCAAATGTTACAATGATAATTTTTTTTTTTTTTTTTTTTATCTCTTAATGTCAATATATTTGTTTTTTATTTCTTGCACATTCACCTTTTTGTGTTTCTAAAAAAACTCTTCTTAAAATAATTTTAAAGCGAGCTGTGGTAAATTTCTGTTTTAGACATCTGGGGAGGCTGGCCCTGCTAACCTGTCTCCAATCAGGGACCCTGATCGACTGCTTCAGGATGTGGATATTAATCGACTGCGAGCTGTTGTGTTTCGTGATGTGGTGAGCCTGATCAAACTACTGCAGTGATGTTCAAAGTCAGTCCTAAAGGGCAGATATCCTGCATGTTTTAGTTCAACACATCTAAATCAAACAAATGGGTTATTAGCAGGCAGTTAAAAAGAATGAATTAGTTGTGTTGGAGCAGAAAAGCATCTTAAACATGCAAGACACTGGCCCTTTAGGTCTGAAGTTGGAAACCTCTGATTTGGCCCTTTGCAGAAGGCATGCATGTGTTTTTCACAAAGACAGATTGTGATGATAAATGTTTTTTGCAAACATTTGACTTGATAATGTCGGCATTTTAGCACATTCTAATTTCTCTGTAGAAGCTGTAAGACAGGGGTGTCAAACTCTAGTCCATGAGGGCCGGTGTCCTGCAACTTTTGTTTGTGTCCCTAGTTCAACACACCTGAATGAAATGGCTGAATTACGCCCTCAGCATGCAGTCAAATTCTAGAGTCCCATTAATGACGTAATTATTTAATTCAGGTGTGTTGAAGCTGTGACACATCTAAAAGTTGAAAGATTCCAACGCTTGAGCAATTGAGTTTGACACCTATGCTGTAAGATAAGAACCGCGTTCAAAGAATGTTTTTCTTACCTTGTTGTCATGAATGTTCATTATATATAATGGGATCAAGACTAAGACCAGACAATACCAAGACAACATCTGGTGCTGGTCAAAAAGAGTGACCAGAAAAAAATGCCATAAAAAAAGTTGCTACATTTTTTGCCGCTTGTTTTGTCTTAAAAGGAAAGAAATTAATACTCTCTTAATATTGTGACAAAGTTTATAACTTGGCAGCAATGCTGTCATTCACAGTTTGAATAAACCCCAGACACATCTCGACGTGAAGAAAATAGATTCCTATTAAATTATTTCTTACACCTTTTGTGCTTTTGATTTTACTTTAACCACCTTATTGATATAATAAATGACTAATTCAGAAACAGAATCCTCACTGAGTGTGTTATTTTTAGTGTTGTCTGGTAGTTCTTAGTATGGTAGCTCACTGATCACAAAACCTTTGGATTTTGGTTAGTTGGTCACCAGTCAAGGTTAATAAAGCAGAATATCATCAGTTTTCTGGACAATAACTGATTTCTTGGTAAATACCTACTCATTGTTGCAGACATGAGCTTTTAGTTCAGTAATCTTCATTAATGGGAAAACAATTGACACAATTTTCAGTTTCTTAATAACTATCTTTCAAAGATGGATTTTTTTTAGTTAAACTGACTTAAAAAAAAAAAAAAAAAAAAAAAAAAAAAAAAAAAAAAAAAAAAAAAAAAAAAAAAAAAAAAAAAAAAAAAAGGTTGTAGCTATTATGTGCAGTTGTGTTGATTGTAAGAAAATGTAGCCACCTGAGCAGAAAGCTTGGTAATTGTTGTGACATCTTCCCACAGGATGACAGTAAACAAGCCCAGTTCTTGGCTTTGGCTGTAGTGTACTTCATCTCTGTCCTCATGGTTTCCAAATACCGCGACATCCTTGAGCCTCAATGTGAGCCAGGGAAGATGAGCTGTCAGTTAGGGCGCAGAGTACGTCAGGAGATCAATTCACCGACCAGTAAAGGTACTACTCCCTATCTTTTGTTGCATCCATTCTTCTGCTCATCTAATCTTAGTTTGAAGTGACTGTACCTGATTAACAAAATGCTAAGTATCCGCAGTGTTTTCTCTTGTTCTGTTGCCAGCTTGTAGGAGGTGAGTGCTCATTCACTATAACAACAGGGATACCCCTGCCTGTGTTCCACCAGCTCAATATGATTTATTCATGAGTTCTACTAATTGCACTGCACACAATTCAATGTGGAAGCAAATAGACTTGTACTGAAGATTGAAGTTAGAAACTTGAATAGCCATCGACATCCACTTTAAAATAAAAGGTAGAAAGTGCCTGGCATCATAAATCATACATTAAGTCACATGAAAGGAAATCATTGGCTACCCTCAAAGGTTTAACACAATGTCTGCAGCAGTGGAAATTGGTTTTGTGAAATGTACGAGTGAACATACCTTATCAACTTTCATTGAGATAAAAGGTGAAGTGAATAAAAGAAAATAGAAGTAGAGGAGAGCGGCCAAAGGGAATATGTAAGTGTAATTTAAAGAGCTGAGACCACGCAAAGAAGATAAGCAGTGAGAAGTTAAGAGATGAAAAAAGCTGTGGGTTTTTGGGGCAGTGGAGCCAGGCTTGCTATTTTCAGCCCCATCTGTCAGTGCCCATTAGGCAAGCAATCCACCAGAGGAGAATGGGATCATAGAGGTTGCTAGGAGGAGAAAGGCACACTGCCGCCTTCATAAATTTCACCAGAAAATAGGGGAATTTTCCAGACGGCATGTGGCAGACGATTGTCTGATGGACCAGGAAGCTAGTCAACTTTCAGGCTAAATCAGGCCCTGCTGACCGCGTTAGGGGGCATGTGATGAATATTAATATAGCTGCCCTTGCATTTTAGTAATCAGTGGGTCGGGATAAACTACAAATGAAAAGGAGCTTCTGCAACTCTCCAAAAATAATTGGAGAACTAGATAAACTATCTTTGCTTTACATTATGTTCTTTTTTCATTGTAAAACATAATAAACTGTTGCTTATTTGTTCCTTATGCTGTAATATCCTGTCCACAATAAGGTCTAGTAACATCTAAGATCTAAAACTTATTTTACTGCTTCTCCATCAAAGTGGCTGAATGTATATGACTGTAGGCAGAAAAGAGCTGAAGAAAATATTCATGTTTTATTAACACAGAGGGAAAATAACACAGAGTTAATCTCACTGGAAAATCAGAGCCTCTGGAGAGAGATCTTAGAGGCTCCCTTAGCGTGTGTCTTACTCTACACATGTATATTTGCTCTTTGGCTTTGAATGTAAAGCTAGTGTCCATATGCATTCTTTCTGTTAATATTAATTTATGTGGTACTGAATACATTTTCCTCCTTTTTTAAAGAAATACCATAGTACCTTACAAAAGCCTGGATGCCTGTTGAACTTTTTCACATTTCTTCACATTACAATCATAAACTATGATTTATGATTGTAAATCATAAATCATAGTTTATGATTAATGATACATAGATGTGTATCATTAGGAGTTTTGATAATAGACCAACACAAAGTTGTTATGAAGTTTAAGCTAAAGATCTGAAAATTCTGATGTGCATTTGTATTTAACCCTGCCATTCACTGCAATTACAGCAGGCAGGCTTTTCAGGTAGGTTTCAAATGACTTTGCTTATTTAAAGGCCGACATTTTGACTCTTCTTTGCAAAATCACTCAAACTTTTAGATATTAAATGGAGAGCATCTGATGAATGACACGGACCAAAAACTTCATAACAATGTTTTATGGCATTTATTGCGACAATGATCATAGTGACAATAAAAAGTATTTGCTACAGTATTTTAGCAATACATCTGTTATTGTATTCATTCAGAGCCCCACAAACACAAATACTGCTTCAAAAATGTGTCCATTTTCAAACAGGCTACTTCGGTGCACCGATTACATAAAAAAGTGTATCTTATTGTGAAACAGTGCACAGCAAGTGCATTTAATCATATTTTTAAATGTTTTTATTTTTACTGAGAGTCTCATGGAATCAAAGGCGGAAAAAAAGCAGCACAACTAAGAAGCGAGATGAGTTTTAGGCCATGTTTGGGGGTTTGCAATTCTCATCAGTTAAATTTTTTCCATTATCATAACAATTTTTAAAATAGTTTTTTTTCCCCACAAAAACTTAAAAGAACACAAAAAATATGCAGATTCTGTGGTTGTAATGTTACAAAATCAGAAAGTTCAAGGGGAATCGATACTTTAGCAAGGCATTCCTTGTTATTGTTAGATTGTACACTGTATGCCCACACTTTTCGGCTGGTATATATATTTATTTTATGTATATATGTCAGTGCCTGAAACGCCCTAATTTGTGTCTCTCTTCTACAGAAATGCCACTGTCATTTGCTAGCAGTAAGGAGATTTTTTTGCCATCTGAAGACCTCCACATAGAAACCTCTTTACCCCATACAGACTCTGGGATTGGAGATGAGCAGGTAGCCAGCATCCTTAATGGGTCTGACCTGGATCACAAAGTGGGAGGAGCTAGTGCTGTCAGTGAGCTCATATCAACACTTTCCTCTGAGGTAAAGAAGTCCCAGGAGATCCTGTCTGAACCCTCTAATGTTGAGATGCTCAAATCGTCCTCCTCCGTCATCAGCATTAGTCAGTCCAAGAAGGGCATTAATGTCAAGGAGATTTTGAAGAGCTTGGTTGCAGCCCCGTTGGAGGGTGTGGAGGCTGGGCTTGAGCCAGTGTCCTTCCCAGACTCTGCTGCAAAGGCCCAGACTGTGCTGCCAGTGCAGTTTCAGTCCTTTGACAGGTGAGATGTTGAGTTGGTTAGTAACATGTAACTACCTGAAAATGACTCCCATGGATCATTACTGCAAATTTATCTTAATGTGTTGATTTCAGGAAAGAAGGTCACAACCTGGATTTTTTTTTTTTTTTTTTTTTTTTTTTTTTTTGTACCCTATACTGATCTGGGTCTTTTAAAATAGACATTAAATGCCATGTATATGCTTGAAAACTCAATAGCTTTAAAGTATGGTAAAATAAGACACTCCATGGTCCACATTAGTATTGTGATTGTGTCTCACTTTAGTCACTCTGTGTAGTAACTCTTATCTAACACTTAGGATTTCATTGGGATATCCTTAAATCCAAGCATTGTTTTCCATATAGATCTATGCACCAGTTGTTACATACTGCAAAGCCTTTTTTGTAAGTTGTCAGAATTGTTGTGTTCATGTTCATGTGTTCAAGTTTTTACTTACTATCTTAAAATTCTATTATGTTTCTCTCATCCTCACTGCCCAGTGTCCTGCATCATGCTTTAGATGTGTCCCTGCTCCGACACAGCTTTATCAAATGACTGAATTACCTCCTAAGCATATCATTAAGTTCTATAGAGGCCTGATGATGAACTATTTCTAAGTGTCCTGAACCAGGGAAAAGCTAAAACATGCTGGCTTTTAAAGAATTAATTGAAAACCACCGGTTTAAAGTATAAACATCATGCTTTACATTAGCCCGTGAAAATCTAGGAAAAAATGAAAATCGAAAAAGATTTGTGGTTGGAGATGAACCTGGATGCATGTGGTCTCTCAAGTAACCGTAAAATTGTTATCTTAATCCATCAGGATTATCTCAGGTATGCAGGATAGCAGTAATGGTTTCTAAAATGACTGGAACACATTATTTATTTTAAGCCCACTTTTTTTTGCTCTTTCTCTTCAGCAGGAATTTTTTTGTGTTTGAAATGGTCTCTCATGCTCTGTCGTAGTGTTTTAGTTTATTTACATTCCTGGATTAGATGGAACCGCACAGTAATCTGTCTGGATTTGACTGTTTACAAACCTGCTGCTGCAGGGATTTCAAGCTTGAGCTCCCCCTGATCCCTGATTCCTTCTGGCTGATATATTTTGAGCTATTTTTGCACAAACAATCCATTTTTACCACTGATTTTAGATTGTTTATGACAAATTCAGCAAGTACACACCCTTGAAGGGTGAGCAAAATACATTCTGAACAAGAGCAACAATGGACTCTGCTCTGTCCCTAATGTATTCTGTTGCTGAGCTTGGCTAAGGTGATCCTGATGAATAGGGGGAAAACATGGAGTATGTAGAAAAAGGACAGCTGACAGGACAGGGGTCTCCTGGGTGTTGATGACAGATTGAACAGAAGCGGCCACAGAACACACCATGGCCAGCCATCGTCCTCACACCTCACATCCATAATGGAAGCTGGCAGCCTCAAATTAGTCACTGCAGCAAAGTGTATTATTTTTGAAATGCTTTCACACAAAACCTCCAGACCACATTTACAACTTTGTATAATGCTTTTCATGTCACCCCCCCCCACCCCACCCCTCCTGCTTCTATTTGCTGTGTCTAATTGTGTGCCACCTGCCAGTGAAATGAGCTGCCAACCATGGAAAGGTCTTTCACTTGTCTGTCAGGGCAAAAGTAGATTGAGAGTGACAATATCAAAAAAGGAGAAAAAAAATCTCTTAAAGTGGAGTGCATGGGGGCAGTCTGTCATAGAGGACAGGTTTAAACAGCACAGTAACCAGACATCCACTTGACCTGAAATAAATACAGTAAAGACATACCTCAGTAATCCTCTGCTTCCTTCCTTTTGTCTCCCAACCTTCCAAATTAGATATACTGTTGGTCCTTTAATATCACGAGAGCCATGACTTTTTTTTTTTTTTTTTTTTTTTTTTTTTTGTTTTTGTGGGTGTGTTGGTGTGTGGGTGTGTGTGTGTGTGTGTGTGTGTGTGTGTGTGAGAAATGTACAGTGTCTTGCAAAAGTATTCATGTCCTTTGTACTTTTTCTCATTTTGTTTGTTAGTCATAAACTGCAAATTAATTTGTTGTTTTTATGTGATCGACCAACACAAAGTAGTGCAAAACTGAAATACAAGAAAAAGAAGGAGATGGACTTTGTTTAGAATTTTTTTTTCTTCCCTGTTCCTGCTGAAGAAACATCCCCACAGCATGATGGTGCCTCCTCTTTGTTCCACTGTGGGAATGATGTACAATGACAGTTTTCTGCCACATATAATTTTATTCATACAGGCCAAAAATTCCAGTTTGGTCTTATTTGATCAGAGAACCTTCTTCCACATCTGTAGTGTGTCCCTTACATCACTTCTGGCAAACTTTTTAGGGCTTTCTTTCAACAATGGCTTTTTTCTTACCCCTCCTCCATAGAGATCAGATTCATGGAGGGCATGGCTAATAGTTGATCAGATTCTCCCTCCTTGCCCATGGATCTCTGTAGTTTTTCCAGAGTTACCATAAGCCTCTTGGCTGCTTCTCTGTTTAATGTTTTCCTTGCATTCTGTCAGCTGAGTTGGATAGCCCGTAGGTTTGCAATAGTGCCAGATATTGTTTTTTGGATGAAGTTTGTGCTCGATGAGATGTTCAAAGCTTGAGATATTGTTGTATAACCTAACCTAACCTTGCTTAAAACTTCTCCACAACTTTATCCCTGACCTGTTTGGTGTTTCTTGGTCACGTTTGGTTTTGTATTCCTATCCAATGTTGTGTTTGGTCATTCTCTATTTGGTTATGGTTTCCCTTTATGCATTTATCAGTTATTTATTTTAATAGTTTTCCCTTAGTTCTCCTCAGCTCCCTACTTCCCGGTGCCGATTAAACTCCTATATTACCTGTTCTGCATCCAGTGATCACCACCCCAGTATATCGAGACCCAGTTTTTACTCCCTCCTTGTCAGTTCCCTCCTTTTTTTTTCTCACAAGTTTTGCCTTCCAGGCTCATCATCAGTTTAAGTTTCTTTTTTGTTGGTTTCTTGTTGGACATCTTTGTCATTGCTCTGAATTAATTTTTTAATTAAATATCCCCTGAAGATTGATCCTACCAGTCTGTTGTTTGCACTTGGCTATCCACAATCACAGTCAGTCCTTGTCTCACCATGATAAAATATAAAATAGTTCAATTGATGTGAACACTTTTGTAAGGTGCTGTAAGCACAGTATGTTCTTCTTTATATTTTTCTCAACATTTCTGAATAAAGCACTTTTATATTAGTATCTTATTTAGAATTTATAAAGGAAATATTTCTATGGTTACACTTTCAGTTGCCATGGGCTTCATTAATATTCATCCTGAGATTAATCCTTGCTTTATTCTCTGCAACTCAATTAAGACAATCCTATTAATAAAATATGTACTAGATAATCTATACATGATTCATGAGCACTAGGCTTATGAGTTATTCATGAAAAGAGCTCTATGTTTTAGCAACATCCTGCTGATCTAATCTAACATCTCAGTTGGCTTGCTTCTTGGATAACTTTGGAAAGCAATTAACACATTAACGATTAACACACTATTTCTACAATTAATAACACTGTTGTTGGTCTGAAATCTAGCAGTTTAACAGAGTACAACTGTAGAATACTGTACTGAATAAATAACACTTGTCATCAGTGTTCTTCAGAGCACAGCCTTATCCCTGATGATATCAATATTTCAGTAAGCTCCCAAGAACTTATTGAATATTTTTTTCTTCACTATGTTATTGAGTGGATTTTGATCCAGGTTTCAGATAATTTGCTTTACTGCTGTTGTCTGTGTAAGATACTTATTTGGATGTCCACTATACAAAAGGTCCACTGTATATGCATTTTTTGTAGCTCATCTTTTGAAAAATACTTTGATAAATACAACATCAATATTTTAATAAGCTCAAGCAAAATCTGTGGTGCAGTGAAAGAGAATATGGGCAAGTGGTAATAAACCACCCATAAATGGTTTGCTTCTAGCTCAGTGTGCTTCTTGCTTGTGATCTGGGAGATGGAGTGTGGATATAAAACAGCCACAAAAGACGACAAAAGTGTGTGTTGTTTTGCAGATGGAGGATATCTGGGGATTTGCTTTAGATGACAACAGGCTTAGCTTGTGACAGTGCAAAGGCCTGGCCTTTGTCACCCAGAGTAACTGCAGGATATTGAACGAGACATTATCTGGCACCTTCACAAACTCAAAGGCCAACTGCAGACCCGATAAGGACAAGCTTCTCTTCACTGTCGGGGAGCTCTAGCAGACCCAAAGTCACTGTACCCTTTTTAAAATTCTGGGCAAGAAAAAGATTGCATGCAAACAGCACTTTGAGTTAGTGGTCTGCCTGTTTTCTTGTGAAAGGTCATGTGCAAGTTTTATTTTGAGCTTCCACATGCTTTCTGTTACATTTTTTTTATTAATGACCTGTCCTTTTCCATTTTTAGCAGCATGTGATGTATAGTGTTGTACCTTCTATATATAGAAAGTAAACCATCATTAGTTTCCTTAGTTTTTGTGTGTATGAAATTAAAAAACAAAACCTTTTGGCCCCTCACAAGTTGTGACTGTGTGCAGATAATTGAGGTATAGATAATCTAATTTCCCAAGGACTTAAAAGTGGAGACTGCATATAAAATAATGTAATTTACAAGTTAGATGAATTACTTTTATTCTTAGAACAAAGATTTGTGCCCAGTGTTAAACACACCATCCCTGTGAAGCAAGTCATTTGGTAAATACCTTCTATATTTATAGCAACCACCACACTCATTGGGATCTCTGGTAAAGGTGTGTAAAACCCTGGAAATAAATGATTAATTAATTCAGAAGCATAAACTCATACAGCAAAATGTAGAATGAGTTTCAGTATTTTTTTTCAGTGGGAAAACAGATCTCACATGAAGAAAATATTGTTTCTAATTTTTTTTCTGTTGAGGGCTGGTCAATACAGTTAATTATGCTTTTGATTCTTCTTTGTAGCAGTCCTACAAGATATTTCCCAGGTTTTATTTCAGACCTGACCTCGACTTTTGCTGCTTACTGCCATTTCTTACCGTAGAGACTGAAATTATTTCTAAAAATTGGGAAACTCATCTTTCTTTTTTTCTTTTTTGTTGTCATTATTTGTTTTCATGTTTTAGGGTACTAAGCTGGCTATAAAGGCAGCCTGTTGTGGAGGTTTGAGGTATCCAACATTTTCTTTATAAAGCATCGCTTAGCTTGCACTTCCTATGCCAAATCCGATTCAAGTCTCAGAGTTTGTGTCAGGGCTGGGTAAAAATCTGAATTTCCTTGGACTCATCTCACTTTTGTCCCTTAAAATTGTACCAAACAAAAAAACTGTTTTTTTTTCACAAATGAAAAAAAAAAAACAAAACGGTGAGATTGATCTCAAAGTATTTTTTCAGAGATCTGTTTTTTTTTGTACATGTTAACAGGCCGAACATGAAATGTCTCCAAACATTAAACTGCATCGTCGTTACTTTTGTTAGTTTTTTGTTTGTTTGTTTTTTGGAGGCGGGAATGAGTCTAAACTCTTGTATTTTTAATTTGTTTTTATTTTTCAATTTTTGTTTTTCTGTTATTATTTTTAGTGAAACAAAAAATATTGTTTATTTCCAACAACATACACTTCATGACCTACAAAAAATATGCACATATATTTAGGTTTTTCCTTTATTTGAAAAAAAACAACAACAAAGGAACATATCCGAAGTCCTCTTAGCAATATTCTCCAAGTTGCTCCTTTGGAGTCTCTCTCGAATGTTTTCTTTTTTTTTTTTTTTTTTTTTTTTTTTCTTTTAGCCGCTATTCACAGAGGGCCACCAGTAGCAAATGCAGATGTAAAGGAAAGGAGAGTAGCTCAAATGCAGACCTTTATATTTATTTACTTATGTCTCTTGTGTATATGCAAGTGTATTTTTTTTAAATGCTACTAGTTAAAAGATGTGGTTACAAGTCAGGATGTTTACTTTTCACATGCCCTGACTAATGAGTGGGCATGCTTAGGCTGTCTGGCGCTAAAAGCAGCAAGAGATGAGAAACATCACTACTTTCTTCTTTATTTAGCCTAAGCATGTTAATTTATTTATTTATTCCTATGTCATATAAAATATCTCCTTTTCATTTCAGGAAAAAAGTTGAAAAGAAATTTAAATAAACTTTTTTTTTTTTAAAAGGTTATGATTCCTGTGTCCCAAGTGGTTTTGTAAATAGGTTTTTCTTTATAGAGCACTATTCATACAAAGCACTTCAGGGTTTATAAAAAGAAAGAGGGAAAGAAAAGAACAAAAGAAATCTAATGAGCTAAACACGAAAAAGTACAGAATGCATAGTAACTATAGTTTATGTTAGTTTGAATGACACAAAATACAATTCTAAAATTGTTAAATCGTTAGTATGAAAAGTAAAACCACAATTTAAAAAAAGTTTCACAAAAAATCTTAGAAAGTTAAAGCTTGAAATGCTTTATTTAAAAAAAAAAAGTTTAATGATTCTTTGGACCATTTTTTTATTTTGTATATTAATATAGTAGTTTAAACATTATTTTTGTAAAACAGGTTAGTTTCACAAACAATGCATTACATTAGTGCATCATATTTTTATCTGTAAAGTACATTTTACATGTTTGATTTATTTATTTATTTAATTTCCACACCATTTATTGTTATTATTTGTGTGTGTGAATTGCATGCATGCTTGTATTTTTTGTAGGAGTGTGGTGGTGCCTGCGAAGAAAACCTCCCCTGGCAGCTGTGCGGGCAACGCACTGGGATCCAGCAGCACTAGCACCTCCCCAGGGCTTTCAAGTTGCAGCACCCCCAACATCTTTGCTGCTGCCTCTGCAACCCCGAAAAGCATGATCAACACCACCGGTGGGTGTAACAAAAGGGACTTGGAGAATACATACAGAATTTACCTACTACATTCCACTTTGATAGGGTTAAGGTTTGACTGAGCACTTAAGGAGTGCTTTTCATCCAGATGAATCAGTCTGTTTTTTGTTTTGTTAAGGCAACAACAAAAATAGGAACAAAACATTTTTGGCCTTTTTGATCACTTGACCCTGTCTTTGCTTTCTAAAACCACTAGATGGCACTCTTTGCTCTCTGTTCACCATCAGACTGCACTGCCCACATCTAACTGCAAAAATGCTGTTCTTCACACATGGCTGTACCCCGTCATGCCCCAGATTGAGTCTGTTTGTAATATGCTGTAAATTGGTGCCGTTCTTAAAGCGAGAATGAATTTGCACGCATATATTTGATATGTAAAATGCATCCCTGTCTGATTCCATTACCTGCTTCTCCTCTTGCTGTCATGCTGATTCTCCTGGCCCTCTTCTCTGTTGAACTGGTTTCACCTTAGAGCTTATGTTGTCTGCTAGTCTCAAAGAATCCTTTTTAATACTCAAAACATTCAGAGCTTTACCACATTTTCTATGTGCTAATTTTAGAAATAAAACATCCCTCTCATGTTTGAGCCCCTGCTCAGGAATGTAAGAAATGTGTCCAAATAAAAATGTGCCTTCTTTCAGGAACTGCACATATGCACTTAGACCCTATGATCTCTTTTTGCCTGATTTTAGCCTCTTAGTCAGAATAGCTTAAATAAGATGGTTTGCTGTTGTGGAAATGTGATTTGAATTGGTGTTCTGGTATCTTAATCAATGCTTCAAGTAGTAGTGCTTTAATAAAGCATGTTGATTTAGGTAAGGAAATCATTTTAGTGTATATATATATATATATATATATATATATATATATATATATATATATATATATATATATTTTTTTTTTTTTTTTTTTTTTTTTTTTTTTTGCACACTGTCTGAATCTTGGCATTGATGGCAACAGGGGAAAAACTGATGATTTTAACTGTAGCATTTCCTTTCATTGTTGAGCTGAAGTCCCTTGCAGTGTGCCATCTCAAAATCCAACTTTCTGATTTTTTTTTTTTTTCTTTTTTTTTTTTTTTTTTTTTTTTTTTTTGGGGGACTTCAGTTTGTAACCGATTTAATAACTTCAGCTTCCAAATTTTATCTTATTTTATGTGTTTATATATATAATATACACTGTGGGGGTGGCTGGTGCAAGAGGTGGGTTACACATCACACTCTAAAACCTATTAAAAGTTTATGTACAATGAATATAGCTTGAAATAACGTCACTCCTAATAAATGTTAGATGCTTTGTTTGTTCCCCTGCAGGAGCCGCTGAGGCAGCCTCTGCCTCTGCATCATCTTCCTCCAGTTTTGTTAACGGCGCAACAAGTAAAAATCTTCCTGCCGTGCAAACTGTAGGCCCCATGCCTGAAGACACGGCTGAAAATATGAGGTACAACATGACTTTTTAACCTTTTTGCCATCCTGTGTTACAAACTCAGTTTGTGTCACTGATGGACTACAACATCTACAAATATAAGCAAAGCTGCATGCATGTGATATATTTTTTAGATAGATTTTTTTTTTCTCAAAATTGTGTGATTTAATGTATTTGGAAATATCAAAATAAAACATCAAAAGAAAGTGTGTGATATATAAATGTTTCTGCAAAATTTGTCATTGACATGTGTATAGCTTTGCATATATATCTGGTTTCTTCACCGTCATGCATCCACAGACCTCGTCTCCCAGTGACTTCTCAGAGCCGAGGTCTTTCTCCACAGTCTTTCAATTACTTTCTTTGTCCAATGTTGTGCTCGAAGAATAAAAATTTGGTTTCCATGGCAGCAGTAACCAACATCACATAGCTGGACTCTAAAAATGATCATTTTACTTTCATGCTACAGAATTAGGTGAGGGTAACGCATTTAAGCTAAAAAAGTGTGTGTGTGTGTGGTGTGTGTGTGTGTGTGTGTGTGTATATGTATACACACACACACACACACACACACACACATATATATATATATATATATATATATATATATATATATATATATATATATATATATATATATATATATATATATATATATATATATATATATATAGTGGTTCTGCTGAGATGTTATTCTTTATTTTGTATTTTGTTGATGAAGCATCTCAGTTCACCAGGGTTGCATCTTCTCTTTCTCTATGTATCTTTTGTGAAGTTGACCATTATCTACTACCTAAAGGACTGACACCTTCTGAGCCCAAACCCTTTAGCTCTCTGACAGGATTACAGGCAGCCTACTGAGATGCAGGCCAATGTCTCAGGGAGGACATCTGTGCGAGTCACCTAAACCTTCAGTTTGCATCCTCCCTTTTATGCCAATGTGTTATGCCTATGCTGTGTTTTCTCGGCTGGCTGTGGGGCAGATTACACTACACATCCATCTAAATCCTACACCATGCCTTCCTGTCTTTCTCTGTCTATCTGCCTTTTGCTCATCTTAGGAAAGAAAACAAGCTACAGCTCTCCTCTGGTTTCTTTTTTATCTTTGTGTGTACGCATAAGAGTACAGAGATAAGCTGAGGCTTGACTCACATCTCTTTCTGTATTCAGAGTTGAATAGCTGCATGACTCCAGATCACTGATTTTCTGAAGCTGTTCAGATAATGTCAGGCAGACTCTTGTAGTGACTACTGTACGGCTCTTCTCCACTGCTGAATTACTGTGATCTCACTTGTAGCCCTGGCCACATATCTCTCTAAAAAATCCACCAGCTGCTTAGATGTGTTCATATAACTTTTGTTATTGACATTCCTAGTGATAGCAACCACACTCGTGATATCTGTCTCCTCCATAACCCTGAAAGGCTGAGTGCTGACTAACTGCTGTCAGGAGTGTGCGCGTTGTCAATTTATGTCATTTTTTCTGCTTAAAGCTTGATATTAGGGTACAACTTTATTTTCATTTCGCTTCAGTTTAAATGTGCTTTTGTAACTTAAATTGTTGGTGTCCATTTTACAGTATTACTACAAAATTAGAAAGAGCATTGGAGAAGGTGGCTCCCTTGCTGAGAGAGATCTTTGTGGACTTTGCACCCTTTCTGTCACGGACTCTGCTGGGCAGCCATGGACAAGAGTTGCTAATCGAAGGTACGGATGTTGTATTTTAAATGTTATTCTGTGTGCTTTCCTGTCTCTGTCAACCTACTGTTGTTCAGTATTAATCTCACTGGCTGCTCCATTGATGTGTGTACCTTTGGCAGAAACCTTGGAGAACAAAGTCAAAGTTTTCTGCACACAAGCAGGAAAGCTTAACATTTCCATCTCCTTCATCTCCTATGAACGTTTTACTGTGTTTTGTTTTCTTTACAAGTCACTTCGTGGATGCAGCACTTAAAAGCAGACTGGTTCATATTTACAGCCGAATAAATCCAGAAATATTTTATATAGTGTGTGTGTTTGTTAAAGTAAAATATTCCTATAACTTGCTACAAGGGAATTAAGGATGTTTTTTGTTTGTTTTTGTAATAGCCAAAATGAAATCAAGGATGGTAGGAGTAAATTTGTTAGAACTAAAAAAAACCCTAAAAATTAGGATGTTTATTTGCTTTTGTCCTCTATGGGAAGCATAATAGCATTAAAACCCCCTTCTTTCACATAGAAAGCGGGTGTAAATTACCAATGCTGTAAGTAGAACCTGGAATAACCATTAGCTGGTACTAAACTTTAACTATATCATAACTGGGTGTAAAAAATGCACTGGTTGCAAGATATTTACACATTTACAACATGATCTAATTTCTTTTATTTAGCACAACACAGCAAGAAATCATAGTTTTGTATTAAATTATGTATTTTTTAAAAACAACTTATTATTCAATGAACACATGCTATTTATTAAAGTAGTTTTCATGTTCTTACTGTTCATAACATTGGACCTTTTTGCAGTTCTGCTGCTTTTGGAGAAAGACTGGGAGTATGACAGCTTGATATTAGCTGGGTAATAAGCTGCACTTACATTAAAGAATGATAGATTTCACACTGTGACTGTCTGCGTTTTACATGAATGGAAAATTTCCAAATCGTGGAATTTGTATGTAAGAGTCTTCTTTCAGCCAGCTGGCCAGTGTCCAGCAACAGGTAAGGAAAGGGTATGGTGCTGTGTTGCTCTATGCTACACTGAACAATTGCAAACTCATGTCACTCTGGCATATTCTTTGGGATCTCATTAAATAAATTTTAAACGTCATAAATACTATGACAGAAAATGTTGAGCTGTTTTGTGTCCATGATAGTTAAAATTGATGGGGTACCTTGATACCAGTAATCCTCCCTAATCTGGAGTGTCACTTGCTCACTGCAAAATTACACTGAAAAAAACCCCAAACATTTATCCTATGTTGAAGCAGCTGTAGCTTGGAATAATCTCAGAACTTTTTGTGCCTAACCTCATGATCTCATATGAGAGAGCTCTTACACTCTGCTCCCCAGGATCGCTTTGGCTTGCATTCACAGGATCACGATGGCATTTCAGTCAGCATGCACATGTTCGACACTGTGTCTGCAAATGTTTGCCTGGGTGTGCACAGTGCAAATTAGATTTGTGGTTCTTTTTTGACTTTTAACTTGCAAGCAAAGTAATTTTTGATTCTTTCTCATTTTTGAGCTGGTTTTTTTAGATGTAAACTTAAACCACTCGTACTCTCAGCAGTATATGCAATGAAATGAAGAAAACTGAAACAACACCCACCCTTGATCTTTTAAGAATTCCTTTGACAGTGTGTCTGCTTTATCCGGATCATAAATTAAAATAAATGAAATTTCTTCTATTAACATTTTTAAAAATCAAATGTTGTTTTCAGTTTGTTGTTGGCTGTAAAACTTGAAAAATAAACTAATGCACTTTATCAAGGTTAACTATTTAAAAACAGGGATTTATTGATTTTTGAGTAGCTTTTCTAATAAAGGATTTGCTGAAGCTCTGCTTAAGTTTTTAAAAGCTTTCCAAACTTCATTTTAAACATTGTACCAACCAGAGATTTTTGTACAACATGGTTACACCACAAACATGTTTAGAAGATGTCTTCAATTGACATTTGGATGAGGCTTCTTGCTCAATGTCAAGAGGGAGGAAAGAAAACTCAGGTAGCAAAGACTTGACAAGTGTGAATATGTCTGTTACCCTTTCACTCACAGTCTGTCAGCAGACTGACCAAGCTGACAAACCAAGGCTGATCTCAAGCTGCAGACTGTAACCCCACAAACAAGGTCGTAGATAGACAGCTGGGTCCTCGACGCTCTTCACCAGACATGTTTAACCCTGTCTGAGTCTGTGAAAAGCACTTTCCATCCTGGATTAAAACAACTTTATCTGAAATAAGAAGTATTCAGTTTCCTCACTTACACTCGCTTATAGAATGCTTCGCTGTATTGAGCCACCTTAGTGTATTCGCTGCAGTCTGTTTGTGCTCATGCTGATTTTGTACTCTTTTCTGTTTCTCTCTACTTTTCCTCCTGGACCTTCCCAGGCACACAGTTGAAATACTGTGCTGCAGTGCAAAGGCGCTCCATTTACCAGTAATTACCACCCATCCATCACTCTTTTGATTGCCTTGGGTCAAGCCCTCCTGTGCCCCTTCTGCCCCTTTCCCTCACCCTGTTCCTTCACCCCCTTTTCAGATGCGTGGTCACTGCAGCAATTATGTTGAGTGCTCTAAGAGCTTCACACTTGGAGTTGGTGGGTAAGGCCTGTGCACGAACACTGCTGCTGTTGTGATGCCTGCCGCCTGCTTCTCACTGTCCCTTGAGTGGCCCAGCCTGCCGCCACATCACCCCACAATGCCACATTCACCCGTGCCTCAACCCTGCGCTGTTTACAGGAAAGGACTGGCAGAGAGTGTTTAAATAGAATGCATTTAGTTTGTCTACCAGCACAAGGCCAGGGTCAGTCGGCCACCTGACTCCGTTGTCAGACCGGACTGACTTATGGTTCGCATGTCACTGCTATAACAAGAGGTCAAACGTGGCACTCCATGTACAAGAGAAGGGTCACTTCCTCTCAGAGTACTTACAATATGTTCCTTTGGATAGCTTCCGCTCTTAAACAGCATAAGAAAAAGACACCACTAAATGATCAGTCCATTTTTTTTTTTTACTGTATTTTTTTATTTAAAAAGGCTGTGTTAATAGTTTTAGAAACTTCATATTATTTTTGCGTCCTCAACTGTAGTCCAGCTATGAAATTTTAAAGGAGTTTTCAAGCATTTAAAGTATCATTGCAGTTCTAGTTTCTCTCTTTTCAGGTATATAATCTTTTGCATTTAACTGACACATATTTTTCCTTTTACATATTTATATTTAGATGTAAATTAAACTTTGAAGTAGTTTTTTGGGAAGTAGATTTTTTTAAAAAATACTATTTTAAATGACAAATTATTTAGAATTAGTAATTGCGAAACTAAGAATTCAGTGTCTTGCAAATGTATTCATCTACTTGGGTAATTTTTTCTTTTGCATTTTGTTGTATTATAACAATAAATTATAATGTGTTTGGATAATTGGTGAAATACCAACAGAAAGCAGTGCACGATTGTAAAGTGGAAAAACCCCCCAACTCATTAGTGTGGTGTGTATCTGTTTGGCCCAACTGAGTTAAATACATGGTAGAACCAATTTTAACTGCAATTACAGCTGCAAGTCGTGTTGGGTATGTTTCTACCATTTTTCCACATCTGGAGACTGAAAATATGCCCCGTTCTTTCTTGCAGATTAGCTAAGGCTTAGTCAGATTGGAAAAAAAGGGTCTGGTAAACAGCAAATTTTAAGACTTGGCACAAATTCTCAATTTGATCCACATCTTGACTTTGACTGGACCATTTTAGCACATTAAAATACTTTGATCAAAATCCTTCTGTAGTAGCTGTAGCTGAGATCTTAGTTTATTTTTTTGTCCTGGTGGAACACAAGTTTCCATCCAAGTCTCAGGGTTTTGCAGCCTTTAGAAGACTGAGTTACATACAAAACAATGTGTCACACATACCATTTAGCATGCAGGCCAAAAATGCCAGAAGAGTTTAGTCTCAACCTTAGTCTGTGTTTGCTGTGTTCCCTACATTACTTGTGAAAAATTGCAAACAGGACTTATGGCTTTCTTTCAATAATGGCTTTCTTTTAGTTGTCGTGTCGACAGATTCGCCCACTTGAGATGTGGCTCTCTTCAGCTCTCCTAGAGCCACCACAGGCCTCTTGGCTGCTTTTCTGGTTAATGCGCTCTCTGCCCAGTCTGTCAGTTTATGTGGGTGGCCATGTCCTGGTAAGTTTGCTGTTGTGCCATACTCTCTCCATTTTTGGATGATGGACTGAACTGAATGTGATGTTATATAACCTATCTCTGCTATAGACCTCTTCACAACCTTTTCTCTGACCCGTCTGGTGTTTTACTTGGTCTTCATGATGCTTTTTGTTCCCTAAGGTCCTCTAACAAATCTTTGAGGCCTTCACAGCTTCATTTACACAGAAAGTACATGACACACAGGTGGACTCTGTTTACTAATAAATTGGCTTCTTATGGTCATTCTTATGATTATGGTTATGGTTACACGTGATTTTATTTAGTGGTATGAAAGTGAAGGGGACTGAATACAAATGCATGCCCTAATTTTCAGAGTTTATTCATAGAAAGTATTGCTAATCATTCATTACTTTTCTTCCATTTGAAAATTATTCTCTACTTTTTACATTAAATCGGAATAAAAGACTTTAAAGCTGTGGCTTTAACAAAATGTTAAAGAGTTCAAGGGATATGAACACTTTTGAAAGGCACTGTAGTTTCTTTAATCATCCCATCTTTTGAACCAAAGCATGGATACGATATTGAGTTTTAGTCTGCCTCATCTTTAATTAGTCCTTGAGAGTTACTTTCACTGCTGATTGCACCTCTCATGATTCTCTCCAGGTGCAGCAGCAAGGTCCAGAATATAAAACCAGCTGCAGCCACTGTTTCTACAAATGAGCTTTTCACACCTGCCTATGTTTCATTAGAGTTGTCTGTTTCGGTGGCTCACCGTCTGCAGGATGGAGGTTGGGGAAGAAGCTGTGAATGTCTGCTATGAGCGTGTGGAATGTGTAAATGTAGATGTGGTTGTGTGAAGAATGCTTATCTGTTACAGATGTACTTAAATAGTTTAATAGCAAATTGGAAACACAGTTAGAGTTCGATGCCAAATCCAGTGGCTCCACCAGGTGAAATTTGAATGTTAGTCCTGCACTGAATACATTGTTTATCTTTAAGACATCATCTTCTGTCCTAACTAATACAGCATATTTTAATCCTCAAAGATTCTTTATTTGAAACACATTTACTTACACTCCTGGTTCATATCTACTCTTTTCATCTGCTGTCTTGATAGGTCTCGTATGTATGAAGTCAAGCACCTCAGTAGTGGAGCTCGTCATGCTTCTTTGTTCTCAGGTGAGATTTTTTTTTCTTTATTTCCCCATCCCCCTTTACAAGCCTCTCTCTTTTTTGATATTAGGGTACAATTTTATATTGATTTCGCTTCAGTTTAAATGTACTTTGGAGAGTAAGTTTTTGTCTTATTTATCTTGAAGCCTAAGCTATCATGTGCATATCATTTAATTCGCTTTCTCCAAGCAAACTGCCCAAACCAATCAGAGGCATACAGCTTTCTGACAACCCAATGACTTTCTTGCTACACCTGGGAGCACTAATCCCAAACCCTCCTTTAAGAAAACGAGCCCCACCTCATGTCCCTGCAAGTGACTGATCACCTCTGAGCTGACCCTCTGAATCCCTTGTTAAGCCCATGTTTTAGAGAAGGTCAGAGCCCTGATGTAGCAGTTACAACAGGAGATATTTAACATACCTTTTGTCAGCCCATCAGTCTTGCATCAGAAGCCCATAAGGAAGCCATTACTTGGTGCCTCTCTGTGGATCCAGACTACAGGGCCTGAGACGGGAGGAGGTGGATCGCCACTGTGTGCTCTCCGTGGTATCCAAAATCCAAAGCGCTGTGCAGCAGGGAGCTCAGCCTATGTTATATGGAGGCCATTATTCAGGGTCTTTTCTACAAAAAATGTGCATAGATGGAGCGGCTAGCGCTGAGTTATTGTTGCTCTTGTGTTGGTTTTTGAAGGGCTACTATTTGTGATGTTTCTTGGTCTGTGAAGTATCTATGGTGAGCTGTCTTTCTAGCTATAGGATTTATTGCAGATGAAAGCGTCAGCATGCTGTTAAGGGCCTGAGTCCAGCCCCCCCTTTTAAACAGATAGCATTACTGAGGCTCCAGAGGTTCCTGCCATTAGGGGCTCTGGGGATGAAACCCAGGCTGAGATATTGATCAGACCATGAGACCTTGAAACTGGACTATATAGCTTGGTGTCTATGGTCTTTCAACTAGGGATGAGGTATTACCTCCTAACTCTCCTCTGTTCATAATCAATCCACTTATCTTAGCAGCTAAAATGATTTAAAAATAATAATGCTGTCTTGGGTGTTTTTTTCTGCTTCTTTAAGTTGTGGCTCAGGGGAAAGGGAGATGGTAATATACACACTTCTTTTTACTTTTTGAAGGGTCATTTGACAAGACACTAAGTCCAGTTTATCCTCTGATGCGGTCATCAGTTTATGATTATGTCTGTACAAGCTTAGCATGTGGAGAAAACACTTTAACAGATGTGATGTTGCACTGAGGAAATAAAGCTGTGTTAACAATGTAGGGATACAAAAAAGATTCTAAAATTCTCATGAGTTGTAAAGCTAAGATCATAAATAATACAAAGAGGAATAAATATAGTCATAAAGCCTCATTTGTCAACAATAGAACATGAGTATAGTAAATAAAATGACTTAAATTTTATATAAAACCAACCTAATTTAACTAAAAAAGTTTATTCAAATTAAAAGTTAGGTTAAATGAGGAACAAATATTTCTAATTTCTAAAAGTCTGAAAAAAAATCAATCAAGAAATAGAAGTAGGTTAACTCTACAGCCCTTTGTTCTTTTTTATGTGTCCTGTCTGGCAGTGTGACACTCAGAATTGCTGTCTGAGTGTCAAGGAAAGAAAGGTGAGAGAAAAAAGCATAGCGACAACACAACTCAACCCTTGAAGTCTGCCTCTAGACCTGCAGAAAAAGAAAAAAAAAACAAAACTGAGAATTCACAACAATAAACAACATATACATATATAATAACAGTTATAACTTCAATGGAAAGTATATAGTACAAGGTAATACAAGATGTATTTAGTGGCAACCGCAGCCCAACTGCGAGTGTATCTGACAAATACCTGAATCTAAACACCTGCCCAGCCCTTTGTTTTTCAGAAAGGTTTTTTCACAGGTGGAGGAAGCAATCAGAAAATGATGCCTCTCTGTACTTTGCAGTTTTTACTTTGGGAAAAAAAAAACATTTTTTAAAGACCTGAATGACCTGGATGTCCTATACAGTAAAAGCAGATCTGATGAATATAAGGTTAAGACCATAAATGGCTATGGAAGTCATTGAAAGCACTGAATAACCATTTTTACATGTGCAGACAGCTAATATCTTAGAAACTAAACAGACTAAGAATTGTCGTTGAAGTATTTGTGTTAGTGCTTGATTGTAGCTTTAAATTGTTTAGTAAATCTTGTTACAGCTGCAAACATTTCCCAGTTTAACATAATTTCTGAATGATTTTAACACCTTTCAGGGTCAGATAAAGTACATTGACTTAAAGCTACTTTGCAAAAAGCTCCTAATTAATATATTTGGGAGTATCTCAGGTGACTCTTACACAGCACAGCAGGTTTTCCTGATGCAGTTTGAGCGTTGGCTGACATCTCCTCAACATGCCAACATTGACACATTCCTTACATATTTTAGCTTTAATGTTTTAGGACAGCCAGGAGGGCATTTAGCTGACCTTTAGTCCTTCTCTGTTGTGTGGACTGTCAGTTTTATGAATAAATTAGTGCTAATGATCTGCCTTTTCTTATTTATGCATACTAATCAGGGCAATCATGGTGCGGCTGGCCTCGTCTACAGACACTGCGTGTCTCTCTTCAGCCTGGGCAGCTAAATGAAAAGGTCAAGCAGCTCTGTTTTTTGTAACAGCTTAAACATATAGGGGGGAGGGGGGGTTCTAGAGTTGAGTCACAGAGATTTACTGATGGAAGGCCCCCAGATGTGGAGACTATAACAGAGCAAAGCTGAGCAGATAAAAGCAAAGGCTCCCACATACTGACAGGTTGGATTGAAACACCACAAATACTTAAAGCCCTGCTGAATTTCAGGAAGATGAAAGTGGGAGGAGAGTGATTCTTCTAAAGACCTAAAAGCTGTTTGCTGGGATGGGAGTTCAGGGATTTTAGGCAATTTTGTTTTTGTTTTGTTTTTTTCCTCAAAGCCAAAGAATGGCAAAATATTTCCAAGAAATTCAAGACTTCGATTGCTCTTTATCACAAACAATCATTTTACTATTAGTACATTTTCTTAAAAAGTTTGTATTTGATGCAGTTTTAAAAATTGTTTATAAGCTAAGCTTAACCAAAGGTGCCACATTCTGGTCAGGGTCTGCGTGTACATCAAGGGTCACATCTTTTTAAGGGGGTGTATGTCAGGCCTAATTCATTTCAAATGGGCACCATAGGAGTCTTTTAATATCCAAAATCAAAGACAGCTTCTATTGCGAGTTTTTAGCTCTTGTAAAAAAAAAAAAAAAAAAAAAAAAAAAAAAAACAAACAAAAAAAAAAAAAACAAAAAAAAAGTAAAGAGTCTCTGAAGTGCTATCTCAGCTGTCAACATGCATTCCTTAGACAAGATAGCAAATTTGACTTGCTCATGCCTTTCTTCTACTGACCTGCTGCCACTTTCCTGGCATCTCCCTGGGTGTCACATCTGCCTTGATTTCCGAATTTATTTTTGTCACGTGAGTGCTGTGAGAGTGAAACCTTGGACGACTGGGCATACATGATCCCTGTCTAAATCAACAACAGCCTATTTCTAGGCAGATACTGTATGTGAAGAAAGGAGGTCATGGAGAACATTTGGAGCCCAGATGCTCAGCAGTTTGTCAGCACCATATCGCTGACTTAAAGCATCATGGGGTCAGACTGTGTAGTCTTGCATGAACCAGAATGTGTCAGTCACGACAACTGTTCACAAAAGCATTTGCCCATACATAATAATGTCAGTGTCAGTTATTGTGATATACACAAGGAAGGCTGCTAACCGTATACAGACAGAGAGTGTAAAGAGTTTGTCACTGTTTTGTATCTGCTGTATTTTACATATACATATCTGTAAAAAAGTAACCACTCCTTTGTTCTGCAGCTTTTTGCTTCTGCCACACTTAAATAATTTTGATCATTGCACAAACTTTAATTTCAGACAAAAATAAATACAAAAAGTAGTTTTCAAGTGATGATTTCATTCATTAAGCGTAAAAGTGTGATGAGATAATTGCCTACTTTTAAATCATGAATCAACTCTGTTTAACCACATTCTTTTGAAACCTGAATTCAGTTTCACTAGACACACCCAGGTATAATTATTGCTAGACCTGTAGAATCAGTATTGTATAAATAAAACTTGTCTGACAGCATGAAGTAGGTAAAATATTACAAAAGGCAGCACATCATGCCCCGATTTAAAGGAATTTAAGAACAGATGACAAACAAATTCAGTGACATCTGTCAGTCCGGAAAGGGATACCAATCCATTTTTGAGGTTTTGGGATTTTAGTGAACCACAGTAAGAGCCATTATTCTCAAACAGAGAAAATATGAAACACTGGAGAACCTTCCCTGAAGTGGCCGTCCTAGCAAAATTACCCCAAGAGCACATTGACAGCTTATCCAGGAAGTCACAAAAGAACCCAGAAGAACAAGCACTGCAAGGCTTACTTGGCTTGGTTAGGGTCAGAGGTCATTATTCAACAATAAGAAAAATCAGAGCAAAACTGATTGTTATACTATTTATAAATAAATAGTTTATATTTTATAATTATGTTTGCTGATCTGAAACATTAATGTGTGACAAAACAGCAAAAACACAAAACATTTTTAAGGGAAAAAAATAAATTTTCATGATATAGTATCACATGGCGGTTAAATTACTCAGTGTGATTGCTGAGCCTGAATAAAGGTTCTTATCATTAGATAGCCTTGAATTACATATATGCTCAAAACCTTTGGGAACTCAGTTTCCTTTTATTTTCTGCGTTCCCCCCCCCCACCCCGCCCCCCTCTCCCTTTTTAAGATGCGGCCTTCTCTGTTTTCTCTTTCATTTGCACCTCAGAAAGGTTACAGGAAAGCTGAGTTTCCCACAGTGAAAGGCACACTCTCAAACTGCTTTTTAATCATTTCCAGAGCCTGTTGTGAGACAGCAAGCGCTGGCACTCCAGCCGGGCCGCGGCTCGGATCCGTTCCAGGAGCACACTTCAGGGCTCACTGAGTCTGCTCAGTAATCTGTCACTGTAAGGGACAGAGGAAATGGCTGTATTTAAGCGAGAGGATACAATTTCATCCCACAATTACATCTCTCTTGTGTTTACAGATCTTTTCACAGAGGAAGAAAGCGTTGCCTCACATGTGGTGCAGAATTTCAGCTTTTTATAGAAATCACTTTTTTTCCTCAAAGGATATATCAACTAAATGCTTTCTTTACCCACTTGAATTTCAAGCTATGAGATGTAATCTAAATTATACTTCAAATATATATTTATTTTTAAAAGCATATTTAGTTACCCAGAGGATCAAAATAGTACCTAGTCTTCTACTTTAACATTTTGTAGGATTTGGCTCAATAATAGACTTTTACTTTTTTTAGAGTTATGCATTTAAACTGTTGTTAAATACTCAATATCTATCTCTGTTTCAGGAATGGCAGAACTCCATTCAGAAGAATGCTGGCCTCGCTTTTATTGAACTAATAAATGAAGGAAGGTAATGCAACCATTAAGTTTGAAATCACACACCCAAGCAGCAATTTTATGTTGCTATTTATTATCAGTATGTATAGTTGATCATTTTCTTCTTGGCAGCAATAAAGAGGTTGTTCAACTAAGTGGAGCAGTGTAGATTAGCCCTAAATCTCTGAGCTCATAGAGCTAAAGGCAAATAAGCTGTTTTACTTGAATTAAGAATAGCAACACTGCAGCGCATCTCTTGTGTTGTCTGCCTCTATTTATTCAATTCTTCTTCTTTCTCTCTTTCCCTGTTTGGGTGTGGCCAGACTCAGAGTTTTCTGAGCAGATCAGGGGCAGCTCAGCCTCCTTGTCCATCTGTTGACCCATCTGGCCCATCCTCCAGGATGCCCAGGCTGTAGCCTCGGTCCAAACAGGTTCTTCTGGGTCCCCTGCTGGCCCTAGAACAAAGAAGTTCAGTTAGTGGGGCCACACGGCGCTGTCCAGGGTGCTGTTGACAGACGCATAATTTTCCAGTCTTACACTAGACTGTGTCCACCTAACCTGCTTAACTAGACAGATCTACAGGAACCGGCTGGTAAATGTGTTTGCTTTACAAGGCGTGGCTGACACTGACGTTGTTCCTGCTGTACGTACAAACACACATTATGCAAATAAATGAGCTTTTTGTAATAATGCAGCTACCCCTTTCAAACTCAGAAAAGATGCCTTAAATAGGTGGGTTAGGTGGTTATTTTATAATCTCATTAGACCTTCTGTTTTGAGGATGTATGTAATTCATAGAACTTTGAAAAAGACAGATCTGGAGCTTTTTTAGTATTTTTTGTGGGATGTTTTATAATATATTAAAGAAAAATGTCAGTACTTAATGGAAAATTACTCCATGTATGTTTACTTTCTCTTAGATATTTTATAATATGTAAGGAATCTGAAATACACTCCAGCCAGTAATGAATAACTCCAAAGATTAACAGGAAAAAACAACCCCAAAAAACAAACAACAATGGGGAAAAACACCTTTAGAGATTTACAGCTACAAATGAACATAAAAACAACCTTTTACTTGTGAAATCTTGTCTTTCAGCTCTTAAATGTTTTCTTCATTCACCCTGTATTCTGTTTCTTCAAAGATTGGGTGTTTTTGTGTTGTATTTTTGTTTTTGTGCTTTCTTTGCACGTAACAAAAATACCTAGTAGATAACTGATATATCTATTTTCCATCTCCAACTGTAACTTGTCAACTCACTTTCTCATCTATTCTTGGTTTCGAAACAAAGCTTTACGTTGTCAGCTTCTCTCTTTGAACTGTGAACTCCTGTCTGTTAATGAGTGCTTGTCAACAGTTAAAGAGGCAAGAGCAGCTGATGACTGTAGTCTCCAGATTAATGACTCTCTTTGGGGACAGAAGGCAATGATAGAATCTGTATGAGGCTCTGGAGAAGAACAAGATCTGTTTTAATTAAAACAAAACTTGCCTAATGGTGTGTGAAATAGGTTGTAATCTGCAACATATCTACAGTGAATTTATTTGTTAAAGTTGTGTTTTTTTTTTAGATTGTACAATTTAAAATGTTACCCTAGAACTTCTAAGTGAGCTCACTCAGCTTTTCAGGCATGAGGTGGATTTTCTGCATATTTTATTTGCTTCAAAAAAAATGAAACAATGCAAAATAGGCTTCAGTGAAAACACTGACTTCATTTGTCATTGTTACTGCAGGGTCAGTCACTGACTTTCAGTGTTTCAGTACAACACAGACAAATGAGGGCAACTACTTGCAGTGCTTTGCGAAAGTATTCACACCTGTTCGTTGTCTTTTTATTTTGACCTATTACTACTACAAACTTCAGATTAGTTTTAAATTCAATTTTGGTCTCATCTGACTAGAGCACCTTCTGACATGTTTTCTGTATTCTTAAGCGACTTGTAGCAAACTGCATCGAGGACTTCTTAGGCTTTTTGTAAAAATGGGCTTTTTCTTGTCAGTCTGCTGCAAAGGCCAGATTTGTGTTGTCCACCACTAATAGTTTCAATGTCAACAGATTCCCCCATATGAGCTGTGCTTTTCTGCAGCTGCTCCATGGCCTTTTTGCTACTTCCCAAATTAATCCTCTGCTTGCCAAGCTTTCTAGTTTAGATGGCCACCATGTCTTGGTAGGTTTGCAGAAGTGCTGTATCCCATTCTACCCAAAACCTTTCCATCACTTTGGCCTGCATGATGTGTTTCTTGGTCTTCATGATGCTGTTTGTTTACTAATGTTCTCTGAAACAAATCTCTGAGGCCTTTACAGAACAGCCATAATGATAGTGAGTTTAAATTACACACAAATGTCTTCCATTTAACTATATTTCTCATATTTCCTCATAAATTATGTGTAAAAGTGTCTGTTTCTGTGCAATGTTAAAGGTTGCTGTGCCATGCCATGAAGGACCACATTGTTCGCGTTGCCAATGAAGCTGAATTCATTCTGAACAGACAGCGAGCTGAGGATGTCCACAAACATGCAGAGTTTGAGGTATCGGCTTTTATTCCATCTGAAATGAAATGCCAACATCATCGACGATTTGCATGTAGTTGTACCAAAAACGGACTTTTATTATTAATGGTGCTATTCTAAACTACAGATGCTCCAAATTATTATTACTATTCTTTTTTGTATGCTGTGAAAATAGAATTTGTCAGTCTTCTAATGAGCACTTACCAAATCCCATTAGTGTAAAACAGCTATTCAACTATAAGAGCTCAGTAATGATGTCCCTCTGTGTCTCTTTTAGGATTAACGCTTCACTGTTACAATTCTTATAAAGGAGTGTTGTTAGTGTAAGTCAAGCAATAATAATTTATGAACATTTTCAACAAACTCCTGGGATTACTAGTGTATATTCAGCCCACTTTTGGAGCCCACATTCAACCCACTTTTTTCATGTTTCAAACTACATTTGAAACGTAATATGAATCTCAGCTTCAGTTAAAGATAAAATGACAAAAGTGTCTAAACTCTTAGGATTTAGTTGCAATTTGAGCAAATAAATTAAAATCAATAGATTAATTGCAAAGTTTATAAAATAATATTGTACATCCTACAAAAAAATTGATTTTTTTTTTTTTACAGAAAGTATTCATACCCCTTCAATTTTTTTCTACACTTTGCAATGTTCCAAACGCAAGCTTTGATGTATTTATTGGGATTTTATGTGATACAGTGGAAGGAAAAGGAAATGTGATTTTCACATTTTTTTTGCAAATAAAAATCCTAAATTTCTCCTGCATTTGTATTCAACACACCTGATTCCATAATCTTTAGAACCTCTTTTTGCTGCAGTTACAACTACAGCTCAGCTTCTGATTGGATGGACAAGTCTCTATGAATATCAACTTTCAAGTCTTGCACAAGAGTTCCAATTGGTTTTAGTCATCCTAACACATGAATATAAATATGTTTTTAATCTTACCCATTCTGATGAAGCTCTTGCCATATGTTCAGGGCCTTTGTCCTGCTGTAAGGTAAACTCCCACCCCCAGTTTTTTTTTTTTTTTTTTTTTTTTTTTTTTTTTTTTTTTTTTTTTTTTTTTTTTTTCAGGATTGTCCTGTATTTAGCCTTCCCAATCAACTCTGACCAGCTTTCCATGCCCTGATAAAGAAAAGCATCCCCACAGTATGATTCTGTCGCCACCATATTTCACAGTGGGATGGTTTGTTCAGGTGGCACACACATTAAATTGCATGTAGGGAAAGAAGTTACATTTTAAACTCATGCAAAAGTATTTAGTTTAGCTGGATTTTTTTTAGAATATCAGAGTAAACATGGCTGGATAAAAATTCATGCCCTACTTTCCTGTATTTTATTTGTAAAAAAAATATGAAAAATCATATGATATTCTCTTTTCCCACTTTGCAATTCTAACTGCTTTGAGTTCTTTTATCACATAAAATCCTGATTAAAAAGACACAGAATTTTGATTACAAAGTGACAAGAGGTGAAAAAGTTCAATAGGTGTGAATACTTTGCAAGACATCGGAATATAAGTATTTTTGCACCCCTACAAACCTCAACTCAAATACTTCATTCTCCTCTGTTAACAGCTTGTACATGTGAGCGATGACATGTTTCTTATCTTAGAAAAGCAGCCAGCCACAAACAGCTTTTTGATATACACTTCTTGAGGATCCTTGACCTGCTAGATAAACTGGAAGAGACGACTAGATATGCGATGTCAAAGGAGGGGGGGGGAGTGTACCTGGTCCTATCCGTCCTGTCTGCCAACTCCAGACAGCTTACACTTTTCATCTGGGTCTGACATTACTTTATTACCCACTCTCCATGATTGAAGATTCAGGCTACAGATAAGACATTTTTACAATTAAGCTAGTGTCAAGGAGAAGCGTCATATGCTTTAAAGTGATAAATAATGTTTGATATTTGTCATAGAGTCACGTGGTAATGCAAGGTGACAGGCAGCGATTGAGTTATTTGCTTTATGAGGAATATGTTGAAGTATAGTGTCTGACAGAATTCAAATTTAAAGCAGGAAATTCAATTAACTTCCAGCTTCTGTTAGCAAATTAGATTGTGAATATTAGCGAGAGTTCCCTCAGGGTGGAAGAGTAAGACAATCTTGTTTTAGAAGCAAAGACAAGAGCTGTTCTAGTTTACTTTCAGCCACCTGGAACCCTTCTACTGCCCCCAAATCAGGAAAATTATTTTACACTAATACAAGAATTTTTACATTTTTTTAAGGTATTTTTTAAAATATGTGCTCTAGTTGTATTCTTATTTTAGAAAAAGGCTTTATTTCTATATTTTTGCGTGACTTCTGTACTGCGGGACATTTAACATTATATTATCAGTGTAGCTTTGTAAAAGGTGATGGACTGCATTTTGTGGGACTATTAGCATTTTTTCTCTAATAGCAACATCCACAGCTACCTAGCAGGGAACCTCATCTGTCTGCAGTTTGGGAATGAACTACCTCCAAGTGCTTGCCATGATTTATAACACTCCTCTAAGGGAGCAGAAATACATCTCTCAACTGTCCACTAATATGTTTATGCACTCAAGTGTGGTGAATGAAGCCATAAAATTCCTCAATGTGACAAATGCTCTATTAGAAGAAATATATTAATCTGACTTTATTCAAATAGAACCTTTCTGAATGGCGTTAGTTCAATGTCAGGCATGGCTTTTGTGAAAGGACATTGTATAAACAAGGTTAACACCATTCCTTTGTTCTTTGTTTATGTTAATCAGTCCAGCTGTGCACAATATGCGGCTGACAGAAAAGAAGAAGAGAAGATGTGTGACCACCTGATAAGTGCTGCTAAGCATAGAGATCATGTCACAGCTAACCAGCTAAAGCAGAAAATTGTCAACATCCTCACCAACAAGCATGGTGCCTGGGGTGTGCCATGCCAGAGGTAAGGCTTTACCGGGCTCTATTCCAGACAAATCTGAGGGCCATGTTAACTCTTCAACATCTTCCATTCATGTACAATGTTAGGCCCAATCTTCAGGACCATAAAAAATTACCTGTTTACAGTGATCTTCAATTGATGGAGGGGACCACCAGTTAATATAATTTTCCCAGGATCTGATAGGGTTAGCAGTTAGGTCAGCAAATGCAATTACAGTGTGGTGTGGCCTACTCCCCTGGGGACAGTTGATTGGCTAGTCATCCTACATACATGGGTGAAAGCTGTGTGGGGGTTGGTGTTTTTTGCAGGACTGTCCAGGTTTTCATTGACATTTTGCAATACAAAGCATATCACCTGGTGGAACCAGCTGGGCTTCCTCATATGAACCCTGGTAAAATAGCAAGTGGTTCTTCTGCTCCTGTTCTTACCTCTCTGTTGTTTCTACCTGGTCATACATATACATTTCAGTATGGTGGTAAGACCGAGTTATAATAGAAACATTAAGAGTAGTATCCACTCAGCTAAAAAATGTAGGATTAATCCTGTTGTAATAGGCAGATCAGAGATGCACTGATCAGAACTGTGACTTTTGGTCCACTTTTTTGTAAAGCTTTCACCTACAGGTTTTGTCTGATTTCAGTTTATCTTTAAAAACTTTAAAATAAGACATAAGAACAGCACTGAAAAATCTTTTGTCAAATGTTCCTGCTGTAAGCGGTGATTAATAAATTTATTAGGAGCAGCACAACACCATGCTTCATATGTGAGAGATAGCAGACAACAAAGATGAAATGATTATACAGTTGACCCTCCTTAGCATCTTATATTAGCTTTCTCCAACTCCTGTTTTTAAATACTGTCCCGATTCTGAAGATTGCTGCCTTTGAATCTGATCTATCTGGCAACTTTCACACCACAGAATATTGTGGTCAATGCAGTCTGTTTCATGCTTAGGTATGGTGTGTTCAATAGTTGGAAAAACAGATTTTTCAGTTCCAACCGTTCTGTCACAGATCTTGGCCAATGAAGCAAATAAACTCATCAATTCCGATTACCAACTGATTTTTTGTTGCATTTCTGACTAATTTCCATGCAATAACTGGGAGGTTTTGTTGGATAATGTTAAAGCTCAGCTCAACTCAAAATTGTGTGACAGGGATTTTTAGCTGTACATAGATGGATATGTATTTTTGTTATTTCTGCTAACAACAAAGGAATGGTGGGAAAATGAAAGAAATGGCACTTTAACACATTGCTGAAACAATAACTTTGATTTTGTTATTCAATTGAAGATGCATTATAGATACTACGCAATGTTTTTTTCTTTCCTAAATCAAGTTTACCGTACCCAAGAAGCTTTACAGCATCAGTTTGTCTTAAATGTTATAGGTAGTTTTGTTCATTTTTCTGTTGCTTTTTAAATTTATATTCAGATACTATATATGGGTATTGTTTATTTGTTTTTTCCCATTTTTTTTCTGCTGGCAACTGAGTATTTAGGAAACAGTCCAAGTATTATAAATTATTTCAAAATGTTGCCAACAACATAATGTGGGCATAATTACATTTAGTGTTATGCTAATAATTTGAGAGTACAAATGCTGCTGTAGTGCAGATTTTTTTTCTAAATCTGACTAAACCTTAACAACCCATAAAAATGCAGTGGGTTGAATTTTGGGGCTCTCGTTCAAATATTTATGGTGCCCCACCCGGAGGCATACCATTTGCATTGAAACAAAAGGTTATTGAGCGTGGGTGCATTGTAAATGATACAACAAAACTTCCAACAAATTCAAATTTAATGGTAACCTGCTGGTGAAGAAAAATGATGCAATATGCTCACAAGCTCAAGGCAGTGTTGCAGTTCAGCAGCTTATTCTTATTCACTGCTACATTAACTTTCCCATTTATGCTGCCCTTGTAAAATATAAAGCCCCCAGGCTTTGTGAAGGGGTGTGTGTGTGTGTGTGTGTGTGTGTGTGTGTGTGTGTGTGTGTGTGTGTGTGTGTGTGTGTGTGTGTGTGTGTGTGTAAAGCCTTTACTTAGTTATGTTTTCACCCTCATACACAGAAACTGTTTTACCTTTTTATTGCTAAATCCTGTCCTGAGTTATGCCAAAGGATATTTATCATTAGCATAGAGTATATCACAAATTAAATTATTCATAGGATGACAACTGAATAAAATGTGTGTGAGACTTGTTTATGTTGCTTATCCACCAGTGTGCGTTTGCAGCTGATGTCATTAGATGGATAAGAATTAGATTAATCTGTTTCGTCTTTTTCTACAGACATTTCCAGGTTGCATCTTGTGAGCCACTTTATTTTGCTCTGTTTTTATTGCTCCAAACACCATTAGGAAACTATGCTGCAGCATAAGTGACAACAGGCAGCTATGAGGTAATAATCTGTACAAGCCTTGAAAACAGCTGCTACAGTCATGCGATTAGACTGAAGAAAAGGCAGATCAGACCCTACGGTGGCCTGTTTGATCATACTATATGCTTGCCTGATGATGAATGTCCCCTTGTATGGAGCCAGCATAGAAAAATCAATACTCCTCAAATTGAAACAGTATAGGGTTGTATTGATCCACTGTGCTAAATCAAAATGAGGAGACTTTGATACATCTCTCCAAGACAGCTCTCTGCTCAGTAATGACACACTATCAATTTTAGCTTTACACTGATAAATCAAGTTGAAAATTGGATGTCAGAATTTTTCCCAGCAAGAGAGTGATTTCTTCTGCCCCCTGGTACCCTCTGCTGTTGACCTTTGAACCCTGGCAGCAGATTATAAAGTTCAGACTTATCCGAAGTGAAAGTAGATGTCAAGGCAAGACTGGGGAATGCACAGAAGGCTAATGTCCACCGCTTTTTCAGCAAAGGACCTTAAAGTCACATCACTATACATCCTGTAAAAACTAAAGGGTTGATTGAATTTTAACTTTATTCCATGCAGCACATATTTTCTGACATTCTCAAGTACTTTTCCAACACACTAGATAAATTGTAAAACAAACCTGAAACACACAAACCTCTTCCATCCCACCTGAGAATCACTGACAGCTGACAGAGGAGCCTCTGCTACCCTCCATGGCAGCCCTTAACCCTACCTGACTAGTCTATTGATTGTCAACATTTCTTCTGTATAATTACTTTTTTGTAGCAAAGGAGAAAGGAAAATGGCGGCACATATTGATCTGTGGCAAGGCAGTGAAACAGCCGTTTCCCTTGACTAACAGCGAGTTTCATCTCTTGCACGTGATGAATGGTAACAATCTGCCCGTGGATAATAACTTTGTGATGGAATGAACCTCTTTACTCACTATGTGCCCAGAGTATTTGGTCTTGCCTGAAAGGGTTATCAATTCTAATAGAAGTGAAGTATCCTACTGCGTGGGGGGTGGGGACCTTTAGAGAGCTTTAAAGCCACAGAGGGGTTTAGGTCTGATGTCCCTTTTGGGGCAGAAAACAAAGGTCATGGTCTCCAATTGAGTCTAACAAGATAAACAAACTCTAACTTGGTGATAAAAATGATAGCAGTAAAAAATATGTTGACAAGAGAGATGTTTAATGTTTTCTCACATCTGGATCTGGACCCAACATAAGTATTTTCTGGAACCAGATTTATTGTAATTGAGTATTTTTTTTAACCACATGGCTTTATAAAAACAGAAAATTCTATTCAGTTCTGTTATATTGTACCAATTTACAACCAGTGTCATCCCAAGGCACTTTACATCATAAAATGATCCATTTCTTAACCAGAAACATGTTTAAACCAGTATATGCATATGGACAAAATTCAGATTAAGTTACACACATTCAAATTTGATCCTAGCTATACAGTCCAGTCAAATCCCTTATGTCAAGTGAGCATGTGGTAACAGTGGGAGGAAACAACTTTTCTTGAATTTATGGTACGCATAATATTTAAATCTGGCACTTGACTCTATCCATCTTTTGTCCTCTGCTTATATGAGCTCAAGGTTTGGGGAGTAATTGGTTCAGGATGAAAATTTAAGTATCACTCTACCTGGTGAATATCTTCAGCTCACTGTTGGATCCAAAGGTGCTCCCAGACCAGAAGGGATACGTAATCCCTTCTGCAAATTCTGGGTCAGCCCCCATTGAGGCTGTCCTGGAAAACCTCCAAACAAAGGTGGTGCAGTAGGCATCCTGATCAAATGCCCAAACTAACTAAACTAACTCCTTACGATGCAGTTGAGTACCCCACCCCTTTCTAACAGAAAATTATCAAAGAACCCAGTTTGACAGATCCACCAGGATATTGACATAGCCATCATGGTGCTAGATTTTGAGTAAATGTAAATATTAACCAACGGAGCTAAGGGGTACATGACTGCATTATATTTTTTAATTTGATTTACAGGTAAGAAATGAAGAAAGAAACAATAAAAACACAACATATAGGATGGGTTTTTCTACAAGCAGACACTTTATATTTAGAAGCCTATTTCATAAGTTTCTTATTTTATATTTAATGCCAACATTAACATTTTTTGATTTCATGCTGGAAAACCAAAATACTTCCATTTTATATTACATTATTGAAGTTTTAGTTGATAAATATATACATAAACATTATGTTCTTCCTAAAGAAAATTTAGTATAAACAGACCAAAACTTTGAATCAGGGATCTTCAATTACATTTCAGAGGTCTGTTTCTGTTGGAACTACTACTTTACACAACACTAGTTCAAAAATATGCAACTTCTTTAAAAAAAAAAAAAAAACAAAAAAAAAAAACACCTTGCAAGTACAAATATTTATTCTTTTTTAATTGAACCTTATTTTAAACATGATGGTCCTTTGTTCTGGCTCTCCAATATATTCATTCCATTTGCCCTTGGGTCACACTTAACCTTGTACCCTGTGCTAATTATATCTGGAAAGGGGCCCATTCACATAATCATCAATTTCATTGGGTGTTAAAATTGAGCTGAGCATTGCTTCAATGGGCCACATTTTCTGTAAAAAGATTGGTTCTGGAAAGCTGGTGATCCTGGGGAGTTCACTAACATTACAGTGCAGTTCCTCATCCCTCGCTGAACCTCGCATGTCTGTCTTCATTAAACCAGATGACCTTGAGTTAATCTTGTTGCCACTGTAGTGTTTCCTTTTGGTCTTTTTTTCCGAGAGCAAATTATTCGCTCTATCTTTCAATCTGCAAAAGAAGAGTCTATAACAAAAGCAGAAACATTTAGATCTTGGTGTTCTTTTGTTTGAAGTGGTGTTGAGAGACATAAAAATATATGAAATAGCGAAATTAAAAGGATGAAAGTCTTGTGTATCATTTGCAGCCGTCTGTGATAATAAAATCACGATGGTGACCATACAGCCACTGAACATTTTGAATCCCAAAGACACATGAAATTTATTGGGGTTTTTTTGTTTTTATTTTTTATTTTTTGCTTTATAGATCGCTTTAAAAATATGGGTTCATCACCATATGGTTGCCAGTGACCACTTTTGATGAACTGCATTTTTACCACAGCAGTATAGAGGAATGTTATATAAGAATGCATAAAATAATGCATTGGTCTATCAAATAGTTTTCTGTGTCTGCTTTTCATTTTTATTGGGCCAAGGAGCTTGTTCTAAGAATAATTCTTTTGGAATATAACATCTTATTAGTTCTCCTAAACCATCAAGACAAAAATTTGTCAATAAATCTGTGTGCAATGGTAGGTTTATTTGCTAAACAATATTTTAGAACTGTTTTGAGAGGCAGTGGAACGTTTACCTTCTACAGATTCCCCTGACATTTACTATCTCACAATGAGAGACTGTTAGGACAGCTTAAAAAGAAAGAAAAGACCATTTGTCCTCAGAATGTCAATAAAAACGGATGTGTCCTAAGTAGTGTGGCTGTGTGACAGAAACCAGTTGCTTCATCTTTGAATAGAATTGTCGCTGATTACTGGTATTTATTATAATTACTCCCAACTCATGTCACCAGTGAAGGATTTTAAAAATAGTATAATGGTGTTTTATTGAATCAGTATGTTCTTGACCTTCCTCCTTACCGCTTCACATAAATCCCTTCAGAAAATAAATTGGATGAAAAAGGAAATCTTTAACCATGAAAAACTGATCTGTCTACAGTTCAACCCTGTCTGTTTTGTGAGTCATTATGGTTAAGTGACTTAAAAGACATATAGCTAACTATAAGCTTTTACAAGGAAAAATACTGGAACAACGCTTGATCCAAAAATGTTTCTAAATGTTCTTAGCAAATTAAATAGTATTACATTTTCAAACTAACTTTTACTAAACTAACTTTTACTAAAATTAATTTATTACTCAAACAAATTACATTATACCTCTTCTGTTTTACTTTGACTTAAACTTTGACACAACAGGCAAAATTTGTTAGCTTACTTTTTGATAATCACATTGATCTACACATCTGTACAATCAGTTCAGTTAAAAACCAACACCGTAATAGAATGTATGCAAAGTTCTTAAGGCAGAATCATCTTCTTAAATATATATATTTCAAACCTATGAGCTCTGATCGATCAGTTTCAAATATGCCTGTTTAATAATGCAGTTTCAAACCTACTTTCATTAGTGCAAATGGGCTTTATGAATGCAGAGGATGTTATATCCTGTATCTTTTGGGCTTTTGCTTCTCTCATCTCTTTGTATTGATTTCTTATTTTCCCTCTGTTAGTTCAGTTTTTTTATTATTTGAATGGTTCTTTACATTTAGTATTTATTTTCATTCCCCCATTCTAGTTTATTCCTTCTGATTAGTCCAGATTTTAGATTTAGTGTTCTGTTGTTTCAATTGGTTTCATCTCTTTTATCTTCTCTGTCAGTTTTACCATTTACTCAGCCATGTTCTGTTCAGTCTACTCTTAGTTTTAGATTATGTTTAATGGTTGTTATCCTGTGTTCCTTAGTTTCTTATTTTGATTCGATCAGCCTTGTTTCTGTTTTTACTTTAGTTAAGTCATTTTCTAGCTATTCTAGTTTGTTTATTTAATCCTTGTCTCAAGTTATCCTTTGTTACTGTGAGATTCATTTTCCTTGCTCCCCTGTTTATTCTCCTTCACCCTCTGATGCCATTCTCTCTCTCTCTCTCTCTCTCTCTTTTTTTTCTCTCCTCAGTCTCCTATCAGCTCTCTTTCCTCACACCTGCAAACTGTTAGAAAATCAGCCCCAGTCCATTTTCAGCATTCACACTCCCAGTATTTAAGCTCCTTTCTTGCTCTCACTCCTCACTGGATCCTCCTGTTACTTACCTGTTTTCTTCCCCGTTACCCTCATGTTACTTCCCGGTCATCCCAGCTGTGTTTGATCCTGGATTCCTGTGTTTTGTCCTGCTCTGACTCCCTGCATTCCCTGTGGTTTTTGTAAGTTTTTTCTTCACCATTTTTTATTAAACATACCAATCTGCTTGCCGTCTCTGCATTTGGATCCAATAACTAACCACTGCATTATGACAGAGTATAAGGTCTGTTACACGAACACTTCTGTTTGGTGCTTCTTGACAGTGGAACTATGACTAACAAGCACCTTCACTGTTTCTGAAGTTATCTGGTCCTCCCTGTTTAAATCACCAACCAAATCTTGTTTTTGTTTCTTTTTAAACACAAGATGTGTTACGCTTTTTAATTCATACAAGATGGCATATCATTTTTTCCACTGACACCCACAGCTAAGATGTCATTCACTGGCAATGACCCCACCTTTGTTAAGAAGCTTAGCTTACTAGAAAGCTTCTGGTAAGTAGTGGCAGTGTAATACTGTGAGAACTACTTTCCTGGCACACTTTAGACTCATTGCTTAGTAGCAACTGAGAATGAGTATTGGTACTGTCTATCACTTTATGACTACAGTGTACCAATCTTCTGATGGGTACTTTTAGCAGAATAATGCACCATGTCATAAAGCTAAAAACCTTTAAAGCTCAAAGCTCTTAAACTGGTTTCTTGAACATAACAATGATTTCACTTTATTCTAATAGCCACAGTCACAAGGTCTCAATCCAGTAGAACACATTTGGGATGTGGTGGAATGGGAGATTTACATCACAGATGTGCCGCTAACAAATTTGCAGCTTCTGAGAGTATGGACCAAATTCAGTGAATATGTTTTGCTCCTGGTTGATTATATGCCATTAAGAATTAAGGCAGTTCTGAAGGCAAAATGAGTCTAACCTGGTACTAGCAATGTGTATGTAATAAAATAGCTGGTGAGCGTTTCCAATTCAACCCATACTCTCTGTTGAATTTTAATTCAACACCCTCCAAAATACTTTTTTTTATAGTTTATGTTAATCGGTTTTGCAGCACTTAAAACATATAACTCCTCATGTGGAATCAATATGATCCTTGTGAGTTGTTGTTTTTCCAAGAATATTATAAAGTTGGCAATAAAATGTATCAATCCTTTTGACCCTCCTGCTATCACAGTATTTTAAATTATGTTTGTCAGCTTCCGTTTTCTATTGTAAATAAAATCCTGTCTGATGGGTGTTAGATCTGGCACTTCACAAACCTCAGCAAGGCCTCCTAGAGGAAAGATGTTCTTTAAATATCCATTAAAAAAAATGCTAGATCAAAGACAATAGCTCCCTTACACATTTATCCTGCTGCACTTAGCAAGTCTGAAAACCTTCATAAATAATGGTGCTCTGTTTCCTGTAGGTTATCAGTGTTGGAAAATTAGCTTTTAAAATGCGGTTTGAAATCCATTTGGCTGATTGATGGGTGATGGGACTAATAAATTTTGCCAGTTTCTAGTGGGTCGGCTCAAAGCCATTCTTTATGGTTGTCATGAAGCCAGACACATTCAATGTGTGAAATAAGGATCTCAAATCAACTCTGAAAGGATTTCATTGGGTGGACAATTTGTTACATAGAGAATACAGGCAATTATCTTTGCATTAATAATTCTGAAACAGATTTTTTATATTTAACAGGATCTTATTTTACCTAAATTGTACATTTATTTCTTTTGTATTGTATGGATGTTAACACTGGTGGTCTGCTGCCAGAGTAAACAGCTGTAAAGCTAGAGTAAAAACAGTTAGCAGAAATTTGTTCTTAAGTACTGCTTCTGAAAGCCTATGATCACCCAGCTTTACATTGCCATCAGTCTTTCAAAGCAAGAAACAAGTAGCACCATATACTGACAAATAATGAAAAACAGTAGTATGCAGGATTTTAAACCTTTCTGTTTATGCCTATAAAAGTACTAAATAAATGTTCTTTCCCATTGAGTCTGCATGGCTGGTTAAAGGATGTAGTGTAATTTTGCTTTTCATTTTTACTTAAGGTTGAAATTTCCCATTTTCATATAATAAAAAATAGAACGGTACCCCTGAAGTCAGAATTCCAAGTGGGAAAGTCGAAGAATTTTTTTTTTTTTTTTTTTTTTGTCAATCCTGACCTCAAAATCTAGTATGGCTGCCAGTCATATAAAATTTAGCAATACCATCAATGCTGGGCCACCCTACAGAGAAAGCTAATCTCAGCCACATGTACCCAGAAGCTTGTTCTTTTAGCCATCCATATCTCATGACTACACTGGAGTTCTAGTATTCACAGGGTTAAGGGACCACAACCACCCACGAATAGCTGAGATCTGCTTAACACTTGAGACCCTATCTAAAAATGCTAATAGCTGCCTATTTTAATAGTTCAAACACCAAATATACCTTACTATGCATTAATTATGCGCAGTGGAAACCATCTTGTCACTACCGCAGATGCGAACATCCTCAGTTTTTCTGATGTGCTCCTGGGGGTACAGCCAAAAAGCGCCAATGAAAATTACTGGTGCTCCTGGATTGGCTCCTTTGCCAATGCCAGCCAATAGCGTGTCAAGTCGCATTGTGCCTACATATCTCAGCTTCCCAAGCTGCATTTTCTTTTGCATATTTTAGATAAGCTCTATGAAAAAATCCAAGAATAGGCAAATTTTCCATGAAATATTTTTGTTACATTCCACAGAAAATTCAGCAAATACAAACAACATATAGGCAGCGGTAGAGTGTATAAGTAAAAGCCAGAATGTCGATGGACTGGTAATTGAAGAGCATTGTCTTTTGGCTGTTTGGATGTTTGAAATCCTTAACTTGGGGCAAAGACTAACCCCCAATAACAACGAAGCAAACCACCTTTTTCCAGTCGAAAATCGTTCAGAGGAACTGACTCATATTTACCTATCAAAAACATTATTACCTTCTTCTGAGGTTGCCCAAGTACTACAAGTGCTGAGAGGCTGTGGTGGTAAAGCAGAGTCAGATTTATTTGAGTCCTCAAAGGGCAATTAGTGTTACAGCAAGTAAAACAGAAGAAAAAAAAGACAAAAAACTAAGAGACATATAATCAAAATTCTAAAAGTTAGGACAATACAGTGTGCTAAAACATCAGTAGCAGTCCATAAAAGGTAGGGAGAGTACCAACAGTGCATATCATTGTGAGCCAACAATTACTATCAACATCAGCAACATATGTGGAGTACATAAAAATAGATATCAACCAGTCAGATGCAACTCATCCTACCCTGTCCTGTGTTAAAAATGGAAAGAGTACTTGTTCTTGTAACTTTTCATCCAAAGAAGTCTGAACTGAAGGCCAGAAGGCAGTAACTGGAGCTCAGAGTGTAAAGGATGGGAGCTGTCAGAAAGAATGGCATTAGTCTTCCTGATTATCTGTCAATTGAACAGCTCTGTAAGTGTGCACTGTTCAACTCCCAGAATCTTATTACTTGTATTTATTACTCTGCTTAGTGCATTTTTTGACCTGATGTTAAGATTGCCAAACCAGCAGAAGAGAGAAAAGGTCAGCACAGATTCAATATATGATCTATAAAATAAGATCATCAGTGACTTTTAGAGTTTTTTCAGACAAAACAGTCATTGCTGGCCCTTTCTTTGTAGGTTCTCTGATTGACAGGTAAAGCAGTTGTCTAGGAATTGAAAAGTTGCCCAGTGTTCCTGCGTATGGATGTGTGAATGTTTTGTGTAGATGGATAAATATGACTTGCATTGTAAAACAGCTTTAAGTGGTCCATTTAACTACAATACCACAAGCTCAGTCCAAGACCATTGGTCCGTTTATCATATCCTGTAATTTGGATCACAGCTTGAAAACCATGGATATTGAATGCCACCCGTCGTACTCATTGTTATACAAAATCTATCTGCGTGAAACCATATAATATTTTATTGAAACTGTTATGTCCTGTTTTTCATTTAAACTTTTACATGTGTGTTTTTTTTTTTGTTTTTTTTTTTTTTTTTTTGTTTTTTTTTTTTTGTTTTTTTTTTGTACTTTTGTGTTTAGGCACTCTGATTAATAATGAACAACTTTAAGAAAACCACTTGAAAGCAAATATATTTATAATGGTTAATACTGTAATAAGGAAATCTTCAAAGAACGGATTTCTCCCCAGTGGCATATGCTCTCTCTACTTCCACAATAATCACCCAGTTGCCTCCAGTGGATTTACATTTTTAACACTGTGTAATCTTGCATTTACAATATCATTTACGTGGGTGTCTCCTTTCCACCCACTGACATCTGTCTTCTTCTCAGTTAAGCTTTGAGGGAGATTGGCAGGGGACAAGCTCAAGGCATTCAGTGTTACTTTGCATATACCAGCTCATGATACTTTGTGAATACAACATCCGCAGTTGCTTGGACACACTCACAACTCATACCCGCTTTTGATTGATATTTAACTGAAACTGAGCCCTTGTTGCTGTCAGGACTCAGCTAATTCTCCTGAGTCCTTTGATTTCTTACACTGGTGAATATAATATTCATGGAACAAGGAGGCTGTATTTTGTGATGTGATCCCCTCTAACACTTTAATCTGTTTAGACTGATTCAGAACTGTGTGGCTGAGACGGGGCAAAAACCGAACAAAATACAAGGCCGCCTGCCAAGGTTTTACTGCAACCGGCACATATTGACAATCACCTCTTGAATTTAAAAACATATTTTACCTGCTTCAGGGGTGTTTTTGAGCTTTGGGTTTCCTATACATAAGATCTAAAATGTGTCATATGACAGGATGTGCTTTATTTTGGTGAGTAAAACAAAAAGAAACATCAAGTTGTTCATTTCATTCCAACTATTACAGTGTTGGAATGTGCAGTTGATGATGTGCTTGATGAAATAAATTGGAAAGGTGCCCATTCTACTCACATATTAATAAAAAGGAGAGCTGAAAAATGCAGCTTTGTTTTCTATGAAAAAAACGCAAAGGCTTGAAAACAGCATCAGCTAGTACACATTTGGAAAGCCCTATACTTCGAAACCTAATACTTGTCCTCATGCTTAATGGTTTGCATTAGCTGCAAGCCATAAAATTATCCCTGGGTCCTCACTTATGTTGGAATAATCATTTACAAAGATGGTTACCACATGCTGGAATTGTTTTTTTTTTTTTTTTTTTTTTTTTTTTTCTTTATGGCTTTAATTCACTGTTATTAATAATGAATAAAAATGCAATTTTCATTTGGGTTGCTCTAGGGCCCTGGGAATCATTTCAATGAATATTTCAGCACATTATTTTAATCATGGCTCTACATATGCAGTGGGGGGAGGGTTTGTTTTATAGGCTCATGCTTCAACCGCCCCAAGACCCCGATCATTAAACTCCACGCTGTCTGCGTTGAGGTTCCTACCTTTGATTTACAAGACTTGTTAAAAAACATTGTAAAAAAAGAAGCCAAGCTGTGCCATTTATACTTGTAATTTGAAGCTGTATTTGTAAATGGGGGTGCCTAAGATTTATGCGTGTCGGGTTTGCTGCTGCTCCCCGCTGTTATGCTATTGGCTTTTGCAGAGCTAACATTACTTAGGCCTCTAGAGAGCTTGGCAGCATTCAGCCTAATAAAGTCCACTATATCTGGTTTGATTTTTCTCCCCCAGATGTTTTTTTGTGATTTGAACGTGGCTGTTGTAATCAGGTAATCACTGAGGAGTGTGCTCTGTGTCTAATTTGCCCGTCTTCTTGTCTCTGTCATAGTCAGCTGCACGACTTCTGGCGTCTTGATTACTGGGAAGATGACCTGCGCCGGCGGAGGAGATTTGTCCGAAACCCATTTGGCTCCACCCACTTAGATGTTGCATGCAAGTCCTTGCAAGAGTATGGTAAGTGCTTCATTTATTTGTGGAAAATATAAATCAAATTGTAAGCCACAGTTTGTTCATGGAGTTTAGCATGCCAAGTTGTAAGAGTTGAAAAGTTAGTTAACGAATGTGAAGCAAAATCTCTGTCTTCTGTTACTGTTTTCTCCGTGAGTGCAACCTTTCATTGGTTAGTTTTGTCTACCACCTAGAGTCACTTCTGTGTAAAACCTTACAGCCTGGGCTTTCATAATAAAGCTGCCTTGCCAAAATGAAATTCTCCAGCCCTTCTGCCTATAATTGAAAATCAGAATAAATGTTTAAGAGGTTTAAGTTTAATATGTTCATAGCAACATTAATAGCAGAAGCACTGTACACAGTGGCTACAGTTACTTTAAATTACACCCCTGGAGGGATTTTGAATCTTGATGGTGCCCTCTGTATTTGCAAGTTGAGGTACTTTCAGCTGACAGTTGTTTTAGTCTAAGTGTCAAATGGTTACCTTCAACTTTTTCTTTACTTTATTTTGACCTGCATGTACATCATGGCCACTCTGTAGATGAACACCTGGCAGCTGTTGATAAAGCAGGTGGTGCCATAATTAAGATACAATAATTACAGCTTTTGCTCCTGATGTTGATTTCTTGTTCATTTTTGTAATGTTTTTGGATTTTCCAAGCTAAAATGTTTCAACCGATTTCTTTCTCTTTTTTGCCCTCACTTTAAAAAGCTATTCTTATCAGTTTTGACTTCTACAGAGAAAATAAATTATGATTTTCCAAATTTGGGCATCATTCATCGAAGTGTGAGGGGAAAATTGTACTGTACTAAAGCCATCTGCCTGTAAATATGAAAACAACTATTAAACCTATGAAGCTTAAAACATCCTAATTTGATCTAACACTTATAGGTTGTCCAGATAGTGATCATGTCACAAATAGTCCTAAAAATTTACCAATATTTTAACACAAATTTTTAGAGGATATGAGTTAGGTTAGGGTTATAGTGAATTTGAGTCCACAAAATTAATGTCTCATTTACTATGCACCACAATCTGTCTGTAACAATCTATATTCAAAATGGTTTTGAGTTGCAACTTTTGATTAACCGAAAATGGCAATGAGTTTTCCGTCTAGCTTGTTGTAATGTAACTATTAATAGAAGTAATCCTGTGTTACCTATTTATTTGGCAACCTTGTGAAGTTCAGTTGCCTGTTGAATTTATGCAGCTGTGACACAGAACTCCAGTATTAATTCTTAAAAAAAAAAAAAAGAAATCCATTATTTATACTTTTTTCTGTTTCCATCAAAGTAACTGACTAAAAACTTGTTGAGGTCCAACTGGCAAGCACTAGTTTTAATGAGCGGAATAATGTATAAACTGGTCAGCTGAAAGGGACTGCCTGCAGTCTGATGCTCTCTATCAGAGGTGAGCTGCTTTTTCAAGCCTATTTTAACAGTCTTTGATGTGGCTGCATGGCAAAAGATTTTATTAGATATTAAAATGAAAATCATATTTTTTCTTTTTTATGATACCTTCAGAGGATTTTGGAGGAGCTGGGACAACTGGCAGTTATTTTCCATCATATGTATCAAGACAGTTTTTGTCCATATAAATCTTCTTTTTTACTGCCATGATATTGACTATAACTCTCCTTAGCAGATCATCCTGCTGTGAAATCTCAAAGGTTTGTTGTACAGTGGTGATGGCATCCTGATTTTTAACTGTGATAGAAAATGTATTGAAAGGAAAGAGGAATCCAGGACAACCAGGTGGAAGACCACAGGTATTAAAATTCCTATTGAGCAAAGCATGCGGGAGAGTTAACAGCGTATGAATGACAGTCAGTAAGCAAAGACCAGTGGGAGATGCCATCTGATGGGATTTTTTTCAATATGACAGTGTAGATGACCAGAATACAATGCAGATGGCCCAGTGGTATAAAACATAGATTAAGATTTAGGCAAAATTATTTATATTAATGAAAACAAGATAGACCCAGAGATATTTTTTAGGATTTTCAGTGGACCATTCAGTCTGGGCCACTAGCTGTTTTTTTTTTTTTTTACTTTTAAACATCTATTCAACTTGGTGATCTTTGTTCCTGTGGCCTGGATGTCATAAATCTTGTACCTCAAGGCTCTGTTTTAAGGCCATTTTTTTTCAGTTTACATTAATAATGTAGATCATTGTAATCCTGATTCATCTGTTTATTTCTGTGCTAATGACACACTTGTTTATTGTCATGCAAACACAGTTGCCCTTGTGCTTGGTCATCTGCCAATTGCATTAGAAATTATTTCATTTGTTTATTTTAAACAAAACAATTTTTAAACAAAAGCAATCCTACATTTTTTTCCTACTATGTCCACAAGATACTTCTATTAAATGTTATACATGCATTAGTATTTTTATTGATAGCCTTTCTATTTAGTCTTATAATACACACCTCAAAATTATTGCTGTTTTCCAAATTTTATCCTATTTTAGATTCAGATTAGCAGAGTTCTCAGTCCATTTTAGGGCAACTTCTAAAGTATAGTGGCAGTAAATCACCAGTATAGTGATTTAAGGACTAGTGTGATATTATTGAATTTCCTGGTTTGGTTAGGACTCTACCAGTGTTTTTGAAGTCCAATTGTTTGTTTGTTTGTTTTAACGAGACATATATTTGATACAATTACAATAATCTAACCTACTAAAAATCAAAGCATACACCACTTTTTCTGTGTCCTGTTTTGATTAGAAACATTTTTTAAAGCTGGTTGGGGCTGATACAGTAATAGATCTTATGTGGTTTTAAAAATTCAGGATTGCTTCCTCACTGGGCATTTGCCTCGGAGTCTAGTTGAGTACTGATTTTTCTAACCTTACATTTTTGGGTCCAAAAACAAAGACCTCTGTCTTTTCTGTATTAGGTAGGAGGAAATTCTGACCCGTCACTCATGAATATTTTGGACACACTGTCTCAGAGACTGCTGTTGACCATGCTCAAGAAGTGACACAGAAACACAAAATTGTATGTCATCAGCAAAAATATTGGAAGAGATACAGTAGTACTCCATAATCTGATCCTGGGGGTAAATGTTGAATAAAAGAGGCCTGAGAATGAAGCCTTGGGGGAACCCCACAACTGATCTTTGTTTGCTCAAATTTGTATTTAACAAATGACACAAAGTTGTCCCATTCTGAGATCTGAACCTGTCCCACACAGTAATCCTACCTACTTTTCTTATCAATCAGAATGTTATGATCAACTGTTCAAAAGCAGAGCTGAGATCCAGTAAAACCAAGACAAAAGGTTTTGATGCATTGTTGCTAAGACAAATGTCATTTAATAGCTTTACCAACCTACTGCATTAAGACTGCATTAATGCAGTCTTAATGCAGTAGTTTGATTGAAAATTTGACTGGAAAGCTTTAAATAGATACATATATATTTTTTTAAGATGTACTGAAATTGCTGCTTTTTCAACTATCTTTATAATCTAGACTCCAAAAATGATCCATTAGATATGGGTCTGTAATTACCTAGCAAGGCATCACATGGTTTAAATCTCGTATCACTTCTAATTCTCTAGTTAACTAGCCTTCGGTGTTCACATGCAGACAGTTTACTATCACTGTTCTTCCTATGTGCTACTTAAGCGGAGCAACTGCAGCCTACACCTCCTTCCTCTGACTTCTGTTACATTTAGTTTTCCATCAGTATGTACAGAGCTTGGCATTTCCTATAATAACCCTTCAACTTGAAACAACTTACAACAGGACTGGAAGCTTTGCAGCTTAACTCAACTGATGGCTGGAACATATTTTAAAGAGAAAATAACATCAGCACTGTATGCCTAACTTTGCTTGTGTGATGTTTCATTATTTGCATTTAGTGTTTTAATTTTATATTTTTGGTTAATTTTTATTTATATTGATTTGACTATTGACTGTTTTTGTTTGGTAAAACAGGTGTCACTTGAAGATGAGACCTGTGTCTCAATGAGAATTACCTGTATTAATGAAGGGTAAAATTAATAAAGAAAGGGAAAACGGAAAAAACATAACAGCTAAAAAAAAAAAAACAAACAAAAAAAAAACAAAGAACAGAGCCAACAGACCCAACAGACCCTAAAGATTGCAACAGTTTTGTATTTGACAGGAGCCTTTGTTTGTCCCAGCAAAGTAAACCTGGGAGGTATTTGAAAAGACAAGTTTAAAATTTATTTAATTGGTTCTCTATTTTCTTAAAGAAACAAAATATTTCCCAATTTATTAGCTGGATGAATTATTTTTTTGTGAAATCACTTGACCAGTTGAATCACACCTCTCCTTTCTTCAATACAGAATTGTCTCAAATTCTATTTTTGAGACTAGTGGCTAGGGGTATTGTTTTTTTTTGTTTGTTTTTTTTAAACCACATGTTGGATTTTGACTTTGTATTAGATGCTGTTAGAAATACCCCAGTAGAACAGAATGATTCTCCTATGGGTGATACTTCACTGACATCATTCATACAACTTTTTAAAAATGGTAATAGGAAAACTAGTGTTGTGGCATAAGCTTTAGTATTGTTTTTTATGCATTGTGTGTCTGTGTTTTAAAGCATGTAGACTCTGATGAGATGGTTGAACTCTACCTTAAACTCTGCCTCATTGTCTATTAGTAGCGCTGACAGCTTAGCTAGCACATTCGGTTTCTGGCCTTTGCCTGTAATAACCTGCCTTGGTACAGCCAGCCTCTGCCCAGATTCAGACTATATTGTTAGGTGATTGGAATTGGGCAAGCATGAAATGGAAGTCACGTTAATATTGATCCAAATGTTTAACGGAGTGTTTTACCTCCTGGTGTCCTTGCTGTCTCATTTCAGGTGAACAGCTTCTCTTGAAGCTGATTGCACCAGGCGGAGATCTTTATAGCTTTTTACTTTAGCGGGCATAGCCTCGTGATGTGATATTAACCTTTACCAACGTTATAATTAAAGGCATTGTACTGTGGCAAATGACATCACAGTATTTTCCAACATACATATTCAGATATTTCAATGTAGGTTTTAGCAGCGAGAAAAATAAGCATTGAACTTATCAGCATTTTCTGAATGTATTTCTAGAGGGATTCATGAAGAAATCTACACATGAAACAGAACTGCAAGAAGGCATAAGAAGCCAAAAAACACTGAAATCTCAGTATGAAGAAAACCATCCTGCTCACTATCACTGCAAAGTAATATCTGGTTAGTTGACCCTAATTGATGGTCTATGAAAGGGTTTCTCATTACCAGAATATCTCACATGAAATATCTTATAAAGGGTACAAGCAAATGGCTCTCTAAAGGCTTTTGGAGCCATATTTTTTCAAACCATGCTGATTGAATTGGCTATAGATGCATTTGTAAACTACTCAATGTTCCAGTCAGCACCATTAGGCCAATAATTTCGAAATGTGAAGCACATAATTTCAGAATTGCATGATTTATGACACAACAATAAACTGAATAGTAGTAGAGAGCCAAACTTCACTTATGGGAAGCTTTAGAAATGACCTGGAATTACCAGGTAGTTTTTATAAGAGAATAATGAGTCATACAGTCAGCCACAATGGCCTCTATGCACATTCATCCCACAAGACTCCACTGGTGAAGAAAAGCTGATTAAAGCCCATTTAGTGTTTGCTGCAGAACATTTGAAATGAAATGAAAACGAAGAACTCAAACAGGATAGTCTGGTCAAATGAGACCGAAATCCTTCACCCTAAAATGTAGGGTGTAAAATGTAGATGTCATTTTACACATGTTAGAAAGATAAATGTCACTGCACATCACCACAAAACACCATGCTAACAGTGAAGTTTGGGGGCAGGAAGATTTTTCAGCATATAGTACTGGCAAACTTCATATAATTGAATGAAAGAGTAATGGAGATATTTAGAGAGACATTCCTGGCAAGAATCTAAAGTACATTAAAGAGGCTCCCTGAAGCCTCAAGATTTGAAGACAGTTTGTGTGGAGCAATGGGTCAACATAATTTGAGCAATGCATGAAACTCGTTTCTCCATACAGGAGATAACTTGAACCTATCATTGCTAATAGAGGCTTTTCTATTAAGTATTAAATGAATTACAGTATTTTCAGTGCTCATTCCCTGTGCCATTCCACTTTATTACATTTTTTTTTTATGGACTAACTTGTTTTGATATCTCTCTGTGTGTGGATTAATAGGGTTATTACCAACATATGGTGTTAATTTAATGTCAGTAACCCTATTAGAAATATGTTCACTGAGAAACACATGGACATGTTCAACACTTATTATCCCCTCTTGGTATGGTATGTTCCCTTTGCTATAAATAGCACATATTTAGGTAAAGATGTAGGATTATCACACACAGTCCTTATAGTATTTATGCAGAGAATGAGACCGTTGCGTGACAACAAAGTTGACACGCAAAGCACTTACCACAATACTGGATAAAGATCACTCCTTGAGGAAGCGTCTGCACTGTGTAAACCACTCTACATCAAAAGTTATCTTGCTTGCTTTTACAGGCTCGAAAAATTTACGAATGGCTTGCATCACAGGAAGTATGAAACTGTCATTTCCCCCCCTCATTTATTTTTTCTCAGTACAGATTAAATAAAGGTTAAGAGACAGAGGGAGGAATTGCATCGCCTTCGTGAGCTCATGAATAGGACTTTTTTTCTCCATGTGGAATGCCGAGACAGTGGAGGGGAAGTGTAGAGTGTAGTGCTGGATCAGAGACAGACTGGAAAAACGAAGAGAGTATTTAAACCATTCTATTGCACACATCTTCAACTAATATTTAACCTTTTGCAGTATTCAGCTTTTGACTTGTAGCTTTCACAAACTGAAAAACCTTCTGGAGGGGGTTTATTAAACAGAAGAATTGCAACATATATTATACAACTAACAAACTATGAGGTGTAGTTATTTTACAATTTGAAATGATCATGGGTCTCAGCTGCAGTCAGTCCAGTTTTACAGCTGAATGCTCATAATGAGGACGTGGTTTTAGAGTGACACAAATATTTTCTTTTTCTCTTGCTGACATAATTAATTCTTACTCTTACAATGTACTCGATCGTATTCCTATCCAGAGTGTTAACTTGAAATTGTCGAGTGTAACCATGAACTGAGTTAACTACCAACGCTTTTTAAAAGTTGGAGGGTGTGAGCTAATGTAAAATAAATAAATAAATAAATAGATAGATAGATAAATAAATGATAACAAATTGAACAGCTGGTGAACTCCTTAACTTTTTGCAGGCTAACTTTGGTAAAGTTATTTTAATACTTAGAATAGTAGGTTCCTCAGCATTTTATTTCTCCCATCTTTAGCCTCTCTGTGGTCTTTTGTCTTGAACCAGTTAGAACTAACTTGTCAACAATTAGTCTATTATGTTGCAATGTCTTGCTGATTCAAGGATTCAACTAGGATTAAACTAAACAAATAAAGATAAAAACAAATTCTACAAAAATTTGAGACAGAGGAGTTCCTGGGTCCCCTGTAAGGAACTGTAAGGATCTTGCTGAACCCCAGCGATGAGTGCTACAAGGCTGCCTCCTTTGGTGACAGCCAGCAGATCTTCATCAGCCTTCAATGAGGGCATGAAAGCTCTGCAGTGCACTTTACGGAGTGTAATTAGTGCACTCTGAGGCAGTTTCAGCTCAGTGATTGAACAAGAGGACCCATGAGACCAGCTTATAGGTGGCTTCTCTTGGTACTGTTACTGAAGAGCTCGAAAGAAAACAAATAAAACTGCTGTCACACTGGGAAGCCAGGGACCAACTTTTCCTTGGCATTTTTGCATTTTTTTTGTACTGTTTCACAGTATCTTGCAATATAATTCTGTATAACAGTATATCCCCCACTGTTTCTCACTTACCGTAGTTTAAGTGATAATACTTTTACACATTTTTAGAAGCACTTTTAGTACAATAGTTTTTTTCAACCTGGGCATAATCTTTCATGACTCTTCATGTCAACAGATGTTTTCCTTTATGGCATTTTAATTGTATTTGATTCTCACAAACACATCCCTCCCTTAATGTTGATCTGTATGTTGAAATCACAATGGTTTATTTGGTCTTTTAAACCCCTTCCAGAACTCCCAGTCAGAACCTCAGCCCATCTGTTGAATTCTCCTTCATTTACTTCAGGCGTAATGATGGTTTACAGAAATACAGTTTTAGGTTTCACTCCTCCTGCTTTGATTTCTGGCCACTGGCAGGCTTTTCCCATGTAACATTGCACAGAATTCATTTCCGAAATGCTCCAACTTTCTTCCCCTCATCTGATGAAAGCACACCAGATATGAGACAGAGCAGGAAGCAAGGCTTTTTCCCCCCTCAGTAGCAGTGTTGACAACAGTCAAATGTGACCTCTTCAAGACAAGGTACATGTTCCTTAGGGGAGGGAGAGGCGAATTAAGAACTGTGGTGAAAGGAAACATGTCAGACATATGTCAGCCACCTCCCTTACCTTGATATGTGTTCTTCTCTTAGTGCACACACAAGTTTCTCCGCTGGTTATTTCTAACATTGGGCTTTAGGGGAAAAATTACAGAAGTGTTTTGAGCATCTGTATGACAGGTACATGTTCAAGTTGGGCTCATTTAATATAATAAATTCCTTGTTAGGCTTTTGTTTTTGTATTGTGTAAGAACACATCTTTTTTGATTTACATTTTATACCATTGCCATATGATGAAATCCTACTATAAACAGGCTCCTAATTGAGCTGTCTGCTCAGTCCCACTCTTGTCAAGTCTCCAAAAGCAGCAAATATTATCTCTAATCTACACTGAGCGTGATATGTATCCCCGACTCAGCTTTTGGTCTTTTAAGATAAAGATTGTCTTTCATTGACCTAAAAATAAAAGCTGACACCTTTATCATGTTAAACCACTCAAAATGTATTCAGTGTAGAACCCCATAAAGAGCCTTGGCATTCTTTCTTATGCAGATAAGATCAGGGTCATTTTTTTGTTGTTTTAGTTTTCTCTATTTTATGTGATAAAACTAGAGCCTGTGAAAACTTTTATTTTATGCGTTCACATGATTGTTTATTCATATCTTCTAACAATACAAAAAAAGTTTGGAAAATCCTTGGATATTTCTGCTTCTGTCTGATGCTGTTTTGTTTTGTCCCCCCCAAAAATAGACAAATACCATCAACTATATTATACTGCCTTTCCTTTTTTTATATTTCCTTGCATCATCATTTCAATATGTCTATACTTTACAACAAAAATAAATGCAGTGATAGAGTATGTAGAGCTAATTGGCAATAATAGAATTGGCAATAATAAGCAGGAGAATAGTAGTGACCAAATATTGCTAAAGCCAGGACAATTTTTACACAAATGACATCATTCCAACAAAAATATGTAGTTGAATTGTGTATGTATTGATGGTTTGCAATAAAACACTGTTTTATTCACAATTGCAGATATAAAAGTTTTTTATTAGTGAGGAAAGCAAGTTTTACTGGCTTTGGTTGACCAAATACTTGTATTTAAAGTCAAGACATGTAAACTGTGTTTACATACAAATACAAGACTTTACATGAGTGTTTTAATTTTATTTTTTGACATTTATTTTGCAGTAACATAAACTGGTTATTTCAAATTGATGGTAGTGCCCGAATCAAAATAATGGATAGATTCTGGGGTTCTGCATCTCATCACTGTTGGGGAGCAGGTCAGTTTCAGAAAGCAAAGAAAATGTTTTGAAAATATATTTAAATAAAGGTTTTCCACATCTCTCTCTACTGAACTTTTATGTTGACAGGTAAAATCAGCTGAAATATGATTGGTTGGTACTAGTCTTCTTTTCCCCCAAATTAAAAACAGACACTTCTACTCTAAACTTTTACTGCTGGCAAAAGATTTTATACCTTCCTATAGACCTGGAATATGAAAAACTGCTGGTGGTTCTACATTGTATACATTGTTGCTCTTTCATATCCATAAAAATATGATGCATTTAAGTCCCATCCCCGAGCCCACCATATAAGTCTTTTGGAGATGACAGATTACAACATTTCAAAATATCTCTTTTGTTATTTCTTTTTTTACAGCCTTAAAGGAAGAAAAGGCTGTGAAGTCTAAGATAGTTTTCCGGAGCACAACTTTGGCCAGTCAGAACCCAGAGACAGAACTGGTCCTGGATGGAGAAGATGATAATGTCAGCCTGCTCCACGAGAAGGAGATGGACAACGTTGGTGGTACATCAGCCTTTCAAATAACCCCCCAATCATCAGTGCACCTCATTTTTTTTTATCAGTCTATACTTTCATCGATTGCATTGTTGATGTTGTGTTTAAACTTTGCATGTTCATTGCTGTCCACAGTGGAACATCAGCATCACAGAAAACTGTCATGAAACCATCATGTTTTTTTAAATTTATGGTTGCATCTCAGTGAATTAGAATCTCATTGAAAAGTTCATTTATTTCAGTAACTCATGAAACACCATATTTACATAGATTAATTAGACTGATGTTTTCAAGTCTTTTTTGTAATTATGTCAATTTTAAAGCAAATGAAAAAAACATTTAGGTTCTTAGTTTAGAATATTATATCGTACCAATAAAAAAAAAAAAAAAAAACACTTTTAATACAGGAGTTTGGATTTAATGAAAAGTTTAATCCCTTCTGAAAAGCTATTTTCAAAATGTATTTTAAACTGACAATTGAGCCTATATATATATATATATATATATATATATATATATATATATATATATATATATATATATATATATATATATATATATATATATATATATAGGCTCAATTGGAATACATATTCCAATTTACTGAAATGTGCCTGTATGTGCATTGTTTGAAGTTTGAGTTTTCTGAACTTGACCACTTTGCTGAACTTTGAAAGCTAGACATGCTTCACACCTCACCAGTTTTTTTTTTTGTTTTGTTTTTTTTTTTTGTTTAGAACTGCTTCTTGTTTATCACAATGATCAAGCCTTATAAACACAAATCAGCATCTAAATGATAATAAACCTATAATAATGTGCCCCTTTTCATGTTTTGACTTTTTCTAAGAGGAAAGTCATAGAATAGATCTGAAAAAATGGTTGTCGATGCTTATCTTGGGATCAGCCTTGTCCTAATGTTATTACCGTTATAATAGCTGACACAATTCAAAATGCCTTATATTTAATTAGGATGGTTAGAACATGCAGTTTAACTTATTTTATGCTTACTTAAATAATAAATTATTTATATGTAACAAATTCTTTGCATTAGCTTTTATTTGTTATTTGTGTGTGTTAGAGCTCCTGTTCATGGTCACATGTTGTGAAAACCTGGATAGAGCTGAAAGCTTTGTTTTTGTCAAGGCTTGCCTTTGCATGGATTGGCTGACATTGTAGTTGAACCAGCTTTAATATATGGTATCTTCCAATAAAACATAACAATTTAAGAATAAATTGCCAAACATCCAGTTTCTGAAGATTGGATGCTTGGCAATTTATTCTAAAATGATCCTAAATTACTTTGAAAGTTTGTGTTACCCAAGGTAGTCAGTTGTATAACTTGTGCGATTTCCTGCTTGCTGCTTGTTGCCTTCAAATATTCTATAATTTAAACAAACACATGCTTTGACTTTAAGATAAATAATCGTGACATTTTGATTTTAGTTTTACAGTTTCTAAAAAAATTTAAATTATTTAGATTTTTCAGTATACATTATCATTAGATTAAGGATATTGTACAAGACAGTCTAATTTATGTCTGAATAACAGAGGTTTATTCACCTATACCATGGGTCTGTAGCCTGCAGATCCATATCCACGTGTGACTTTTGGAAATTGGATGGTTTTAACAGTTTCCCTATATTTGTGCTATATCTGCATCAGAGCTCCACAACAGAATGAGCACCAGGGCACAAATGATACATCCTTTTTGTTTTGCTCCTCTTGCTTTATTCACTTGAAAACTATGCACTCAGCTACATTTTGTTTACTTACATCAGCTATTATTTTTAATTAATTTTTCACAAATATGTTAAAGGATTCAACTTGTTCCACTCAAAAAAGTGCAATTTCTACTACATTGCGTTTTCCCAAATGTTAAGTACATTTTGCAGCTCGACAAAATTTATCTAGTTGGAATGAGAGCAAAAAGTGTTCTTTGGATTTTAAAGGCTGCTGACCCCTGAATTAACTCAGCTTTAAAAAAAAAAAAAACATGTTCTGTTTTCCTAAGACTAAGATAAAAAGTTATTTTTAGTTGTAATTTTATTTTTCTCTACCAGTGATGATAGGCCATTTTTTTTTTTTTTGTTTGTTTTTTTTTTTTTTGCTACTGTTGCTGGATATTTTAATTTATTGTATTTTTAGTAGATCTTTGCTCCATACTGTATGCATGTTTTGCAAATGCAAATCATAAGCAAATGTAATTATATTTATGTGCATTCCAGCTTTAAATTGTATGAGAACATTATTTGCTAGGAAAAGAGAAAACTTTGATCATTAAAATTGTCTGCTTTGAAGGCATGTAGTGCAAATATTTTAGCGTGTGAAGCTTAAACCCAAGCAGGGTGCTTGTGAGCAGTGAAATCCCTTTAAGATCTCACAGATGAGACTAACCCCTCCTTTCTGACCCAGGGCCAGCAGGCAGCCAAATGCTCCATGTCTGTCAGATGAACCCTTCATCGGCCAATCTAAAGCACATAGCAGAGACTAGTACACAACGATGAGGTTTTCTCCTGGGAAAACTACATATGATCCTATAAAAGCAGCATTGTTGAGCTTGATAGTTGTAATATGTTTATAATATGTGTACTAAAACAAACTTTGAGGATTATTAGCTGGGGTTTCTTTTTCATGCAAAGTGCACGTTGAATTCTTGTTTTTATCAATAGGTGGCCTTCAGTATGCTGCAACAGTAGGATTATGCTTTTCAAATGAACGATCTGAATTTGTCCTGCATATAATCCCAGACATGAACAGCCTCAATGAGAGATCTGGGACTAGATCCTTGTCAACAACAGTGCTCCTCCTGCCAGGCGCTGGGTCCGTGCCTGCTGCTGCTGCCAAAGGGGCGGTGCTTGCACTCATGAGCTCAGGCAGTTGTGGTTATTCAACCTATGATTAGTTTTTCTCCCCCACAAACACTGAAAATGCTGCCTGTGCTCAAGCTGGCATTAAATGAATTTCTTTTATATGCACGTATTTATCCGGAAGTGGGTAAAACAAAAAAATGTGTGTGAGAGAAAAGAGTATCCGCTCCGACCATTTCTCACGTTAAGGAGTAGTCTGTAGTTACGACTGTTCTGCCAGCATACCGGAAGCTTGTTAGCACACCACCAAGTGTGGCTTAGCTGCCACAACCATTTTGATTTGCTTTAATTTAGCTTTTTTTTGTATCTGGTTTAAGACCCCATTGGAAAAAAAGATCACTCGAGTGGTGACATGTTTATAAAAGAGTGAAATTAACCCCACATTTTTTAATGGAACAACGCTCTATATATATATATATATATATATATATATATATATATATATATATATATATATATATATATATATATATATATATATATATATATATATATATAATATATAATATATATATATATATATATATATATATATATAAGAGAAAGGCAAAAGGTTTTGTTTTGCTTGTCATTTACAAATTGTGTTTCTGCAAATCTGTTACACCTTTACTAGTAACCCACCTCCCTAAACAGCAGTCAAACACTGCAGTCTTTTCTATAGATTGTATGTAAAACTAATCTCATCCTCTGAGCAATTCTTCCAAATGTCCACCTCTTCGGAATTAGACTTTTTGAAGCTTGTTCGAAGCATGTTTGCTTTTTCATTAAAAAAAAAAAAAAGCCCCAACAGTGTGGTATAGTGGGTTTTATCCTGTACAGATCCTTCATCCCATGTAACTTGCCCTTAATTTTATTATTCTTATGTAAACATTTAATGTTATAGCCTAATTATGAGGATCCCTGAGGGGATTACTGCCTAATCCTCTTCTGCCGATGAGCAATAGATACTTAATGCTTTAGGCTGCAGTGTGTTACTCTTAGTGGAGCTCTTTTGGGACAGATTACAATGCTTTACCCAGAAGTGTTATTTCTTTTTTCATTATACTTTGGGGACTGGGGTGACATTAAAGACCTTGGCTTTTATTGTTGTTAATCCAAGCAAAATAACTAAATAAAAATATAATAAAATTAGGAAATGCAAAAAAAAGTGAGCTATGTTTATTTTTTTTTAAGTCTGATAATGATTCTTAATCTTCTGTAAATAATGCTGCAAATGCAGTTAAAAGAGGTTGAGGTTATTGGTGACCTATGTGAAGCTTGTAAGTACTGTGTATTATTTGCTCTGATAGCATCAGCAGATAGTATCAACGTTAATGGAGCCCAGTAATGCTGAGAAGGAAAAAAATATATATACAAGTATCCAGGGGAGGATGGTTTAACTGTGCAGCCTGTAAGAGCGATGAAGGGACGCTCTGGGAGCTCCAACCGAAATCCACTTGTATTTCTGTAACACTATCGCCCATAATTGGCTGAGGAACGCAGATTAAGATTGACGAGACATTAAAGTGGCTCTTTGGAGTTTAAGGGATCGATAAATATCCCGATTTTCGAGGGCTTTCGCTTGAGAGCAGACAAATCACTGTAACGGTGCTCTACAGCGACACTGATCTGACAACATGCGGAGGAAGAGGCTGAAAAGGAAGGGGGGGGGGACTGAAATGAGAAAATGCGATCACTATCAGCCCACCATGTTCAGAATCCACCCTAATGGGCAATCATTTGCTCCTTAAAACATTTTTTAAAACTTTACTAGTGCTGCTTTGTTTTACCTAATTGTCTGAGTTAAATTCTAAGAATTACCAGCTTAATTAATTACCTGTTTTAGACTCTCCCTGCAAACACACGGCCGTGAAAGATGTTTAGAAATTAAACTGAAATCAGTGGAAACATTTTTTTTTTTTCCTGATGAGCGTTCTATATTTCATAACTCTTCAAAAGAGATTTTAACTTGACTTTGAAAACAATTCTGATTTTGCACCTTTTTCCCCACCTGTAAGTCCGCTACATTTGGCGCAAATCCCCCTAGGAACAAAAACAAAGGATTAATGCCATAAAACAAAACAAAACCAAAAAAATTGCATTAATTGTATATTTTCTTTTTTTTTCCTTTTTTTCTTTTTTTTTTTGTTTTTTTTTTTGTAAATTTAAATCCAATCAGAATAATTACAAAAAGCGCAATCAGAATTATTCGTGATGGTCTAAAGGTCGCTAACGGAACCGAATCCGTTTCCTTGCGGAGTTACGTTGTTTCGTAATCTAAATACTGGTAATGCCACCTGTGTCCCTCCCCAGGTCCGGTGGTCCTGAGCAGCTCGGCCCAGCTTGTCGCCCCTGTACTGGTCGCTCGCGGAACTCTGTCCATCACCACCTCTGAGATCTACTTTGAGGTGGACGAGGATGACCCTGCCTTCAAAAGGGTCGACCCGAAGGTAAGTGACCTGCAAGGAGCGGATGGACTGGTTTCATACATTTTGTTTTTTTTCCTGCACAAGAAACAACAATTCTGTTGCACAGGATTTGTTATTCGCTCTTTTTCCCCCCGTATTTGTGGATATTTGGTTTTGGTGTGAGAAATCCGAGTGTGTGTGTGTGTGTGTGTGTGTGTGTGTGTGTGTGTGTGTGTGTGTGTGTTTATTAATTGGATTTCTTGTTTGGGAACATATTTTATCTCCTACGCTTTTTATTTTGCAATTAATGAGTTATCCTGCAGGTAACTTCTCAAGCATGTATTTTAAGCCAGTTATGATTCGCTATTTATGGGGTTTACATTTTAAAGAAAATCTACGCGGGTTTGCAGATTTGGCCATTTTGTAAATCTTTATTGTATTTTTTTCCACACTAATCATATATTTTAAAATAAATTACATATTAATCGCATTGCATTACGCTTGCTTTGCATCAGAACTTCTACACTGCCGTTCAGTTGGCATTTAAAAAAAGTGGGGGACACAAGTATATGAAACATCTCGTTTTATTATCTCTTTAAATTAGATCAAAGACAGAAATAATAATAAAAAAACAAATCACAGATGTTATAATCCAGTGTATTTCAAGTGCATTTGTTTCGAATTAAACTGTAATATATATATATATATATATATATATATACTATATATAGGCTATCATTTTATTTTTTTTCTTTTAAATCACGTTGGCCTATAAGAATGATGAAGGAAAAACAACTCGAGTACTTTTAAATAATCATTCAAGTAAAGTGATGGAATGTTTTAGATGTAACAAATGTCGCACGCTTACCATCAAAATGTAAACTCTTTAGAAAATTAGAAAATGTCCATTGAAACAGGTGAGTCAGACTACCACTGATGCAAGAATAAATTAAAAATGTTTCTAGCAGATAAAGAAAAAGTTCAGATTTAAACAGGTGGATCCTATTTACTTGTCACAGAACAACATTCACAATTTCAGATCACTTGATTCACAATCTATGAATGTATTTACAGTATAATAAAATGTACAGATGTTTTTTTATTCGTAGTTTGTTATGGGGGGTGTATTCTAAAGCATTTAAGAAAATGTTGGATTTTGTCAGCCGTGTGCGCGGAAAAAAGAAAAAGAAATCTACTGTGGCCTTCCAGATTAACTGTTGGCAGTAATTTGAACTTGCTTCTGAAAAGTCTATTAACATCTCCAACGATGAACAGGAATAATTACAATTGATACTGTTAGAAAAGAAAGACCATAGTGAAAAAGGCTAGGCCAAAATATTTTAACATAGGACAGTCACATTTCACAACAACTGTTTGGCAAATTTTCTCTGTCCATTTATGAGCTCATTAGATCTCTTTAACACATTTGTAAAACGAAGTAAATCAACATTTTTTTTTTTTTATTATTATTTAGTGTTACCTCAGAGTTTCTCCAAGCTTTTGGGGTTGGTCAGTATTTCTCTTGCCAGTCGCCAAGTCTGTTTGGCTGCGTTCTCTAGAGCAGAATGCGGTTTTCCTTGAAACAGGTCTAAATTAGGCAGAAAATAATGCGGGCACCTCCTGCACTGCAAACACGAAATAAGCTGCAATAGTATCCCGTTCAGGCGGTCGCCCAAGCAGTTTTCATCCCAGTCCGACTCCCGGGGATGTTTCTCACACTCGTAGGAAACCAAAGTTTTCATGTGGTAGTTGTTCAGAGGCTGTCCCGGCAGTTCCAGGTGACGGTCTCGCAACGCTTTGAGGACAGACAGGCATTTCTTCCTGCATCCGCCCAGGAGGAGCCGGTTCTCGGCCTCGGCGAACTGCAACACCCAGGCGTCGCTCTCTGCAGAGCTCTGCTTGCCGTTTAGGGAGTAGCACTCTTTGGATAACAGATTGAAACCCTCCGCCTTGACTTCTGCAACTCGGTTGGGTCCCGGCCAGGGTATGTGCGGCAGAGGCCAGTGCGCAGCGCTTCGCGGCCAGATGCCAGTGCACTTAAAAGCAGGCGTTATTTGCACAACGTATCTGTCTCTTATGCGCAGCTTTACCTCGCTCGTGTCAGCGACCATTTTCACCACATCTCTGTAGCTGCATTTATCCACTGCCTGTGCCACCAGTGTCTGAAATCTCGATCGGATCTTACGCGCAGAGAGGTAGCCGGAGGCTGTGATGAACTCAACCCACAGAGACATGCTTCTCTTGCGGCCGTCGCTGAGCTTGAGGACGGCGCAGCCCGGCAGAGAGCCGTCATCTACGAAGTTGAATACTCCCATCTGATTTAGATAGAGGACGACTTCAAACTCGGTGGGAGAGATGACCTCCAGTCCCTCGAAGCGGTTATCCATCTCGCTGAGGGAGCTGATGAAGCGCGGCTCCTGCACCTCCACCTCTTTTAGCACATCCGACACCACCTTGCACACCTCGCGGATGGTCTTGGAGATGGCCGCCTTCCGAGATTGACATTTCTCATTGTAGTATTTGTTGAGGTGATACACCAACTTTGCCTGGGCGGCTATCATATTAGGGCAGAGATCCGGGTTGTACACCGGAGTCTCGCAGTAAGCCGAGGGATCCAACGCGGCTGTTTGTACGGGAGCCAATTTTAGAGAAGAAGGAAAGCTATCTAAAAAGAAAAAAGTCAGTTTATTAAATTGCGATGTGCTCAGAGCACATGCGTAATAATCATAACCGTCACAGTCGTTGTGCCGTAAACTGCATTGAAGTGCTCAAAACAAGTTCTCAAAATGATCCGAATGACGTGATTTAAAGTCCATTCGCACTTCGTTCAATAGCGGGGAAATCTTTCTTTTTGCTCTCTGACCGCTGTGCCAGTTAGGAGTCCGCGTAATTGCGCTAGGTGCAGTGTGCCCTCTCGACGCAGATGGCTGGCGTTGCTGTGTTTTACAACAAGGAGACACACACACACACACACACTCTCTTTATTATAAGGGAGGAGCTGAGACCAGGATGTCCAATCGCTTTCCAATGCGTCACAGCAGTTTATGGGAAACAAATTCGTCCCTCACTGTTTGCCAATATACAAGTAAAGACAAAAAACAAAAACAAAAAAACATAAACAAAAACAAACAAACAAAAAAATAGTACAGTTACTGATTTTAAAGCAAGCTGTAGTACACCTAGGCGTTTGGATTAATTTGCTGCGTTATTATTATTCTACTTGTCCTTTGGACTTCAGATTTCTTTTTCAGCCGCTGTATTGAAAAATAGCAAACAGTAGATGTGTTTAGGTTGTTTCATACCGATTATAATTATTAATGCTATTTTTTAAAATCACTTATTTCCAGCCGTGTACATATTGTAATTTTCCCACTGGTGGAAAGTGACTAAATGGAATGGCAGATTATTCTGGAGCATTTGGCTTTGAAGAAAATACCTTATGTATGCACTGTACGTTTTATTTTTAAAAAACGATTCTAAGAATAAAATTAACTGTTATTATAGTTTATATTTATTTGTTCTCAACGGTTTAGTATTATCGAACGGTCTGGGGAAGAACGGATTTTTTCCCTTGAAGGACTAACTAGTGCTATAACTCGCTAAATTTTTGGGCTGTCTTATCTGATTTTTCCCCCCCCTTTTTGAATGTTTTTAAAACGCTTACGTTTTGTATTAAAGAGTGTGTTCATGTGACGATTTGCTTTTTTGCATTGTGTTGTTCTCAATGAGAAGCAATTACTATATGTCTGTATTAACACACAACAGTATTTTTCACAAAGTTCAAATTTTCTTTACTAAAAAGGAAGTTTGTAATTTAAGTATTTTCACATTTTTTCGGTCTGATTTTAGCAGCACGTGAGAAAAATCAAATGTAAATATTTTTTGAGCAAACTATTTCATTGTAATATGGAAGAATTGTGAAGTATTGTGTATATATATATATATATATATATATATATATATATATATATATATATATATATATATATATATATATATATATATATATGAAAGAATTTTGAAAACTTTCAAATATAAAGTAAGTAAAGTAATGACATTTAACAGCAATTATTACATTTAATAGTTGCATGGCTGAATATTTTAACAACTACCCAATGATTTTCCATGAGGACGCCATGTATCTGCACTTACATTAAACTGGAGAGATGCCTTCCTTGGCTCTCATCAGTGCACTGACGCACCATCTCCCAGTGTACTGTTCATGCTTTGAAGAGGACTTCAAAAAGATGATGCTGCTGCATAGATCAGATAAGGAACACAAAGGCATTTACACCCATCTCTGCCCTCGTCAGAGCTGCATACAAGCAGACATTATGAGGGCAAGCCGCTGCTGCTCAGCCTCTGCTCCCACCACACAGATGCGGTTGAGAAGAGGCGTGGTGTGTGAGGAAGGACCTTGATAGATAGGTGACTCCCATTATCATCACAGTCTGTCATGAACACATTGCTTGTAGCTGTTTGGCAAGTGCAGTTGTAATTTTACACTGTTACCAGGCAGAAATTACAGATTTGAAGTATGAAATCTAATTGTGTGATATACCAGAGGTTAAAGCTTATTTTGTAATGTGATAATGCATTTTATTTCTTCAACTGTATCACATTTAGGACAAATTAAATTTCACAGTCATACATTTTGACTCTTACTGACATATATGAGCAGCATTTATTTAGGATACAGAGGGAAGGTTTCCATGCACTGAGAGGTAGCTAAAATCCTGTTCCCCTCTCTGGCTTTAATAGCCTTTTCCTCTGTCTGTAGCTCAGCAGGTACTTGGCTTTTATTGAAACCAGACTGGCCTCACTTCCCAGACTATCATGCTCTAAGTCAGATACCTCAGAGTCAGGTTGCACCTCTTGAATTTATACCTCAGCCTTTGACCATCCTTATGCGTGATAGAAGTGTGGTAGGGGGGGATTTTCATTGAGATTATCGCCTCTTAATCTGAACCATGTGGCTGCACAGTTCCCATTGCAACCCAACCTGCTCCAGTCTCATGACTCGAGTTGTCAAATATGGCCCCAGACATTCATGTCTTCTTACTCATACCATTACAACACTGCAGTCTTGGTTGCTCTGTGTACCATCCTATCAGGCTTTTGGAGGCTCTCCAGTTTGATAAATGAGATTGTGATTCCAGCATACGCCTATTTCTGAATGCATGCATGATTGTGTAAATCAACACAATGACTTCTACTTCCTCTAATTTTGCATGGCCATGTGACGCTGTTTTGAAGGCCTCTTTGTTTTTGGAGCATTCCTCTACACTTATTCAGTCTTTTCCTCTATTCTTGTTTTTTCTTCTGGTAGGACTATTAATGTGGACATGGGAAAGTTCAGTTTGCCTTACGATGCAAATACCTTTTGATGTTAGCCACTTGGTCTTTAATATTGCACTCTCTACTGCTAAATTTATGAATAACAATAATATACAACAAGCAGGAAGGATCATTGCTAAAGGATATTTAATAAATGGTGAATTTGACCAATATTACCCTCTATCTCTTTGGATTGAACTATATTAATTAGACAAACCCGTATCAGTATGAATATATGGAAGACATCCTTAATGGGTTTCCTCTGTGACAACACTACCCAATACTGTTGTCAGTAATGCTCTGCTGTCAGAGATTCTAACTAATTCTTTCTCTGGATTAAGTCATCTCCTCAGCAATCTTAAAAAAATATCCATTATGGAGGATCTTTTGTAATTTTAATAATCCTATTACGGAAGAACAAATAGTGCCTATTTCAGGCTTTTCCATTAAATTGCTTTGGTTCTCTCAAGCCACTTACAAAGAACATTCATCAGAGTCACCAAGTTAATGTGGAGATTAGTTCAAATGGATTAAAAAAAACATATTTCTTTATAAATCAAACTTAAAGGGTAGACAATTTAGAAATGTGACAGTACTGACACTAACTGTGAGAAATAATATACTCATGGGATTTCTTCCTTTGACTTAACTTTCTGTAATTGTGTTTATGATATTGTCATTGAGAATTTTATTAATAGACCATTATTATTCCATTCAATATGGTATCTCTGTAGGAGGCCAACTAATTTTTGAGCTTGGAGCCTCAATGGGGACCTCCTTCAGATTGTGCCCATTCATTTATTTCCTTCTCTGCTGTTGTCTATTTGTGAACTCATTTGTGTAAGTCAGGAAGCCAGTTTCCTGACGCCACTTTGCTGGAAGTTTTCTGAGGTCTGCACTATTCACCTCAATAGGTTCTCTTCTAAAACTTGTGTGTGCTACAGTAAAATAACAAAAAAAATGTTAACATTTATATTTCATTTTTAAAAATGAACAAAAGAGCAGTTTTATTAAATAGATTTAAAACTTAATTGATTGTCTAATTTTCATTTGGCCCTTCACCCCTTCTCACTCCAATATGGTACGCTTGTCAGCTTGGTGATAGATTACATGCATGTATTTGCATGAATTTAGCATGAGTACGATTTTGTATTGTTAGTCAAAGTTACAATCCAGAAAATATTTGGAAACATCACAAAAGGGACAAAAATGGCTAACTTTGCATTCAAAGCATCTTTTTCAGCACAGATTGAAAAATAACCCATCAAGATGCAGGTTGCTGCCCTCTTTAGTGCTTTTCACCTTTTCTATTAGTGCAACATTTAGCACTGCCTTTTTTGTTCCACCTGCTGTGTGAAGTATTTTTTTCTTCTTGTGTTTACAAATATTGATGGTTCTGTAATAATTATTCTACCCATTTACTTTCCTTTTTGTGTTGTTTAAAGTTATAATTTGTTTTTAAGATTTTCACCATGCCCATTGCTGAAAGCATTCAATAAGCAATAGCAAAGTGATTCATCTTAATATTTTCTAAATGTCTACTATGTAAAAGTGGGCGCTGTAATCATCTGCCCACTGACCCCTTGATGCTCATAAACAGACCTCTCTCCAGCACTTGTTCCTGATGAATAATTTCAAGTCTCAGTTCGATTGAACACAATTCTCACATGCATCTGATTTGTTCTAACAATGAGAGTTTATTGAGGCAACAAAGTAAATGAAAGAAGTTGGGGTTTATTGTTAATATTTGCATGCTCAGTAATAAGACATTTTTGGGAAAACCTGCGACAAAAGTAGGTGATGTTGCCTAAATAAGGGATGAAGGGTTCATAATTGCCAGTCTTGGAGATCTAAGGTGTGGGGTGCCAACTGTCAGAGCAGGGCTAATGATGACAAATGTCTCTCTATGCAGATTGCTGCAGCAGTATGGGAGTGCAGCTGAGACTGAAGAAGAAAAGAAAATGCAAGGGGCTTAACAAGCAAAAGCTTGTGTGCACATTTTTTATTGACCTACATGGAAGAAAACCTCCACAACTGAAGAGATGCCTTTAAAAATAAAACAGCTTGATGCTGTTTAAAGCTACAGTCCGTCAACAATGCCTATGAGGAAAAAAACAAAAAAAAAAAACAATGCCAATAGTATCTCGGTCTGTAAGAAATAACTGTCTTTAAGCATCAGTTAAACACAAAAAAGGAACCAAAAATATTTCATTACTTTTTTAAAACCCTACAAAGGGATTCTTTTGACAAGATGAAGAGAAAGTTAGCTAGTTAGCCAAACAGTCCATCAAAAGTTATATAATAGAAGAAAAGCAAAAATCAGCATTTTTTTTTTCTGTACTTTTGCACACTAGTTTGTTGTTAAGCTGAAACTTTTAGCATTAACTATAGCATTCAATGTAGTAAAATGTTTTTAAAAACATAAATAGGGAGCTGTAGAAAGCAAGTATATTTTGGGTAACAAAACTAAACTGTTATTAACTTTTTTTTATTAAACTGCTTTGCAACAAAGGCCATAAATCTGATTTCACTTACTCTGACGTAAGGTTCACGCTAATAAAAGAGCAAACTCAGAGTGCTTCATGGCCAGCTTTCCCCAATTTGTTGCATGAATGGCTTTTGAAAAGGGTCCCTCTCTGTACAAAGGGAGTCTCGTCTTTGTTTGGTTTTGCCCCATCTGTGTCATCTGGTGGTCTTTGCAATGGGGTGGTGTCTCAGGGTGCTCCCCAACGGCGTTGCCAGTTGTTTTATGGACTCGCTGGAGTGGTGCAGGGAGTTCATAAGTTGGCTGGCCCATTGTGAGCTGAGCCCAGCTGACACGTGTGAATTGACTCCAGCATATTGACAGATCATTTCCATTAATGAATCGCTGAAATCTGTCTTGTTTCACTCTGTGATTTACGCCCCTGCTTCATCATCGTCTGAGGTTTAGGGTTAACTAATAATGCCCTGAATGACTTAACCCTTAATTGTTAAATGAAGGGAGCTGTTCCTTTTCTCTACCCTTGAGTTTGAAGGATATTTATATTTCAACCTTTTGCTATATGAGGTCTTATGTTAATTTTTAAAGTGTTAAGTTGCAAGTTGTAGCAAAGATATTCATTATTAGTATAAAGTAGCCTCTTGTTTTAGAAACAAACATATAACTTACCATGTTATAATAACCGAGAGCCCAGTCAGATATCAATAAGCCTGCATAAGGACCATGTTTATTATATTTCCCATCTTGCAGTTTTCAGCAGGAGTTAGTGAGCTTGTTTTCCATTTGATAGTGTGCTGCTTTTGTTTATAACCACTAGTGTCTCATAAGCTTTGCCCTGATCTTCCCATGGCGACCATCCAACTTGTTCAAAGCAACAGCCATGCACAGCTGATTGTGCTGGCCACAGTCTGGCCTGTCTCCCCCACCACTGCTGTCACATGGAAGCCACATTTGCTCGCCACCATTTTATGCTGCTGTCACCCTCCCTTCAAAAGCAGAGGGGAAAGAGGGGAGGTGAAAAGGAGAGGAGGGAAAGAGGAAGGCTCACCCTGAGAGGATGCTAGACAAAGATGGCAGCAGAGACATTTTGTCTACTTTCATTAGTTCTGCTTGTGGTGAGCTGTGCTGAATATTAGCCCGTTACTAGCAGAGCCACACATTGTGGAGCGCAGACAGAGAATGTGTCACAATCATATCTAGCCCACCTTATTTCCATCATTCTCACCTAAAAAGTGGGACATGTAGGATATGATGCCAGTTCCTCATTTTCTATGGTAATTATCATTCCTCAAACCATGTTATGTGGTAAGTGTGACAAACTTTATCACATAAATTTACATAAATGTTCCCATTAAGGTAAGATATTTGAGGATCAGCTCTGATGACAAATGCAAGTGCTATAAGTCATTCAGTTGTGAAGTATGTAAACCTACAGCTTTCAGTTAATTTTAGACATTTTTATGGCAATCTCACCCCTCAGAACCATTTTAAATTAGAGCTGCCATTTCATATTGCGTATCAAGTGTCTGGTATCAGTCAGCTAAAATTCTGACCCAGTTAAAAAAACCTTTCTTATATGTACTTATTAATTTTTGTTTGGTCTGCCATTTTGTTTATACGTCCATGTATTTATTGTTCCAACTTAATTCCTGCAGAGTTGACATGGAGGTGTGTTATCTATCAATTGTAGTGGATGGGTGAGAGATCATCCTTTACAAGTCACCAGTCCATCACATGACAACACTCAGAAAAGATAAACATGGACACACCTAAGGACATTCAACTGTGGGAGGACCCCAGAGTACCAACATGCAAAAAGAGAACATGCAAACTCCTCACAGGCTGGTCGAACCCAGGCCCTTCAAGCTATGAGGCAAAATTGCTATAAACTGTGCTATCAAGGAAACGTTCGATTCAGTTCAGTTTAATTAATTTAAAAACAAACAAACAAACAAACAAAAAAAATCTGTCATGCTTCTCAGTCGATTCGCCCCTTTGCCAATTTGTTCCTAAAGTTCTAACCCCTGGGTAGCTATTTTGTTCTTTGCTTCAACTCCTATGAAATACGATTGATTAAGACTCATAATAAAACTGGGGTAACTTTTAGCAAACTTTTGCTGACAGATATTTTTTATAGTATCTAACATCATAGTTGTATAACCAGACTTTTTCTTACAATGAAAAAAACTGTTTTTATATATTTATATTTTACAGAAACCAAAGTAAAACTTATTGTTTGTGTGCAAAACTTGGCAAATAAAGTGTTTTTTTGATTCCGAGTAGATAATGGTAAAGGCTCAAGATCACTTTGCTCTTTTGCCAATTCATACCTCTATTTTGTACTTACACTTTACTGTTTTATCCCATTCCGTTTCCATTTCTTAACAGTAAACAAATCTTTTCATATGCTTATTTTTTAAATTGTTGTGAATTAATTTAGTATAGTTTTGGCGTAGTTTGTGTATAGTTTTTGTGTAGTCTTGAAAATTCTGAAATACCACCTATAGTTTTATTTGACAATATGTTTTTCCTGAAAACATTATGCCACACCCTATTTCACATTTATTTTGGTTCTGATCCCATTTGGCCCTGTTGACTCCTATGAAATATTGCAGATTATTAACTCTGATCAAACCAAAATAACGCTAGATTGACCTGCTGATAGGTATTAGTTATTGAAGTCATATAATGACTGGTTTTTGAATAGATTGTAGAAAATTACTTTAAATTGTCGGTTGTCAAAGTGGGTATAAAATGTCCCCTGGTGGGCATGAATTGCTATGTTTGGTTGTTGTTAAATATATCGTGGCAGACTGCTCAGTTTCATACAATAAAAAACAAAAACAAAACAAAACTCAGAAACAAAATAACAACTACAATGGTATAGTTATTATGAAGAGACAAAATAACCAACACCTAAATCTCACAATTCATTAGGTAAGGAAAGGAATTATCAAAAATCTTTTATTTATTTGCTTTCTGATGACATTTTAAAGATGTCCAAATTTACTTTTAGAAGTTCTGCCAAAAAACAGATGCTTCTATAGGCTCCTTTACTCTACATCTAATGCTTTTGTTTACCTAAATAATATGTTCACACTGTGAACCCCAGACTGTTGCTCCAGAGTTTTTGTGTGGAGATGGATCTGAATGTTGCTTTGTCCTGCTGCGCTTTCATCTGTTGGACTCATTATAGTTGTCATCTCACTGGGCTCTATTAGAGAATTTCAGGAGATGGGGTCCCCATGAAAGAGTCATGATGGGCAGAGAAGTGCTGATGCGCAGGTTCCTGCCCCCAGGCTTTCTCCTGCTCATGAACAGCCCGAAGGCATAGAAAACAGGCCTCCCAGGCCAGTCGATGAAAGATTCAAGAGTAAATGTCAGGACTTTCCTGGTGGTACTTGGTAAACTGGGCCTGAAACTGGTGCTGAGGAAAATACGAAGTTGTTAAGTTATTATGAAGGGAGCTCCCTGAATATTTTCCAAATGATTAAGAAAAATATGCCAAAAAGGTGGATGAAAGTACTGCAAAAACGGATGAAGTTGTGCCGTTCTACCTTGTTAAATTTCAAATGATTTTATTAGTGTCTGTTCTGTGGTCTTGGCAGGGCTTTGGATATGTCTGAGCGGGGAGTTCGGCAGCAGGGTGAGAGCATGTCGGCTGTTGACACCATCTAACGAAGGGAGGATTAGGAGTTTACAGAGGCAGTAATATGATAGGTCAAAAAGAGGAGGCACTCCTCCACAGTACTTGGCTCTGTAATGAATGATTGACTGGAAAAGGAGAAGCTGCCACTCGCTGGCTGAGTGCTCATCTTGACGCCTGCCGCACCGCTCCACGGCTCCCCTTGATCACGTTTCGCTGCTCCCTTCTCATCTAAGGCACCAGTCTGCAGGGAAAAGCAGCTTTTCCCTCTTATTTTTCTCTCTAATTTACACATTTAAGACATTTTTGTTTGCTCATTTCAATTCCTTTTTTGTCAGTGAGCCTCTCTCTATCAGTCCTGCTCACAGCCCTGAAACCAGCCCCCCACAACCCACTCACACACACACACACACACACACACACACACACACACACACACACACACACACACACACACACACACACACACACACAGCCACACACACTCGCATGCACACACAAACCCTTCCCTTCCCTTTCTGTTTGCCTTGAGGCAATGAACTAATTTCAGGTTCAGTAATTGCGGTGTGTTGTACACCTGTCTGCTATTAATTCTCCCCTGCCTCTTATTCCTTTTCTTAATGAGATATTATTGTAATTATCATCATTATGCTGTTTTTTATAATTAACTTGATGAATGTTGGTGTTACGGAAATATTTATTCTCTATAATTAGTGTAAATGTGTTGGGAACTTCTAAAGACTAATGCTTTTAGACTCTGGTTTTAAGTGAACTTGGTCCTTCATTCACTCGTCCTCAGAAGCAAGAGTTCCCGCCGAAAACACAGTTTGCTTTGGATAAGATGAGAAGTGGGCTCACCACTGAAAAGGACCCTGCTTGTAGCCATTTTAAGACCATTATAGCAGTGAAAGGCTTTACAATGGTTAGCACTGGGCTTTGTTTCAGCCTGTCACAGGCACCCTGTGAAAATCAAATAGCGCCTTTTCCTTAAATGAAAAGGTGAAAAAGGGTTTGCCCACACTCCCATCTTTGAAAAATCTGGTTGCATTTTGGGGGGTGGGCATTCAGTGACATGATTTTGAATGTTATTGTTGAGGAGGCAAACTATTGGAAAGAATGTTAAAGAAAATCTCAGCTGAATGAATAATGTTGATTTCCCCCCCTTAGCTTTCAATCCAATTAGGAGTTTAATAAGGGTCATGCATAGGGTCTTCACGCTCTACGTTGGTTTTCTTAAGAGTGCGACTGAGGAAAATGATGAGGTTGAATGTCCTAAAGGTCCAGATGGAATGGTTGTGCACTTCAATATGTATTGGGGGTCTTGTGCCTTGTTGAGGTATTTAAAAATGTTTGGGGAGGACAGATGATGATTTCCTGTAAATGTCAAGGCCAGGGTCCTGGATGATTCGATGCTGAATATTGGTTTCTCAGGTGGTTCCAGTTACCTGATCTCTGTGCCCCCTGACTCCTTCATGTTTCCTGCAAGCTGCATTGGTGTAGTTGCATTAATAAAACACAGTAATATTTACCCTGATTAAACACTTTATTTTGATTAAAACTGGTTTGTATAATCCTCATGTTGTTATTTTTATTTTTCAATCACAATATAAAAATGTATTTGTCTCTGTTTCCCCTATTCAAGTCCAAACACTTAACAGTGAGTGCTGTTTTTATTCTTGTCCATCTAAATGAACACTTGTGTAACAGGATAACTACCTTCAACACTTGAATGTGTGTAAACACGCACAAAAGCTATATTTGTTCCTTAATCCTTCTGTTAGAAGGAAAGTGGGTAGGGGGGTCCAAGACGAGGACCCGTGAAGCCTTTGTGAGTTTGTTCACATTCTGCTCCGCTTTGAGCATCTGACAGCCATTTAACTCCACACGACCTGGTTCTCAAGTGCTATCGTTTTGGCACTCTTGAATCCTGTTAAGAACCGTAATTATAATTTATGTGCTCCCTGCCTTACTTTGAAGAGGCATTGAGAGAGGAAAACAACTCTGGTAACGAAGGACCTTCATCTGTGTGTCAACATACTGCCACTCTAAGATGAAACAGTGAAATATTCCATTTTCAGATTAAGAATCCTTCGTAGAATGTGGATGCAGTGGTTTTCATGCTTAGAAAGGATTTCTTGTAATTCTAGTAAAACTATGCATCTTGCAGGACATATTTCTTAGATTAGTTCTCTTTAATGTATAGAAACAGCATGAATTGTGGTGCGAGTGATGTGAAGCGTGTTCAATGACTTTCAAAGAGAAGGAGAAGAAAGGGTGAGCATAATGCTTAATAGGTGCTTTAGTAATTTTTGAGTTTTCATAGCTTAATCCGTTCTGAAAAGCTCAAGAGAAGAAAGGCTGCAAATGGCCCTCAGTATTAATTTGATGTGACTTCTGTACAATAAGGGCTCTGGATCCCAGAGCCCATTTTCAAGCTTACCTTCTTTTATCATCCTTAGCCTTTGGAACTTTTGCCTAAATGTTTCATGAAACTAAGGCAGTAAGCCTCTTTGGTATTCTGTCTTTATAATGCCTGGTTTAGGACTATTGTTACACTGTGTTCAAGGCAAAGGAATGCAACACTGAAGCCACCTCTCCGTTCTGGGGCATTCAAATTTATTTTGTGCAACTGGAAGAGTGTGCATGTTAAAACACACATTCTATGGCTCATTTCACCTCTCTCATTTAAAGAGGTCTGACCATACAGAAGATGATATACAAAATTAGGTTCACAAGAAGGAGACAAGATTTTAGCAATATTTTTCAGAAAACTAAGAGTCTGCAATTTTATTTTCACAAATACAGTAAAAATTTTACACAAACAGTGTGTTAAAGAACCCACCAGTATAGAATAAGTCAAAGTAGGCTTGCCTCATCTACTGTAGATATTGGTTTTTGTATGCATGCATGCCTAATTCTAAAATTCCTGATGTAAAAAAAATAGATCTGAAAATTTACTCTTTGCATTTTGACAAATAGAACAAAATGTAAACAAACTTCAATCAGTTTAAGTAGTTTAGATTTAGAATTGAAGATGATCAAATTCAGGTCACGCTGGGCCTTCAGTATGGTGCCAATTGAAAGCATATTCTAACTTCATGGACATTACCATCCAACAGGTAATGTTACTGTTTCTATCTTGTCTGTCACTGTTTTCTTTTTTCTGCAGACTACCCCAAATGTGTCTGCACAAAAAATTAAAAAGAGGTGGGGGATTCTTAAATGCTAACATAACTGAATGTTTTCAGAAAGTCCGACAAGTGATCTTTATTATTTGACCCTGTCGATACAATATGGCAACTCAAGATTTGCTTCCTTTCTTGCTTGAAAATAAAAGTCTCAAATAGAGACATGGTATCAAGATTAAAGCCCTTGTCTTTATCTCAAGGGCTCATAATTAAAGCTTATATACTTACTTTACCAGACAAAGTGAGATACAGTTAGATGGTGCTTTCTCTGACCAAAGTCACATTTTTAAAGAAATATTTTAGCATTTAAATATCACGAGATCTTGTGAAAAGAGCTTTTTACACCACTACAGTTTTTTTGTTTTCTTTAACAAATAGATATTGGAGATAAACACTTCTTGTGGATAACAAACATTTTTGCACATTGGTTGTCAATAAGGCATCTTCCTTATTGTCATTTTCTGTTTGGCTGGATTAAAGAAAATCACAACCTCTAAACTTGAAATTCATAAAGCTACTCTGAAGACTGGAAGAGAAAGCAAAAAAGGCTATCACAACATGTTGTGCTGATAGGTGTGTTTTTAGTTGGAAAATATCTTTTTATATAAACTATAAGAAAAAGCATATTTTTCTGTATTCTTTTAAATTAGCATTATGGAAACCAACAATGCACATACTGGTTGGGTCAGTGACCCTGGAGAAAACAGCTTGCATTAATATGCTCTAATCCAGTGTAATTAGTCAAATTACAGCACGCCAAGCAGCTTGTGTGAAGCTGCTGGATTTGGCAGCCACACAAGAGGGCTTGGAGTCCCACTGGACTACAAGGGAGACTTCAAAAGCGCTGTAAAGCCTGCTCTTACACCACTTCAGTTCATTTTCCCTTTGGCTTCCATCTTTCTATAGCAATACTAGAATGTTTAACCTGTTTTGCACATGGGGTGTCATTTCCTCTGGTTGCCGTCTTTGCTTTTTTTATGAATGGAAGTCGGTAAGGGACTCATAACACAGAATATGGAAACTCAGTTATAATACATGCACCTCACTCAGTTTTTGCAAGGTCAGATGCATGACATCTAGGAATGATAAGAACAACAGACACAGTCCAAATACTTCCTTGTGTGGTAGCATTAGCATTAATAAAATGATTTCAGATACATAATTACATGAGGATAAAGTGCAAATTATTTAGTGCACTTAACAACCAGATTATCATCCAAACCAAACCCTGTTCAGCCTACAGGGGTGAGACTGTATGACAAAAGGCTCTCATTAGCATAAATTTACAAGCCTCCTTCTTCAGAGAAGCTGATAAAAACCTGTTCAACCTTTCCTTTGGCCCTGAATGGCTTGTTGTGCTTTTGGCAGTGACAGATAAGTCTGGGTAATTCCACTTTATGCCTGGGAAAAAAAAAAATCTTCAGATTCTGGCTGCATCCCGAAGGTGTCACCCGCTATAATCCTCAAACTACGCCCAGCAGAAAGGGTGCTGTGTGTTTTCCTGATGATATACTGCAAATGACACAAAGAATTATACGAAGGAGGACAAATCTGTAACATGTTATTAGGCAATTCCCTCTGAATAACAAGGATAAAAAGGATAATGGATGAGGGTGTCATTATTACCTTGGTTCCAAAGGAGGCGTCCAACCAAAAGGTTGAGAGACAAGATTAATTGAAGACGAGTGAGGCGCTCATTGCTCATCAGGCCTACTCGTCTAACCACTTGCTCTTTCTGGCCCTCTCCTCCTCTCTCCCTCTCCATCCTCATCTCATTCTTTCTCTCTTTCTCTGCCCGTTGCTCTGAACCCATATTTCTCCCACACACAACGTTAAAAAAGAGAGAAAAAGTGGGATTTGAAATGATCAGCTTGGCAGTTTTAGCAGCAGCAAGAGGAAGCACATTCTCAGGCCAGGAAGATTTCAGTCGTCTTAAGGCTGACAACTCCCTGAATGTATCCCATTAGGAAAAGCTTTCTGGAAAAAACCCTCAAAACTAAATGATGGCATTCCTTCGCTCAAACTGCTTGGTGATGGCATCCTCAAGCTGTTTATCTGGGGGATGTACTTAACATGTGTGTGTGTGGCAGTGTTATTTGTTTGTCAGTTCTTTAGTTTGATTATTATATACGGTTTGCCTACATGCAAATATGCAGTTACTGGTTAACATCTATGAATGTTCATAGTTATAAACAATAAGGTTTTGTCTGTTTTTTTTCTTCTTGTAATACGGATGCATAAAGGGTTCATTTTGCTTAAATTTAGTGCACCTCTGCTCTGAAACAGTTTTAAAATGAAATATGTGACTAACGTTTTTCAGAATCACAAAGTAACTGGTATTGCAACATAACTTACCAAAATAGGACATGGTCTACTTTCATCTTTGTTTTTACAGAAAATTACCTCTGTATTAAATTTAATATATTTTCAAAACTCTAACCTGTGCAGTTGAAGCTAAAGCCATGTTGTTGTTTTTTGTTTGTTTGTTTTTTACATCTTGTCCATTAGCTTTTCCTCCATCTCTTTCTCATAAAATCACCAAAACAACTCATTGGTTTTGGAATAGAAACTTAAGTGCCTGCTTCCAAATTTATGTTTACCATTTGGTTGAACGATATTCTGTATTGAAACTTTGGTAATCATGTACATTGCCTCTACTGCTTGATTGAATACATTGTCTTGCAAAATACACCTTGTGCTTATTCAGATTTTGTCACATTACTCCTACAACACTTTAGTGTATTTTATGTGGTAGAGCAACACCAATATAACATTTGTGAATTGGAAACAGCTTGCTTGCCTTTCACTTGTTTTCCAAATAAAAATCTGTGTGCCAGGCATGTGAACCACTTTTTGTTCCTGTTACAGATGCAAGTTCTGAGGAATGTTTGAAATTATCCATTCTTCTTTCCTAATCAGCTCAAGGTCAGTTAGCTTAGATGGAGAGTGTCGGTTGAACTATGGCTGGGTGATATGTCTAAAAAAAATGTATCACGATATAAGCATTTCATATCAGTCAATACAGATAATTAGTGATTAGTTTTTTGTTTTAATGATCTAAAATACTACCCCACTGATGACATAACCTTTTGTCTTTTAGCCACAATTTCCTCTTGAGCTCTTGTGCTAATTTTCTCGTTTCATTCCACATGGTTTTGTTTCTTTTATTATTTTTTTATTTTTAAGCCATTATGGGGCAGTATGTTAAGTATCCAGGTCAGAAACAATAAACACATGGAAATTATTTTTATTGATTGATTAAGTTACCTCCGCTATGTATTTAGTGCGTAAAGTTTAAAATGTCTGTGCATCTGCACCAAGTAGTCATGTGTGAATTGTAAACCATCAAAATGACAGATGGTCTTCAGTTTTTTGTTGTTTTTTTGTCACTGTTTAAAAAAATGGTCAAAGACGCAAAATATGTGATTAATACTATGCCTGCTGTGTGAATTCTGTGAACCGCGGAGACTATGCACACACTCTCGGCGGAGGGTTGAGAATTCATAGTTGAACGTACCGATTGCCGACATTTCTCGTGACAAATTACTTAATTTCCCACAATCCGAATGAATACTATCTAGTTGGGTGCCTACCCTGTTTCTTTTTCACCAGGGCAGCCACCGCACAACTGTCAGTGCCACACAGAGAGTGGCAGTCATGCTGTGCGTCCTTGTAATTGGTTGCGCCAACTGTCAACATTATCAGCTCAGTGTTGCACACAAAATAGCTTGATGTGAACACTTCCCTGACGAGCAGTTTCCTGTGTGAGTCAGTGTGTCACAAAGGAGGCGTACGCAGTGTTAAAATTGACCCTTGTGTGGATGTGTTCAGTGGACGACCACCTTGAGTCCGCCTCGAGCCCACCTTGAGTACGCACAGACATACTTTTGGCATACTTCATTCAACAGGTTGCTGCTAGCTTACCAAAGAGTTGAGTGAGTTTGTTTATGCCACCAACTTTGCTTAGCTGGACTGTCAGAGATTGAGTGACGACAGCCTTTATTCTGCCTACATCTCCCAGAATGCTGTATCAGAGTTCAATGAAATTACCAACATTCTATCTGACATATTTTCTATTGATATTACTCACGTCTATCGCGATAGATATGATTATTGTTTTTTCTCCCAGCCTTACTGTGAACATAAATTTTCAACTCTTACCAAAAATTCTCAATTGAATTAAGGTCTGAATTTTGATTGGACCATTCTAACAAATGAATATGCTTTAAAGCACTGCGTTGTGTTTCTGACTGTATAATTAGGGTCATTGTCTTTCTGCAAGGTGAATCTCTGCCTCACTGCAAGTCTTTTACTGTCGCTGACAGGTTTTCTTTCATTGTCCTGTATTTAGCTCTGTCCTAATATAACTCTGATTAACTTCCTTGTGTCTGCTAAAGAAACTCACCACAACAAGGATTCACCATAGGTATGTTCTGTTTAGAATGATGCACATTATTGTTCTACCACTCATAATGTTTTACATGTAGCCCAAAAAGTTCAGTTTAGTTCTCTCCTGGCCAGAGTAGCTACATTCTTTATGTGTGCTGTGCCCCTACATGGATTTTCTTTACACAGTAACTTCATTCTTGCTAGTCTTTCATAAAGGACAGATTTTTGGAGTGTATGACCAACACTCGCCCTGTCTATGGATTCTCACTCTGGAGCTGTGTATCTCTTCAGCTCCTCCAGGATCTCGTAGCTTCTTCTCAGATTATTTCTCTCTTCAGCCAATCTACCAGAGTAGGTGAACAACCATTTTTTAGTAGGTTTGCAACTGTGTACTACTTTTTCTATTTCAGGATGATGAATTTAACAGTGCTCCATGAGATGCTCAAATCATCAGATAGTGTTTCGTAACCTGATCCAAACCCTATATAGTTCTCCACAATATTAACCATGCTGCAGTCCTTAGTTACCATTATGTTGGTTTGGTAATGTTCTTTAACAAACCTCTGAGGCCTTAATAAAGCAGCTGTTTTCATACTGATATTAAATTACAATAGGTAGACTCTGTTTATTAATTCGCTGATTTATGTAGGCAGCTGGTTGCACTGGATTCTATTTCAGGAGTATCAGTAAAGAGGGTTGAACACAAATTCACACAACACTTTTAAGATTTTTATTTGTAAAAAATCTTAATGATCATGTATAATTTTCCTTCTGCTTTGCAATTATGTACTACTTTGTGTTGATCTATAATGTGACATCCAATCAAATAAACTGAAGATTGCAGTTGTAATGTGACAAAATATGGAAAGAGTTTGCATTTGTACTTTAAATTCAGTTCATTTAAAGAAACTTGGGTGAAATGGGTGGCTGTTTTGTTTTCAACTTTGTTTCATGGTCTTTAATACCTACACAGAAATCAGGACAGGACAGATGTGAGCTGCAGTTTGATTTCTGATGTCAGTATGAAAATGCTTTGTGCAGTTTTACAAATTAATAAAAAAATATTTATAGGTCAAATACAGTGCATTAATATGCTATTTACAAGCCAAATATAAGTTCTAAATGAATGAATATACACAAGAAAGTTCAATTTTGTAGACTGCTTTCATAGTTATTTTATTAATTATTGGTTCCTCTCACCTCTTAGATTTCTTCTTTTTTAATCACATGGCTTAATGCTTCTTATATCAACAAGAAAGCCAAGTTTAAGTCTTGTTTGGATTTTTCCCTGCATATTTTAGGACTTTAAATTCTTACACAGAATCTTTATTATTTTTTTTTTTAAGGTGATTGCATATTAGGACTGCTCCTCCCACCCGTCCTACCATGGCAGCTTTGAGGACAGAGCTGCAGGGTTTCCTAATGTGCATGAAATACTATCCTTGACATGAATGTTATTGACAAACCTGGCTGGACATTTGGGGCAGTGAACTGTCAGTATATTTAATGCATATTCATCTTCTTTATCCCACTGGTCTTTCCAGAGCACTCGAGTTGTGTCATCTTGCCACACTCCAGCTACCACCCAAATATATAGTGACACTGATTATGCAAATCTGTATCTTGTTTTCCTCCAATACCTGCATTAGAAGTCTGCTACATTATTGAAGTTGAGATATGGGCCCTTCAGAGAGGAACCAAGTGGAAATCTGGGGAAATCTTTTACATATTTTCATTTTTACACATCACAACAGTTGTCACATTAAGTGAGAATCAGATGAGAAAAAGCTTTGATGTTTAGGCATACATTATAAATCTTTGCAGGGTGTAAAAGGATTAAAGTGTAAATAAAAGTGCAGATTTGGGCATGTCTTTGGTCACACAGTTGAGATTTTTCTCCGTATGGCTTTGTAAATTTAAACATTCATGCATTACTTCTGTTTCAGTGTGTGGGCACACCTGAGTTGTTTGACATAAAAAGAAAACATCAACTGTGGCTTACTTTTTTTCAAAGGACAGACTCCTTAAATTATAACTAGGTATAACTTTGTCTCTGCAAAATATTAAGTAGTAACTGTTTGATTTTGTTACCGTTTGAAGTTTCTCGGAAAAATTCAGTTTCTCTCCAATAACATTACAATTTTTTTATTCTCAAACCTTAAATACATTTTAGTTTGCTACCTTTTTGCTGTGAACATGAAACTTTTGCATGTGTTTTATTGATTACTGAGTGCGAAAACTTTAATAGATTTACTTGTTTATTGTCTAAATTTTCTTACTATAAACATAGGTACGTTGAATGTAATTTATATTGGTTTAAAAAATAAACATGCTGCCACACTGTTTTCTGTCTCTTCATGTAACCTGCTGTATTGAAAACATGTTATGGTCATCTAAAAATGAGGATATGATAGAGATTTTGTAGAATATGAAGTTCTGTTAACTCTTTGAAGAATGTGTTGCTTTCAATGCACTCCCATTCTGAATAACGCATGTGTGTTGGGATCAAGGGCGTGAAATTCAGTTTTCTGTTGCATAAGGATGAAATATGTTACTTTTCCCCTGATGTCACTTTTTTTTATATATATATTTACTTTTTTTAAGGATTTTTTTGTGCTGATGAATAGTTTGTTCTATTTATGACACAGCTTAAAAAACAAACTAAAGTCCTGCTGAAGTGCTGTTTTAAAACATCTTTGTGCTATGGTGGTACTCTGTGGCACTTGTTATAAAAATTTGAGAACCACAAATTTAAATAAGTATAAATATATATTTTGTATATACACTCTAGATACAAAGAATGGTGCATCGCAACATTTGAGTGAGAAGAGCCTTGAAGATAATGTATTATCAGCATGATAATGTGTTATTTTGACTTTTTCAACCCTCTTTAGAGAAATATTTGTGATGTTTCTCACCTTGTGCTCTATGGCTTCAGTGTTCTTCCACTTAACTCAGTTTTGTTCTCTGCCCTCTTTGTTACCAGGCTTTATTCTTTTCCTTTTGGATTCCCTGATTGCTCAGCCTCTTCACAGATTTGGCCCATATTGCCCTGGGTCAGCCATTGAATACAGTATACGCAGTGTGTGCTGATCCCCCAAATTGCCATGTGTGAAATCCATCCCACTTGCTCCTGAGGGAGTAGTCATATCATTCAAAATGAAACAGGCCTCCCATATCCTCCCCTTATTCTTTGACTTCACCGTTGCTCTATGGTCGCCTGGGACTATGCAGTTGTGAGGCTTTATAGTGAAAGCCTATTAGACAAATCTGAGAAGAATGCTGCAGAGGTGCTAGGGTACCAGGTTGTCAGTGTGCCCCACACTCTTATATAAACATATCAGTCATGCTGACTTGGAAGTCCCACTGAATTGTATTATTGTCCTATTTTGGTATAAATACACTGAAGGGGAATTGCATCTTTCCATATGGGAGAAAATTGCATCAGGTTTTAGGGAGGCTGCTTCGTTAGATTTATTAATAACATCTGTCATTGTGTCTTAGTCAATATGGAGGTAAAAGCTATTCGGAAGTCAAATATGATTAGAATCTATTTCTGTGCATGAAGTGGCACCCTGTGGCTTATAAGCATATTGTCCTCCATTTGAGCATACGCACAATATTATATATGAGTTTAGACGTAAACACCACTGTCACATTATACTTGCCCTCATCTCATCTGTCACAATATTAATTTCTCTTCTATAAAGTTCTGAAATGGAGCCAGAACGATAAATCAACGATGTAAGAAAAACAAAATAACTAAAAGAGAGGACCAAGATGTTAAATTGCCTTATGGCTATTATAATGGAGGTGTATCCTCTTGCAGCTGTCTGAGCGGCGCATGCGCTCGTGTCCTCTAATGAGCTTGCATTGAGGGACCCATGTGGAAACAAAAGGCTGCGCTTGTCGACCACACCAGATTCCCTTCACCCACCCTCTTCCTGCTCCCCCAGCACTGAGCGTGACAGACCAAGAGCAGAGCGCCGGTCCCTTCCTGGTGGTGTGATTAGATTGGGGCCGAAGTCTCCAGCTGGCAGGCCTGTCTGTGACTGGAGGCGGCCATCCCCAGCGCTTGTCACTGCCTGACACCTCTGACAGGCAGGGGACAGCTTCAGCAGACAGGTTCATTAAATGGCATTTTTTACAGCTGGGCCTCTAAAAATGAGGGCTGGGCTTTGTCAAATCCCCAAGTCTACAGGGGCCTGTGCGTGTTAGTTTAGACAAAGCTTTGTTGTTATGACATTTTTTTTGATCTGGGCAGTTTGAAATAAGCTTTTTTTCTCCTCTTTAGCCCCTCTTTTTTGACAGCTAGCCTTTTGGCCTGTTCTTTATCACAGCACCAAATTGTTCACATTAGCTATATAACAAGAAAATGTGGTGCAGAAATAATATTTCTGCACAGCATATATTTTCTTGGTATATATCAATAATCAGTTTATTGCTTTAACAATGCATTAGCCATTTGGGTTGTAGAGACCTATAAGGGAAGGTCTGATTGTGATACTCTCTAATTTTATCTATCTCTGAATAGTTCTATTATAGAAATATATTAGAGGGTACAATAGAGCAAAATGAAGACTAAACTACTAACATCAACAAATAATTCAGTCTCCAAACAGCTTGCTACGTTTTGAGTGAGTAAATTGTGGCCTTCAAATGATTGCACATCTGTGTGCCTTGCTGTAAAGCATTGTATTCAGGAGTGCAGAACATCTGGTTGCAGATGAAACAGGAGGAGGAAAAAAGCTGCCTTCCCTTCGAAAGTGACTACTGGCCCTCAACAAAATGCCTGCAGCTCTGTAGCCATCCCAGCATCACCTCCCTCTCTCTGTTTCTCTACTCTGCTTGCTGGCTCCTCTGGGCTCTGCTGTCTCTATGACAACTGTTTGAGTAGGGGGTTGCAGAGGTGTCAAGCAGGGGCATTACTAGTAGAAGAGCACCAGAGATGCTGTTCTGTATGTTCAGTATCTCCACCTAATCCAATTTTAATTGAGCTCAAGAGATTTTGGCTGTGGCACGGAGGTCGGGCATGAGCTATTCCACGGAGAAATTAAGGCAGCCCAGCTTGTGCTGCACTCTTCCAGTCTGTCACTATTTTAAATGAGCATTAGCATCAGACCTAACCCAGCACACCATCTTGGTTGCTTATTTCCCTCCCTGCCTGCTCCACCTTAGTCACACCACCTTACATACACACTCACACGGACACCCACACAGTCACTAATGTGGTGCAGAGTTTCACTCCCCTGTTATATCTTTACTCTTCCACACATTCATTGTCTCTGAAGTGCACCAATGTGTGATTATAACCGGGGAAGCCGATGAAGCTTCCCTACAGCTCAGACTGTTGTAAAGAATTGTTCAGTGAGGTGGAAGGAAGGTGGAAAGGTGTGTGAGGGAATCATTCTCACCTGTCAGAACATCTGTCTTGATTTGTGTGTGTGTGTGGACTGTTTTGTCCTATGGTACTGCATACACTAATGATCCTTTGTCTGCGCTTTCTTTTCTACATGTTATGGTTTTTATTGATTATGTATGTGTCACGAACACGTGGGGCTGTTTTGTTGACTATTTCTTTTGGTCCAGTGAATGGTGTAAACCAACAGATAGGTGTGAAAAAGAATCTGTTGACAGCTGAATGTTTTGTTGAAACTCGCCTTGAGTTATGTTATATTGTCTCTCTAAACATTTCTCACAAGTTGAAATAAGAATTGAATGAACTAAGGCTATACTGATTACCCCAGTCTAAATTCAAAAACTAATATTTGAATGTTGAAATTGTGACTGATTAGATCAGGCAACATTTACCAATCTGTTGTGCAATTTTAGTGAGCCTGTTAGAACAGTAGCCTCAGTTTACTTTTTTATAATGACAGGAGTGGCACCTATAGTGTAATCATCTGCTGCTGTAACCAAACTGCTTCATATTGTTTGGTCACAGTTGGTATTCCACATACCATAAAATATTTAAGCTACTGTTAATGCTCTGTCATTTTGTATCAGCTTTAGATCAGTTTTCTAAAAGGTAAAGTTCTTGAAATGACATCTTGTTGCAGCAAAATAGTGCAATAAATGAGCCAAGAAAAGAGCAGTGTGTGAGCCTTTTTGTTAATGCTCACTCACTGCTTACTTACATTCTTTTTCTGCTATAACAATGGCTGTTTAAACACACTTTTCTGATTTATGTGTTTATTACAAAATTAAAACACTCAATTTACAATGCTGAAAAACTGACAGCAGTATTTATCTTCTGTACATTTATAATAAAATGTATTCATTAAATTAATTATTATGTAGGTATAATTATTTTCATTTGTTTCACCACTCCTAGGTCTTGGTGTACACGGATGGTTTGCATGGCAAGTGGATGTTCAGCGAGATCCGGGCTGTCTTTTCCAGACACTACCTTCTGCAGAACACTGCAGTGGAGGTCTTCATGGCTAATAGAAGTAAGGGAAGTAGCAAAAAAAGCATTTAAAAATTTTTTTTCCCCAATTTGTTTAATAATCACATATTCTTCTGCTTGCAGCCTCGGTTATGTTCAATTTTCCAGACCAAGCCACAATAAAAAAAGTGGTCTATTGTCTCCCTCGAGTAGGGGTGGGCACTAGCTATGGACTTCCACAAGCAAGGTAGGATAAGAGATGCCGAGTAAAATTAGACAAGAGCTTGTTGGTGTAATATTTCATATCTGGCCACAGTTATCTTGAATGAGTTGTGTTGTATCGAGGTCCATCCATTCAGCCTGGAACAACTGAATCTATTTGAAGTCCCATTGCTCCAGACACTGAAGTGGATGTTCACTGACCCTGACTGAACTGACCTAATTCTCCAACTGAAAACTCAATGTAGCCATGCCAATGACCACAGAGGGAAAAAAAGAAACAGAGATTCCCTTTAGGCTTTCATGGTGCTAACAGGCCATTTAATTTAGTGCTCTAAAAAAACAGCCCCACATTCAGAGGATATAATACAACTGGCATCATTGCAGAATCCTAATTAACATCTTGCTTTCTCTTAATGTCATAGATTGAAAGCCATGCAACACTACATTCATTTTTGTTTACTCTTGGGCATTTTGTGTTCATTGTTCTCAGTTTAATAACTCTTGGAGGTGAAACACAAAGGTCATACTCAGAAAATGGGTGATTCATTTATTTAAAACAGGGGTCCTCAACTCCAGTCCTCAAGAGCTACTGTCCTGCAACTTTAAGAGGCATTGTTTCTCCAAACACACTTGGATCAAATAGCTGAATTCACTCATCAGCATGTCATTCAGCTCTGCAAAGGTCTGGTAAACACCCATTCATTTGATTCTGATGTGATGGGGAAGGGTTAAAGAAGCTGCAGGATAGTACCTCTGAAGGGCTGGACTCAGGCGCTCGTGATTTAAAGCACTTCCTATGCTTATAGCCTTTTGAGGTTTTTAAATTTGTCCAGAAATATCTGAATTTATGAAGAATTTTATCTCCAATTCTTGTTTGATTGTTTTTTTTTTTTTAGACGTATCTCCCTGGCAACCCCTCGGCAGCTTTTCAAATCCTCAAACATGACCCAGCGCTGGCAGAGAAGAGAAATCTCCAACTTTGAGTATCTGATGTTTCTCAACACCATAGCTGGTAAAGTTTTAATGAAAACAGTTACCTGTTTTCCGAGTGAAATTCTTTATTTAAGACTGTAAAGTAGCTGAAAGTATAGAAATAATGAATCTGGGGTTTTGTTTTGTTATTTTGCAGCCATCAGTTACATTTATAGGTTCTGATTTGTTTTCTTCCTTCTCCAAGTAAACTTAATGACCTGTGATAGTTTTAAGTTTTAATCTATTATTTGTGTGAATCTTTCCACAGCTAGGCTTTATAGTTAGCTAGCGGAATCAATAAATTTTATGTGTCAGTGGTGTTGGAAGCATACACTAAGTGGGCTCAGGTATGTCGTATTTGTTTAAGAATCCATGGTGGCTTTAGGCGATACTCAACACAGTAAACCTCACTGTTCATGAGTATCTGCTGTTTGAAGCAAAAAGCAGGCACAGTGGATTTTGCTAGATAATTAGTGCCTGGTTTTGTGAAAGTGTACCCGAGTGTCTGCAGAGTTGAAAGGTTCTGTTGTCGACTCTCTGATCTGAACTGCGACTAACAGGGAAGGCAAGAACAACTGCACGCTACTCTGCTCAGAGAGGTGTCATCCTCTCTGTCGCTGCATATTCATGCATATTTATATTTAGCTTGTGCTCGAGAGTCGATACATTATTGTCAGCTAATTAGATGTAAGGCAGACACAAAAACATGCCCAAAATTCATTAAAAATCCCTAGTAATGACCTAAGCTGCCAGATATGTCAGAATAGTGTGGAGCAGGAGACAGGCGGGGGGTGAAGTGCTGGGAAGAGGCGCGAACAGGAAGACTTCTTCTAATTAAACACTATTCGACTGTTATTAACATCCTGCCACCCTAACTCAGGACTCAGCACCACTGGGTCTCACCACACCAACGCCCGACCCCATCCTCTGTGCTCAGCCTGCTGTTTCCTTTCCAGTGTGTGCCATTAACCTTGATAATTATGCTCTCTAGCTTCCCCCAGACCTTTCTAGCTACTCTGAAGAAACCTTCTTACTGACTAGCCTGTCAGAAACTTGGATTGCTTTGACACATTTAGAATCTCTTGCAAACTTGCTGCAAAAACACAGCCACACTATTGGTTCAATTTTTAAATATTTTGTGGTTATTCAAAAAACTATTTTGAAGGTTTAAAGGAAAGTCTTTTTAATGAAAAAATGTTCACATCATATTGTAATGGTCAAATAATTAATTGGCTTATCTGTCATCTCTGTAACTTTTAATCATAAAATGTTATTAGTATAAATCATGCATTTGTGTACTAAGATTATTTTGCTGAATAGCCATTGTTTTATTGATTTTGAGAACAAAAATAGGACAATGAAAATCTAATCACATTTATTTATTTGTTTTGTTTATGAGTTGCTTCAAAAGAGCCAGAAAGTCTTGTAATCCCCTGAAATTACTTTAGGCAGTAGTTTTAGAGGGGTTTTTTTCTTTTTTGATGTTGGATAATTTATCTTCTTTTCAGCTCAGTCTTTTTCTATGGAATACATTCTTGTTAATCAAGCAAAGAAATAAAACAACCACATTTACAAGCCCCTAATTATGAGGGGTTTTTTCACATTTAGTTTATGAAAAAGAATTAGGTGTAATTTTAAAAGTTGTCCCTAAAAATAGGGAAATAAGTAGTTGACAGGATTTCTGTAAAAAGTATTTAGATGTTCTACAATTCTGTGAAAAATATTTGTCCCCTTATAGATTTGTTCACTTGCTTTTTTTCCCCTCAAATTTGCAGGTTTCTGAGCATCAGATTTTAATATCAGACCAAAATAACCTGAGTAAAAATAAAAAAAGAGGTTTCAAATAATTTATTTTACTGAGGTTATCTACCAAAATATTAAGGGGAAACTATCCAAACCATCCTAGATCTAGGTGAAGATTTGACAGCCCCTAAACCTAATATCCATCAAGTGGTTGCAATACCTGGCAACCATTCTTCTTGGAAGAAGAATTTTTGGTCCACTCATCTTTGCAGATTAGTTTAATTCAGCCACATTGGAGGGTTTACAACTGGATCTATGCCCAGATTTTGATTGGGTCACTAAACCTTTATGGTCTTGCTGATATGCTTAGGATCATTGCTCTGCTACTTAACCCAAGTGTGATTGAGGTTAATGTCACAAACTGATGGCCAGGATTCTGCTTGATGATGCTTCAGGATTTTCTGATATAGAGCAGAATTCATGGTTCCATCTATTACATGTCTTCCAGGTGCTGGATGACATGTTTTAATAGGTAGATAAGCACAGCAACTTAAGACCACCACACTATCACCACCATATTTGATAAAATATTGTTCTATTTCTAAAAGGTTGTTAGCTTTATGGTTAGTCCAATGGAATATAAAACTTCCGAAAATCTCCACTTTTCTCTCTTCGTCTACAGAATATTTTCCCCAAATGTTCCCAAATGTTGAGGCTCATCAGGCAGTAATTTGTGTTATTTTTGATCAGCAGAGGTTTTGGTCTTGAATCTCACCCACTGATGCCCTTCCAGACCAGCCAGGTCAGGACCAGTCAGGCTTTGGATGTTGTTGTGGGTTCTTTTTTGACCTCCTAAATGACTATGTGTATGTCACAATGTGACCATGGAATCCCAAAGTCTTATTAATAGCTTTCTAGGCTAATATATGTAAATTATTTTGTTTTCTATTTGTTGTATTTCTTTAGAGCTGGGCTTGGTGTTTTATTTTTCTTTTAGCCTATTTCATGTTGTCAGGTTTTATTTAAGTGAACTTGACTCTACGGGTTTGTCAGTAAGTAGGCCTGGATGTGGCTGGTAAAATCAATCCCCAAAATGTGGTTAATCAAAGTTGATTCCCAGTTAACATAGGGATAGTAATATTTTGAGACAGGACCAGATTGATTTAGAATAAGTTTTTCTCTCAATAAATGTAATCTTTTTTATTTACTTGGGTTCTCTTTGTTTGATATAAACATATGTTTGATGATTGGAAATATGTAACCGTAACAAAAAATGCTGTGTTCTTAAACCTACTCAAACATACTCTCAATGGAAAAGTGGCTTGTCAGTCTCTGGTGCTTAGGATTTTGGAATTTTTTGTGACTGGGACAAAAGATCAGTTGGAAAAGGTCTTTTAGAGTACGAGAACCATTTTTTAAAATGTCGGTTGAATTGATGTTATTTGATGCGTGCATTCTTAAGAAGGATGTCTGAAGACATAAGAACTATGATGCTTGAGGTCACATTTCAGCCAATGATGGTGAGGATCAAATCACATTAATTTCTTTATTTAAAAAATAATAAACTGTGCAATATTGAATTTAGAAAGCATCTTATTTACAAAGTTTACATTTGTAGACATGACAACAATTTAAAGCATACTACCAATGCAGTAAAAGCAAAAGCTCACAAAGATAGAAAAGCTTGGAGATGTCCTTTTCAAAAGACTGCTTGAAGAAAATAAATGGATGCCTGCCTAAGAAGTTCAAGATAAAGGGTCCTATAGAATATTAACTTGTTTGGATTGTACAAGTTCTTTTCTCCAACTATAAAGTCTTAAGGAGTAGTTCAAGACATTTTTAATGTTGTATATGAATGTAAATAAGAAGTATATTGTGGTACCTTGTTCTAAATTTCTGAACTACAGAATCACCATTTTGGTTAGTGCTATTCTAGTCTCAGGCCAAAGAAAGTGCTTTTGCTACTTCAAGTATCATTTACCTACTCTGACACATTCAGTGTTGGTAGGCAACTTGGGGCTCAATGTCTTGTGGTTGGGGGAAAGCTGGAATCAATCTCACACCTTCCAATTATCAGATTACTAATCTTCCCCACTGAGTCACAGCCACTATTTTTTATTTCTACTCCGTGTTTCATTTTATTTTTTATCTAAAATTTATTTTTAAGTAAAGCAGGACTAGCAATGCATTTTCCCAAGAGTTCTTGACACGTTTTCCATCTGAAAATCTTTTTTTTCTCTTACTGAACATAAAGGAAGCTGTCATCCAGCAAATCAGCAGTTCAAAACTGAAAAGACATCAAAGTAATTCAGTATCATTAATCTATAGCTCTATAATTACAACTGCTCAACTTGCAGACAGGCCACTTGTGACTTTCAGCTTTTATTGACAACTCACACTCAGCAGCTCATGTCAAGACAAACAAAGAAAACATTTGTACATTTTCTGGTTTGCAGTGCCTTTCAAAATTACTTAAAGCCCTTGAACCTTTTCACATTTTGTCACATTGCAGACCAAAATTCCAGTGCACTTTGTTTAGACCTTATGTGATAGACCAACACAAAGTTTTGTAAACTTGTAAGATAGTGGGAAAATATGTGCTTTTTAAAATTTGCTGGGGGTGTTTTTTTCTTGCTAAAGTGTGGCCAGTATTTGTGTTCAGTCCCCCTGAGTCAGTACTTTGTTAAGCCACCATCTGCTTTAAAATCAGTTAAAAGTCAACATGGCTCCTGAATTATCTGTGTTTCAAGGTCTTCATGATGCTGTTTGTTTATTAATCTTCTCTACTAAACATAAAAAAGAAATACACATAGTTGGACTATATTTAGGGAATTTTTTTACACTGGATTTACTTAGGGGAATCAGAGTGAAGTGGATTAAAATAATGCATTCTAAACTTTTCAAATTTTTATTAGTTAAAAATTTGAAAACCATGTAAGCTCCCACTTCCCTGGCATGTACTATTTTGTGTTTATCTATCATGTAAAATCTCAATAATTTACAAAAAAGTTTGTCTTTGTAGCATGACATAATGAGGACAAGTTCAAGGGGTATGAATACTTTATTCTTATACTGAAGGAAATTTGTCTAAATCTGTCTGACAAAGAGCTCTGAGATCAGGGTTTTCCTAATATTGCATGCTTGTCAACATAAGATCCACCCAAAGCCCCCACATGTGCCCTACACTGCACTCCATGCCTTGTCTTTTTTTTGATCTGTCATCACTCACAGATTTTTGTCTGCCAACTGTGTCTAGGAAGGACATATAATGACCTGAACCAGTACCCAGTCTTCCCCTGGGTACTCACCAACTATGACTCAGAGGAGCTGGACTTGACCCTTCCAGGGAACTTCAGAGATCTCTCCAAGGTATGAGGACCTCTTGCCCATGCAGCTTAATATTATTCATATAAAAGGTGCAAGGTGAAATGTTGATTTATTGGTTGGGGATACCCTTATTTAGTTTTAAATGGCAAAAATATCATTGTTTAGGTGTCAAAAGACCCTTTACCAGTCTAAACTTTGAGGTTAATGAAAGTGGTCTACAAAATCTTAACAAAAAGGAATATTTTATGTCTTTAAATTTTTTAAGATCTACTGTGCATGATGAACTTTTCAATATGGATTGGATGTGGCAAAATCACTAAATCAGTTATTTTACAGTAAACTTCCATCATGATTTTATCCAGTTTTTCAGCTACTTAAGACAATTCTGTGCATTGAGGCAAAAGAACATTTCTGGAAACAGTTTACAGTAATGCAATTTTGCTAACTAGTGTCAACTGCAATTAACATTTAATAGATATATACGTAAGACTGCATATTAATTAAAAAGATAAACAACTGCAGCAGCAGTCAGGCAAAGTTCACTCTTGCTACATAGTATAGATCTAATGGTGATGGGGAGCTGGCTGGGTCCCCCAACAGCAAAGCATCCCAAAATTATGACACTTCCACATCCATGCTTCACAGCTGGCATGAAGTTGTTTCCCTGGAAAGCTGGACTTGGTTGATGCCAACCATGTCATTTGTTCTGTTGTCCAAATAGCCCAATTTTAGACTCATCCTACCAAAGAACAATAGTCCAGAAGTCCTGGTCTTTGTCAGCTGTTTTGAATGTCTTCCATTGTGGATTTTGTTCTGTACAGTGAATTGGCTGATGTTATATTAATTTGAGACACTTAAATCCCTTGCCAGATTTATATGGCTTGCCTGAGACAGCTCTTTTGGTGTTAGGTTTGGTGTTCACTCTCACTTAAACAAGCAGGAGTAAATCAGGAAGGAAGATAGATAGATAGATAGATAGATAGATAGATAGATAGATAGATAGATAGATAGATAGATAGATAGATAGATAGATAGATAGATAGATAGATAGATAGATAGATAGATAGAGTTGCAGTGAAATGTGACAATTAGAAAACGCATGAAGCTCTGCAATAATATGAGCCCTGATGGTGCTACAGGAGTTCAGACACAATGTCCCCAGTGTCATGCAACCCTGATAAATAAATTTCAATTTTTTTTTCATTTTTTAACTGTAGGGGAGAAGGCAGCAGATCACTCTACCACGAACCATGGCCTGGTTTGCTGGTTTTCCACCCCCTTCTGTCTCTATATCGCTCTTCCACACTGCTGCTCACTGACCTGAAAACAGTCGCATTCCTGTCTGAGCGCTCTCACTCACTTCAGTGCTGCCTTATCCCCTCTTATTTCCCTTGAAGCACCAATGTTCTAGCTTAGAGACAAGTTTTCCAGTCTCACTTCTCAACAGTTTGCATCAATTATTAGGTTTTCGATGCACATTTTCATGAACTTCAGAATAAGAGAAGTAACTAAATGTGAAGTAAAAAGTTGAGCTATGTAACATTCTCAGTTTCACTAACCCAGAACATCTTAATCTACAACGGAGATGCAATGGTCAGCTCAGCAACTTTCATCTTTACCTGTTGAGTGTCCCAGTTGGACTGAGAACCCTGCTGCATGTGTGTGAATATGCATGTGTGTTTGAGAGTGGTTGAGCAGAGCTGAGCCACATGCAACCCAACTGCCCTGGGGAGACAGTTATTTATTGTAATGTATTCCAGTGACATCCTCCCATGCTGTTTACAGGCCTGAGCTGCCTTCATTAGCATGAGTTCACAGCCCATGTCTCCTGACAGTTGTCCTTGGAACCCCGGGGCTTATTCCTCCAAAAGTTCACTGATAGTATTGCAGAGAGGGACAGAGCCCTCCACACGTGTCCTCTCTTCTTGGTCTCCCCTTTTGTTCCATTATGGATTAGTAATAGCAGTACAGTCTCTGGAGACCTGTTCATTGTATAGTTAGGCTGAGTGTCTTCCTCAAGTAGATTTCCAGTGCATGTGGCTTTACTTTAAGAAGGTGATGTCTGTGTTAGCCAGTGATGGAGAAAGTACTCAAACTCTGTACTTAAGTAAAAGTACAAATAAACTAAGAAAAATGTACTCTAGTAAAACTACCTAACTAACATTTTTACTTGATTAAAAGTAAGTATGTGCTTGCATTTAAAAATACTTAAAGTATTGAAGGTGAAAGTAATTGTTGACTGTATTCCCTAATGCAATGGTCTAGAATATCATTAAGTGTGTCCATTGTATGCATATTTTCTTTAATACACTAATAGTGTTGTGCAATTTTAATGAACAATGCTGCAGATAATGCATGTTTTTATTGTATTTACTCTCTGTGACACTGTTTACACTTGGACTTGTGATTCTGTGCATCAGAATTTCAGGGGTGACCTGCAGAGTTAAATGCCTTTGAGCAAAATAAGAAAGAGGAATGATTATACCTTTGAAAGGTTTTAATTTAACACAAAGCAAAACCAATGTGTTATTTTAACTGTAGTAAAAATTCAAGTAAAAGTTGTCTGTCTGAAAAAAGGGACACTAGAGAAATAGCAGACACTGATCATTTCCACTGACATTTCAACTCTAGTTTGTCATCATCTCCAAAGTTGAAAATACTGTATATTCAACCTTGTAATGGGTCATCAGTAGTGAACAATATTTAATTTCCTGACACCATTTTCAAAACTTGGGACCGAAAGTCATTTTTTAAAACTCGAATAAGCAGTTGATTACTTTCAAACTAAAAACCAAATGAAAAAATGCAATGCAATGCGGAGGTCGCTCTAGACTTTCATTTTGACTTTTTCATTTTGACTGTGTCAAAAAAATCCTGTCAATCTATTTTTACCCTTCAGATTTTAAGATGAAATTAATGACATTTGCATTTCATTTTCATTCTGTTTAATTAATATTCAACAAGCTGAACAAATAATCTACAACGTGTCATCATCAAGCTGAATACATTTAACTTGTTCTGTGCAGTGATTAAGTTTTGAAAAGTAACATTTCACCAATTGAAGTGATCAGAAGTCAGCAAGACTCTCTGAACATTACCTGATCCCGCAAACACTCTTCTCAGAAGAGGAATAATCCTGCAGCGATGTCAGATGCGCTAGATGCGCTCCAAAGGCTCTTGTCCATAACTCTTTAACGAGCTGCCGTCAGATCTCAGAAAGCGAGATGAGAGGTGATACTCTGACGGAAAGTTTTCTTATATTGATTAATTTAGTGACCTCCACGTTGTTCTCTCTGCATAAAGTTGAAACTGTCTGGTGTCTGCACCAAGTGGTCAGGTGTGTGTAATCTGTCAGAATGACGCATGGTCATCAAATTTTTCCATCTGAAAAATCATCATCTAAAAAATTTTAGATGACAAGTCTACTTTATAAACCCTCATCAAAGACAGAAAATATTAGGTTAATGCGACCCCTGATGTAACGTGAATGTAACGTGTAATGCAACACATTACAGAAATGTTGTGGAGTAGAAAGTACAAATATACTTAATGTAAAATGTAGTGGAGTAAAAGTTGAAAGTACCCACGATTAAATCTACTTCAGTAAAGTACAAGCACATGAAAAACGTACTTAAGTACAGTAACAAAGTACTTGTACTTCATTACATCCCACCACTGGTGTTAGCAATGGTCTGGTATTGTGTTCTAATTTTAACTCTGCATGTAGTGGTTTGAAATGTTCACAGTAAGATAACCTTGAGTAAAAATACAGCCATTTTAGGGTATCACTGTATATATACTGAAAACAAAAATGTGTAATGTGAGTGAATTGCTTTTATTGATATCAAAAACATGCATCGATTATTTAAACTGCTGCAGACATCATAACATAATGATTATTAGAGTTACATCCGTATTTGTTATTTTGATTTTGATCCAGAGACTTAAGCAAATGTACCACTAAATTTAACTGTAGTTTTCAAGTGCTTATATCCCTACTTTTGATGTTATATTTTCATCCAGGGATCTAAAACACCAATACCTGTCTTACATCTTGTAGAAGTGTCCCTGGTTCAGTTACTGCCAGTTCTGTAAATGACCAAATCATTTGATTCAGGTGTGCTGAAGCAGATAGGTATCGAAAAGTTGCTGGACACCGACTTTTCAAAGACGGGAGTTTGCGACACTTGTTTTCTGCTCCTTATAGAATAGCATGAGTGCAGAATATAACATGAGCTGATATTAGCTGGTTGATTACTCAGATAGCAATGAGCTAGTTGGCAGACAAAAACCTGGACAAAGAGGAAGAACTGTGCTGTGCACAGCGTTTTGTAGCGCTATGATATCAGGGGATTCCAGCTATGAAGCTCTTCCTTCATGGGAGCTGTAATGAAAATTGGTTAACCCAGCGCATTCTGGGATTTAGAGTTTTTGCCAGTCTCTTTTGTTCTCTGTGTGTAGTTCAATCCTTGTTCCCTCCCATGGCTGGCCCACAATACCAATAACTACTCCATGCAGCCATTACATTTTGTTGTAATATTTTTGGTGGATTTTTTTCTGTAATATAGACAAGTTTATCTTAGAATGAACGTAAGAATGTTTCATCTGAAATCTCTTGAAATGTGTGAGATGTGCAAGAAATTTTAAGCAATTTAAATGAGTTCCAAAAAAAATTTTACATGACAAGTCTACTTTAAATTAAATTCAAAACTGTTTTTTGTTTTAATCTTTATACTAAAAAACTAAGATCACAAAACAATGTCTAAACAATATTTTTAAGTGTACTAACAGTTTTTAATATTTGGTTTTTTTGATGAACAATGTACACAATTTGGTTTTATTTCTTATGTATACTAATTTGAATATACAGTACAGGTGTTTCATAAAATGGGTGCTTTTGGTTGTCATCTATTTGTTTTTAAACTGTTTTGAAACTTCAAAATCAGCATTAACTCTAAGAATTTTGCAGTCTCAAGATATATGCAAATGCATAGGAGTGAGCACATTTTTTTTTTTTCCAAGTTATTGTATGGTTGAAAATTATTGAATTAACCCATGCGATATGTGGTCTACTGACTGTTTAATAGCACTTCTCTTTTACAATTAAATCTTACACTAGAATTTCACATTGCTCACTTTCCCACAGATTACTCATACCTGAAAGCTGCTTCTCACTTTTGATTGACTGTCACTGGGTGGATACCACTGTTTATACTGCTGCAGGTCAGCAAATAGTATCCTCCCAAACCTGTACGCACCCACAATTACCTGCTGGTTGGGCATTCAGTGAGCTGTTAACAGTGTTATTGAACATTTCATTGGTGTGCCTCGAGGCCAAACTTCTGCATATTTGGATGTCAAAAATATTTACGCAGTGAAGTGTTTCATTGGATTTTAATGATTATTTGTTGATGGAGTGACAAGTCTATGATAGATGAAGGGAAGTTTCCTCATAGTTGTTAAATGGTGCGATAAAGATTTAATTGCCAAAGGAAGCAGAAGAAGCAGATGTTGTTTAACTCTGCTCTTTCTCACCCTCACTAAAGTCCATAGTATGTATATAATGTAAAAAATCTAAGAAATATTCATATAAAGAGCTCTGAAAACGGCCATAACTGCATTCCTGAACCAGTGCACTCCTGAAATTTTTACTGAAATTGTATTTTTTAAATTTCAGCAATCTAAAAAGAACCTTGACTGCCACAAGTTGCCTTTTCTGCGTTTTTTTTCCTTATTCATTCTCACTTTCATTCCAGCCAGACTATTTGTGAGCACATCTGCTTTATCTTGATTTGGAGCAACTTGATTGCATTAGACTGTAGCTCCATGCTGTGCTGCTTCTGACAACGGAAGCAAAAATGACTATGACTTGGCCTGACAGAGCACCATAGCAACATACAGTAATGTAATTTGTTTTGAAATATAAAATGCAATATGCTTCTCCTTGGGAGGTGGCTTGGATATAAGCAAACAAAAGGAGACACTCTTCACATTCACTCACCAACAGCCACATTTGTTTCCAGTAGCCTTGGAGAGCAACACCAACACTGATCCTCATTGGATGTGAAGCCAGTCAAAGTTTGATCATGCGTTGCTTAGTTCTGTTGATGTGTTTCAATGGGTCAGGTGTTATACAAGAAATGAACTCTGATAAAAGTGAGTGTGGAACTGTCTAATGCAGTTGTTTTCATTGTCTTATATCTATGATCAGTGTGAAATATGGTGAAGGGAAAAGGAACGAGGTGCTTTTTCTTTGTTGCAGAGAGGTGACAGAGCCTGTATTGAACATATCAACAGATGGTGAATATGACAGCACTAAAAGCACTAAAGTGCCACTGACATGCTTTTACGACGTTATAAATGGTTTGTTTTTTTTATTTCACATGAAATCCCAATCAAGCATTCTCCTCCTAAAAGTTATATATAGGTAATCTTGTTTGAGTAACTCTTTTATAGTAGAGCCAAAAGTGAACTTCAGAGATATTTATTTGATTATAAAGAAGTGACATCCATCTGACCAAGACAGCGCCATGGCTGTATTGAATGTGTATTTATTAGTATTTATACTAACCTGGATGCTCAGTGCAGTGTCTGAGCTAGCATAGTGCTGAAGTAGAAACTTTCTTGTGGCAACACATTCAGTAAAATATTTTACCCTTTTTTACTTGGGAGTGTCAACTCATGTAAAATATTCTGAAAAGGTCATGTCTCTTAATAAGTTATTTTTTTATTAAACAGAGGTCAAACTTCATCATTGTGTTTTGTATAGAATAGCAAAGAAAAAAAACTTAATAAAAACTGACATTTCCACATGTAAAATGCTCAATAATTAAGTGTTTAAGTCTGAGGATTGAGACATTTAGCTTTTTCCAGTTATCCACTTTATTCATTGAGGTATAGCTGTGAGATTGATAGCAGAGGTTACAGTAAATGGGTTTATTTTGAAGGTTTACTGTATGCACAGAGCTGTGTTTTTCAAGAATTTGTTTTACAATTTCGCAAAAACTCTTTTTTTTTTTTTGTCTGTATTGATGGCCACACACTTACACTAAACACAAATATAAACAACACTTTTGTTTTTGCTCCCATTTTTCATGAGCTGAACTCAAAGATCTAAAACATTGTTTATATACACAAAATAACAGTTTCTCTCAAATATTGTTCACAAATCTGTCCAAATCTGTGATAGTGAGCACTTCTCCTTTGCAGAAATAATTCATCCCATCTCACAGATGTGAGATGGGATGCTGATTAAACAGCATGATTATTGCACAGGTGTGCCTTAGGCTGGCCATAATAAAAGACCACTCTGAAATGTGCTGTTCTATCACACAGCACAATGTCCCAAATTTTGAGGGAGTGTGCTATTGGCATGCTTACTGCAGGGATGTTGGCCAGAGCTGTTGCCCATGAATTGATGAATTGAATGTTCATTCCTCAACCATAAGCCGTCTCCAAAGGCGTTTCAGAAAATTTGGCAGTACATACAACCGGCCTCACAATCGCAGACCACGTATAATGACACCAGCCCAGGACCTCCACATCCAACGTGTTCACCTCCAAGATCGTCTGAGACCAGCCACCCGGATAGCTGTTGAAACAATTGGCTAGCACAACCAAAGAATTTCTGCACAAACTGTCAGAAACCATCTCAGGGAAGCTCATCTGCTTGCTCGTCGTCCTCATTGGGGTCTCGACCTGACTGCAGTTTCTTGTCGTAGTCAACTTGAGTGGGTAAATGCTCACATTCAATGGTGTCTGGCACATTGGAGAGGTGTGCTCTTCATGGATGAATCCCGGTTTTCACTGTTCAGGCCAGATGGCAGACAGCATGTGTGGCATCATGTGGGTGAACGGTTTGCTGATGTCACCATTGTAGATTGAGTGGCTCATGGTGGCGGTGGGGTTATGATATGGGCAGGCGTATGTCATGGACATCGAACACAGGTGCGTTTTATCAATGGCATTTTGAATGCACAGAGATACGGTGATGAGATCCCGAGGCCCATTGTTGTGGCGTTCATCCATGACCATCAGCTCATGTTGCAGCATGATGATACATGGCTCCATGTTGTAAGGATCTGTACACAATTCCTGGAAGCTGAAAACATCCCAGTTCTTGCATGGCCACTACTCACTGGACATGTCACCCATTGAGCGTGTTTGGGATGTTTGGGATGCTCTGGATCGGCGTATACGACAGCGTGTTGCAGTTCCTCCCAATATCCATCAACTTGGCACAGCCACTGAAGAGGAGTGGACCAACATTCCACAGACCACAATCAACAACCTGATCAATTCTATTCAAGGGAGCTGTGTTGCACTGTGTGAAGCAAATGGTGGTCACACCAGATACTGACTGGCTTTCAGACCCCCACAATAAAGCAAAACAGCACATTTCAGAGTGGTCTTTTATTGTGGCCAGCCTAAGGCACAACTGTGCAATAATCATGCTGTCTAATCAGCATCTTGATACGCCACACCTGCCACACCTGAGGTGGGATGGATTATCTGTGTAAAGGAGTGCTCACTGTCACAGATTTGGACAGATTTGTGAATAATATTTAAAAGAAATTTTTATTTTGTGTACATAGACAATGTTTTAGATCTTTGAGTTCAGCTCATGAAAAATGGGAGCAAAAACAAAAATGTTTATATTTTTGTTCAGTGTAGTACTTTGTTCTGTTTGAGGCATTAAATCTTTCTGCACTGTTTAAGACTGCATTTATAACCAATAAAGTTTAACTTGTAACTTCAATAGGAGTTCAGCATGTACTCCAAGTAAAATGAGATTGTTCCTGCAATTATTGGTTCATTTTCCATCAGTTACCAACGTAAGGACACAAGACAAACATGGCTGAAGAATTTAAATTTGAAGAACCCATCGAAATCTCTGTAGTCCTGTTCCGTGTTTTTTGTGAACAAAAAGCCCATAGAGGAAGGTCCTTACTCTATGCTGTGGTTGGGCTGTGATTGACCATCAGAGGAAAAAACTATGTTGTGTGGACTTTGATTTAAGTTGGCTTATAGGCCTTTTTTATTTGGAAGGTCCTTGTATAGTTATGGTTCACCTGCAGAGTATAAATAACACTGCTATTTTGAATGCTTTATGATAAAGGCAATCTATGATTAAAGTTTGATCATGGAGTGAAATTAAATGTGTGAGAGGAATCATGATGCATTGTGGCTTAAATTCTCCACCTCAATATCTGCATCATCACTTTTCCCTGTCTCTAAAATGGGCGTACGTAAAGGTCAGAGCTTACGTGAGGGACCGCACATTCTCCTGTCGACTATGTTTTTTTATAAATCACAGCCTTCGAAAAGAACGTGACATATTCCAGTTTGAGGTCCCGTTTTGTGCTTATGCCACCTTTATAAATGAGACCCCTGGTCATTAACCATTCATTTGATTAAGGGGTTACAGAACAGTGGCACTCTCTGATCTAGCCTATTCTCCATCTGTTCCAATGGAGATAACAAAGAAGCTAAATATGCTGATATATTTAATCAGTTACCATTTCTCCAGTTCATCCCTCCAACCTGTGAACAATGAAGAGTGGTATATCTTAGAGGTTTAAAAGTTGATGTCCCCCATTTTTTTTCTCTGTATTTGCTTTTTGAGAGACCAACTGCTTACGTGTAGGAAAGCTGGTCCAGAACTCAAGCTCTTAATTCATGCAATGCTTGATGGTTTTTGTTTATTTTGGACAGAAAGATAGAAGACTAACCCAAGAATAACTAAAACTAAATTTATGCTCATTGTTGTTAGCTTCATGAATGACATCACATGACAAACATACTGCATGCCCCATCAGTCAGGGGCCTGTTCTGTTGCGTTTTATAAATGTCTTCTCTTGCCAAAAACAAGTTTTGATATGAAGAATAAAAGGGGTTTTGTTTCTGCACTACAGGTCATGCACAGGTAATGCTTCTTAGTGCAGTTATACTAACACAGCTGAACAACTTGGGAACTCTGTGAGCATATTGTTCTCTCATTGATGTACAGCCAAACAATGAATTAATAGGAAACACCTTGTTAACTAAATTGTTTTTGGATCTCTTCTGTGTAACTTGGAGCTTCTTAAAAATGTGTGTGTGGTTTGTTTTTTTAAGAACACATGCAGTAAAATACAAGGTTACTTTTCATATTTTTATTTTACAAAACCTGCTAACATATATTCATTCACTGTAAAGCCTTTTATACATCCCATTAAGTGTTTAAAACAATGAACATCAAAATAAGCTACTTGACAAACTTAGCACTGGTACAAAGTAGTATTGCAGTTAACTTTTTCACCTTTGTTTTCCTTGTTTTAAAGGTATTTCATTGATGTTTTTTTTTCTTTTTTGCGTTGCTCTAAACTGCATTAGTCAAACTAGCAGTGGTTTGATGGAGTGTGTGACGTCTTGTGCCTCACACCCCAATCCATCTGGGCTGAAACGTCACATGCAAGGCTATTACCACCCCATAAATCTATGTAGATCTCAATAAACTTCTCCTTCAGTCTTTTCAGTTGTGCTAACACTGATGTGGTATGCCATTAAACTTAGAGGAAGAACGAAAATGTCCCCATTTAGTTGGGACTTTTTTAACTTAAAGTCTGAGAAATGTGCAGTCACACAAAGATGTGACTGTAGAGATTCTGTGACTGAGTTTGATGAAGACTTCATTTGGATAAAGATTAACAGCTGAGTTTTAATAATTCTGGGAAATTGCCCTAGTTTTACAATTTGGTCTCAAAATAGTTGTAGTTGTGGTTTATTCAATTTCTTCCAAACCAACTGTTGCAGATTTAAAGCTGCAGTAGGTAACTTTTATTTAAAAAAATATGTTTTTTACATATTTGGTATGTCCTGACAGTATAATATGAGACAGATAATCTGGGAGAGGATCAAGCTCCTTTGCCTCCTTGCCTCCTCCCTGTGGTCCTACTACCATTTACAGAAATACACTGCTCCCAGTCAGAAACAACCAATCAGAGCCAGGAGGAATCTCTTAGCACTGTTGATCACACTTGTTTACATGCTTCTCACACCCTCTCCCTTGCTCTCTGCTGCTCAGCAGCTCCTTCCCCCAGAGCAGAGCCTGCCATGAATGCGCAGGTTAGTAAGCATGACCTCCGATGACAGTGGATAAACAGTTTTCCTGTAATGTTAGGTTGTTTCTCCACCATTAGCAAATGTGCAACGAACCAGCAATCTAGAGCTTGTATGCGCTTTTCTGGGGAAAGGGTGTGAGCACCACATACACAAGCGTGATTGACAGTGCCAAGAAATTCCTCTTTGCTCTGATTGGTTGTTTCTGACCAATCAGAGCGGTGTATTTCTGCAGATGGCAGTAGGACCACAGAGACCACAGGGAGGAGGAAGAGGAGCTCGATTTTTATCACAGATTATGTTTCATGTCTACTGTCAGGACATAGTCACAGTTTTAACAAATAAAAAACTTTTTTTTTTTTTATATTATAAAAGTTACCTGCTGCAGCTTTAAGGCAGAAAAGCTGTCATTACCAGTCTTCCTCCCCCTGTGTTACTGATTCAGTAGTACAGTGTATATTAATATTGACTGCCAATATGCCTCTAAGGCTCTTATATTGGATGGTGTGATTGAAAGTGCAGGAAAAGCAAATTTTCACCACTAAACATAGGTTTAATGGGAATAATTTTTGTTGCATTAAGAACGCATGAAAATGAAAGGGCATAACCCAAGTGATGGTGTCACAATAATACTTAAGTTATTATGAAGGAAGTGGTTTAAATTAACCACACTATCAAAGCTTCTAACAATAAAAAAAGTGTCTCAGTGTTGTATGCATTCAGCAACATATTTTGTTTTTATGTCTTCATAATTATATGCTTTTCACTTCCAATTTAGAAACTATCAACAAAAACTTGAATTACTTTCTTCCACAGTACATTTTTTAAAAATGATAAGAAAATAACTTGGCCAATGTTCAGAATCTGATTCTTTGTTTCGATTGTCAGAATCTTTGGTGATGTATAGTGCTGGATGTTCTTTTCCATAAATAATAATGTTTTAGTTGTGACATTTGCAATATTATGTCTGTTATTAAGTCTGTGAATGCTGGTATTCATTCAGTACTTAAGACCCCACCTGGAGTATTTCGCTATGTTGTTTAGGACCTATGAACTTCCATCAGCACTGGACAGTAATACAAAAGATCTCTGAACACAGCAGAAGAATTCCTATTTCTTAAATGTTGGCTTGAAAATGTTTGTGGATATAAATCAGGTCTAACCAGCATGGTTTGAAAACAGCCAGGGAGAGTCTTATTTCTTTTCTTTATCCTCACAGGGCCATCCTCTGCCCTTTTGCTGTTATCCCCTTTTAAATTTTTGACAGAGTTCAGGACAAAAGGACCTTTTAAAGAACCAGGAAACTAATGTGGTTTGACATAAAAAGAGTCACAGAATCAAGCCTATGTCTGGTTTAAACTTTTCAGCAACCTTAGCTGGTTTTATTTCTGTTCACCTCATGTGGTGAACCTGATAGATTTTGGCACTTTATAGCTGTACTCAATACTTACATTTAGCCACAATTTGTTTATTATCCCAGTATCTACATATATTCCTACTGCATGTAACATGAGAGCAACAATTTGTGCTATAAAGTTGTTTTCTTCTTACCTGGAAATCAAAGTTGTGTTCCATTTTCTGACCTTGTTTTACATAATACTTCCGTAAAATCTCCCATCTGAAACAAAACACTTTATCACAGAAACAAAACTGATGTCCTGTGCTTAAAATTTAATTGTGTTGCTGTTCACAATTGAGTTAAAGTCTCTTACATTCTTATCTTTTGTTTTTTTACTGTTACTTTACTGTTTTTGAAAATATTTTCTTGTTGTGATCACTCTTGTAAAAATGTTCCCACTACTGTCTTAAAAACAACAAAAAAAAAAACTTGTATCCTTGCACAGTGCCTTGTTGAAGTATTCATACTGCATGAACTGTTTTACATTTAATCATGTTTCAACAACAAACGTCAGTGTAGTATGTTGGGATTTAGGTGTTAGACCAACAACAGTAGTGCATAACTGTGAGGCCCATTTGATACATGGTTTTCTAAAAAGCATTTAGGGATAAAAGTTGGTAAAATATGGCATTTTTCATCACCCTGGAGAGAATACTTTGTACCACTGCAAAATGGCTATAAAGACAAGTGAAATAGCTCAAGCTCACTCAGAATACCTGGAGAGCATCTGTGAACTTGAGTTCTCAAGTCCTCATACAGATTCTCAGTTAGATTTAGGTTTGGACTTTGTATGGCCACTCCTAACACATGATTATGTGGTAATATAAACTATTTCATAGTATCTCTGGCTTTAGATTTAGGCTAATTTATCCTGCCTGTAGCTGAATCTGAAAAAACTACATGCAAGTTTTTAGTTGTAATGTGAGAAATTGTAAAGATGTTCTGAATACTTTTGAAAGGCAGTATGTTATGTACTTGGACTTACTGACCTAGAAAGGTGACTACTCACAAATACCTAAACAAGCATTCCTGTCATGGCTATATTCCCATTATGGGATTTTCAGAACATGTTTGTTTTTAAAGGAGGTAATAATATGCAAAGTAAAAGGCACATATTTTGCTGTTCACATGTAAGTGGACTTTTTTTCCGCCCCACAGAGCAACTTTAGATAATTTTAAGATTGGACGACAAAGCAGTGAAAAAAAATGACCTACTACTGATATTTACTTCAGTATCAGAAACTCCTAAGCAAAGAAGCATCAATAAGAGAAGCAAGAACGTATTTGTCTTGCATTTACCTAACCTGTAACATCCTAGTTAAAGAATACACAAATGCTTTGTTTTCCTAAGTTTCATATCTAATCAAATTTTATTAAAAACACAGAAAAATCAGTCATATTTGTTTGCTTTCTCAAAGCGCATGATGTTTTAAGGGTGAAAAAAGTGTTTTAGGGGGGAAATGTTGGAAAACTAAAATTAAGTAACCAAAATTACCAGAACTAAGGTTTTCTCTTTCCTATTTTTCAGCCTGTTGGTGCGTTGAATCCAAAGCGTGCAGCATTTTACTCTGAACGCTATGAGACGGGGGAAGATGACCAGACACCTCCCTATCATTACGACTCCCACTACTCCACTGCTGCCACCACTCTGCATTGGCTTGTCAGAATAGTGAGTACGATCACTCCTTTCATTGCCCACCATTCCTGTTATTATTCCAATCTGAGAATTAGTCAAGTATGTGAACAGGAATGAAGTCAAACCAAGGCCTCAGACAGCTTTTCGTTTCTTTTTTTTTTTTTTTTTGTCTGCAGTGGTTGATTGTCACTTGTCAGTCTTGATGATGCTGTTACTTTGAGGTCTGTTGACTTCTGCACAGGACGCAGCTCAACATTTCAATTTGATTGGGGCTGAGTTGGACCAATGGCGCTCAGAAAACACATTTCACAGGCCAGTAAACCGGCATATGTGAACTAAATAAAGAGTGGCTGGGTAATGATTTACAGGGGCTGCTGTGACAGGTTTATGTGTTTCAGGCAACCCAGTGAGCACTGGAGACATGTCCATCAAGGTTACTGAGCACTGTCCTCATTTACTGTGGAAGAGGAGCAGGAGGCACCTCACCTCCAGTATGGTTCCTATAAAATAGGCCTTTATAACCTGCAGAGTGTCTTTGAATAAGTTTACATATGGCTTTGAAAAGCTTACAAAACTGGAACAGTTTTATGGAGAAAACTATTCTTTGCACATTATTAGAAGAAATGAGCTAATAAAATGAGGGAGCTTCCCTTAAATAAGCTTGAAAGGTTTCGGTGGGTTTGTGTCCTTTAAATAGTGACTGATATTTTCTGTCCAACGGCCAACAGTTTCTGTCACTGTCTCAGAAAACCAAAGTTTATCATTATGATTTACTGTTCTCAGGAAGATCATAATCAAATTTTTCTTCAGGCTTTAATACAATGAATTATTTTATAGCTATTTCTTAGTGTTCTGATGAGAGAAATAACAAAAAAACTAGTATTTTATGCTATGGTAGTCAACATGTCAAGAAAGTGGAAAAACAGTCATCATTTTTCATTTGCAATTTGATTGATTTGATATCTGACTTTCGTTTTTTTTTTTTTTTTTTTTGTAGGAGCCCTTCACCACGTTCTTCCTCTGTGCCAACGATGACAAATTCGACCATCCTGATCGCACATTTTCTGCCATCACACGCTCTTGGAGAAACTGTCAAAGAGACACATCTGATGTAAAAGTGAGAACTATAACAATGCAGCCTGTATGCTTTACCCTTGCAGTTGTAGAACCATCATGTATTTATGTGGTTCAGTGGTTTTGACAAAGTTCAACTCTGAAAATAACAAAACAATATAGCAATTCAGTGTTTTCTATATCAGCTGTTAGAATGCATGCCGAATCATACAAAACTTGCTTTCCTTCCTCGGTGAAGCTCTCAAGACTATAAAAATAAATAGCATCCCATTAATTATAAATGTCCTATCTAAACAAAAAGAGATCACAACCCCCCAGTGTGCACATACTCTATGCATGTTTGATTTATCTCATGCAAAAAGCTAACTATTTCAGAGGTAGACTGTTCTTGAACAAAGGCTGCATCTGAAATAAAAACAAAGCCCTCTCTCTCTACAGATTCTCAGTGCACTCACTGAAAAACGCTGAACCCTGCTGATTTGCCTCCATTTTGCCCACTGCATAGCACACAGCAGGGATACACACTGACCTCAAAGTGTCATATATTTCTAGCACACCCTGCATAGGATAGTGTTGCCTCAGGCAATTAATAAAGCATTAATGACAAAAGCTATTTAAAATGTAGTGTTTTATGTACAGACAGGGCTTTTACTTGCCGGGATCAGGGGGAGAACCAGCAATCCATGTGAGGACGAGGTAAAACACAGCAAGCCGATGAACAACTTGATAGTCAAACGGCACCCTGTTAACAAATACGGTCTACTTTTAGCCACTTGAACGTCAGCATGCATTTGTTTTTACACACATAAGATGGTTGCTAAGCTATTAGAGGCATTGTACTATGAAGGACAGTGCAGGATTCCTAAAGGTATTTCATAATTTATTAGAAAAGCAGAAATACTACACAGAGATATTTGGTTCGGGTTACTCATGGTATCTATCATGGGCAAATTACAAGGAAATGGCACTATTACCTGGTTGTTACCCCAGTATTTCGGGGGTTAGGGACCACAACCTATCACAAATAGCTAAAATCCATGAACACCTGAGACCCCCCCCTCTAAAAACACTTATAACTATCTATTTCAACAGTTCATACACCAAATACACCTAAATATGCATTAATTAGCACAGTGGAAACTGTCTTAGTACCACCACAGAAGTTAACATCTACAGTTTTTCTTATCTCAGCTCTTGGGGGTACAGATAATCAGCACCAAGGAAAAAGGATGGTGCTTCTGGATTGGCTGCTTTGCAAACGCCAGCCAATAGCATGTCAAGGAGCATTGCGGCTAGGTATTTCGGGTTCCCAAGCTGCATTTTAAAAAAATATTTTTAGATATGCTTTATGAAATAAATAATCTGGAGTTGCATTCCACAAAAAAATATGTGAGTCCTTTAATACTAAACTTCGAATAGTCTAGGATCCACTGTATACTTTTTGTTCAATTTCTCTTGAGTTTTTTTTTTTCCCCGTCAGTGTAGTATTTATACTTTTAAAGCTTTTCATATACCTACAAACCTCACTAAATTTTACAGGTTATGCCATCACAAACTTGAAAAAAAGAAAGGGAAACAATTCATTGTTTTTGATTTTTTTTTTTTTTTTTTTTTTTTTTTCTTTTTAGAAATATAAATTTGCTAAGCATGCCATGCATTTATATTTACTCCTTTGAAGAAGTTTAAAGCAGGTATGGGGAATAAGACCATATTCAACAACCATATTCAAAAAATTTCATGGAGGACTGTGCAACTGATCTTCTGAAAAAGCATGTGTGACACAACTACAAACCCAACAAGACATGGAGATGTACCTAAACTTTCACAGGCAGGGCAAGGAGAGGGTTATTTAGAGAAGCACCAAAGATGCCCATGTTAATTCTAAACCAGCTACAAAAATTTCCAGTTCAGATGAGGAAATTAGTTACTTCACAATGTGCTATGTGCTACTTTGTGATGGTCTATAGAAAGTCCAATAAAATACATATTGTAGTTTGTAGGTTTAATATTATAAAATGGAGTTTACAGTATTTTATGTTTATGATTGTAAATATGTTATATATAAAAATAGCATCACCAATAATAAAGCCAGATCCAAACCCCTCCCCCTCCAAATCTGATACAAATCCACCAAAGTGAATAAGAAACAAAAGTATTCAACTACAGGGTTAAGGTCAGTGTAGCTCAAACCACTGAGCAGTCCATTGGGCCTCTGATTTAAAGGGAGCTCGTTTTTTTTACCAGGGTCTCTCTTTCATTAACCCCAGCCTCCTCCTGTAGTAATGATGACAAGGCCAAGGGAGGCTGAGCTCCTGATTGGGTTGACCCCTTAAAGGATCAAGTCAAATGGAAACACTCCTAATAAAAGAACCTCTCCTTCCTGAAAACACTGTAATTTATGTTAATTCGCTTCCATACTTCCATTTATTTCTGTATGAACATGCAGTCAAGTTACGCTGGCACAGCTGTCCATTGACAAAGAGAGATAGACTTTTCTTTAAAGAATTAGGGACAAATCCACACACATGGAAACACACACACAAACTGCCAGTGTGTTGTCTGAAGGTATCCAGCAGCACTCTCCTGGTGACAGATTTTGACAAACATGTCATTAAGGTGACACAGTGTAAAGCAACGTAGGCTTGAGTGATTGACTTGTTAGCCCATTACAATGCTGTTGCAGAATTAATGGCTACCATGGGAGGATGGCTTGAAAGCAGAGCTGGCAGTTTTAACAGCTTGGCGGTGAGTTACAGCAGCAAGTTTACAACCAAAAAAAGCGGAGGGAAAGTGTGGTTATGTGTATGTGGAAGAAAAGAAGGAAACAAAGATGATGTTTTTTTACTCCTTTTCCTGTCGTGTAGAGGGTGAAATTTGACCAACAGCAGACCAGTAGTCTTATTGGCCTGTACCATGTCATGGTAACGCACTCTCTAAAACCAAATGATTTATGGGTGCCTAAAAGCTCTGAATGCTACGTTTCCCATAGGCAGGATTAAAGTCTTTAATACCACTGAATCTGATAAATGCTGGTTTGATAAAATAAAGAGAATTGAAGGAGTTTAGGTCCCGACTTGATCATCTCAGCTTGAGAGAAAGACAATTATACTTAAACTTTTTTGTTTCTAATGAGGACAGGGTGAAAGATCTACATTCCTAGGGTGCTTATGCTTGATTGCGCAAAGGTGCTACTCCTTTATCGCTTCTTAGATCAAGAGGATAAAGGACCAAAATGGAGGCTACAGAAGTGCTATCTCCTCCACTTATATTTTTAATCATCATACCTGGAAAGTCGATCTTTTTAAACTATACTAACAATGCTGCAGTATTGAAATTCTTAAAACATGTTTAGTCATGAAATTTAAAATAAAAGCAGTATGTACAATGTCTTGCAAAAGTATTCACACTCCTTGAACTTTTTCACATTTCGCAATGTTGCAACCACAAACCTGAGTTTATATATGACTGACCAACACAGTCATATATAAAGTAGTACATAATTGGGAAGTGAAAGGAAAATGATACATGTTTTTCAAATTTCTTTCACAAATGAGTACTTCAAATTTTAGGTGTGCATTTGTGTTTAGGCCCCTTTACTCTGATACCCATAAATTAAATCCAGTGTAACCATTGTCTTCAGAAATCTGCTGATTAGTAAATTGAGTAGACCTGTCTGTAGCTTAACACTGGTATAAATGTCCTGTGAAGGTCTCAGAGGTTTGTGGTTTATTAAAAGACATTAGTGAACATTTAGTATCAGGAAGAGCAAGGAACCTACCACAAAGGTCAGAAACTAAGTTGTGAAGGAGTTTAAATCAGGGTTAAGTAACAACCTAAGGTTTTGATGTCTAAGGAGCCAAATTCAATTAATTGGAATTTGAGAAAAATTCTAGAACTACCGAGAAATGGCTATACACCTAAACTGACAGACTAGCTGGGGGACCATTAATCACAGAAGCAAGCAAGAGGCCCATGGTAACTTTGAAGGGGTTGCAGAAATTCATGGCTAAAATGGGAGAATCTGTCAACAGGGCAATTTGAAGTTGTGCATTCCTTAAATCTGTCACTTGTAAAAAAGTGGCAAGAAGAAAGCCATAGCTGAAAGAAAGTCATAAAACCTGTTGTTGCAGATTGTTACAAACCATGTATTGGACATAGTAAACATGTTGAATATATTCTGGCCTTGTGAGACCAAAATTGTGCTTTTTAGTGTACATACTGTACATCGTGTGACAGAAAGCTAATTCTGCATATCACAACAAACCATCCCCATGGTAAAACATGGTGGAGGTAGTGTCATGCTTTGCAGAAGCTTCTCTTCAGCTGGTACAGGGAAGCTGGTCATGACTGATAAGAAGTTAGATGGAGCCAAATACAGGGCAATACTGGAAGAAAACCTGTGAGAGGTTGCCAAAGCCTTATAATGGGGTGGAAGTTTACCTAATGAAGAGAGAATATCTCCAAAAACACAACCCGAGTTGTAATGTTATGGTTTAGAGTTGAGAGCAGTTGTTCACAGATGCTGTCCAGCCAATCTGACTGAGCTAAAGCTGTTTTGCAGAGTAAAATGAGGAAAGATTTCAGCCTCTGGATTTGCAAAGCTGAAAGAGACATAACCAAAAAGACATACAGCTGCATTTGCAGCGAATGGCGGTTCCACCAAGTATGAACTCAAGTATTGAACACTAATGCACATCACGTTTATTTGCCAAAACCATTTATCACTTTTCTTCCACTTCGTGGTACATCAACACAAGTTCATTAACTTGTGTTGGTGTATCACATAAAATGTAAATAAAATCTACAAAGGTTTGTAGTTGTAGTGTGACAAAATGTGGGAAAAAATTCAATGGTTATGAATTTTGCAAAAAATTGCCAAGCATATGTGATTTGTTCTTGTTTAAATACAACAGAAGATCCTGTTGGGAAACATGTCTCAAAGCTCAGGTCAATATTTGCTCTTCTCTTCAGTGTAAATCACACTAGGTTTTACATTAAGAGCTCTTTTACCAAGCTCACTCCCCCTTCACTGCAGGGTCCTGACCCCATCACAAGAACCTAGAGACTAGAGAGAAAAATCCTACTCAGTTCCAGTTTCATTTAACACACCTAACACCTCTGCCTGGAATAACTGGACCAGCACCACTCAACGACCCTCTCATGGCCTGCTGTTCAGTTTGTTTGTGTTACCTTTCCCCTTGAATTTTCACTTCATCTCAGTGAGACAGTTTCTTTTTTTTCTTCCTTTTTTTCATTTTTATATCCACAGATATTTATTTTCCTGCCTTCAGAATCAGTTTGCTTACACAACTGCCTTTGGTATTATTACACTAACATTTCTCTTCTTTAGGAATTGATTCCCGAGTTCTACTATCTCCCAGAGATGTTTGTTAACAGCAATGGCTACCATTTAGGAATGAGGGAAGATGGGACCATGATCTGTGACGTGGACTTGCCAGCCTGGGCTAAGAAGCCTGAAGACTTTGTTCGGATAAACAGGATGGTAAGCCTTGTGAGCACGTGCTTGTTTAAAATCCTTCAGAATCTAAGAATTTCCCATGTAATATGATATTCAGTCAAATATTGCATAAACCAAATGAATTCTTCACCGTAAAGATATATATGGTGTTGTCTTGTAGTGATATAGGCACTCAAAAATCTGACCTTTTGCATGCATTTGCACTAATTATATACTTTGATCATGACTCCTTCAGAAGGCCTTAATCATGACTTGATTATAATATTTTACCTCCATAAAAAGTACCTGAGATTGTCAGAACCTGTGATGTTTATGACCCTGAAACCGTTATGAAAAACTGTTTATTAACGTCAGGTGAAGATTGCTTTTCACATGTGTTAAGCATTCAATCTGAGTCAGCTTGAACTATTTTGCAAAGAACAATTTGCAAAAAGAATTGAGTCTATGCATGGTAAAGACATACTCCAAAATCTGTAACGACAACAATGTGGTTCTACAAAGTATTTGCTCCTAAATACAAATGCATTCCACACTTTTTAGACTTTTATTTGTAAACCATGTCTCATTTCCCTTTGACTTCACCAGTTATATACTATAGGCAACATATATTGAAAAGTATGACTAGAACTGGAATTTTTATTTGCATTTTGTTTTCACAAGCTCTTGATGAAGAAAAGTTACATACCTGTTAGTATTCAGTGGCAGAGATCAATTTAATAATTTTACAATTCTTTTTATAATAATCAATTTTCAATCGTTTTCCTTTAATCCTTCCCTATACATATGCCTTCTTTACCTAATCACGGACTATAAAACACATTACTCAGCACTATCTCTGCACCACCTTGACCTTGCAGTGTCACTAAAACAGAATGCTAAGGGCAACTTTATCCTATAATGTTACCTTCTGTAGAGCTGGGCCTCATCACTTGCGCAGGGGGCAAGGCTCTTTATGTCTGAGAGTGTGTGTTTAAACACAGCTCACATTATGGGACTCCCAACTCCCAACAGGTTTCAGATACAGCACCAAAACAGCAAACCAGGGTCATTTGTTACCATCAGATAAACTCAGGTTTTCTTTTAATCTCAAATGACTTAGTGCAGAAACTCAGCAAATCTGCTTCCTGCATTAACACAAAAACTACACACAAAGTCTGCTTGATAAATGGCTTGATATACACTGCAGAACTAAAGAGTTTTGGTCACAAATGGCTCTAATTAACAAATACCAACATTCCTCATACTTATAGATCAGGAAGAATGAAAAATGTCCTATTGTCATTTTGCAGCTTTATGAAAAAAGCTACTAATAATAAAAATGCTCATGTTTAACTAACCAAATAATCGTGATTATTTTCTGCCAAAGGTGGAGCAAGGCAACAAAAATGTACCTTATATTCCCAGTAAAAGATTTTAATATGCCTCTGCTTTCTAATTTAGGCATAATGACTGACTTCCTCTATAAAAGCAGAGCAACTTCTGCAACACAGCTGGGCAGAAACAATATATCCTGAGGTTAGGGGCCACTGTGGTTTGGACCTGAGGTAGAAGGACGCTGTGGGAACACTCTTGACCTTTTCAGCAAGAGTGGCAGAGTTTGGCTGGTCTTATGCAGGTGACCTTTCCCCATGCTCAGCCCACACTGCCTGGTTGTGCAGTGGGTTGAGAGTGGGGGGAGAAATGGGGAAAATGAAAAATTGGTAATGGCATGTCCACCTCTCCGAAACAAAAACGGGTTTGACTGGAACAGAAATAAGGGCTGCAGTGGATATGTTCTGCTGGTGTTTGATGTATTCTTGCATTTTTAAATGTCTGTCTCTCCCCCTGCCAAAAAAAACAAAACAAACATATTCCAGTTCTTCTATTTTTGCTTTCTTTTGTTCTTTTTGTCCATTTTGCCCACACTTACTTCCTCTTTTATTTCATTTTCTGTCAGTGAATCTCCTGGACTTCCATCCCCTTTTCTCCCTGTCTTTTTTTCCTTTCCCTCCTTTCTTTCTTTCTTTTTCTCCCTTCCTCCTCCTCCTCCTCCCACTTCCCATCTTTGCATGTGCCACTTTCAATTGTCGTGATATGCCCTGTGGCAAACTCTGCCTCTGTGAGCTCGAGCAGGCTTTGTTGGTAATGGCTGTTATTCCTGACGTGAGGGGAGGAGTGTAAATTTCTCTTGCAAAGCTTCACCTCTGCCTGCATGGGAATTATGTTGTAGCACATCATGGAACAATGCACCGACCCCCATTGCATGGTTTCTATAGGTGCTGTAGATTTGTAATGAGCTTTCTTAAATTATACCCAGAATCTCTCTCCAATCCTCCCACAAGAAATCTAGCTTACATTTCCAATCTAATAATAATTCTTCCTTTTTTTTTTTTAAATCTGCAGTTGGTTTTAAAGTGGGTTTGATCTTGGCATTATTAAGGGAATTTCTTTGTCTCCATGAGGAGACCATATTTAAGTGGAAATATAAATGGAATGTGTGATGGGAAATGTGTCCTTTGTTAGATCATTAAATTAAGACAAGGACAATTATTTTTATTTCCCCTATAATATATGAGTCAAGTAGAAAAGTTAAATCCTTCATTCATGTTATTTAAGGGAAGTTATTTTTCTCTGGTCAAGCTATACAACCCTGACTGACTGACTGAAATGAGACCCTGAACTGCAAGCTAAATCCTTAAGTTTCCCCATTGGATGCTATGTTTTAAATTGTTTTGTTACTGTCTATTTCTCAGAGATAATAATATATTCATGCCATTTGGGAAATCATTCTAAAGAAGTTGAGTTTCTTCAAACTGTGTTTGTCTATGTATTCTCTATATTGTGCAGATGAATAAAAAGCATTTCTTCCCTTTTTGCCCTGTCTGAGCAGCAGCTACTCAGTCTATTTACATCACAAAGATAAGCGTGAACAATAAGAAAGAATAATAACTCATATGTGGAAAGAGAGATGATAGCTACACTCCACTAACTTAATTATTAATTCTTAGTTTTACTCCTTCACAAAGCCTTTCTTAGTCCACAGTGATTTTTCCCTTAACTGTAGTATTACAAAACTAAAGGAATGAAAATAGTAACAACAGGAGCAAAAGTAAACCTTAGATTTCTCAGCTTGTTTTTGATACTTCCATAAAGATGATTTGCACTAATAAAGAACCATGTCACAGATGTTTTAATATTCATAATTTGCTATTCTGCTTCTTTTCTGTTAAGATTGAGGTCCCTGCCTTAAGATAACTCAAATGGTGCTTTCCCAAATGATTTCTTCTTTGTTTTATTCCTTCCTCTTGGTGCCAGTTTGTTTTGGTCAAGGTTGCTAAATCTCACTAACTCAGTGAGGTACGTAAGAAGATGACATATTTCATCCCAGTGGCTCATTTCCTTATACAGTGTCTGTACTGTATGAGTGAAAAGTAGGATTGTAAGCATTATTGGTTGTTTTTTTTTTTTTTTTTTATTATTATTCATGTCGTGAATGACGTTTCGAAAATGAAGCATTTTGCAGGATACCACACCTTGCAAAATTCATTCTCTTTCAACTTTTTCAGACGCACTTTTTTCATAGCTTGGCTGGTCCTGGTCGACTTACATACTTTTTTTTTTTTTTTTCCTCTTCATTTCCTATTAATTCATACTGACGGACATGAACCAAGGATTAAACATTACCGTCTGCAGCTACAAGGAAAACTAATCACAGGTTGAAAGCTAGATGGTCGCAGCTGGAGGAACGACTCCACAGTTGAGTACATAAAGAATGTGCTACCGGTGCCCTGACGATCTGTGCTCCTTCGTCAGATTTTCCTGCTGTAGCACGTCTAGATAGCTATGTCTGTCTGTCGATGCTACCTTTTGAAACTACTGGAATACCTGCTGAGGCTTGTGAATGGTGCAGTTACATCTCCATGCACATCTCATTGCCAAGATGAATGTACAGTATATATATATATATATATATATATATATAAATATATATATATATATATATATATATATATATATATATATATATATATATATACACAAGTCCCCAAAAACTTCAACATATTTTCTTTGACTAATTAACATAACAATGTGAACATAAAACTTTGAAAACAAATGTGTATGAGTCAATACTTGATACAACCACCTTCTGCTGCATTTACAGGTGTATGTCTTTTGGGGTGTGTCTGTACCAACTTAGCACACACAGAAGTTTAAATGTTAGCCCATTTTTTCTTTTCAGATGAGCTCAAATTCACTTAGACTGAATCAAGAGCACCTGTGAACATAAATTTTCAAATCTTGCCACATATTCTCAAGTGGATTTAGGTGTGGACTTTGAAGGTGCCCTTTTAATACAGGAATAAGATTTAATCTTAACCATTCTGTTTTGTCTACGGGCATATGTTTACTGTTGTTATCCTGCTTGAAGGTAAACCTCTACTCAACTCCATGCCTCTGTAAAAAATAAGCATCCCAAAAGCATGATCCTGCCACCACCACGTTTAGACTCTGGGGGTGGTACATCCAGGATGAAGTGTTAATTTCCCACCACCAATGGAATTTTGATTGTAGGTTAGTTTGGGTCTCAAGCGGCATCTTTCACATTTGTTGTGTTCCTTACATGAATTCTTGGAAGGAATGGCAACTTTTATTTAGAGGTACCAGCGTAAGCGGGGCGAACCACATTGTTCAAAAAAAAAAAAAATAAATTAAAAAACCACATTTCTCTCTCTTTCGACTTCAGAATTTTGTGCTATTTTGTGTTGGCCTGTAATGCATGCAATCTCAATAAAATACATTGAAATTTGTGGCTGTAATGAAACAAATGTGAAAAAGTTTAAGGGGTGTGAAAATTATTGCAAGCCAATGTAGTCTATGATAATACATATAGCAAACTGTCTATACCATTCGATTGTCAATGTATACAATTTGAATGGATTAAGTTTTCATCAAATGTTTTTGCTTCACTGCATTGTTTGAATTGTTTTTGACTTGGATTTAGTCTTCTGGTAGGCCATCCTTGTGCAACACTATATATAAGCTGTGTTTAGTGCAATTCTGTTTTGCATTTTAAGTTCAGCTTGCCCTGTGACTTTTGGCTCTAGTGCTTTGTGTTCCTGGGGTACCTCTCACCTCTAATTGCCCTGTGCTCCCCTGACAGGCCCTGGAAAGCGAGTTTGTGTCATGTCAGCTGCATCAATGGATTGACCTTATTTTCGGCTACAAGCAGCGGGGGCCAGAAGCAGTGCGTGCCCTCAACGTATTTCACCACCTGACTTATGAGGGCTCCGTCAGCTTGGACAGTATTGCTGACCCTTTGCTCAGAGAGGTAACGCTCACAAAGACACACACACACACACACACACACACACACACACACACACACACACACACACACACATATATTCTCATGGTGATGAAGCCACCTACTGTCTTACTCACCATGCATGCAACTTCCTGTGTCTATTTGTCCGAACATGTCTTGGGAGTTCCTGGAGCGTTCATATCGTGCATCTGTCAGTCAGTTAATATGTGATGCAAGTCTAACCCGTAGGATAATCTGTCAGGGTTGCTGACTCTGCATGTTTACTACAAGATTGAAGTGATTATTATTGGCATGAGATTTTAATTCTGCTGTTCAAAGTTGTTTTCTTTTAATATCATTGCAGATACATATTTGATCTTGTTAATATCATATTTCATCATATGTCCCTCATTTTGAATATGCTGAATGTTATTCTTAATCAGGTCAAAAAAAAAAATCTGTCTGTGCTCTTGGATCAGTCACCAGCAGTAGCTCAGTGAATAGATACATGACAGAATCCTCTTATTTTAAACAAATTAACTCAGTAACTATTAGGTGGATTGTTCTGTTTGCGTAATTGCAAAGGGAAAGGGGACCAAAGACTGCAGCAGCTGGCATGCATTGTGGCACTTTCCAGTGTGAGCTCTCCTCTCCCTGTGATATTCACCATCTGCTGTCTGCAAAACAACTCATTTATATACTGTCACTTTCAGGGGCGCCTTTATTTATCAAGTGACCACTATGCAAATCACCTGCAGAAGATTTGGCTCATCTAATTACCAAACCATATTGTGAAAGGTGTGGTTTGTATTATTTCAGGAAATAGTTTCAATGATGCCTTGTTTATTTTCCTTCAGATTGGAAGGTTTTTAGCTGTCTTCTGCTGTCACAGTTGTTACTTTGAGGGGTGACAGTACTCTTAGTTAGTCTCACATTAGGAAGTCAGATATTTAGAGTCCCTAATTATGCTCACATAGTTGAATGTGTGAGATCTGAATTTAATTGTGCTGGATAAAGAAACTGGATCTTCTAATTGATGCTTTTTTTTTATTATAATGAGCACTAATTAAGACTGTCAATTTTTTGTAATTCTTTATATTCATATTTAATTTTAGAAATTTTTTGGTTTTCTTTAATCACTTTATTTTAACTTTGCTGTGCCCTTGTTATTAAAAACCACCAACTAATATTTATAGGAAAAGAAATAAGATATTTAATGCCGATATGTCAATGAAATGTAGTTGATACAGTGTTTAAATTTTGGTTTGTTGAAGCACATGATGTTTATTACCTTAATATACAGTAGAGTTTGTACATTTGCTCTATACATATAGATATTCCTAAATGCAATTTTGTCTGTAATTGTTGCCCTAAACAATTCTGCTATGATAAAAGTGTGTGTGTCTTAAAGTACAACCATTATTAACAAAATCTGATGTGTCAGACATTCTAGCCTATTTCTGAAACTTATTTATGACTGAATTGATGTTTTTCAAAATAATTTTTGACATGGTAGGTCTGGCACATACAAAGTTATTGTATTTTGAATTCCCAAAACTTTTAATTTTACTTAGTTTAATTTGAATCCCACTGAGACTGAGACACAGAGGATAGAGGGAGATTCAAATTAGAATGATTTTTTTTTAAACTTCAGGATATTAATATCACTTAATGTGAATTAATTTTCTATTTATTCCGATCAGAGAGTACTAATTACTTCTACTCCACCTCCCCCAGGTCATTGTGTTACCTGCTTGGATGAGTCAATGAGGTGGAGCATGAAAGTCTGTCTCCCTAAGACTTGTTGATATGTGATGATTGACTCTTGGTATTGATTCATTCTGGGCCTGACAGGTGAAACTGCCAACCTGGCATTAGTCACAACAATTAAAGCATTTGAAACATTAGAGGTCACGAGAGATAATTTCCTTGTGCGTGTCAGATGAAAATGATGACACTTCCTGACATGCTGCCAGGCCTCTGGTCTGTGGTTGAGGAACAGTGACAGGTCTTCTGGGCATGCTGCCGGAACAGCAATCCTTCGCTGTGATGCCTCTCCTGACACCCTTTTCTTATGGAAAAACATGACAGCAACCCCTTGATTCAGACCCCACTGTGTCACTCACATGTAAACAGACAAATTATTCATCAGTGGAACTCTATTGCTCCTCCTGCCACTGCCCCTCCTGCCACCTCTGCATCAACAAAGACACCAAAGTGTGCTGCAGCAAGCTTCTGACAGGCTTTGAGCTTGTTGACATTCTTTAAATTGATTTCACCTTGATATTCTTATGTTGATGAAATACAAATGTTCAAATGGTTTATGTTACTGTCTCTATCACGTATGATAAAGATTGTAATTCCTATTATATGTGATGAAAGCAGCATTAGACACAGCCATTTACTCGTGGACACATTGTTGGAGACATAAATGCTCTCAGCTAAAGTCATATCCATGTCCATTCCCAAGTAATCACTTAAGAAAAAAGCCTCAGGGCAACTCTTTGTTTTACTTAAAGATTAAACTCAAGACAAGATTGTCTGAGACAGATTTCTGTTGACATGTAAAGAATGGACAACAGCGTCATTCCATGGGAAAATAACACAGCTGTTGTTCTGCATACCTTTATGTGGTTTTTGTGGATGGATTTTTTTTTCTTTTACAAAAGGTTGTTCCTTGGAAGCCAAAGGTGATTGAAAATAATTTGCTGTGTAGTCTTTGACATCTGTCAAAGGGTCAAAAAGCTTGCTACAAATTTGTAGTTGCCACAGCAGATCCAACGTCTTATGATTCAGAATGATCTCAACCTGCTATATTAGTCATCACAAGGCAATGTTTGCTTTTGTGTTGCTGTATGTGTGCCCTGGAGAGTGATACTAGTAGATCATCCTACATGCACAAGTCTGTCTAGATAGACGAGAATGTCATTGAAAAGTTAATTTATCTCAGTAATTCAAGTCAGAAAAGTGAATGTGGCTCATCTGCATCATTGGGTTTGGTGTCTTTCAGTGAGGTTCAGGTCAGATGAGTTTGTTGGCCAATCAAGGACAGTGATACCACGGTCTATAAACCAGGCATTTGCTCTTTTGGTAATGTGGACAGATGCTAAATCTTGCTGGAAAATGGGGCTGGGATTTTCTTAGTTGCTTCTGCACCTATTTCTACCTCACTTTACCTTCCACTAAATATGTAATCATTTGTGGACACAGCACTCTATGAACAGCCGGCTTGTTTGTCAAGCTCCTTTTATGGCTTACCCTTCTTATAGAGGGTGTCATCTACTTTAAACTGTAAAGGCTCGGATATACTGCATCTAAAGCCAAACAGTTGACAGCCTGCAATGTGGTTGCAGACTGTTCATATTTGCACACACCTTTCATACAATGGTGCAGACCACCAAGGGCACACTTCTCCCATTTTAGTATACGTCATGCCCTTAGCCACCGTGGTTCCCCCTCCCTGCATCCTCACAGAAAGAGTGCCACACTTTTCTCCAGACAGCCTTCTCCGTGAACACTGACGTTGCAATTTCTATCCAGGAGTTTTTAGCTATTTGCCAGTTTTGTTATTATAGTAGTTAATTAGTGACGAATCATACACATGTATGTAATTTCTCACCATGTCAGATAAATACTCCTCAAAAAGTATTCATGTTTCCTGCAGGTACAAATACTGGATAGTGAAAGTGGACTAGTTGAAGCAAAATATTAACATTGCTGTCCGAGCGTGTTTCTGCATAAAACATGATAACAAACTTCTGACTAATCAGACAACACTTCATACAGAGCTCTGCTGAAATAGTTTGACCGGGGCCTGGTATCAAGTTTGGCAGATGGATGCCTCTCTGCATCTACATCAGTGAGAACCGATTTCGGAACTTCGGATGAAGTATGAGGGAGCCTTAAAGCCTGTGGTCTCCCCTATGATTGTATATCCCATAGCATACCATTTCTAAAATAAAAATCCATTATTTATTGGTCTTATGTAAAATTCACATCACTTGAGAAATCGAACACAGGTTTTCAAGTTTGAAATTAGCTGTAAGATATCATCCTCAAAATTAAGAGAAAAAAATGATTGTAAATTATAGTAGAATTTGCTGAGATGTACCTGTAACCGAAATTATAGGTTTGGGAATTATACAGTAGACTGAAGACCTGCCATTTCTTACTCTTTGTTTCTACCATCACTAACTACAAAGAAAGTGGTGGACATAAGGTGGACATATTGTTATGAGGACTATCATGTGCTCACCCATCAAGACAGTTTTTGTTTGGAGGGAAAATAATCCAAATGGTTTGTAGTGAGCCACTTTTCAGCCAAAAAGCAACGCCTTGAATGACCTGAACTAATGACTTGCCTGTTAAGTACTCTCCATCTTAGAGCGAAATACAAAAATGCTTTTGACATCCATCTCTGGGGATCAATGTTCAAGATATGTTCAATGTTCTGAGAGATATTGATGTGTTCTGATCATCTTGTGAAAAAACATATTGACGATTTAGCCTTCAACAAGATAAATCCTCACAAAAGAACACAAATGTTCAGAAAACTCGGCCAAGATTCCTTTGAAATGAATACGCTTCAAGACTATCATCGTTCAGGAGCCCAGTTTTCATCATAAGAAGTAATTTGATGTTTTCCACATGATAGCTATCTTAGGCTTTATGGTTCGTGTATCAAATTTCTTTATTTGAACAGACACTTTGACCCTGAACCTAACCTTAAATACCCATAATGTCAGTTGCCTTAGTTACTTGGCAGACTTTGTTGTAAAAAAACATGCTAGCATTTAATGGTTCCCAAATGTGCAAACCAGCTCACATGAAACTTTCACTGCTGCGTGACAGCGCTCAACAGTGTGGACATTGCCTTTTTTGGAGCCGTGAAAGATCTGAAGTGACCAGACAGTGTTGAGGGTGACTGTGTGCCTCGCAGGTGGCCTGTCCTAATTCGGAATCACCTCCAAACGCCCTGTGCCACGTCTCTTACTGTGGCATTTGCTACCCAATGGGTCCTTTTTGATAGTGAGTGGTGTGTACAGGGGTAAGAAAATGAGGGCCAGTCACCCAGGCAGTCAGGAGGGCAGACGAAAGGCTGAGCGATGTATGTTTCATTGTGCACAATGGCATTGATGGACATGTACAAGCTCTTGTGATGGTAGAAAAGGCTTCAGTCACATCAATCACCTCCACCTTAGAGTGCCATGCTTTCAGTCAAGCTCAGCAGCTCTTACTGCTTCTGTTTTGTTTTGTTTTTCCTTGTTGAAAGCAGAGAAGCTCTTTTGTCTGTTTTAAAGTTTGTTTTTCTAAAAATAGAAAAGTTCCTATTCTTCTAGTGTTATTCCTTTTTTTTCTCTGCTCATTATCTGACTTGAGTTGTGGTTTTTTTATGTTTTTCTCCTTGTTAGTCTCATAGTTTCTGCTCCATAAATCATCCTTCATTGAGGTAGTACCTTTACCTAACTCACAAAGTCTTTCTTATGTGGTGTTCTGTTTGTGTGTGTGTGTGTGAGTATGAGTACACACACATGCTTTTGTGCTTTGTTTCAAGTACAATAACATCTAAAAGCACGCTGGCCTGCTGCAGTTCTATCTGGATGTCACTCCAGGTTAACGTTTGTGCCACTGGGGCCCCTGCTCCTGGAAATGGGGAATGGTTAACTGAAGCATGTTAATAGGAAAAGGCTTGTCTCTTCCATACTAACACTTGGATGACTCTGCAGGCAGAGGGGGAAGGGGGAGCACCCAGGCGGATTGGGAGTGCACCCCTTTCCCTTTACCTCCCCCTTTCCTCAGAGGCACGGCTGAGTTAGGATTTGCTTGCATTGTCAAGTAACGCATTGACCCATCACTTTGATGCATATTGATTGTGACAGCCACTCTCTCACTCTCTCGCTCTCTCCCGCAGGCCACAGAGGCACAGATCCAGAGCTTTGGACAGACGCCATCTCAGTTGCTTATCGAGCCACATCCTCCACGCAGCTCCGCCATGCACCTGGTGAGAACAACGAGCATGCTGGGAACATTCACTGCACCTCTGGATGTGTGTGTGCTTCAGGGAGGCTGTGTAGACTTGTTATATATTACTCTGTATCTATAAGTGGTGAGGAGTCTGAGAAAGATGATTTCCAACATTGCATTCTTCCAATCTTCTTTTTTAACAGCAGTTAAATAATTCATTTTTATTTCATGTAGTCATGGGCCCTCTGTTTACTTAACAGTTATTAGTACCAGCAGTCTGTGGTGTATTTTAACTGGCCCCATTCAAAAGCTGTGAAGTTTAAAGAGAACAGTGCTCCCTACTGGTCTAAGAAGCCCGGTCTATGTGCTTAAAATGGCTTTTCACTCTTACATTTATGTATGATGCCTTGCAAAAGTATTAATACCCCTTGAACTTTTTTACATTTTGTCACATAACAACCACAAATGGCAGTATACTCTGTTATATTGGAATTTTTATAATATGCCAACACGAAGTAGAGCATAATTGTGAAGTGGATGAAAAATGACACATAGATTTCATAATTTATTTACACATAAAAATAGAAAAGTTTGGCTGGCACATTTTCTCAGCCACCTTTACTGTGATACCCCTAAATAGAATCCAACAAAACCAACTGCCTAACAAACTTGCCTACATGGAAGAGTCGCCACATTGTTCAGTTGTTGAACGAAAGCCAGAAGAGTTCCCATCTTCCATTTGCCAAAAGCAGAGTAATTGACACAACAAACATGGGATGAAGGTACTCTGGTCATCTGAAACTAAAATTTCATTTTCTGGCCTACAAGCAAAATGCTATGTATTATGAAAAAGCAACATCCTGAACGTCCCATGCCTATCATGAGAAACAGTGGTAGCAGCATTTTGCTGTGGGGAGGCTTTTATTCAGCAAAGAAAGGTAAGCTAATTAGAGTTGATGGAAAGATGTATGGAGATAAATACAGGGCCATCCTTTGGAAAAACTGTTAAATGATGTGAGATTAGAACAGAGGTTCATCATCCAACAGGACAACAACTAAACATACAGCCAGAGCTACATTGCTGTGGTTTGAATCAAAGCATATTTATGAGTTAGATTAGCATAGACCTTATGCTAGGGATGCACTATATATCTGTATTAACACCAGTATCTGCCAATGTCATTTTCTAACATGTTTGTATTGACCCAGTAAGTAAATCTGGGCTGATATTAATAACCAATATTTGTTTCTTTCTTGCTGCCATTTGTGTATGTGTTTTGGGAGGATTAGGGGGCAAGAGGTTTTCCAGGATTGGGGAATGTTTAAGCCAAGAAAGAAATGATTTTTGGCAAGACCTAAAGTTGATGTTCCGATGGCATCCAACCAATCTGTTTGCACTTGAGCTTTAAAAAATGGACCAAAATCAGTAATGGCAGCAAAAGGTGGCTCTGTGAAGTATTAAATCGGGGCATTGAACGTATAGGCAGACCACACTTCATTTAAAGCGAGACATGATTTTCAAGTGTCATAAATGTTGAAGACCATCTGTCTTTTTTTCTGCTTTTTACTTTTTAATTATATCATCACAAAAACTGAAGTTATAAAATATTGAAGCTTGTGGTTGTTAGTTGACAAAATAGGAAAAAAATTAAGAGCTATTTTCATACTCCATATTGAATAAAAGATAAAACTAGTTCACCCACAAAGTACCTCTGTTATCAGTTTTTTTTCTTTCCTTCTAACCATACAGGAGAGAAAAAAAAACTTAACTGAAAGCTGAAAACACTTTAAACTTTATCCAGATTCTTTCATTTTTAAAAATATCTGTGTGAAACAGGCTGGACATTTCTGATGCATGTTTCTGTATCAACCATCTCATATAAATTATCTTCTCCATATCCAGCTTTCCGTGCCTCCCCTTATCGTAATCCTTTGTCTAATTGCCAAATGGGGATGTTGCATGAAGTTCTCCTTTGTGTCTAAACCTTGTTTTTCTTCCACACTAATTCTTCTTGCATTCTTTTCTTACATAATTTCATACTTCTTCTTGTCATCTTTTCTGTGGCCCCCTTTCTTGCTCCCTACATTCATCCTCTCCAACCATCATGACGCCTCCATTTTGTCCATATTTTTGTCTTTTCTCTCATCTACTCAATAGTGTTTCCTTCCGCAGAGTCCTCTCATGTTCAAGGACCAGATGCAGCAGGATGTCATCATGGTGTTGAAGTTTCCATCCAATTCGCCAGTTACACATGTGGCTGCCAACACCCTGCCTCATCTCACTATACCAGCTGTGGTCACCGTCACCTGCAGCCGCTTATTTGCCGTCAATCGATGGCACAACACTGTTGGTGAGCAGAGCCAAAGTCGCGTAGGAGGTGCTAGAAGTTCAAACACAGACATATGCTCTTGGGGGGGGGGGAGAATTGTGCCACACCACAAGTGATGCCGACCACAGCAAAGGTCCTGTAAAACCACTTTATCACAATCACACAAAGAACCTACCCACTGCTCATAATAGAGTTGTTGCAAGCTGTCTATGAACGCGACTAGCACCTTCCAGGTAAGCTGCCTATGAGTGTTTCCACATGTTCCTTTTCAGACATGTGTGAACAACATTACCAACGGAGCCCCTCCCTATGAACAAGACTCACCTCAGGGTCAGAGGGTCAAAGCAATGGTTACTAGGAAATTAGGCCACAACTGCACCACATTCTCCTCACACGTTTCCATCTGTCACTGCAGAAAATACGTACCACTCAGAACCAAAGAGTACACAATGTGTGGTTGCCCTTAATGAACACAGCTGCAGCACCCTGACCATCCTTTTGGAAAGGAAGGAAATGTGTTCTCACTTTTTGAAATAAGAATGACAATAGGGTCTTCGTATTTGTAGGCATGTTCCTGAGTCAAAATTTTATCAAAATAATTGTTCACATGAATTAAATTACTTTTGATGTTAGGACTTAAAAGCCAAGTAAGACATAAACCTCAACACTGTTATACCATGGAAAAATATAAATAAATAGTTTTGTGACTTTGTATTAATGTGAAATTGTTAAAAAATGTATGCATGCATGCTTACCTGCATCCAGGTCTCCGAGGAGCACCAGGCTATTCTCTGGAACAGGCCCATCATCTCCCTATAGAGATGGATTCTCTGGTTGGTGAGTGAGCTTAAAGGAGAAAACACAGCTCCAAACTAGACAAGGACATAAATATTTGTTCTTTATATCTATTTTAGCAGAAGGAGCTACACCTCAGGTATAGTACTGTTTTTCCTTTTGTGTGTTCCTCTCAGCCAACAATACTGGCAGCAACAAGCGTCAGATCACAGACCTAGTGGACCAAAGCATCCAAATCACCACACACTGTTTTGTGGTGACAGCTGACAACCGCTACATCCTGGTGTGTGGCTTCTGGGACAAGAGCTTCCGTGTGTACTCCTCTGAGACAGGTAGGTTATAGTGTAAACTCTGTTTCCTACAGGGCTGTGTGCTGATGTGTGGAGGACTGAATGCTATGACAGTAATGATACAGTATTGGTGCAACTGTCTCCTGACACACTGGACACAAAAACTGATAGATATACACCTATGCAATGAATTATTAACTGCTATGAGAACAGCATGCTGTCGCTATAGCTCATTAAAAAATTGTTATTGTATTCAGCTGGGACCACTTCACATGGTTTGAGAATAAATTGCTATATTTCTTGGTCATTATTATTATTATTATTATTATTATTATTATTATTATTATTATTTTGGATGCTTTCATCTCTGAAAGTTCTCAATCCTTCATCCTAAACAACAGTATTAATTGCATAAAAAATTAAACTGTTTGTTGAATTGTGAAAATCTTTTTTGTGTTTATAGTTGATGATTTTTTCCTTTTCAAGACATCAACCCAAAAAAAAACCCCAAAAAAAAACCCCAAAAAAAACCTCCAAAAGAAATCATCTTTGCTCTTTATTCTCCTAAGGCAAGCTGACCCAGATCATTTTTGGCCACTGGGATGTGGTGACATGTCTGGCCAGATCAGAGTCTTACATCGGAGGTGATTGCTACATTGTTTCTGGGTCTCGGGACGCTACCCTGCTGCTTTGGTACTGGAGTGGGCGGCACCATATTATTGGTGACAACCCCAATCACGGTGAGTATTTGCTTTTTTTCTAGTGTTTTTTAAAATTGGGGATTAAAAAGTAGGAAAACAAACATGACCAACTGTCGTTTATTAAATTATGTCTTGGACAAATTACAATCTGCAGCCCAAACAGATAATGCACATAGAATTCAGACTGCTGTGTTTGCTCTTAACTAAAGAAGACATTGTAAGCCATTTTAATCATCCTTAAGATGTTATTCAAGGTTTAGACTACTGTATATATGCCTAAAGCTGTTGTTGTGAAGGTTTGCAGGAAGTTGTATTTCTGGACCCAGCCTATCTGGGCTGCAGAGTAGATTTTAAAGCACGGACACGCAGAACTTTGAGTCCTTTCCACAGCTACATTGAACTTTTTGTACTTTGTACTTTTTGGTGGCTGAAATATCTCCACTTTACTTTCATTGCCTTCTGCTTGCATTTCATTGACAATATCTAACACTACTTCTAACTTACTTTTGAAATTATGGTTTGCAAAGCAAACAGAAGAGGGAGGAAATAAAATTAATTACTCTGAGCAGGAACAAAACACAAAAACGTTGATCTCTGCTTTGGTGGATTGTGAGCAATTTTTTCTCCTTTATGATCAAAGATTGCCCAATTGCCTACCTAGTGTGCATAAGTCTCAATTCCTGGATGAAGTAACAAAATTAATTTTATATATTTTACTCAATTTAAACATGAAATCTGTTCTTTGTTTTGAAGTTAAAGTATATGAACTCCAATAAGGTGAATCAGGCTGTTGTTTTTCAACAATTTTCAAAAGGCTTTTGATCAGCACCAGAACAAAAAGACTGTTCATCCAAAAAAAATCAAAAAGTTATGCAGAATAAATTACCTGCGAGGTAGCTGTTTGATTTTTGATACTGAGTGGAACTATTTTCAACAAAAGGACTCCAAGGGCAAGATGAATAAAACTCTGAATTTTTATAAATAATACAAAACATGCACATTTCTGTCTGTCTATTGTTAAAAATGTTCAAATATTGGTAACTTTGAAGTTCTGCAACCATGCCTAAGTCTGATGCATGCCCTCATTTTAAATGAATGTCAATGTCCCCTTCCCATTCCCATTCTTGTAAAAAGTCAACCCATTACATTTGCTTATATCTATTCTTGAATTATAACCCAAACAAAATGTGAATGGAATACAGGAAAATATTTTCGTAATTTAAAGAAAACCCCAAAACCAAGCACTGATTAGTCATAAATTTTGAGCTCATCTCAGCGTTCAGGAGAAGTTGTCAATTTTATGTTCAATTACAATGTGTTGCAAAAGTATTCACACTCATTTAACTTTTTACATTTTTCTCACATTGCTGTGTATTAAGTATTTTATTGGGATTTTATTAGTGCATAGATGTGAAGTGGAAGAAAAATAACATATAGTTTAGTTATAGTTTAATTACTTTTACAAATAAAAATCTGAAAGGTGTGGCATACATTTTATATTAACCATCTTTGATACTCCTAATTAAAATTCAGTGCAGCTAATTGTTTATGAATGAGGTGACTTCTAAAGGCAGAGTTCACCTCTGTAATGTGATCTTTGTATAAATAAATCTGTTCTTTGAAGGCCTCAGAAGTTTGTTAGCGAACAAGCACAGCAAACAGTTTAGGGATAAAATTGCGGAGAAGGTAAAAAGTATTGACACGGAAAGGTTAAGTATAACTGCACACTGCACTTGTCAGATTTTTGTGAAAAATTTTAAAAATATGTGTTTTTGTCCATCTACTTAATCATTTATGAAAGTTCCTTTTAGAGTGTGTAATTACTGTTCCTGATTGCTCCCCATTGGGGACTTGGAAAGCTGTGATATCCAGTTTTAAACCCTTATCAACACATGTGGTGTGGAATTTAAAAATGTTTTAAAAAGAAAGCACATTTACTTTTCTCACCTTTATCTGGGTCCTGGTATGAAATGTGTACCTTTTGAAATCTTGTGTTTTCAATTGTGAAAGCTTTTAAGAGCTTCAGATTAGTTGCAAGTGTCCTCTAATTAACTTCACTGAGGCTTTGACAGTTAATTAAGAATTTCAGCTTGGATGCCTCCAATTAGCAAGGGGCAACATCACTTGTGTTACTGCAGCAGGAAGAGAGTATTCCCCTGATATTCACACCACAAGTGCTTGCAATGCATCTTTAGTGGACAAAAAGAAAAACTAGAGAAAGTTTAGCATGCTGAAGAATGGCAATTAGAAAATGATTTAGAATCACCCACAAAGACGTAAACAGCATTTCAGTGTCTCAGTCATTCACATTGATGGTGAAAGGTATTTGGACCAGGTTAATTGTAGTGGCTGAATCTACTTGTCCCAAGGGCTACCAGAAGAATGGATGTATTTCAAGCACGGTGATTGAATCTTTTGATGAGCAGGTGAGCTTGCCTTTACTCCCCAAGGACTTTTTTTGACACATCCTATTCAGTTCTCTCTCAGCGACAGGTGCTGAGACTGACAGAGCGGCACAGGTCCTAGTCTCTAAGGGACTATGATGCATTGATCATAGTCCGGCTTGCTGACCGGACTGTTGCGGTTGTGAGGATACATCTTTCACAGAGATCATGTATAAATGAAGGAAATTTCAGTTCCATGAATCCTTATCATTGGCAAATAAACTTACATTATTAAGTTTATTAATAAAAAAAAGTGTATGTTTGAAAGCTTTTATTTAAAAAAAATATAACAATTGAAAGGTCATCCTTTAACCCATTCAGTGATTTAACTGGAAAAACCAGTCCATTATGGTCGCTACTGCCATGGAGCAAGTTAAGTCCTCTCCACAATGCAGTAGCTCATACTGCATTGTGGAGAGGACCTTTAGCAGCAATAACAGTTGTGGTGTTTTTGCTTGACCTAATCAATTTCTCACAACACTGTAGAAGAATTTCGACTCACTTTTCTTTTAAACAATTCTTCAGTTCAGTCCTAACAATCTAAAGTATTTCAATTAGATGGATATTCATGATTTGACTGGCCAGTTGAAGCATCTTTGTTCCTTTCTTTTTCAGCCATTCAGTTGCCTTCCTGCGGTGTAGAGGATTATTGTCCCATTGATGAAAGAAGTTCTCCCAGTATTTACCTGTCTGAGAGATCCATCCACTGTCTATACCCATTCATTCATTCTTGCAGCATTGGGGTATGAGTGGAATGGACACACTCATACCTAAGGGCAATTTAAAGCATTCAAATAACCTAACATCCATTTTTTTAAACTGTGGGAGAACGCTGAAGAACACAATGAGAACCCATATGGTGTGAGCTGTGGAAAGAGTCCAGGCCAGGATTTGAACTCAGGACCTTCATGCGGCAACAGTGCTTACAGGGTGGCGTGCAGCCAGGGGATCAACCTTCTTTTTATGCTCGTTTCCAATATCTGTCCTTTTTTGCATCATGTAAAACTTTGCTTCTAGACGAGCAAACAGCCAAAACAACTGCTTTTATGAAAGAGGTTATTCGGATAATTGTTAGTGATTTATTTTTTCATTAGCGGCATTTGACTGCCACTAGAAGCAGCAAAGTTGTACTTTTTTTCCCACAATATCTGTAATATCATTTCTAAGTTTAAATTATTTAATTAATAAATTATTTAATTGGTGATCAGGTTATTTTTAGAGAGCGATGACTTTCCTATGTAGCAAGATCACAGGGTCAGTGGCTCCAGGTGCCATGAATCATCCCTCAGTAACCTCTACCCCAGCAATCATCAATCAAGAGGCACATGGGAGTGAATCAAGCCATCTCTGCATTTACATAATTCAAAAGGACTTTCCTTCTAACAGCTGTATGTCACCATCCCTGTGCTTTTGTTTATATCTGTTGGCTTAGAAATGTTTAGTGGATTAAATCTTTAAGCATAATTTCACACAAATGCACTATTTAATGAGCAGATCAATGCATTTGTTAAACTAAGTCTATTAATTAGTTAAATTATGGTGTGCATGTCTCATCTTTTAGGTGACTACCCAGCACCACGAGCAGTTCTGACTGGCCATGACCAGGAAGTTGTGTGTGTGTCAGTCTGTGCAGAGCTGGGCCTTGTCATCAGTGGAGCAAAAGGTCAGTGTGCTTCTTTGTCCATCCATGTAGCTGTCATTGGGAAAAGTGGGGCACCAGAAACGCTTTAAAGCAAAACTAGTTCAGGGAAACTACATTGACAGCCTGACTCATGCAAAACGATTAGAAATATGTCCAACTCTTTTTTTTTTTTTTTTTTTTTTTTTTTTTTGTTTTTTTGTTTTTGTTTTTTTTAACCTAAATACCTCACACTGTGTTTTGGGTTTGACAGAGGGTCCGTGTTTGGTCCACACCATAACCGGGGACCTTATACGAGCCCTAGAGGGACCAGATAACTATCAATGCCCACGGCTCATCTCTGTGTCCAGTGAGGGTCACTGCATCATCTATTATGAGAGAGGCCGCTTCTGCAACTTCAGCATAAATGGAAAACTGCTGGCACAGATGGAGGTCAATGATTCCACCAGGGTAAAGAAAGTTTATATTAGTATATTTGATGAGACGTACGAAAATATACACAAAGCAATTTGCATCTTATACAAATAGGATTATTTTCCATGTCCTCCACACATTTTCACAATGACTACCAAGAAATTTAATAAAAAAGAAAAGTAAGCACATGACCTCTTTGTTATTCTCACACTGAATGTTTTTAATTAACTTAAAGCTGCAGTATGTAACTTTCACAAAAATGTTTTTTTTTTTTTTTTTTTTTTTTTTTTTTTTTTTTTTTTTAAACTGTCATGTTGTGACGGTATGGTATGAGACAGATAATCTGTGAAAAGATCAATCTTCTCCACCTCCTCCCTGGGCCTCTTTTGCCATCTGAAGAAATGCACCGCTCCCGACCTAAAACAACCAATCAGAGCCAGGAGGCGTGTCTTAGCGTTGTCACTGCTAAATGTGCTAATGGCAGAGAAACAATTTACCGTTCCAGGAAAACCGTTTATTAGTCGTCATCGGTGGCCATGCTAACTAACCTAGCCTCTGCGAACTGCCGCATAGCAGAGAGCAAAGGGGGGGATGAACAGCACCATAGGCACAGTGATTGACAGCACTAAAACCTGTCTCCTGGTTGGTCGTTTCTAGATAGCACTGGGAGAAGGCAGAGGCGCTCATTTTTTTCCCCCACAGATTATCTGTCTCATACTATTCTGTCACGACGTAGTGAGTTTCAACAAATGTGTTAAATAAAATTTTATATATATATATATATATATATATATATATATATATATATATATATATATATATATATATATATATATATATATATATATAAATAAAAGTAACATTACATGCTGCAGCTTTAAGGGCTCAATTCCCAAAAAAAAAAAAAATCTTTAAATTTAGTTGCATTGCTAACATTATGCAGCAAAAGCTCAAAACCAGTTATCCATAAGCATAAGGTCATGTGTTAAATTTCTCTATATCCCTCCTGAAGGCAATTCTCCTGAGCAGTGATGGACACAACCTTGTGACAGGTGGAGACAACGGTGTGGTGGAAGTGTGGCAAGCTTGTGACTTTAGACAACTCTACATCTACCCCGGCTGTGATGCAGGCATCCGAGCCATGGATCTATCACATGATCAAAGGTTAGGTTTGGGCAGTTTCATGATGCCATTTTACCTCAGAGGATGAGTTTTGTTTTAGTTTCTTTTAAAACTGATTTAAATCCTACTATCAAACATATCATATGACCCATGAGAACTCTGCTGATACATTTCTCTACAGAGCTGATGACAGCCATTGGTATTCTGTCCTCTTAGAGAAGTTTTATATTCATTGCTAGAGAGACAGCTAAAACAGTAACTATCTCCAATAGTAATCTCCAACAGCCTAGACTTTTTCTTGCTGTAATAAAGATGCTCCATCTTTTTAAGACTGAAAAAAAAAAAACAGAATTGCATTCAGATTTCAAACACAAATTTTAGTTTTCTATACCAGTTAATATTACAGACTCAGTCATCAGCTTTCTTGGATCAAATCATAGCAATGAGCAAATCTTTTCAATTTAACGCTAGAACAGAGAAAAACAGAGTAAATCATGTCAAAGCGACAAGGTGAATGAATAATCCACATAAAGCAGAAACTTTATCCTGTACTTGGGTCCACCCAACTCTTGGCATAATTTCCCAGAAATGTTGCTTTGCCTCAAATCCAAATGGGGGCACTAGTGTCCAAACTTGTAAAAAGTTTGAAACATTTTTAGGGAACCATGGGGAAACTGTTTCCCTATGATTCTGCATGCAACAACAGGTTCACAAATTTCACCAGTGCAGAACTTTCTCCAGGATTTGGTTCAGATGGCTAAACGGTTTGATTTTTAACATTTGACTGCTTAGAATCCATTATTAAATACCAGGAGTCTCTGATTCAATGTTTTTTTTGTTTTGTTTTTTTAGTGGAGAGAAATCAGTCCTCTTCACCATTTACTTTCACTAAGCATACCAATATTTCATTTGTGGAGGATCTTTGAGGAGCGTAAAAGTGCTTATGCTATCCTGTGTTGTCAATAAAAGACCAAACATCTTTTTAAGATATTCTCCTTAGAAAATATCTTTTTACACTGAAGGTCATGCTCTCCAGTTCCAGAAGGCACATAATCTTCCCAATATGGTAGCACATTTCCATTTTAGAGGGCTTCTTTTTGTGTCTGAAAGGTGAGTTTTTAAAATGACTTACCTGGTTTGAAAAACAGTGGAAAAGGCCAATTTTTTTTTCATACTTTTTTTGATCTAAAATAGGATATTTTCCCTTTTATTTTTTTTAAGGAAAGGCTTTATCTAGTTACACAACTTTGCCCATATAAGTTAAGTTATTCCAAAAGTAAAATGAGGTCTATGACTTGATTTACAAAGGACCATTTTACAGCCACTATTTCATTGTGCTTGAACGTTTAGACCCTTGGGGTGAAGCGGAATGAGGCTACCCTGATAAATCAGCAGCTTCAGTACATTCCAGCAAGACATGGACAAAAAGAGTCTAGAAAGACAGTGATTAACTTAAGCTGGAACCCAGTAATTTACTGATGATTTCTACATGTTTCTCCCCATTTACAGTTTTATAGTTTTTAACTTGTATTCTCATGCATTGAAACAATTCCTAACAGTGGTTATCCCACAGGTTAGCTGTTACAGCTTGAAAGAAATAAATCAATATTTTATCTTCTCTATTACAGGTTTTAAGGCAATAACTGTTTATTCCTTTTTGCTACGCTTTAGGACCTTGATCACTGGCATGGCTTCTGGCAGTATTGTGGCATTTAACATAGATTTCAACAGATGGCACTACGAGCATCAAAACAGGTACTGACCAGATGAAAACTTCCAGCATAAAGGTAGTTTGTAGGGTAGAAAAAAAATCCCCCACCAACCTGTGACTGAGGTGTGCAGAAGAGGATCCAAATAGCGAGGAGGGGATCAGTCAGCAGGAGACTGTCATATTTTATCTGACCTCAAAGGTAACCACATTGTGATTTATCTGCTGCTGTACAATCTGGACACATTGTTTGATTATTGTACCTAAACACCAGCTAAAGTCCTCTCCAGCTGAGTCAAGTAAGACTGTTCTGCTTATGGAGAAACTGAGGTAACATATGCACAGATATTAAATTCTAAAGGTTTCCCTTTTAAACTGGAAAAAAGCAAAGCAACATATCACCTGGTTATACATTTGACAGATATTTGGAACAAGAGAAAAATCTAAATGCTGGCAGCATAACATTTGTCAACTGTAAAAGCTTAACATCTAAATGCTGTGGGACAAGCAAATGTAACGACAGATGCCATTGTGCAAGCCATGAATAAATGTCTTCATCACCTTAAACATTTTAGTAACATAAATAAAGCTGCTGTTTGCTCTGAAACAGAGGTTAATTTGTATGTTTATGAAAAGACTAAATGTTCATATATTTGTTCGTTAATACGAAAGAAGTGAGTTTTAATGTAATCTTAGTCCTTTGTGATAAATGTTTTTGATATGCCAGCAACACTTAAATGTGACATTGTCATGTTTTTAATTGTTTAAGTAGGACTATTAACATGATTTGCTTCAAATTATTTTATGCATTTAACATTTTTTGTTCAAAAGATGAATTAAAAAGATTAAATGCCAAATTTGTTAGATGGTATCTGTTTTCCATTTGTAGCAAAACTGACATTTTAGAAATGTCATTTTAATGACCTCATGTTATTAATGGTGCATTTAACATTTCTGTTATTGAAACTTTAGTTTTTGTATTCTTTTGCAAAAATGTTTTTACCATTACAAGTATGTGAATTCATAAACTGGTAGTACTGTCAATCTATACTCTCATAAGCAATATTTTTTTTTTTTGCATCTGAATAAGTTTAAAGGTTTTCTGTTATTTGACATCTTATTAAAGCAGATAAAGTGTTCTATTTTAGTATATTGATTAAAGCTATCAAAGCATTACTATGTGCTATTAATCTGAACAAAAATATGCAAACTTTTGTTGGTTTGTTTCTAAGCACAGGTCTAACATTAAACCAATATACCTAAAGCTAATTTTGCATGCTAAAGATCTTAAGAAGGCACTGGGTTTACTTTGCTTTCATGTAAAACTAAGTTTAAAAACAATTTATAGCAGTGATTATAAATTTCATATAGTGTTTTTGTATTCCAGCTGTGCAATGTCATTTTGCATATGTTTTAGTTTAAATGCAACATTTGGAGGTTGTAACTATTAAAATAAAAATTAATGGACCTGAATCAAGTTATGTATTTCTTTTAATATTTAAGGATTTTTATAATAGTAAATTCAAAATGCAAAGGGAGGGTTTTTTTTTTTTTTTTTTTTTTTTTTTTCCCCTCTTCTGGAAAAGTCTGTTTGGCTATGCTGCCATCTGTTGTTTGAACATGGATCTCCTGAAATCAGTTATTCAAAACTTTTTCAGATTTGTTTTCTTAGAACAAGTTCAAAGCCTTTTTTGTATGTTTAATACTACAACACATTTTACTGGGTCCTGTTGTCATTCAATGTGTCTTATTACATCTTTACATGGTGCAGTTGGGGGTGTGGTGGAGGGATGGCATTTTCAAGCTCAACTGACAAAACCCTGTTTACCATTAACATTTCAGTGGCATGTCATAAGGTACCTAAATATTGTTCAGATGAGAAAAACTTAGACTTATTTTTATTTATGTTTTTTTTTTTTTTTTTTTCCCCCACCCCAACTTGATTTCTTTTTGCTTTTTGGTACCCAAAAGAAACCCTTTGTGACATTACATTAATGCCAGTATGCATTTTAATTTTCTCAATTACCATGAACAGACACCATAGTCCAAACTATAAAGAACAATTGTAGGAGTTTGCCTTTTTTTTAACAGTAAGAAAGTAGAGCAGCTTAATAGTGTGCATTGTATCACACATGCAGGTAAGAGCCTGAAAAACTAACATTCAGAAGTTTAGTCTGAGCAAATGAATCAAGCAATGAGAAAACATACAGATAATGACAGTTAAAAAACAAACAAACAAAAAAAAAAAACTTGCATAAATCACATGACTGTTAGTGGAAGCACTGATTTTACTTTAGTGTGTAACAAATAACTCATGTTCCACCAGTTAACTCCATCTGATAGGGAAGCATGTCAGTTATCTACCAGAAACAATTGTGTTTTGGCATTCAAAATGGACATTTAATATTGTGCGCTTTAAACAGTGCACCTAATTGCACTTGATTCCATGTGTGCCAAAGCAATGCCTTGAAAAATGAAATTTTTAACATACTATACACCACAGATTCAGCTACACCATCATCATTACAGCTACTCTAAGATTGAGTTTATTAACCTGTATTACTTTTGGAAGGCAAGTTACAAGAAGTATTAGGTTTTTTTTTTTTTTGTTTTTTTTTTAAACAGTCCAGAATGATTTAATGCTCCACTATAGTAATATATGTCAATGTATTCAGGAATCATGCATCACATCTTTAGATCCCAAAGCACCAGGCTTTCAAAAAATAAATAAATAAATAAAAAATAAAAATTTACAGTACAAGATATTAAGTTAATATTGATGTGACATATTTGAATTGAAAATTTAAAAAGGTAATATGTACCAAACCTATATCAAATAAGGTTATTCAAAAACAAGGGCTTAAATGTAAGAATCCAGTAAACTCCTTCATGTGACAATTCAAGCAGTACTATGTTGTGACCATAAGAGGGCCCTAGTGAACTACCTCAAACCTCAAACAGTGCCTTTCAAGAAGAAATTGAGATTTAATTTGGTGACTTTTAGGAATGAAGAAAATATTTTCTAGACTCCATTTAGGTTTTCAATCATTCTTTATCTCAAGATGTTTGTTAATAGTTAGGTTTTAATACCCGCTCCACTCTTGTCATTCACTGAACAAACTGATCATATACACACACACACACGTAGGTTCTACTGATCTTTGCACCCATACATTACCAATTGAATAAGTGCATTTTAAAAGTATATCCAAAACTAACATTTGGAAAAACTACATTAGTGGTATATATATATATATATATATATATATATATATATATATATATATATATATATATATATATATATATATATATATATATATATATTAAAAAAAAAAAAAAAAAAAAAAAAAAAAAAAAAAAAAAAAAAAAAAAAAAAAAATCACTGCAGTGTACCTGAACTAGTGCCAGTTTTTAAAGCACCAATGGGGAAAAAAAAAAAAAAAAAAAAAAAACCTACAGTCTGCATAAATAGGCCAAATTAGATTTACCTATTTGAAGAGGTTTTTAATGAATCTATTCAAAATGTGTAGTTTCAGAAATGCATCAAATACCCTTTCAAAATAGCTGCATGCTTTCAAGCTGTGCTCATTGTATTGGGTTGTCCTTTAATTTTACAAATTTCTTCTATAAATTAAAAATGGGTACAATCAAAAGACCCTGAACGTCCATGTCCAGAGACCCATTTTAAACACAAACCTTTCCAAAAAAGGAACCAGATTTGATTTCAGGAAGGTTACTAGAAGGGAGAAGTGGGTGAATGAACGGTGTCAGCTGAACTTGGAGAATAATCTTCCAACTCTGGGGAGAGGACAGGGTTGGCAATCTGGGAGGTGGAGGTGGCACCACTGCTAGGCAACAGTTGGGTAGCGTGCTTTACATCCTGGTGGCATCTTCGTCGGAAAACTTGCTTCTCTTTATCAAGTGGCGTGGTCTAAGAAGGGGTGAAGAGTAGTATGGATCAGGTTTTCCACAATGAAAACAGGTGAGTTGTGTCATGGTGCTAATTTTAGCTCCACAAAAGGCAACATACAAATAAATTGAAAAAATGTGACAAACATATACTGCACAGAAACTGATTACACTCTTCTAGCATCAGGTCATAATGCTGTGAAAAATATTTGCATCCTTTATGGAACTACTAATATCTCATTTGCCATTTTGTCACACTTAAATGCTTCAGATGATCAAATTCAAACTAAAGCAGCCCTGTGTGAAACAATTCACCCACTTGCTGAATCAGGAGTGATCAAAGTGATTAACAGCACTTTGATTCCATTTCACAAGCCACACCGAGGCCTGATCACTGCAGACATGTAGACTCTAACTACCTAAACTGAACCTGTGTCAAAGTAGGCCAAAAGATCTAAACAAAAACAAAAAAAATCCCCTCATCTAAACAAAGTCGAGAAGTGGAGGAAGTCGAGGACTTTCATCAGTCTGGAAAGGGTAGCAAAGTCACCTCCAAGGCTTTGTGACCAGCAAGACTGAGCTATTATTCATAAATTGGAAATACATGGAACCAGAGTAGCCAAAAAAAAAAAAAAAAAAAAAAAAAAAAAAAGGTACTCAAGAGTAGCACTATTTCAAAATATTTTTACTCAAAGTCAAAAGTAGTCCATAAAATTACTTGGACAAAAATGTACTTAGTAAAAAGGCCATTCAAGTACTGAGTAACTGATCATAACAGCTGATGTAATATTTTACAATGTTAGACAAAAGTATTAAATATTAATATTAAGCCAACAGCAAGTCCACCTCTAAGTGGCTCAAAACAGCTACTTAGATTTATGGGGTAAAAACTTTTAAACTTGCTTTTCATAATTACTCAAGTAATTTTAATACCATATTAAAAACTGAAGATTTGAAACATTCAAGTGTCACAAAAAAGGCAAAAACCCCAGAAGGTATCATAAGTGGGCAAATACATTTTTGCAGCACTTTGTAACAACAATTCTTGGAAATGAGCAAACATTATGTCAACTATGTTTTCTGAATCATTAAATTCAGTTTCTATCGTAAAAACACACACAACAAAAAATCTTATGTAGTGTAAGAAAATATCACAGTAAACCGTGCAATGAAAAAGAACAGCTGCAGCCCAGACAGCCCAAATGAGATGAGGTAATAAACTGATGAGGTATGAAAATGATTAAGTTGATGGACGATGGGTCAAATCCCTGGGGAATGAGAAATGGAGACTGCCAGCACTTTGCCACGGAAGCACTCACTGCACTTTAGCACTTTGTTGTGTCATACCTTATCCAACACAATCCTGGATTCTGGTTGTGATCCAAAGACCCTGACTTCTGGATGGTTAAGTCCTGGTCCAGCAAAGCAGAGGGAGATGAACTCAATGGATCACCTTGAACTCAAAGCATCACTGACCAAATTGTCAGTAGGGGGCCCAACTTTACCCTCCTATTTATGTTCCTACTGCATTGGCAAAACAATTACATGTCACTACTGACTACCAACCAAAAACTTTTTTTTTTTTTTTTTTTTTTTTTTTAAATTTTACAACTTTACATGGAAACTGACAAACTGTTTGCTACATAATTAAAAATGTGACATTCAGCACCTTTTCCTGTCAGTGAATAGCAAGCAGTTAAATTCAATAATTTCCTCTAAAGTACATCTTGTACACCTAATGATTGTAAGCATAATTCATGTGCAGGATATCCAAACAACAGTGCTGACAGTCCAGCTACACAGGATGGCAGGCTCGAGCAAAAAAAAAAAAAAAAAGACAAAACATAGCAGCATGACTAGGATGGATGTTAATCTTGACATGGAATAATGCTGAGAAATTGAGGGATCTGGCTGTAGTCCCTGATGAGCTCCAGTGGTGGTGGTGGTGGTGGGGGGAGGTGGGGCAAGTTAACTTCGGAGTAGAAACGTCATTATTTTTTTAAGTTTTAAATGTCAAATGTAAAATATATGGAGATAAGAATAACATAGGTAGAAGAGTCAATGCAGAAGAAAAGCAGAATTGAGTTGAGAGAAAGACAAAAAGTAAGTTTAGGACAGACTTTTTGAGTTGTCAGTTTTACACTTTTCAGATGCATTTAACATCAAGGGTTTTAAAGAGGAAATAAATGGTGCAAAAATTTATTGAAAGTAGATAGAGTAACCTTTTAAATCTAGTTCTTTATGTTTGAACAATTAATATTATCACTTAGCAACCAAACAATACAATCTCTTTAAAGTAGTAAGGTAGATGACGAATTATAATTTCATTGAAATTGGTACTAAAAATGTTTCGTTTTTCCTTTTTAAAAACAGCATTTGTGAACATATATAAATATTTAGCCAGAAATTAGTTGTTTTATCAAAGCTAATAGATTTCTACTACCAAAAACATGTAAATGAACAAAAACATGAAAAAAATGTAGGTAAGAAAAACAAGGCAGTAATTGCACAGTGAGGACTATGGTTGGATCCTTAATGGTTTCCTTTTGAATGATAAAGCATGAAAAGCAAAAAGTGTCTCCCTGAAAATGAAATTACAAGCAAACTTAAGTGTGATGAGGTTCTAATCGGTGCTTACTGTAATTACTGACACTCCTGCTGCAGTGCCGTTGAGTTTGGGTCCATAATTGAAATGCTTCTTGATTTTTCCAGCCACAGGAAGCTGGTGCCCCTTTTCTGACAGACTTTCACCCTGGAAAATACAGAAGAAGTTGCTTAGCAACTTGAGTTGATGTAATACATTCTTCTTCAGCTCTATTGATGTATACATTTGCAGTGAATTACTGAACTTACATTGACCCAGGGGTGATCCAGAACTTGGACAGCTGTATATCTTTGATCCACAACTACCTGCAGCATGCCAGTGATTAGAGCCTAAAGATAAATGTGTTACCCATAAGTATCTTGGAACATAATGAGAAAATCTGGTCTGACAGATGGTGAAGCATATTCATGGTAAAAGTGAACATCCAGGCAACCTTGGCAGGCTCAGAAACATTGTCCCAGTATGGTGCTGGAAATTCAAGATGGCCTTTTAAAATCTCTTCAAATAGGGCCTCCTGGTCTTCACCACTGCTGCAAAAATAAAACAGTTTTAAAAGAATAAATTAAAACTACATTTCATATAAAGTGCAAAGGCAAATAGCATTGACTTACTGGTTATATTACTAATGTAAAGGCAGATTATACAGTATGTAATAAAGCTTCAAGTGTAAAAGCACATACCCACGGAAAGGAGGGAAGCCACAGACCAGTATATAAGTGATGACACCAGCTGCCCAGATATCAACCTTGAGGCCATATCTGAAGTTATAAAATGCAACATCAGGTAAGAGGGACTAAAGACTTCTCTAAAAAACACACAGCATGTACACGTTGTTGTAGTTTTTGCCCCATAAACAACATTCAACCTTACCCTGTTTCAGCAACAATCTCTGGTGCTACATAAGTTGGCGTTCCACAAACAGCATAAAGAGGACCATTGACAACAGTAGCCAAGCCAAAGTCACCTAATTTCAGAGACTTACTACCATCTTGATGTTCATAAACCTGTGTGACAAGGACGGACAAAAAAGATGAAAACAGTGTAAACTTGGTGATGAAAACAGTGAGGGATTAAAGTGGAGGAAAAAACAACAACAACAAAAAAAAAAAACAAAAAAAAACACAAATGAGCTTGTTGCTTTTAAGGATGTTTCATGACTTTATTATTGCCATAATATAGCTGTACACTAGTTGTGGGAATATACAGTACATCTGAATAAATTACATTGAAAAGTTAATTTAATACACTAATTCAATCAAAAAAAAAAGATTCATTAAAACAAAGAGTGGTCTATTTCTTTCAATTAAAACCCAAAATTTTCTACTTGTAAAATTTTAATATTACATAAGACCAGTTTAAAAAGATTTTTAATTTACAAGTGTTACATTATAGCCTACACATTCATATGGAATAAAGCTGATTTGACAGCTGTCCAACAGACAGTCACTGACACCTTTGGCAAGGGTAAGTTACAAAGAGTTATTGCTAAAGAAGCTGACTGTTTTTAGTGTGCTAAATCCAAGCATATTAATGAAAAATTGAAGGAATAACTGATGGTGAAAAAGTTGTACAAGAACAGGGATAATAATGTAGCATTACAAAAGCTTAACAAAGACTGTGGTGATTCACAATGAATGCAAAAACAACTGAGTTGGTCCTTCAAGCACCACACACAGACATATACAGGAAATGAGCTACAACTATTGCATTCTTTATTTTAAGGCACTTTTGAGACAGAGTGTCAAAACGGTCTCACCTGGGCCAGGTATAAAAAGGTCTAGACTTTTTAGGTGAAAGTAACTTTTGTGTTTCATTTGGAAATCAAAAAGTCTGGAGGAGGAGATCCAGTATCAAGTTTCTGCAGTCTGATTATTTGGAGAGTCATGTCATCGACTGAGTGTATAACCATACTTCTCGTTAAGGCCAGCATTTTTGTATTAAAAAAATCTCTGTGCTTGAGCTATGTCACTCTGTAATGTTTTACTGTAATGTAGTTTTTATCTATTATATTAAATTCCTGAAATACATTGTAAACTTTGATATTCTTACTTACTTACTAAGATGTAGTTTTGACAAAGCAATACAATTTTTCCTCAATAATTCCTTTTTTAAATTATTTTCTATACATATTCTGATACTTTTGCCATTTATGAAGTGACCATTTTTCAAGGTAGTAACAAAATGTGCAGTCAAACTAAATCAATTATTCAAAATTAATCATTTGCTTTTTATGATACCATATACTCTATGCAATTCCAATACACATTTGTCAAATTTTCTTTTAAACTAATCTAGTTGCTAATTTCATGTAGCTTTAAGGCACTTCTGTATGGAGGACTGAAACTGACATAATTAAAAATAAAAGTAGAAATATATACATTTTGTTTTTCCTTACATGTATTTTCGTCAAAAAAAAAAAAAAAAAATCCATACATTTTGTTTTGCCGTTTCTTTATACAAGTGTTCTTTTTACATTTCCTTGTCTCCTCTTTAATTTACTATGTGCATTTCTGCCTTATTATGCAAATGAGGAGGGCTGCCTTCTTTATCCAGCTCCTCTACTATTGGTCAATAAACATGAAGGACCAGAATCCATATGCAGATCGATTGTGCATGCCTCCACCTTTGGCTTCAGTTTAACAACTGAAGTATAGTTATGGAGGGAGCAGAAAGGCTGTCTGTGAGAGAGTTGTTAAGGGAAGCTGCCAATGGAAAAGCAATACACATATATTTTTGCTTTTATTTTTAATTATATCAGTTTCAGTCCTCCATACTTCTAGTGAAGATTGTTTGCTTGTGCAGCATAATATGCAAGTCGCTCATTACATTGTACTTCCTGCACCAATTGACTTTTTTGTAACATGAGCATTGTGATTTATTTCACTCTTGCTGCAAAGGTTAATAAAAACAGTGATAAATTCTGGGTTAATATTATGGATTTTGTCATTTTGATGATCTATTTATTATAGTACAGGTGACCTGTCCAGAGTGCATCTTGCCTATTGCTCATTGACTGCTGGAAACAGCAAGCCTCCCATGACCTGCAGTTGTTGATGGGAATAGAAAATTGATGGATGGATTGTTGAATGTTTTTCAAACTAGTCAATGCCCCATCCTGTTGGATGTGTATTAAGACAGGCATTGTCAAGACACACTTACCAAAAGATTTTCTGGTTTTATGTCTCTATGTACAATATTGAGACTGTGAAGGTACTTGATGGCGCTTGCCAAGTTGAACAGCATACAACTGGCATCACGCTCTGTGTATCTGTTAGAGGAGGTAATGGCATCAAAGAGATCTCCCCCCTGGAAAAAAAGTATTTGAGAAACAAAAGAAATAATTACATGATTATATAATTATATGAACTTCATTTAAGAGATTAATTCTATTTTAAACATGACAAATATCTACTGATATAGCTGCTGGAGGGGAAAAAAAAAAAAAAAAAGCTTTGAACCCACCAAAACTATATAATATAGAATACATTTTTTGTTTAAAACCCAAGAAATGCAAAGTACCTTCACCAGCTCCATTACAAGATAGAGATCTCTGCGGGTGTCCATTTCCTCAATTAAGAGCACAATGTTTGGATGTTTTACACGCCTGAGGATGGACACTTCACTCTGTATCATGTGCTCCTAATGATGCAGAAAAGTAAAGACATAACTTAACAGTATTTAAAACAAGCCAATTTCACAAAGATATTTAATCCCCTCCACAAACGAACACACACACACTAGAAAAACTGAACAACTAATAAAGAATGATGAATTAGCCCAACTCTTGTGGTTTGATTAGTGATTTTAGTTGAATGGGCATGCCTACCTTTCCCTTACATTTGTCCTTGCTGATGATTTTTAAAGCATACTCCCTTCCAGTTGATCTTTCCACACATTCACGAACCACAGCAAAGTTTCCATCCCCTAAAATCTTTCCAACTTTGTATCTGTCTGCTATGGAGGCAGGAACTGTGGAGCATTCATCCACTGGCTCAGCTGAGTGAGAAAACATATCTATGATTTATGAAAGATATGACATAGTAACCCATGTGTAGTTTAAGTCTATACCTCACCTTCACTGTTGGGACCATCTCCTTCATCCATTGAGCTGCATACCTTGGTAGAGGCTAATGAGAGTGAAGAACCACTGTGTTGGGATCCCTAGGAAAATCGTCAAAACAATGATCACAAAAAAAGGAAGGCTGAAACACTTATTAAAAACTTTAGGGATAACTTCATTTAGATCCAGTCCACTCATGGAAAAGAACAAACAAACACATGTAGAATGGTAAATCTGATACACGAGACCCCAGTCCAAAGAAATTACTATGAAAAGCAGCACGATTTCAAGAAACTATTTAACTACAATATTATTAGTAAAAATTGCAATAATAATAATAATAATAATAATAATAATGATTATATTCACCCACCTTTTACCATTACAAGGTACACAGTCTCCATAGGCTTTAGCATAAGAGCCCCAAAAGAAATACTCCTGGTGTGGTTAGGGAATTTAGTTTCTGTTCAAATGACCAAATATGTTATATATAGATATGTAAAGCATGAATATATGACAATTTAGAAACTATTTCCAAACAATTATTGCACCCAAGCAGCCCCTTGCAATTTGGTTGTGATTTGGGCAACACTGCACATCTGCTGGGATATCTGTAATCCTTTGTAAAATACCAATGACATGAAAACAAAAAGGTAATCAGATTATAGTAAGTAGCTACTGAGAGCTTGCATTTAAAAACCTAATCTATAAAAATAAATAAATAAAATAAATAAAAGTGTCTAAATTCTTTAGACTTCCTTCAATTAATATTTGTATTTAATTACATGCCCCTAATATTAGTTTTCTTAATTCATATTTTAAAACCACTCAGGGGTTTACACAAAGCCTTACTGCTGTAATATAATCATCCTGAATATTTTAGTGCTCAAAAAAAAAAAAAAAAAAAAAAATGCCTACAAAATTTTGATTAGCATCAGTAAAAATACCTTACATTCGACCTTTCCACACAGTAATTTTAAAGTGCCTTTTTTTGGACAAAATGAGTGTCTTTGGAAGCAGGCCCTTTATAAAACTTTGTTGTCTGTATTATGTCATCACTACAAAGTATAATAGCCTTTATCACTGTAGTATAATATAACAGAAACCAGCACTGCAACATCATAAATCCTATGAAATTTTTGTCTGCATCCTCAACTAAACTGTGTTGGTTTCTTGACTATGGATACAACTATCATAAGCTACATACCCAACAACCAAAAATGAAAATTTGTAAAACAAAACAAAAAAAAATAATAATTATATATATATATATATATATATATATATATATATATATATATATATATATATATATATATATATATATATATATATATATATATATATAATTCAACATGCCTTTTATTCCACAAACCTCATTTGTTATTACCTGTCGTCTTCGGAGGCTAGCAGGACTGGTTAAAATAGGGCTTGGAGACTTTCCAGAACGAGGTGTAGAAAGCGTACTGCCTGCAGTGCCATTTGCTGTTAAGACAAAAAAAGAACCACTACAGAACCAAACAAACGACAAGCTCCAAGTTTTAATTAATAAAACTTACAAACATTTACCTGACCCAGCAGGTGAGGGAGACTTGCTCCTACGGGACATTCCACCAGCTCTATGGGAAGAACGACCATGCACTGAGGGGAGTCGACCATATGATGATGACTTTGTCACTCTGCATTCTGGTGAGGAAAATATATTCAAAGCACGGACTGCTACAGAAATGCAAGATGATAATTCTTCTTAGAATAAGCAATCATTCGAAGACTTGGGGAATCTGAACAAAAAGATTCAGCAAAAAACTGGGCCATAGATAAAGTTGTTGCCTGCAGACTCCCTTGTTCTCTCTCTCTCTCACTCACACACCTCATTCCAAGTATAGAACTAGATCAGTCAGTGAAAGTATCACCTGCATTCAGTGCTTGGCACATTTCCAACACATGCTTCTCAGACCAGATTAAATTACTTTTATATATATATATATATATATATATATATATATATATATATATATATATATATATATATATATATATATATATATATATATATATATATATATAGTGTTGAAGCAGCAAAGATACTGTACTAAAGTTAACATTTTCCACAACATAACTTAATATAACTTTCAAAACAATCTACAGTGTAATGAAAAATACAGATAAGAAAACTTGGTGCAAAATGATTTGATGTGAGAAAAGGTGAGAACGCAATGTCACAATGCTAATTAATGACATTTAAGAATTAGCTGAAAAAAAAAATATTTAGGTTACAGAGCATTTATTTAGGACACAAATAAGGATGCTTAAATTAATACAGTTTTATGAAAAATTAATACAGTTTTAAACATAAATTGAAAGTTGATATGTTTAACCCACTCAAATCTTTATAGATGCACTCACCATTTTCATCCAAATTGAAATCATCTTGGTAGCGAAACTTTTCAGGACCACAAGCAATGAAAATGTCATCTTCTGCAAAAAAGTCCTGAAGGCATGTGACCTGTCAAAGAGATTTAAAAACAGGATTCTTAAGAACTCTTCAAAGAGTACTGTACTTTCCACAGAAATCCATGGTTTTTATTAGTGTTTTTTTTTCTGTTTATCTCAAAGTTAGTAATTATTACTCTGCTTAAATGACACATTTAGTCAAATGACTTGGTCAAGACTTAAAAAGTTAATTTAGAATGTGCACTTGACTTAGGACTTGCAAGCCTCAATTTGGGACTATAATGTGTTTATTTGGGACCAGACTTGAGTGGCCACACTTTAGACTTACTTGTGACTTCCAAAACAATGATTTGGTTCCACGTTTGGGTGATATGCTACATGGCTTTTTAAAAAGTGCTACACTAATTTTGTGTTTCAAAGTCAGTGTTTTCCTTTTAGAGTCTATATTTTATAGAAGTCTCATCTGAATGCAAGCTTGTTTTCCACCTATCAAAACTCTCCCATTATTGTCCCTTGCTGATGTTTATGATATTGTAAAGTGTTCATAGAGTAAACTATCTGCTTTATAATTTGTTGGTTAGATCAAGCATAATTCTTGATGATATGCTCATACGGTTTACTTTAAAGGCTTAAATCTGTGTTTTAAGTTTGTGTTTATTCGAATATTATACAAGTATTGCAATTTTGTTTTTACTTTATTTACAGTTTAACCAGCATGTCTGTGTAATGCACCTGACATAAAGAGCAAAGAATGGCATAGAGATTAAGCTTGCAAAACAATGACTAATTTATGTTCTTTGTAACACATACATAGACACATGATAATATCAAAACAGTATTGTTAAATACAATATACTGTAATTGCTTTCACATTAAGTAAAGCGACATTATTTGAAACAAGTTTATCTGTTGCTGGTAATGTGTACCAAGTTTCCTTTATGTAGCTTCTGTGCATAGGAGGATACATGTGCTTCATCCAACAATAGAGGTCATCCATACCAATGACATCAAATAAATGCAGATCCTTGTACCTCATTCCATTTTAAACCGGTTATTAGCCTGCTTTAACACTTCCTTTACAGCAAGGTGACCAACACCACAAATCATGTTGCCTGGTCTCAAATGTTAAAGCTTTAAAATGCTGTAAGAAAATCCACCTTGGGTTAGATGATGCACCAGCATTTCATCCCTACATAGTTAACAGCAGTATATGCAATCTGATCACCAGATAAGCCAGGTGCCCACAGATTTTTTTTATTTTGACAAAATTCTGCAGCACTGGTACCGCATGCATGCGCCACTGCTACATTTCCACAACTGCAACTCAAATATCACAGCATTAACTGACCATTTTGGGGTGTCTTTCATTGAAAGATCAACAAATAGATTTTATCTATAGAGTGGAAACTGCACAATCTTCACTGAAAGTAAGATGCTTAAACAACTCAACATAATGTGGATTTTTTTTTTTTTTTTTACTTCTAGAAATTCAGCTTCACAACTCTGATATTAACTACCTGTAAGTCATGCTCTCCTAAAATTACCTGGTAAAAACCGAAAACATTGGCTTAAATCTCTCAGTCTCTAATTCATCCTTCTGACACAGCAACGACACCTTACCTATGTGACATGCATGCACATTTAGAGTATTTGTAGATCATCTTATGTACATATTGACTGCATAAGGTTAATCTACAATTTCTGCTAGCTACTGCTGATATGTAGTGCAGAAAAGAAGTTCTGCAACTTGTATCTCCATTTTGAAGTGCCACACTGAGCACCAGTCAGAAACTAAAATTAACCTAAACAGGAAAATGCATCATTTAGTTTAGCATGTCATATCGAAATCGATCAAGTTCAGCTTCACAAGAGCTACTATTATGAACAATTTGTTGCACCCCAATTTCTGACAAGTCTGACTGTAGGAATATTGGTAACAGATGACCAACAGATGCGGTTATTAGTTTAAAAAAAAAAAAAAAAAAAAAGACCATTATGACAGTTTGTTACATCAGTCGCGAACCCTGTATCGAGTGTGCTGCTTATTGAAATGCTATCATCTTTCTGTTCCACACCTTGCCCTTTAGCAACAAAGTCATTTTGCTTTAAATACACTGGAACGCAGAATACTTTTTAAAAGCTTGTGCTAATAAAAGGCATTTCCCAATATGTCACAAAATTTCTTGGATGGTCTGAGTTAAAGTATATGTAACGTTTGACTAAAAAAAAAAAAAAAAAAAAAAAAAAAAAAAGAAAAAAAAATTAAGATCTGTTCTTTTTCTATTTAAACACATTTCCCATTAATAGCACCTAGTCTTTTGTAGTATTTACATAAAAAAAAAAAAAAAAAAAAAAAAAAAAAAAAAAAAAAAAAAAAAAAAGTCACAAGAAATTAAATAACTGGCTGCCTTTGGACATTTCCAAGGAAATATTCATTAAACAAAAACTGCAAAAAAGCTGCCAAACAACTGAAACACAGAGTTCCTTTAAAACAAGGCTGAAAACCCACCTGCTTAGAACTGCCTTTGATTAGTAGTAAGTGGAACATTGATCAATAGATTTGATGTGTATTTGCTTGATGATTTTGATGATGGCATTGATAAAACAATGTTTATTGCTGCTTCATAATTTGTGACTGGATGATTTTTTTGTGATGTAGAGCACTTTGAACTGCCTTGTTGCCAAAATATGCTACAAATAAAATAAATAAATAAATCCAGTATACTGTTCAGTAACCATTTCTGAGGAGAAACCAAGAGATTAACTGTGGGTATACTAAGGCCTAGCCAGACTTATGTCAACATGTACATATAAGCTGAAAAATATACTATGATCTAGATTTTCCTTACTACCACAGACTTCATGAATGTTACAACATCCACTCTATACCAAAAGTGTAAGCTATTGGTTTACTAAAGGTTAAAGAACCATTAATACTCCCCTTTTGATAACAGTGGATGGTTATTTGGCCATCTGTTGGCACAACACAACAGAAAGCATTGAATAAAGAGCAAAGAACGGCATAGAGATTAGACTTGCAAAACTCATTGTTAATACAGCTGTAAAGTAATGATGCCTTAAAACAACAAACTAAATAAACCCAGAGAAACCTTATAGGGTCACAATTATGTGCCAGCAAGGTAATTTTTTGGGATTTTGGCATCTTCACTTACAACAACAGATTGAATCTTATACGCATGAAATACGCATTCACCAGCCACTTTACTAGGTAGACCCTGCTAGCACACCGTCTTCAGAATTGCCTTTATTCTTCATGACATAGATTTTAAAAAAGTGTTAGAAAGATTCCTCAGGAATTATGGTTTGCATTGACAGGATAGAATCAAGTCTGTCAGTTTTCCTCTGGTCTCTAACAACAAAGTGTCTTTGCCCACAGATGTTGTTCAGTGGATATTTTCTGTTTATGACCAGTCCCATTGATCTGAGAGATGGTTGTGTGTCAAAATCCAGTAGATCAGCAGTTTCAGACTACCCAGTCTGGCACCGACAATTCCACATTTAAAGTCAGCCCTCCCTCCTCCCAAATGCGCCATTTGAACTTCTGAAAGGAGTCATCACATTTAGATACTAAATGCATTGAGTTGCTGCCATTTTTTGGACTTATTCACCATCTGTTTCCAAGCAATTCTTTCTTTCTTTGAAAGAAGGATAAGTGTTAAGCATAAACAAATACTGGACACTATAACATTTATAGCCTTAGCTAGTTTGCACTGCACGTGCCCAAATTGAACAAGTGTACCTTAAAGTGACCAGTGAGTATACATTAGAGACAGTCAAGTTAATGGCAACAATGATGTTCACTGCTGACTATAGAAAGATATGGCCTGGAGTACTTTCTATGGCACTGAAAAACACGCATAAATCCTGGCACTACACAACAATTTTCACATCCTCTCTGCTCTGCTGCAGATACTGTTACTTAGCAACCACTTCCAAAAAAAAAAAAAAAAAAAAAAAAAAAAAAAAAAAAAAAAAAAACCATTCACACCAGTGTTACAGCCAAACTAACAAAGCACACAAGACAGGGTTTTTGAAGTGAATTTTAAAGAACTTACTATTTTTAATGGGACAGTTAGTTAAGTCTTCATGCAGTTGCCACACAGAGGATACATATCCGTCCCTTAAAAACCTGCATCTTCATTGAACTCTATAATTTCAAGAGAAATGAATTGTATGGTTTGGGAATCATCTAGCTGACTAGTTGACCATTCAAAGTAAATACACGCGACCACTGGGCAGAAAGTCCTGTTCTGCAAATACTTCAATATTTAGGAGACTAATCACAAATCAGATTATATGATTCTATCTAACAGTGTTCTGCTGTTGGTAGGAATATGGGATGGAGTCCTAGAAACCCATTTCTGGTAATACATTTAGCAAATATCCCCAAGTGATTTTTAACATACTGTGCTGCCTCTTTACTAGAGTAAGAAAGAAACTCCAAGAGAGATGACTGAAAAAACAGAAATCTGTTTCAATGTGCTGTACTGAACTTTGGAAGACAGTAGATCAGTTTAGAAAATCATAGTGGATCAAGCCTATCCCCAAATCATCTAAGTATTGCAAATATCAATTTCCCATAGATCATTGCTTGGTAAAACTAAAAGCAGAGCTAACTAATGCACATAGGCCATTTAGCCCCATTCGAGCAATTAATCTTTTAAAAGGTGGAGAGAGAAAAAAAAAAAAAAAAAAAAAAAAGCATAGGATTACAGTACTCTCTATAATACAGAGCACTTAGTTGTTAAGACTTTCTTATATGACTTTAAATGCAAAACATTCAGAGCTGATATACATAGTCAGCTGGGGCTGAAACAATATTAATATGAAGGCTTATGAAATGTGTGTGTTTTTGATAATCCTATTGATGTTGGTCATCAAAACAGGAGTTTCTTGAACAATTGAATCAAATCACAGGAAGGTCCAATGTGGAACCTCTACAACTTTAAATGATAAACACTAATAGTCCTGAAAGACATATTACTATCTTTACATAGCTAGTTAACAGAAATATTTAAAATGTCCACTACAAGCAAAGAGAGCACCAAAATCAGGTACATACATAGCCCTCATAATGTAAATATTTTTGGAAACAAAAAAAGACCATTGACTCCAAAGAGTTCCTAGGGTTCTGCGATATTAAGAGTGAACCGCTTTGCCCAGTTTACTAATAATAAAAATAAATAAGAAACTTTTGAGTTTTACAGAATTATCAGAGATAATTTTAGCACCTACCATTTTGCCATCAACAGTATATAGCCTTTTGACGACTCCAGAGTCCAACTTGATGGCATCTGTGATGTCACTCATGACTTGATCAAAGGAGTGTGCCGTCTTCTTGTTGAGCAAGACCCGAACAGCCTTGCGAGGTTTTACTCCACTGCGAACAATCGTCACCAGTTTGGGCTTTATGAAGTCTTTGGTCTCCCTGGTTTCTGGGGATCCAGCCATGGCGCTGCCAAGGGAAGAAGGATCGCGGACAGAACCTGCAGTCCTGGCACCAACTGCCCAGTTGGGATTTACATTCTTTGTATAGTCTAATTTTTTGAAAGGCTCTATGGATGCACAAACATAGCTTTCACCTGCAGAAAATTAGAATATAATCAACAGATAATAAACAAGTATGGAACATAAAAGCTAAAATGTAAGGATGACTGAAATGGAGGATCTGAGTATTAAATGTTCTTTTTAAAAAACGAAAGGGAGGTGTCCATGCCGTTTTGTTTTTGTCATGCATTTTCTGACATGGTTTGACTATGTTTGCACTCAAGAAAGTTGACATTACTTGCTTATGATTCAGTATAAATCACAGTTTTTAAGAAAAAGTTACAACCACTCACAGCTCACCTTCCACCAGCTGGTCTATGCTTGTAATCTTGGTTACCCCATCAACTGTATATATGGTCCTCACTCCTTGGGGCAAGTTGACATTATCTGACAGAGATCTTGTGAGATCTGCAAGAAGAGCATCTAGAGACCTAAATCTCTCCTGAGAAATAGCATACACAATCCCTTTAAAGTAGCGGTCACCATTGCGGTAGAAGCGAATCTTCTTGGCCTTCTTTTCTGAGCTCAGTGCTTGCAGTGTCCTGGTTCTGTAAAGGCTGCAGTGAGCACTATGAGTTGGACTAGGGAGACCATTCCCCCTAGAGCCCCTTCGAGTGTATCTCTGAGACTTGTCCCGCTCATCAAAGTGCTCCAGGTCCATGACTGTTCAATTACACCCTAAACGAAAACAAACAAATATGCCTATTTTTTTATTTATTTATTTATTTTTTTTTTTTTTTAAAAGATCCTTAATCTGAACCCAAATAAAACCCACTACATGAAATTAACCATGTTCTATATCCAGCTAGTTGATTATAATGCCCATATGATTTATACAAGCTCTAATGCTGCAATTGCTCCTGTAAATACATGAAGAAGCATGTCACACCCATATAATGCTCCCTGGTGTCTCACAATTTAATACTGCAAAACTTAATATATATTTTAGGTAATTATTAGAAGCGTATGATTACCAAAAAGATTTTTCCAGCAGAAAAATTATAGTAAGCTAAACATGAATAGCTATTAAACGGTAGGAAAAATAAATAAATAAATAAATAAATAAATATATATATCATGTTCTAATTTCCGTGCAGTCTCTTACCTTGGAGGTGAGGACAGAAGTAAGAAAAAAATGTCTGTGCGGAAGTCTTAAATATTATTTATGTGATGCCTTGGATGAAGCATGCGTCCCTTTGTTGCCCTATGATTGTGCTAAGCCGTCCTGCTGTGTGTGTGCTCACATGCAGATTGGAGGCAGGGCAGCCGGTGTCCTCTACCCTCCCCTGCTCTTATTCCATTGCAGTGATTTAGCAGACCGCTGCAAGAGCGTGCTGTCAGCGTGGCTCGCGCACGTTTATGACGGAACGCACAAACGCAGAATGCGCGGTCACGTAAGCCTTGTAATAAAATAGGATAAAGCCTAATCAAATTGTGTAGACATAGGAATACTACAATTAGATACCAACCGCTTCTCCATTTTTTTTTTTAACAGTTTGCGTTAGTGTTTCTCAGAAAAACAGTTACACATAAACGCTTGCTGGAAATATAGTCATTTTAACATATGGATAATGAACCTGATTTTCATAAAGTCCACACTAATTTCCCCCCTAAAATTTAGTTTTCTGCTCCGTTAATGTTTGATTAACAAAAACCTGATCTCTCTCAAGCCTTTCGCAACTTGAGAACTAACTGGGAAATGTATTAGAAATAACTACTAGATTTAATCCCAGCATTTGTAAGGTTGCACACTCAAAATGTATTTTGTGTGCTTTATATAAAAAAAAAAAAAAAAAAAAAAAAAAAAGGTAGGCCAAATTTATGACAAAAAAAATTACTGAGAATAAGGTTGGTATTTTACACAAAGACCACTAGCTGTTTTGGCTACAGTTAACGTCACTCATTTATAATTAGCCTCTGTGAACGTTTGACAGGCTCCTCAGGTAAATATTTAAAGTTAAGAGCTCGATCTATTTAATAATTGATAGTTTTGAAATCCTTACCAGTGTACAGTTTGGGAGCATGTAATCTCATCGTGCGCTTGAAATCCCGTTTACCTGTTTCAGTCCCGTTTAGGGCGCATCTCACACAGGTGTGGGTGATGTGCTTAATTAGCTGCATCAGATAGATTTTCTGCACCTGACGGCTCACTCGTTCAGCTTTGGGTGAGTGACCTTCTCATGGGTAAATGACTTTTTTTATTATTATTTTTTTTTAATTCATAAAAATTTTTAGAGGGTCAAAGATTATGTTGGATCCAGCTCCACTTTTATTAGCATGATTGAGTTAACTCAACTGATGCCAACACAAACATTAAGACTTGGCCTTCGTCCAACAGTCTGGTTATATCAGATTCAAGAAGGCACGTTTGCCGATCAGGATAAATATCTCAAGGTCATAAACTAACAGAAAAAAACGTATTGCTTCTTTGAATACTAGTTTTATGTCTCAGAAAATATATATTGTACTGCTTTTTATTATTTTCTTGTGAGGTTTAAAGACAAGTTTATCCAGAAATGACAATTAAGCCTAAATATGCAATGTTTGAAGGGATTTAAAAAAAAAGACAAAAAACAAAAACAAAACAAAAAAATAGCACAAATAAATAACTAAAAGCAATTTGCCTGTTGATCCTTGCATTGTTATTGCACCCCTATAGCTGACTTAGAAGTGCTTGTGTACTCAACCAAGAGTTTGGGTCAAGTGTTTCTTCAAATTTTATTTGCGTAAGAAGCTGACATTCTTTCAGACACACCAGTGAAGGATGGTTTTCTGGGTTTATTGCACTGAAACTCAGTTTACCTGTGAGAAAAGTAATTTTTAAGTAGATGTAGCCTTACACCACTGAGCACAAACAAGACATGCATTAGGAATACTATACTATTCAAGTAGTTTAACCCCTCTTTTAACCAAAATTTAAGTTTTATACTTCTCCTGGTTCCTGAAACAAAATTTTACATTTGAGAGCTTTTTTTTTTTTTTTTTTTAAATACTGTTTGTGTCACTATTGTAATCCTGAGATTAACCAGGCCAGTTAAGTCACAACACTGCATTAGGAATAATTTTATCACTGAATGCATTCTCATGGAATAGTCCACATGCATTGCATAAAGATGTGATCTGATTTTTTTTTTTTTTTTTTTTTTTTTTGCTTTTGCCAGTCAAAAAGCCAGCAGGCACTAACTGTTTTTAATTATTTGTCTCATTACACTATTGAGTGTGCTTAGGTTATGCTGTGGAAGGCTACACTCACTAGGACCAACAAAGTTGACTGATATTTCCTATAATGTTAAATAGAACATGACAGATATTCCCACATAGTGACGGAAACAATGTTAAAGTTCATAATGACCAGTTAAAGAATAAAAAGAAAGTCCTTGGCAAACGAGACCAAGCAGCAATTTTTTTTTTTTTTTTTTTTTTTTATTTTTTTTTTTTTTTAAGTTCAATGTGAGGTGCATCAGTCCAAAGGAAGTCTTTTGGTATGTGTGATAATTAACCTGGTGTTTTCTTTCAGCTCTCGTCAGTGGAAGACTTGGAGAATTTGCAAGTAAAGAGGCCATCTCCCACAGTCACTGGTTCTCTGATGGATCAAACGTTGGTTCAAGCTGGGAGTATCACCACAGTGCATTCAAGGCCAATACTGTTGGACAAATCGACTGTTCCACGGGGACAAATGCTACCAGTGTGCCAGGATCAATTTCTGTCAGCCTCGTTTCAAATCATGGAAAATAACTGCATAAACAAACAGTCTGCATTTAGGAACTTTACTTCAGGTTCTTTTGCACAGTCACCTTTAAGTCACATGTTACCAGAGATGGGTGCAGTCCCATCTTTAAGCCAGATGCCTTATGATGTGACTTCTGGCCAAATTAACTGTAATGCAGTCAACTTTGATGAAATCTATGCTCCACAAGAATTAAACTCTGCTTTGAGAAATGTTGATTCCTTAATGGAACGTAGTGAGTCACATCTCATTGACCAACACGCCAGGAGACGAGTAGAGAACTCAACAAACAAAAAATTCATTCCAGTGTCTCAAAACCAAACTTCAGCTCCATGTTCTAGTGATCTGATTCATCAAGACAGAACTAATCCACAGTCAGAGGTTGCTTGTAAGTCATTTCCCCTGGATGCCGACAGTCACTTTGATGCAGTAAATCCCCAATGGCTAGACTTGTTTCTGGATGGCAGGGGTAACTTGTGCTTTCCTGATGCTAATCTTGAAGAAGAGTATTTTCACCTGAACCAGCCCCCAATTAAACAATAGGCTGTAAGTGCAAATGTAATTCCTTCTTTTTGAATACAGCTGATGTATTTTGTTTTGCCAGGGCTCCACACATGCTTAACAAATCAGTATGTATGTTATATAGTAGGGAAGAAAATGTTAAAGTTTGAGGATTTTGTAAAGCAGTGTTCATATTTGCCCACAGATTTCTTCAGAAGTCTTGCTGAGGTATAGAAGTTTTGAAGGCCATAATTTTTATGTGAAAAAATAAACCATTTTCTTCCAAGACATTTGAGTTTAGATTGTTTATAGACCTCAATTTGGGTAGGAGTAAATTACTTTTTTGTTCTACAAAAAAACAAATGCATCTTGTAATTGTTTTGTTGAAATAAACTGTTTTGACTCCTGGAAATTGCCTATTCTGCATTTATATTGTGCCTGTTTTTAAAGTACATTACATCTGTAATCCACTCAAATGGCAATAGTCATCCACTCTGTAGGAGAAATGGCGACAATCTACAGAGATTTGTACTGCAAACAAATGTCAACAATTTAACTTGCTGGACTTCCTGTTATAGTATTTACTTGATGTCTGTACTTAAAATATCTGTAGTGTAATTTTGAAATTTCCTCCAGTTTGAAGTAAAAGTTGTTCAGATATTCTGAGCTTGATCCAATCTTCAATTTCTGAAATGTTCAGCATCCAGCCACTAGGAGAGAGTATTGGAGAAAAGTGGTTGGCAATTACTATGCCGAGTGGAGTATGTACTTTTTGTCAAAACATTTTTATTCAAGTATTTCAGGTGAAAAGTGCAAGAGAGCAATTATTGCTCTAAAGGTTTTAGTCATCAACTGGCAGCCTAAAGTTGGACAACAAAGTGAGACAAACCAGACACTTTCAAAAAAAAAAAAAAAAAAAAAAAGTTTAATGCCAAATTGTGATCACACAAATTCATTTCCTCAATTCATTATTTTTGTTCACCTCTCACACAAAAGAAACCTTGATCACCATTTAAAGTAACATTTTCAAGACATTTCTGTAATAAAATTGCACGACAAAAGGCAGTATTACAGCTTGTAGGTTAATAGTTAATACAAATCTGAATCATTTTTAGATTTGGACTTTTCATATTTTCAGGTGAGGCAATATTTTAATCTCTATAATATACTTTAGGAATACTCTTTATGGAAAATCATACAAAAAGACAAACTTTACAGTTGAAACTTATCCAGCATGTTAGACTTAACATATTGTTTGTAAGCACACTAAGAGGAAAAAAATGTTAAATTCCACAGACAAAACCATTGTGGATGATCATTGAAATGAAACTATATATATATATATATATATATATATATATATATATATATATATATATATATTTTTTTTTTTTTTTTTTTTTTTTTTTTTTTTTTTTTTTACCAATTTAAACCAATACCACAAAACTATATGGAGTTCTTAAATATCTATTTGTAAAATGTCCTAAAATTAAACATTTAGAGCACATCAATGTGCTTCAAGTTTTGGTATCCATCTTCTGCATGTTGATCCATCTCTTGTTTAGTTAAAGTGCTTAAGAGCTATACTAATGTGTAGAATATGCACATCACAGTAGCTACCTAGCAAATATAGCGTGTTTTTATAAATAATGAGTATTAAATATAGACTTCTCTGATTAGTAAATAAGATTTAAGGCATTGTCGATAAAACAAGGCAGTATACCAACATCTATTTGGTCAGTTTCTCCACTTCCTTCCCGTTCTGTGGTTTTTCCTGAAGCTTGTAGTCTTCCAAAATGGCCTGTGCCGTTTGTTTTCCAGTTCTTTTAACCACAGCTTTGATCCCCAGGTTGTCAATATTGAAGGCAGTAATACCAACATTAATGGCAGAATTGACAGCGTTGTCTGTGGCTTGTCCTGCCGCTGTGCCGTACCTTCAGAGTTGGCAGCAGAGTCGAATCAGGTGAGAAGTCAAAGTAAGAGATAAGAGAATTAATTAGTATGGAGTGCAAGGATGGCAAAGATGCCATGCAGAATTTGCGCTTTAGAATTACAACCATGCAAGCCCACAATCTGGAAAATAAACCGTTTTCTTCTGAAGAAAATTTAAATTGAGAAAAGAAATTGGGCAAATCAAATTATATTGTTAAAGCTCTTCAAATTCTCATCCTGCTCAATGAATCTTAGAAAAGCTTAATATAACTAAAATTATTTAAAGCAGAAAGATGTAGCAAAATTCCAGTATTGCATGGTGAGTATTTATAATTCCCAACCCAACAGAAATTTGAAAATGTTATAATTTTTTAGCATAAGAACATTCAATCCTAATTCATAGAGTATGAAAAGATGTTCGAGTCAGGCAGAAATCAGCATACTGAAGTGAATTAGCACAAGTAGAAGGGAAGTAAAGTGAATTGGTGCTGAATAGGAGTGCAAGTGGATTGTGCAAAACCAAAAACATTTGAAAAAAGGGAAATATGTCTAATTAGTGTCAGCACAAGTGAAGCAGCTGTGTACTGTTAGGAAGAATTACTGTTCTTCTCATTAGATGTGTCAAAGACGTTTTGTAGAGCTCTATATCTGAAAAGCAAATTGAGGAGCACAATTGAGTGTGGGATTTTGCTTCTATTGTGCAAGAGGTCATTTGCAACATACAAAGAAAAAAAAAAAAAACGTAAGCTGTGAGAATGGTGGGGGGAATCATTTACACAAAAACTTACTTATGTTTTATGGTGGTGACAGTTTCTGCTGCAACATTTGTGGTGATGTCCTTGGCTGCTGCTTCCAAACCATTCCACACAGTTGCGAATCCTAGTCAAATAAAAAACTTTACACTTACTCTCTTAATGACATTTTTCTTGCATTTTTTTCATAATAAAATCAAGCAAAAAACATAAACCTTTATATTTATCTTTATCTTGGTTGGATCCACATGAATTGCCTGAATCTGGTTTCATAATGTTACTATTTGGTGCAAAAACATGGAGTGTATTGCATCTACAACATTAGAAAACACAAAATACTGGAGCTCCTTTATGTATTCTCAAGCAGTTCTTTAAAAGTCCTTCCTTAGACAACAATAAAACAAAGAAAACTGATTCTTTAATCAATAATCAAGTCACTGTTTGAACACTCAGCAAGCCACCTTTAAATAGTTTCAAATTCAAAATTGTACAAGAAAACTGACAGCCTAAATTCATTCATACCCCGTCAGCTTTTCAGATTTTGTCACGTGTCAACCACAAACTTCAGTACATTCAGTACATATTGTGATTTCATGTAACAAACAAAACAATTGTGAAGCAGAAGGAAAAGACGGTTTCAAGCTTTCTTTTGTCTAAAATGTTTGCCCATTCTTGTTTTCAAAATAGCTCAAGGTCAGACAGGATGGCTCGCGTTGTCAACATTAATCGTTAATCCTTGCCATCGATCATCATCTAGATTCAGATCTGGACTTTGACTAGGACCACATTTACTCTGGTAATTAAGGGACTCCTGATTCTGCACTGAATTTTATTTAGGAGTACCACAGTAAAGGGGGCTGAATAAAAATAAAAAAAAAAAACCATAATCACACATCATTAAAAACCATGCCTCCTTTTCCTTTATCCTTCTACTTTACAATAGTAAGTATACCACCTTGTAATGCACCATAATAATAAAACCCAAAAACAATAAGATTTGTGGTTGTAATGTTACATAATGTATGTGAAATAAGTGTATATTATAATGAAATCCTTTGAGGTAACAAAAGTGTAGTTTCACCCCACCTTGCACTCCACTGGCAGCCACCACCATTGCTCCATCCATGTTCGAGCGCCCATCCTTATCTTTCTTCATGGACTC